>OY796866.1:16885400-17500272 GCA_963680765.1 Agrochola lychnidis
CTACAACTCGTAAGTCGCGGCCGTTACCACTGCTCTCTTTGACAATGATGCACAAATAATATCAAAAAAGTTTTTTGGCAAAAGTAATACCATTGCTTCAGGTAGCAAACATATTGTAAAAGTGTTTTTAAAGAGCGATTCAGACAGGGGGTCTACTTCCTAAGTGAAATCTGTAGTACGGGCGCTTCGTACTCCGTCTCACATTTCCGTAATGGTGTGGTTTCTTAGAGACCGTTGTTGACATCGTAATGCATACCCCACCTCTCATAGATTTAAATCACTAGATTTGACCTCACTGAACTCAGTCACAAAAAAAAGTTTCCATACCTATGAGAAGAGTGAGCTCACACATCACATTATTAAATAGCGTTTCCATGACAAACAAGTGTAGGCATTGTGGACAGTAGACATTGTGTGTCAGACGTGTCAAAACGAAACAGAAACGCGACAATCTTTTGACGCGGTAGGGCGAATCTAACGATTTGAGTTGCTCCACGACTACTGACAAATGCTTGCACTGACTGGACAGGTCCACTCAAATCTGTGTGGTTCTTTCCTCAAAATACCTTTTCAGACACTAATCTACATGGTCCTCATATGGCCTGACCAAAATTATGTCTGGACTTTAAAAGAGCCTGCGACCTCTGAGTTTGTTTCGGCCTTACTTAGGGTAGTCAGCTAGGAAACGCCGAACTCATCTAGCTTATTTTTAATATTTTTTTAAATGACGTGTAAAAGTGATTCCTTATATCCTATTTACAGAATAAACAATTTCATTTCATTTAAATTTTTGCTGCTGTCATCACTTTCATGACAGCCGTCATTGCGGCCGTCAAATGCGGTCACCATTTTACTAGGAAACCGTAGCTTTAGTGAGACGGAGTACGAAGCGCCCGTAACTTCGGCTGAAACTACGGAATTCGCTTAGGGAGTAGACACCCCCAGCCACCAGAAAAGTGATATAAACTACCGCAGAATAGAATGATGTTCCTTAGCTTTTCAAGTGTTTCAGTCAAAATGTTATTCGAAAGCATTCATCATCATTCCCCTTGCTCGACGTAACATGTCCTTTTCTTCCAAATACTTCTTTATTATTCGTCATCTGTAGTCACTCCTTATCTAGCCATATCATCTTGCACACAGTCCATCCATCATTTCTTTGGTCTTCCCCTACTCGTATAGCCATCCACATTCATACTCAAAACATTCCTAACGATATTTCCCTCATTCCTCATCCATTCTATTAAATTCTCTATTATTGTGTCGCTTTACACACCAGCCTTACAAACGGTACTATCGTCTCCCCATAGCTTCCATCTAAAATCTAACCCCTCAAGCACATTAACAAACTCAAACACCCATCAAAAGTGCTAAATACCTGAAAATCAAACGTACATTAATTCCCACATCACGTAACAATTTGAGTTTCAACAGCACCTCGGCACGCGTTCAAACTGGATCCTCCTTAAATTTGCCTCAATTCTGAAGCGGAAAATCCAATGATTTACCGGGTTAAAGCCTTATCATAATCTTGCACGTCTCTCATATTTCACGGTGAGTTAGTGCCAGACTCTCTTGCACACTATTTTCACTATTCAAATCGTTTTTAGGTTATAGTATTTTTATTGTGAAGAATAAACACTTGGGAACTGCTTGTGGTTTATAATATTCTCCATTATACAATACATATTCTACATTAAAATCACTTTTTGTATCAGCTGTGTAACCACGTTGTTCTTTCCAACTACGCAACGCATATTGATGTGGTTTACAACACGATTTAGAAAATTTATTCTGGAAGGTTTATGTATGTAATGTAATGTACGTACTCGTAACTCACAAAATCAGGGCAGCAGCAGGGGCGGGTTGCTAGTGTATAATAACTGAATGTTTACATATTATTATGTTAGTTAAAAATAATTTACAGTGTTACTTATAAGCGGTTCTTCATAAACAAGGTTTTGCATTCAACTTGGGTGCTTTCGTTTCTCGGCTTGGCGGTTTCATTCTTGGATACTTTTACAAATTTTTAATAAGTATCTATTAATTATGACTTAAGAAAACTCTAGAGCTAATACTTTAATTGTACTTAATTTACAAGTATAACAGTGATAACTGTCAGCAATCTTTAAAATATTTCTATAATCTCCAACTACCAAACTTTACCACTTAGAAACTAAAGATAAAACAGATCTACTGCTTTGATTATTTCATACCTGAAAGCAAAAAATTATCACACAAATAAATAAACATCGAAACGTTTAAACCGTACTAAGCACAAATTCTGAGTAAGTACATTAAACCACCGCCTGCGCTCGTGAAATGTTTGAATATTTTATCAAAGCAGCACATCGTCGGTTGTGCTAAAATCTCTCATTAATTCTACGTTTGTTATCGAGTAAGCTCTTATATAAACTATAGAAACTCGTGGTTTGCATATTAATATACCGTCTGCGACGATTTGCGAGTTAACTTGAAGATCGACATTGAAGAGGGTCGTTGGTTAGGAGATCATCGAAGTTTGGAAAGGAAAAAGTCGGTATGAAGTTGTAAATAATTCTTTGATACGAGCCGTCGTGTGCCCGATGGGATAACCCATTGACAACTTCTCAGGAGCCAACTTCCACGTTTCTAACTTCAAAAATGACAAACTTTCATTACAAACATTCATCCAGTATTTTAACCCCTTTAGAGGGAGAATTTTCAAAAATCCTTCCTGAGCGCTCACTTTCGCTATAGAAGGAATTCGTGTGCTAAATTTCATGTTTATTTATTTATTTAACCAATTATGTACACACATATATATACAGACAAGACAAAAGCAACAGAAACATACGTACAAAGGTGATGCTTCTAACCCCGGGGTTTAGGATATGCGTTGTCTGTAACTGAGTGAAATTAAGATTTTTATTAAATAGATTGCAAGCAGTGATTGCCTAGTGGTGTGACCGTCGGACTGCCAAGTCATAGGTCTCGAGTTCGAACCAAAGGCACGCACTGACTTTTCGGATTCATGTGCGTATTGTATAAAACCGGCATGTCAAGTCAGAGGCCCATGGCCGGCCTTAAAACTCTGACACCAGGTTAGTCACTAACGTGGGCGCGTTCATTGAGGCTGCGGCCAGCCCGCCGGTTGAACGCGTCCCAGAGGGTCATGGCTATCCGGCTGGCCCGAGGATACCGCACGGTCTCCTGCGAGGCGGCGAGCCTCCTTGCCGGATTACCGCCATGGGATCTGGAGGCAAAGGTCCTCGCGCACATCTGGGAGTGGCGCGAGGAGGCGAAACGCCAGGGGTTAACTCCGATGCCGCAAGAAATCGCGGCACAGTGGACAGAGCTCTGGCGGGATCTCATGGCGTCATGGAGAGTGCGATTGTTGCAACCCAGCGCTGGGCACGCCACAATTGCGGCGATAAGACCCCTCTTTGAGGAGTGGCTTGAGAGGCGCCACGGCGTCCTCACCTTCCGCCTAACGCAGGTCCTCACCGGACACGGCTGCTTCGGGAGGTTCCTGTTCAGGATAAGGCGAGAGGAAACACTCGGGTGTCACCATTGTGTGGATCGGCCTGAGGACACGGTAGAGCATACGGTGAAGGTCTGCCCGGCTTGGGCGGAGCAACGCCGTGTCCTCGTAGAGGCGATCGGTGGCGGTGATCTCTCGCGTCCGGCCCTGATTCAGGCCATGGTATGGAGCGAGAGGAAATGGCAGGCCGTCACCTCCTTCTGCGAAGCGGTAATGCTCGTGAAGGAGGAGGAGGAACGCGTGAGGGAGAGGCAAAGTTCGCGCCCTCACGCCCCTAACCGCTGCAGGAGGAGACGCCCGGGGCGGGAACCGCGAGCCGATTTCCGGCCACCGTAGGCGCGGGCTTGCGGACGGTGAGCAATGGGTAGCTCGCCGTCCGATAAGGACCAAACCCGGGTCGACGGCGCGTTGTGTTCCACGTGCGCCTCAAAGAAATGTCAGCAGAATTGACGGGGTCTGCCAGGGCCAATGCCTGCCGGGGGTTCGAAGAAAACCGAGGGAAATCGTGCCCCCCAGCAACAGGGCAACCGAAGGAACACGGGTGGGTTTTAGTCAGTAAGAGTCTGACACGCCCTCCAGCTCCACCCAGAGCGGGAGAAGTTATTTGATAATTTCCCACCCAAAAAAAAAGGTTAGTCACTAACCACACGAAAAGAAGAAGATTAAATAAACAAACTGGATGGGATATCCCATCGACAAAAATAAAGATTCAAACTTTCATCCCCAATTTAATCCTATTAGTGGAAACAAGAATCCTTCCGTAGTGCTCGCCTTTGATAAACAAAGAACTCTCATGCTTCTAGATATAACTACGACTATGCGTTCTATTAGTGAATTAATGAATTTAAGACTTGAGTATAGTATAGATAGATAATTATGTAGGTAGGTACTATCGCGGAAGCCCACTAACCACTTTGAAAACAAAATCCCGTGCACACGATGACCACATCTGTTACCGCCCCGGTACTATAGCGACCGAGCGCTGCAAGCAAGAATAGTCCTTGGTTACGGTGGTTAGTTATGGGTTTCCGCGATGGTACCTAAACAACAGAGCTTTTCATCTATATACTAATTGGACAAAATTATTGGCACGAACATAAGAAGATCCATGCCTTTTAAAATTCAGAAAGATTTGTAAGGCTGTAGGTACGCGAATTTGAGTCAAAACAATGATGGCGCGCACACTCACAAAAAATAGTCTCAAAGTCAAAGTTTTATTTTAGTTATTTTCATATCGTAACATAGGAAAAAATTGTGGAAAAAACTAAGGTCAAAATTAAGGTCGAACAAAACTGTGTCATCTTCATCAGTTGTCAAAAAATGTACAGTCGACCTCGTAAATGCTTTATCATCCTAAGACTGAACGTTACAAAACGATAACATTTATTTGTCTATTCTGTCAGATAAATAGTTTCAACCTTAGTAAAGATTTAATTTTCTGGAAATTGTTGTCAAAAGTGGGAAAATAATAACGAGATTGAACAATGATAATGATATAATGCTAAGAAAAGTGAGTTTCTAATTTTTAAATCGAAGTCTAGCTCGTTGGATAATGTTCCTCCAGTGACTTTAAGCGGAAAGCCACTACAGAGAGTCACACAGTTTAAATACCTAGGGCATGTAGTCACTGAGGACTTATCTGACGATGCTGATATTGAGAGGGAGCGGAGGGCGTTAGCGGTTCGATGCAATATGGTAGCCCGCAGGTTTGCGCGTTGTAGTAAGGATGTTAAAGTCTCGCTTTTCAAGGCATACTGCCAAACCTTCTACACGTGTAGCTTGTGGGTGAAATATACTCAGAGAGCCTACAACGTCCTTCGCGTACAGTATAATAATGGATTTAGGATGTTGATGGGGCTTCCGCGCTTCTGCAGCGCTTCGCAGATGTTTGCGGAAGCCCGTGTTGACGATTTTCATGGTATTATGAGGAAGAGAACAGCGTCAATAATGGGTAGGTTGCGCGGAAGCTCCAACAGCATCCTAAACACATTATTAGACAAAATGGACAGTCCCTTTATATGGCACTGGGTACGGAGGCACGTGCCAGCGTGTGTTGGGCCACGTCAGTTTTAGTTTGTAAAAGTTTACTAACATAGTTTTTAAGTCATTGTTACTAACACTATATGGATTGTGTGTACTTGTATGTGTAGTCCGAAATAAAGAATATATTATTATTATTAATATCCTTATATATTATAAAACAAAGTCCCCCGCCACGTCTGTCTGTCTGTCTGAACGCGATAAACTCAAAAACTACCACACGGATTTTCAAATGGTTTTCACCAATGGACGAAGTGATTCATGTGGAAGGTTTTAGTGTATAATTAATTAAGGTTTTGTGTAAATTGGCTGAAGTTTGACGATAATTGTTGTAAAAAGTCATGCCGACTGGGAGCTTTATTGGCGTGCGCTGCGTTAACCGAAAAAGATAATCAAATTTATTTTCTATGATATTGTTCATTTTAAAAAGTTCAACAAAAAAGTACGCGATGGCATAATTATGTTTATCTTCTAAGGATGACCCACAATAACCATTTTTATCTTTCAGAGTTTGATTTAAAAAAAAATTGTTATTTCCGAAGCTTTTTTAACCGGGTAATCCTTATCCAATAAAATATGTTATTTAAATTGGGCTTTTAATTTAGATTAAAGTATGTTTGTATATCATTTAAATGAATAGCTTAAAAGATATCACAGTTTTAAAATTACGCGTAGCAACACGGGTGCAGCGGTAGGCGTCAATGACCTTTTCCTCTGTTATTAAGTATGAAATCTCGGTAGTACGTTCCCATGGGATATTTGCCGACATTCACGTGGGCGAAGCCGCAGGCAAAAGCTAGTCTAAATATATAAAATTATCGTGTCACATGTTAGTTGCCATACTCCTCCGAAACGGCTTGATCGATTTTTATAAAATTTATATGTTTATTCGGTAGGTCTGAGAATCGGTCGTTACCTTTTTTCATACCTTTAAGTGATAAGGGTGGTCCACCCCAAACATAAATAAGTTATTTGCAGAGGTCGAAATTAGGTAGAGCTATTTATGTACTTACAGTGATTTCATACAACGAAAGAATAAAATGAATATGCCTCAAATCCCGGGAATAATTATGAAGAGCAGAAAAATCCCTTGATCTATTAAATAAAAAGTTATTTACTTTTAGACAATTTAAACCACTGCACGCGCAACGTTGCCAAATTTACATCAACGACATCGGATGTCCGAAGTCGCAAAATTCCAATGCGCACACGTGTGCGCACTGTGAATTTAATACTAATAAAAATTGTATGTTAATTATCTTTGTTTTATTTGTCTTATCTATCTCTGAGGTTTATATTATTATTTATTTGTAATATTGTTGGTCACACGGGATTGTCGATTAGAAATCCCAGGAAGATCCATATTAATATCAATATTTTGATGCAAGTACATAAATAACTCTACCTAATTCCGACCTCTGGTTATATGGCAAAACAACGTTTGCTGAGTCAACTATACTCCGTTTGAAATAAGATTAGACATTTAAACAAAACTTTTTTACAGTCCGTTCAACCGATTTTGACTTCTATTGCGTAGGCATAAGGATGGCATTAAAAGCAAAAAAAGCGGCCAAGTGCGAGTCGTACTCGCCCATGAAGGGTTCCGTAGCAGCAAGTAACGATAAGTTTACGATTTATGACGTATTAAAAAAAAAACTACTTGCTAGATCTCGTTCAAACCAATTTTCGGTGGAAGTTTATATAGTAATGTACATCATATATTTTTTTTAGTTTTATTATTCTCTTATTTTAGAAGTTACAGGGGGGGGGGGGACACATTTTACCACTTTGGAAGTGTCTCTCACGCAAACTATTCAGTTTAGAAAAAAATGATATTAGAAACCTCAATATCATTTTTGAAGACCTATCCATAGATACCCCACACGTATGGGATTGATGAAAAAAAATTTTTTGAGTTTCAGTTCTAAGTAGTAGCAGTAGTAGTAGTTCTAACTCCAAAATTATTTGTTTTTTTTCTATTTTTGTGTAAAAATCTTAATGCGGTTCACAGAATACATCTACTTACCAAGTTTCAACAGCATAGCTCTTATAGTTTCGGAAAAAAGTGGCTGTGACATACGGACGGACAGACAGACAGACAGACATGACGAATCTATAAGGGTTCCGTTTTTTAACGGAACCCTAAAAAAGTGGTTACAAACCAACTGTTTACTGCAGCTGCCATTTGTCATGCTACCAACACAATAGAAGTCAAAATCGGTTGAACGGACTGTAAAAAAGGTTTAGTTAAATGTCTAATCTTATTTCAAATGGAGTATAGTAGTAAATAGAACTGTTTTGACTCTTGCGTGCGCCTAACTACAGCTCACAATGAGATAAAAATAGAATACATCTATTCTAGACATGAATAATATTAATGAATATAATTTTAAGAGTCTGTGATGGGATTAACACAATTTATTTAAGTATCAAATTCAAAAGCTTTAAAATTAAATTGATTATTTTTAGGCACCTTCACGTCGTTTTTAGTTAATTTTTAATGCCTTAAATAAAAAAAATGCTATTAATTTAAAATTTGCTACTTTTGTATAAAACACTTTATTACAAACTCGTTCAGGACATTTTGTTATCTATATTAATACAATTAGTAAATGTTTAATGTTAAGTATATGTTTTTTTATTGCCAGGTAAAGACAGACGACTATTAGGTAAAATATAAATAAAGATGTCACTATGTGGTTTAACGACATTTTTGCCTCTTAACAGCAAGTTAATAATTATTAGAACAGGATTTAAGTTCTGAATACCAAAATACTTGAAATTCTTGAGATAATTAAAAAATAAAGAAACAAAGAAAAACATTTGTTAGGACACAGTTCGTGAAACGTAAAAACAATTAACAAAATGAAAATAAAAAAAAGCGGCCAAGTGCGAGTCGTACTCGCCCATGAAGGATTCCGTAGCAGCAAGTAACATTAAATGAAAGGTAAATTGCGTTTTACGATTTATGGCGTATTAAAAAAAAACTACTTGTTAGATCTCATTCAAACCAATTTTTGGTGGAAGTTTACATGGTAATGTACATCATATATTTTTTTTAGTTTTATTATTCTCTTATTTTAGAAGTTAAAGGGGGGGGACACACATTTAACCACTTTGGAAGTGTCTCTCGCGCAAACTATTCAGTTTAGAAAAAAATGATATTAGAAACCACAACATCATTTTTAAAGACCTATCCATAGATATCCCACACGTATGGGATTGATGAAAAAAAAATTTTTGAGTTTCAGTTCTAAGTATGGGGAACTCAAAAATCATTTGTTTTTTTTTCTATTTTTGTGTGAAAATCTTAATGCGGTTTACAGAATACATCTACTTACCAAGTTTCAACAGCATAGCTCTTATAGTTTCGGAAAAAAGTGGCTGTGACATTCGGACGGACAGACAGACAGACAGACAGACATGACGAATCTATAAGGTTCCGTTTTTTGCCATTTGGCATCGGAACCCTAAAAACACATTATTATATAAACATATTAATTATTTCATCATTAACCTATACCATAATAATGACTAATCCTATGTAGAAGATCATTTTTCAGAATTTCGATTGCTACTAAAAACAGCTAAAACTTATCAATCAATTAAAACTAAAAAAAAACTCAAAATTCCTTTTCGCATTACCTAATTTACGCAAGACTAAAACAGGTATAATAAACACTAGGGTTGTCGAGCATAATGAACCTGCGGTATTATAAGCCACACCATTCGTCTGTCTAGACGCGGTTGACATCAGGTTAAGAGACCGTGTATGAAATAGTGCTGTCACGTAAAATATACCAACGTTACTATTCTACCTAAATGTTTGCAGCCCCTGGAACTAAGTACCTACGGATGACTTTTTTACTAACTAATTTTATGAACGTTGTATGTGAAGGGAAAGTAAAAAGTATGAAAAGCGAGCGATAAAAAGTTGTGCTTAAAACGGATAAAGGATTATGAAAAAAAGTGTAGTTTTAAATAAGGTATGATTTTTAATGCTCTGTAAATATAATTACACAGGTTAATTTTTAAACGTCGAAAAATGTATAGTTTAAGCAGATGCTTATCATTAGGATTTATCGCTACCGATTTGGGGTAACCTGTAATGCTAGTTGTGTTGGGAATAATAAATAAATTAATTAATGAACTATAAGCAACGTTTATAAAAAAAAAACTCCTTAATTTATAAAAAAAGACATTAAATAAGGAGTAGGGATGAGGACAACATAAATTATCATAATCCAAAAATAACTTATGGAAAAGTCTACACAAAAGATTTCCGGCTTGCATTATTTTAATAATAAATGTTTTCTTTTCGCCAAAAACATGCAAATTAAAAAAGCGGCCATATAAAAAAGTTGTTTTATGACAAAAACAACTTTTTAAACGTACCCATGTAATCCAGGGAACAAGCTTGGTGCCAAAGTAGGCGATTTAATTCACAACCATTAAGTAGTAGGTAGGATGTTAATTAATGTTTTTTTAATTGAAATAAAATAATGAACAGATTTGGTTGTAAATTATCACCTTATCTCACATATTAACATCGAAATAAATTAAGAAGCCTTCTTAAAAAAACAGGCTGCTACAGAAAAAAAAATATGTTATTAAAGTGAAACTTTTTACCCGACTACGGCAAAGCCAAAAGGAAGGGTTATGATTTTAGCAGTCTATGTATGTATGTTTATATGTTTGTATGTATGTATGTTTGCTTTTACGTGTGTTCCACCATAGCGCCTAAACTACTGAACCGATTTTGATGAGTGAGGTATCAATAGATTCGTAATAATAGTCCGGGTGACATAGGCTATATAAATTTTCCCTAAATTTAATATGGTGGATTTTACACGTAAATTTCTAACCTCGAAAAAAATTAAAATGATATGATCATGACATGTTTGGTACCAAAAGAAAGGTCTTGACGAGCACATTACAAATATGTAAATAATGTTATACTTTCAAAGTAAATAAATATGTTTAAATTGTTAAAAACAAGCAAAAGTGAGACTGTGCTACGTTGTATCGCAAGATGATACCAACGTGAAGTTAATCAAATCTTAATAAATAAAAACGGTTTGTAATTCCATCCTCAATTCCTCTATGAAGAAAAACAAGTACACACGGCTACACATCAAGCTATACATTTCCAGTTTAAGCTGATCTGGCATTGTAAAGGATTTCCGTACAATGCGAGGTCAGCTAATACTGGAAATTTATAGCTTTATGTGTAGCACTGTGTACAACGAAATATTAATATTTATACACGGGGCACTCAGAAAATTTTGCAATAGGTAATAAAAAAAAATATACTACAGGTTATATTTTATTTATTAAATATTTTCAAATAACTCTCCATTGGCGTCTATACACAGTTTCATGCGTCTTAACCAATTTTCATTACACATTTTCCAGTCCACATCAGACACCTCTTTAATCCCTGTTTTCCCTTGAGTTGATTTTTTATTTTGGGGAACAAAAATGACAAATCCATGATTCATCACCCGTAATGAAATCGTAAACGCGCCGAGACGAGCCTGCTTCAAATTTTGCTATCATGTCTCGGCACCATTCTACCCGAACCTCCTTCTGCGTTAGATTGTGTAGTAATCAGCGTGAAACTATCTTCTTTACCTGAAGATGCCCGTGTAGAATTTCATGTACACTTCCCGATCCAATCTGCAGTATATGCTGAATCTCTTCATATGTAATTCGCCTATTCACTTAAATTTAATTTTTCACAGCCAGCACGTTTTCTTATGTAACAGCCGTTATAGCCCTATGACGGCCACTTCTTTCTTCGTCCGCCAAAGTTACTTGACCACGCTTAAATTCGTTGAACCAGCGGAAAACAGTTGCTTTAGAAGGGCTTTTGTCTATGAACATCATTCGAAGTCTTTCAAATGATTCTTTTGGTTTTAGTCGACATTTGAAATCGTACAAAATCATCGCGCGAAAATGTTCTCGTTGTAAATTCAATTTTCAGTGAGACGTTGCGCGTGGCGTTGTTGTAACGTTTAGCAAGTGTAATAACGGAAAAGTATAAAATAAAAAATAAAGTTTAATAAAAACTGTAACCCGACCACGGGAAAAAAAAAATGATCTAAAAAGTACGAAACAAGCAAATATTTCAGACAGAAATCAAGACATAGGTACAAAAATGGTCAAGGTAAAGCCGTCGTCGCATGCCATTATAATTTTGTAGGTGTTCCTGGCACCCACATGGTATACAGGCATGCGACCACGGCTTTACCTTGACCATTTTTGTACCTATGTCTTGATTTCTGTCTGAAATTTTTGCTTGTTTCGTACTTTTTAGATCATTTTTTTTTTCCCGTGGTCGGGTTACAGTTTTTATTAAACTTTATTTTTTATATTACATCGTCTCAAACTTTTTCGTCTGTGTGTTGCATGTCGTGTGACGGTCGGCCGCGGAGTAGGGATAAAGTGAAAGGCGCTCGTCAGAGCAGCCAAGACCAATATGGCGGCGCCTATAGAAGTTTCACTTTTACCGTGGTTTTCAAATTATATTAATTAATGTATTAATTCGTAACATGTATAATTAAGTAACAAACACTATTAAAATTCAAACAGGTTAAATGTATCGGTAAACCCAAGATGATATGGAGATATAATGATAGCTGATATGTCATATATTTAAAAACTAGTCTATAACAAATTAAATGACAAATTAAATTGTATGTATAAATTTAAAATCGAATTAATTGGAATACAACTCTGCTAGTATTCAATTTTCCACAAATTACGGTAGGCACTTTTACTCGTATGTCCGGAAAACCCTAGGTAATACTAAAACCTGTTACAAACCTTACTAACTAGGTCAAAAGTTACTAGTAAAGTTAGTACCTACCAAACAATCTGCCTAGTCTTTTCCCAACTATGTTGAAGTCGGCTTCCAGTCTAACCGGATACAGCAGGATACCAGTATTTTACATGGAGCGACTGCCTATCTGACCTCCACAACCCAGTTACTGGGTAATACGATACCCCTTGATAAGACTGGTTGTCAGAATTTCGGGCTTCTGACGACCCGTAACGACTGTCAAAGATCTACGAATGACAGCCGGGACCAACGGCTTAACGTGCTTTCCGAAGCACGAAGGAGTCTTTGTATGTGAAGATGGTCACTCATCCACGAATCAACCGCGGCAAACGTAGCAACGTAGTAACCTGATCGATCGACCTGTGCGGCTGTTATTACTTAGCCACAAGTTACTTACCAATAGGAGAAGAAAGGGTTTAGTTTGGTATAAACGTACAAGATCGTTTTATTAAAGCCAGCGTAAATTATGTCATTATTCTCTTGCCAATATAGTTGGGGTCAGCGACTCAGCGCATGTGCAAAGAAAAAAAAGAAAGAAAAGAAAGAAAGAAAAGAAAGAAAATTGTGTTTATTGGCATGTCTTATTGTTCCATAATTCTCTATTAGTCGTCATCTCAGTAGCCACACCCTTTCTAGTCATATCATCTTTTTTTTTTTTTAATAAAAAAAAATATTATTTTAGTTAACTTTACAAACTTCTACAATATTTAATCTTAAATAAGGCCTCCTTTTAAATATAAAAAATACCTATGCTAGGAGACCCCCGCTCTTCTAAAACTATAAACAATAATAATGTAGGAGTGTACATAAAAAGAAATTTAGGAAGGTGTGAGTATGAGTGTGTGTTTGTGTGTGTATGTATGTGAATGTGTTTGTGTAAGTGAGTGCCGCTTATTGTCAAATTATCGCATAATCCTTTGTAAAAGAGTTTCAATGTCATTCTGCTCTTGCGTTTTAGCCAGTCTATTAATGATTTTTTACATTTAGCCGGCATAAAATAAGCATGGTAAAAATAAATTAGTCAACAAGGTGTGTGCGAAGTGGGCTATCAAACCGGGGTGACTAGATGTAGGCTTCACTACTCGTAGACATTAAAAATAAAAAAAATATGCGGGCGAGTTGCCCGCCATCTTTCAGACCACACCCCATAGAAGGGACGAGAAAAGCAACACTTGAGAAACGAGGTATCCAAACGTCAGCCACCGTGATGTATATCTAAAATATATGGCAGTTCTTTTTGTAAAACTTTACAACTCCAAGCGTGAAATTTACGACTGGTGGAGGCCCCACTTACAAATTAGCAGAGGCTTTAGGCTTTCAGAGGTAGCAATGGACGTATATATAGTTTGTTCCTTAAGTGTGTGATGAAAATGTAATCAAATGGAAAGGACGCCACTTACAAATTGAGTTCTTTGATTTGATTAGTTGAATACTTAAAGTCGAAATTCTAATTTTAAGATGTTTTTCATTTGACAATTGAGATTGTTTTTATATGCTCAATTTTAACGATGATTTTCTATTGCAGTTAAATAATGTTATTTAACCAATAATCGTTGGAAAAAGTGGTTAGATATAAAGTTGAAACGTTCTAAATACAGATGAATGTGTTTCTACTTCTCTTTAGTGAGTGATTGCGTAAGAGATTAACCGAACAGGGTTTGTTTACACTTTTAGCAGATACTTTTTTAACAGTAATATATCCGTTTATTCCGTACAATGGAAATGCAAAATTTCGGATGGGCTTCAAAGCTTTTGCGAGTTTATTTACCGCTTTCCCTGTATATGTATTAATCGCTTTTGTCTTTCGAAATTTTCTCTGTTCACTGAACTGAGAAGTGCTTTCAGTATAATTCACATGGGTTGAAGATATTGTAATGCATTTGTGTTTGTAGGCGTCGGTCTGAATATTATTATGTGTGAGACGTGTACACGTGTAACAAATTGATCGAGTGTAACAATTTTAATGCTTTGAAGACGTTTTATCGGTTGTTCCTTGGATTTAATTCTGGTGAACATTTCTGAGAAAACCAGCCAAGTGCGTGTCGGACCACGCACAATGAAAGTTTCCGTAATTGGGATGAATTTATCCCAAAACAAACTTAACTTTGTAGTTGATAAAAGATGTTTTCCCATACGGAATGTATGGGAAAACATGTTTTTGCAATTGCAAAGTTAAGTTCGTCGATTATTACTCGTTAATGTAGAGCCTACTAAGCTGTGATAGTTTTCCTTTTAATTTCGTTATACAAACTACTGCTGTGATTTTTTTCACACAGCCAAAACCAACTATTTAGCTGGCGGGGGGGGAGACACTTAACTCTAACAAAAATTAGCAGTTTAAAGCTTAATATTTCGCAAACGGATCCTTGAATCCAAAAATGGTTTTCACAAACTCACAATGTTTTAAAGAATCCTTCCATTACCCGACACCATGAGTTAAAAAAAAAACATCACCAATTTAAATGTTTTTCATAATTTTGTTTTATCACTTTGTTGGCGTAATTAATATGTATACCTATGCCAAATTAAGACAGACGGACATGAGGAAACTATAAGGGTTCCTTGTTTACTACGGAACCCTAAAAAAACAGAAAATAAACCTTCATATAGTTATATTCATTATTTTTTCCTCCACTTGCCATCTTATCATACTGCTCGCCTTTTTTCGTACCTTCCTTTCTTTAAGGAAAGCTAGATCCCTTCGCGAGCCTGTCCTTGACCTGCAGCGTCACAATTTCCTTCCTCAGGTGCCTATTGTGTAGCATCTTTGTACTGTTATCCACCTTTTGTAGTCAATTCTACAACTATGGCTTAGCAACATTGTGTTTAAATTATTTCAAAACATTATCTTAACACTTTAAGGGACACCAAACGCCCGTAGGCGTCATAACAATAAAACTTCTATTGCGTCTTGTTCAGTGTCATTCAACCGATTAAACATATACAACAGGAGAGACCTGTGCACAACGTCCTGTCTGTAAACTTATCCAAATATAACAGGCCTATTGTGACCTATTCATATTTATTTACTTTCCGACACCTTTTTCATCCGTCAATCATTATTTGAAACTACCAAACTTTCTATACACCCCCCTCGCCCTCTATAACATGGGACTCAAACGTACAAGTATGACAGGTACACCCACATTACTCCACATATATAACCGATTACTTATATTTTTATGTACACGTGTTTCTGTGACAAATAAACCTTTTTAGGGTTCTGTAGTCAACAAGGAACGCTTATAGTTTCGCCATGTCCGTCTGTCTGTCTGTCTGTCCGCGGTCTAGCTCTGGACTGGTAGTACTAGAAAGTTGTAATTTTGCATGGATATACATATTAATCGTTCCGACAAAGTGGTAAAATATAAAAGAAAAAAAATTTATGGGTACCTTCTCTACACGTAAAGTGGGGATGTTTTTTTTTTCTATCCCTTAGTGTGGGGTATAGTTGGAAAGGTCTTTTAAAAACACTGTGAGTGTGTTAAAAGCATTTTTGAATTCAGAGATCCGTTTGCGAAATATTAAGCTTTAAAGTGCAAATTTTTGTTAGAACCAAGTGTTTTAGGTATGTGAAAAAATTCACGGCAGTAGCTTATATAACGAATTTAAAAGGAAAACTATCACAGCTGAGTAAGCTTTACAAGTTAACGAGTAATAATTGACCAACTTAAATTTACGGTTGTAAAAACGTGTTCTCCCATACATTCTTTATAAAAGAAAATGTTTTTCAACTACAAAGTTAAGTTTGTTCTTGGGATAAATTCATCCCAACTACGGAAACCTACATTGTGCGTGGACCGACATGCACTTGGCCGGTTTTTTCTTTCTTTTACCTCTGCCTAACCCTACAGGGATTGCAGGCTTGATATGATTTTAAGGTTTGCTATCCTTCTATCCAAAACTACCCTTTCCAGTAAAACTAAATTCTCCCACATTGTAGACGGTTATTGATCAATCTTGACAGCTTCAAAAGTTATTGGATCTCGCATCATCAATAACTCCGTAATTGTTCTATGTAATCTAATATTCCACATGAACGAAGTAACGTGTCTGTATTATTAATCTTGTATCTTTGAGATAGATTGGTTATTAGATATATGTGAGTACCTAATTGGCTTCATGGATCTTTGTTTAGGTTACAATGATCTTTTAGGTGTTGAGGTACATTATTTATGAACGCACAGTGATTAATTAACCGACTTCCAAAAAGGAGGAGGTTATAATTATGTTCGTCGCGTGTTTTTTTTTTTTTATGTATGTCCACCGATTTCTCCGTCAATTGAGGACCGATTTAAAAAAAAATCTTTTTGTTTGAAAGGGTATGCTTTCAAAGTGGTCTCATATAAATTTTATTACCTTTTCTTTGATAGTTTTTGAGTTAGCTTCAATAATACATACTTTTTCCCACTTAGTATGTGGATGATATGATAAGTTTCCTGTCACTGTTATTTACATAGCAGGTAGAGGTTTTCGAATTTGTGTGGGGTAGGTACCACAACTAAAATGTGAAAAGTTAAAAACTTTTTACAAAAAAAAACAACCGACTTCCAAAAAACACTACAAAGTGAAAAATAACTTTAATTTCGGAAGTCGGTGACAAAAAACGAAAATTAAAAACCAAAGCCATCGACTTCCGAAATTAAAGTTATTTTTCACTTTGTAATGTTTTTTGGAAGTCGGTTGTTTTTTTTTGTAAAAAGTTTTTTTTAAATGTTATTTAACAATATTTATTCATATAATTCGTTGTATAGTTGTATATTCTAAGTACTGATTATTTCATTTTTTTACCTATTTATTATACAAATCACGGTACCTGACTTGATTTCCGTACTTCTTTTTCGGGTGATCACTGAAAATCAGCGCTGTGCTGTGGGTCCCTCATAGCACTGCATCATGCTGAGTGGAAGCCTTCTTGTCACAGTCATGACGTGCAGCTGCCGACTATTTCTGTTTTACGCTCATGGTTTCTTATGTGCTTTATTTTGTTGTTTTCTGATTACTCTTGTCTTTTTGCATGGACGTGTTTCTGTGACAATAAACCTATTTGTTTTCTTTCTTGCTTTCTTTCTTTTATGACATTTAGTTTTATGTCAGAGTTGTCGCGTCTGCGGTCTGCAGTGATCTTACGTAAAATTGTCTTGCTCAGTCTCGTCGGTGAAATTAGTTGAATAATATACTGTGTTCAGAAGCTTCTATTTTTACAACCTGAATGAATATTTTAGTATAAAATGTCTACAAGGAGTAAAAAATAATAACACAACGTCAAGATATTTTAAAGTAAAATAACATAACATACAACATCACGCCTTGTTTCCCCGAAGGGTTGGGCAGAGGTGTCCCTAAAGCAGGTACACCCACATTTCGCCAGTTATGTTCAAGTCCCATGTAATAGGGGGCGAGCCTATTGCCATCAAACGGGCACAAATCCAGACTCCGGGCTGCTACTGAGAAATTTCAGATAAAAAACCCAATAACACTTTGCTCGACCCGGGAATCGAACCCAGAACCTCATGCTCAGCAGTAGCGCTTGCGACCACTAGACCAACGAGGCAGTTAGAAGTAAAATATGTTTAATTAAATGTTATATAAGTGTTGTGTGATTTCTTTTTTCTCACAAATACATTTTGGGAAAGCTCGACTACTTCCAAAAATATATGGAAAAATCAATTGCTGTGCAATAATACAGTCTCGCAAAAACTCGAACATGGCTCGACCGATTTGTTTTTTTATTTTATTTGTTCGCCTCAATACTGGGGTGGTTTAGGAAAGAATAGCCGAAAAATCTAAAAAATCGAGACATCGTCTAACGTAGAACGAAGTTCACCAATCCCTGTTAAAAATAAACTTATCAAGAGATTTTGTCTGTGATAACCTGCCAGTGGGAATATAAAAACTTTTTTGCAAAAAATACAACCGACTTCCAAACTGCAAAGTGAAAAATAACTTTAATTTCAGAAGTCGGTGTCTTTAGATCAGTATTTTAGTTTTTGACACCGACTTCTGAAATTAAAGTTATTTTTCACTTTGCAGTTTGGAAGTCGGTTGTATTTTTTGCAAAAAAGTTTTTATTTCTCGTTTTTTAGTGGGTCAATTTGTAATTTATCTAAGTTACATTAGCCTAATGCCAACTGCTCATCACCTTTAACAAAATATTGCTTTTCCCGATTCAGGGACGTTCATCGTTGAGGAGTTCTCCTGGTAATTCACCATCAGCTCCACTTCTCTATATGCATTGTGATGAGCATAAATTGCATTGCAACCATATTAAAGTAATCGAATCGCAACTCGTGAAATACCTAGTTATTATTGAGTAGTTCCGGTGGCTATTTGTGGTCTTCATCATCAGTTCCACTTAACTAAATGGTGCTTTTCCAGAGCAACTGCATGAGTTACTATAAAAAATACCCAAATCCCTATAGGTTTGCCTATAATATTTGAAGAGTTCCCTCGATTTCTCTGGGATGCCATCATCAGATCCCAGTTTCTTTATCATGGTACCCCTCTTGGGATATCTCCTTTCCAACAAAAAAAGAATCATCAAAATCGGTTCATAAACGACGAAGTTATCCGCGAACACACATTAAAAATATATATATATACGGTGGAATTGAGTAACCTCCTTTTTTTGGAGTCGGTTAACCAAGGTCACAATTTAATTACAATTCGGTCAGTCTCGAAACATGCACTTGCATTAGAAAACAAAACACAGTCACAAAAAAACAAAGCTACATTTCCTTACAATTTTGTGAATACAAAGTGTACCTCTCTCTCATCCAAAGATTTTGTACCTCTGCAAGTATGTAGTAGATAACCGACAGCTGAAAGTAAAGCCATAGACAATGGGATGCACCGTCTCTCAAGCGTCATTGTATTTCTAAAGTCGCACATTGTTGCTTGAGGTGCAAACATAACAAGTCGTCGCTTTTCTTAGGTGAATTTTCGTGATTTTCTTAGTGTACTGTTAGGCCGGTGTTATTAGAAACGGGTTTGACAGTTCAATAACATTCAATGCGTTTTTTATGTTGCTGAACAGACTAAATTTTCGAACATAATGAAGCAATGGATTAGCAATATCAATCAGGGTGCTGGTCGGAGGATCCTCCCTTTTCAAAGGAGGATGAAGAAATTCCCGCCCTATTCCTCATGCCTCTAAACTAACAAGCTAGGGCTATAACCACACTCCTAAAAACCTTTTTACAAAAAAAAAAAACAACCGACTTCCAAAAAAAACAAGTGAAAATAACTTTAATTTCGGAAGTCAGTGTCTTTGGTTTTGAATTTTCGTTTTAGTTACCGACTTCCGAAATTAAAGTTATTTTTCACTTTGTAGTGTTTTTTGGAAGTCGGTTGTTTTTTTTTTTGTAAAAAGTTTTTATTTTTCACTTTTTAGTTGTGGTACCTAACCCACACACATTCGAAAACCACTACCTGCTATGTACCTAAATAACAGTGACAGGAACTTATATTATTATCCACAAACTAAGTGGGAAAAAGTACGTATTATTGAAGCTAACTCAAAAACTATCAAAGCAAAGTTAATAAAATTTATTTAGGACCACATCGAGAGCATACCCTTTCAAACAAAAATGAATTTTCAAAATCAGTCCTCAATTGACGGAAAAATCGGTGGACATACATAAAAAAAAAAAAAACATACGCGACGAACATATAACCTCCTCCTTTTTGGAAGTCGGTTAAAAAGGGCCACACATACGACACACCTACACCCAACAGCGATACAAAGTTTGAAAGCCCGCTAAAAGATATAGAAAGATGAATGGGCCACAGTGCCCCGACGTTCGGTTAGGTAATATCCGCCACGTCATAACTTCACAGCTGCTGCGGATCTGCTTCCTTTGAAACATGGAATTAGGAAGCTGGGAGGATAAATTATTTTTGTTTATTATACGTGCCCAGATTTAATGACGTCAGACTGTTTGAAAGATGATACGGGTAGAAAGGGGCTGACTTCCGAGATGATGACAAACAGAAAGGTCAATCAATCAAATCAAATAATTTATTACTCTTCCCTTTTTTCTCTCTTCTTTTCTTTCTTCTTCTTTTTTTCTCTTCTCTTTTCTCTTCTTTCTTTCTCTTTCTCTCTCTTTATCAATCTGCCTAGCCTTTTCCCAACTATGTTGGAATCGGCTTCCATTCTAATCGAGTGCAGCTGAATACCAGTATTTTACATGCAGTGACTGCCTATATAACCTCCACAACCCAATAACTAGGTAATACGATACCCCTTGATAAGACTGGTTGTCAGACTTTCGGGCTTCTGATGACCCGTAACGACATGACTGTCAAAGATCCACGAATGACAGTCGGGACCAACGGCTTAACGTGCTTTCCGAGGCACGGAGGCGTCTCGGTATGTAGAAATCGTCATCCATATACGGACCCGGCGAGCGTAGTTTAACCTGATGGATCGACCCTTGCGGCTGTTAATATTTAGCCACGAGCTTCTCGATGACTAATAGGAGTGTGGAAGAAAAATACGAGTTGCACGAAGTTCAAATAAATTTAGATGAAGGCAAGAGATGAAGTACTAAATTAGCAAAAAGACGTCTTGTTTGACGGAGGTCAAGGGTTCAAACTCAAACCATTTATTTCAATTAAACGATATACAGGCACTTTTGAATTGTCAAGGGGTAGGATAGTCAGAAAGATGACGCTAGTTGCCCATTCAAAAGCGTAGTAGGTAGGTTTCTATGGAGAAGAACGGGCAAGAAACTCCACGGACACTCTTTTAAATCATAATATTGGTTACATCATTCGTGTTGAAATTATACATGTGAGAACAATGTAGAAAGACGGATAAAAAACAATTAAAATAAGCCGTTGTAGCTAAGAGATGACCAGTGCCTACAAATGGTTTGCCACAATAACCAGTCTTGTGCTGCATACATCTAGCGAATTGTCACTACTTGTTTCAATAGGTCGTCTGTCTCAATTATGGTAGTAATTCCAGAAAAAAAAACTTTTTGTTTGGTTAGTGACTAACCTGGTGTCAGAGTTTTAAAGCCCTGACTTGACTTCATATGCCGTCGAGAAATATCTTTAAGGCATGCCGGTTTCCTCACGATGTTTTCCTGCACCGTTTTTGAAGCAAGTGATAATTATACAATACGCACATGAATCCGAAAAGTCAGAGGTGCGTGCCTTGGGTTCGAACTCGAAACCTATGACTTGGCAGTCTGCCGGTCACACCACTAGGCTATCACTGCTTTGTGTCTGTCTACCTCTCAATTATAGGGGTAATTTCTGAACAAAAATTGCTTAACTTTGTTAAAGTCAAATTGTAAAATATGTATGACACACATAAAAACTCAAACTCTTTATTGCATTCATGTGTACATTTAGTTGTTACATTTATGTAAGTTCCAACATGAAACCCGGTTAGGGCACGGCAACATAATAATAGGTAATAAATTGGAACAAAACAAGCATCCAGTCAGTAGGTACATGTACTGGATTGCAAGTTTGTTAAACAAATATAAATTTTCGATGATATTACTAGTATTTGGTTTATGTAGTTATTTTAATTAATATCATGAGGTTATTAAATTATTTTATTTTTGTATATTAATTATTATATTTTATTAATTTGCATTAATTATTATATTCTATTAATTTTTATACTTCATTCATTTGGAATATATAAGTGTTGATACATGTTGAAGCAATGACCATGGCAAATGCCGATCAATTGATCACGACTTGTTGTTTGACCCTTGGCAGACATTTGAATTCATCTTTATTAGCTCAAGCCGTTAAATTTTGATTAAAATACCGCATAATATTGGTATAAAATTGTTGTAATAAGAAGAGCATTTTTAGTCAAGAAAGAAGAAGTGTTCTAATTCAGTTTTGCACATTTTGCTCTCTATTTTAGATATTTTACTCCACCATTTTTTTTCGAATTAACTCAAGCTATGGCATCTTAGTTAGTTGACTTGATGAATTATCAGTGCGAAACATGAAAACTAATTCTAAAAAAAACGGGCACATACGAGTCGGACACGAAGTGTTCCGTACCACCGTACAACATTTACCAAAATATAGCCTAAAAAATACGTTTCTTGTATGGGGACCACCTTTAATTTTTAACTTTAATTTATTTTTATTTTTGTTATTATAGCGTCAAAAGAAATACACAATCTGTGAATATCAAATTTCGACTGTCTTACCTATTACCGGTTCATGAGATACAGCCCGCTGACAGACAGACGGACAGCGGAGGCGTATATAGGGTTCCGTTTGACACCCTTCGGGTACGGAACCCTAAAACCGGATTTTTATGTTTCCAGGAAAAAATACATAACATCACCAGTAAAAAATACATAGGCAATGCTAAAAAACTAAAAACTATGTTTAGTTTCAATCAAAACTCAGAAATGCGTAACAGTCCATCACTCACTACGCGAATAGTGATTCGTCACATTCAGTTGACATTTATATCTGACACAGAGTGACACAGAGTCGTATTCAGTGTTCCTATGTCATTCAAAATCACCGCAAAATATGGCCGGTTTTTTGGTTAGAGAATAATATGTAAATGGTGACATTTATTGCGTTAGTGTTGAAATAGATGGGTTTACTGTGGCTTTTATAATAAAGCTTTTATACGCTTAAATAGCTTTTATAGTACTCATTTGATATTGTGGTGGTAGTGGATAGAAGTTCTAATATTCCAAATGCATGAGTTTTGGTGATCGAAATTTTCTCGCTTTCAGAAAAAGTCCTCGATTTGATCGCCAATACCCGTGCTCGTATTAAAAGTAATAAAAAAAAAACAGTGGCACTCCGGGAGTGCCGACAGAAGTGAAAACTTGAACAAGATTGCCTTTTGTGGAAGAAAAATACTTTATAGTACATTGGTCCGTAACCTGATCTAAATAACGACTACAATAGCGTTTACAAAAAAAAATACTTCCAAAACCTTTAAAGTAGAAATACTTGCATAGAACATTGATCCGTAACGTGATATAAATAAAGAGCACAATCGCGTTTACAAAAATGAGTTGTCAGTAACGGTGTCGCGAGTTCAATTGTTTTTTCCCATCCCAAAAATGCCCAACGCGCCTAAAGAAGTTTTCACTTCAAAACAAATTGCGCATAATCCAAAAAAAAAAATATTACGGGGTATCTGTTTAATATTATCTTTTAACGGTTCTTCATTTTTCAACTAGGTACCACTTCCTGTGCAATGTTTTCTATCATCCTAAACTCAAAACTAAAACCCGTGCTCACTAAGTTTCGTCACTCCGTATCCGGTAACATCCCTTCCCTAAAGTGAGGTGCGCTCCTAGAATCCGTTCGGAATCAAACTGCGGTGAAACAGTTTCGAGGCGGCGGCGGCGGCGGGCGGCGCGAGTTCCTAGCTAATGTATTTAGACAGCTTTAGCTATGTCGCAGGCTGCGACTACCGACGTAAATATAGGTAGTTGAGGTACACTTGAGTTTGTTTGTAGGGATAAAATTAGTATATCTAGATGCACTAAGTTTAGTGTCGGAAGTTGTTTTCACCTCACTATCGTCACAGATGACTACAAATAGATGGTTCACTCCGCATTTTAGTTATGAAGGTACAAGTATATACACGGCGGACTCGACTTGTCCAATTCAGTGGGTGTAGTCAGAAGATAATTATAGGAGTTACGCGATAGAAAGAGAGGCAACTTCTAGGTGAATATAACTGTAGGTAATTAGCGCTGTACAACCTTTTTTTTGGGTTGGAAATATCAAATAACTTCTCCCGCTCTGGGCGGAGCGGGAGGGCGTGTCAGACTCTTACTGACCCACCCGTGGTCCTTCAGTTGCCATGTTGCTGGGGGCCACGGTAACTCTTTCGGACAAACCCGCAACCCCGGCAGGCATCGGCCGTTGCGGACCCCTTCAGTTATGCTGACATCTCTTTGAGGCGCGAGTGGAACACAACGCGCCGTTGACCCGGGCCTGGTCCTTATCGGACGGTGAGGTACCCATTGCTCACCGTCCTAAAGCCCGCGCCTACGATGGCCAGGAATCGGCCTGCACTGTACGACCTGAGTTGCGCTTTATTGTGTCGTAGCAACAGTCGCTTTTTATTTAAATGATTTTGAAGAGTAAACCGTCTGTACTGATCTATGCTATCGTGTGAGAGTAGTAAGGAACAGGAGTGCATTGAAAAATGTATCGAATGATTGCAATCTTCTTGGGGATAAGAAAGATAAGATACCAAAATATCTTGTGTTCCATTTATAGAACAATTTTGAAAATACAATAGTGTACAGGTAGCATTCTGTAAATTAAAGAAAGCTAATGCAAAAAAAACAACCGACCTCCAAAAAAAACACTACAAAGTGAAAAATAACTTTAATTTCGGAAGTCGGTGTCTTGGGTTTTGTATTTTCGTTTTTTGCCACCGACTTCCGAAATTAAAGTTATTTTTCACTTTGTAGTGTTTTTTTTGGAGGTCGGTTGTTTTTTTTTTGTAAAAAGTTTTTATTTTTCACTTGTTAGTTGGGGTACCTACACCACACATATTCGAATACCACTACCTGCTACCAGTGACAGAAACTTATCATATCATCTACATACTAAGTGGGAAAAAAATACGTATTTTGTAGCTAACTCAAAAACTATCCAAGCAAAGTTAATAAAATTTATATGGGACCAATTCGAGAGCACACCCTTTCAAACAAAAAAAGAATTTTCAAAATCGGTCCACAATTGACGGATAAATCGGTGGACATACATAAAAAAAAAAAAAACAAACATACGCGACGAACATATAACCTCCTCCTTTTTGGAAGTCGGTTAAAAATAAAATGCACGGGAAAAAGGCATGAATTTATGGTTAAGTACATAGTAATTACATTGATTACTAAATAAGAAAAGTAAGTAAAATAAAAACTAGGATGGCAATTCAGCTCAACAAAAACTAAAAAAAATTGTTTGTCTACAAATAATTATAAACTTTAAGTACAATTTTAACACATAAAATTTAAAAAAACCCCCGACACAAACATTTCCACATTTCTCTTTCCTACTCCATCACCAGACCCTGTTCACCTATCTATATCTATAACCTATTCATTGAGACCATTCCCATGAGCCCAAACATGATTCCTGTACTGTAAGTTGGTAAGGGAGTTGGGTATACTGCAAATTCCAAGTGATGATGCAGCATCAGTTCAAGGTTACTATGTTCTTTTAATATCATTGAAGTAACAGAATACCAAATTTCAAATCGATCAGACCTGTGGAAGATACTCACATCCATTCATCAACTAGAAAAGAGCTGATAATCTTCAAACGGCTGAACCGATTTTAATAAAACATGTCTAAAAACCATCGCTAGAAAACCTGCTTTCAAATAAAACTACATTCAAATCTGTTCACCTGTTTAAGAGCTACGGTGCCTCAGACAGACACACGCATATAGCGGTCAAACTTATAGCACGTCCCTCTTTTTGCGTCGGTGGTTAAAAAAATTGTTTTTTTTTTAATATAAGACCGAGCTGTAGGTAGAATCAGATGCGGTACAAGGCTTTCAGATTCTGCTAAAAAGCTGAAAACAAAAACATTGATATCCAGCGTTATTTTACTGCTTTCCCTAGTTATTGGAGCGTTGTATATGTGAAACATTGGTGCCAATTCCCTTGTTCACAAACTGAACTAAATTTAAGTTCAGTGTATCTTTTTCTTTCTATTTCATTAAGAAAAGGACAGAAGATAAATTTTAGTTTAGTCCTGTCAAATTAATCAGCGCTTGACGTAAATTGACGTAATTTTAGTCGGCAAGTTTTTAATCACGTCTAAACTTGTATGGAGAGTGACAGGCGATGATTAATTTGACAGGACTAAACTAAAATGTATCTTCTGTCCTTTTCTTAATGAAATAGAAAGAAAAAGATGCACTGAACTTAAATTTAGTTTAGTTTGTGAACAAAGGAATCGGCACCAATGTTATTCTAAAACAGTTTGTATGTTTAATTAATAACTTTACTAACACTAACAGTTTTCTTAATACTTATGAAAATGTTATTTCTTTAAATAAATTCTACCTACATGCTGAAATGTTAGAATTAATTTTCACAAAGGTTATCAAAATATTGTCCCTTAGACTAAGTTATGTTTAGAAAACCGAGTTAGGTTAGCTTAAGATTAATTGCGCACCTAAATAAAGCATTTTGTGGAACACTAAGTCTGTCTCTAAGGTCTGTGGTTGGCACCAGAATTCTGTAAATGGCCAAGAATTAATTTAATGCCTCTATTGTTTGTACAGCAGTGGTGGTCCAGCGATAACAGCCGCGACTTACGAGTTGTAGGTTCGAACCCTGATAAGCGTTCTACTTTTGTGTAAATTATGTCATCACCACTGCTCTCAAAACGGTGAAGGAAAACATCGTGAGGGAACCGGCATGTCCTATCCAAATTCGAAGACATGTGACATCTACCAACCCGCACTGGGCCCGCGTGGTGGATTCCGACCCACTCACCCTCTCATTGAGAGGCGGCCTGTGTCCCAGTAGTGTCAAAATGTCTATAAGTACAAATCTTAGATTAAAATACAGACCTTTCCCCGAAACTGATGCCACACTATTCCTTAGTCTTGACTGTAATCAGAAATTAATTAATATGTTACTAACGAACTTGTATGAAGCTGTAGTCACACGCACGTAACAGCAATCGGTACACATCAGCGCAAGTTGGGAACTAATTCGAGCGGAACACGGGGTGTACAGACTATTTAGAGAACACCTGTATATCACCTTGTATATTACGTGGATGACATGAGTTGAAGCGGGGAAATGCGATGAATTTGCAGTATCTAAACATTAACGGATTCTACCGATGTAAATCACGCAAGATATTTTAGAAAAAACAATAATCAATTATTTGATTTTGACCGACGAAATAACAAAATAAAAGAAAGAAAACTTATTTATTCTGAACAAACAAAACGCATATTTTAAAAAACTAGACAAAATACACACAAAACAAAAGTAGCCAAAAGCCTCGTATTCAATCAGTAAAAAAGTTTGACAATATTGGTTCATTGGTTGATGTTAAAGCCACAGACCAAAGACAATATTGCGTAATTACTGTTGCAACATTGGCAAATAACAACATTAACATAACAAAAACAAAATGCCGATTGCAGAGTTAACTACTCGAGAAATCATGAGATACTGCATTTTTTAATAACACAATTATCATAATATTACGCCTGTTTCCCCGAAGGGTTAGGTAAAGATGTACATACCTATTATATCTTATGTATATCTTGCCCGTTGTGTCTATCTTTTTATTGAAACGAAAACTATTTTAGGCGCGTTGAGCGATTTTTGATAGGGGGTAAACTTATGGATTCGCGGGACCAACGCGTCGTAGCACTTCGTAATAGAATATAGATGGCGCCAATACCAGTTTTAAGATTTTATTTCTGTCGGCAGGCCTCATGACTGACTGCTTTTTATTTTAATCTTTGATATGTACTTAATATTTATTTTCTAAAGCGGAGTTTCTTCGATTTTTGTAACCTTAATTCATATTTCTTTTGTTCAATAAAATTATCTAAATATTAAATTTTTCCATTGTAAGGATAATTTTTGAATAGTGAGAAAACTTGCTAACTTGAGGATTTGCTAAAATGACGATCTGGGATTGAAAGATAGACAGAAATTAGCCCTGCAACTGTATCTACATAGCTTCTAAATTTACTGCTGCTATACCAATAACAATGGATATATTAACGAAGACATTTTCTACATACACTAATATCATAAAGAGAAAAGATTTGTATTTTTGTTTGGAATGCATATAGGTACTCAAAAAGTACAGGAACGATTTAAAAAATTCTTTCACCAGTAGAATGCTATATTATCACTGAGTAACATAGTTTAGGTATAATTTACAACGATATCACGCGGGCATAGCCGCTGGCGGAAGCTATTATTGGATATTTTACCCAGTAACTGGGTTGTGGAGGTTAGATAGGCAGTCGTTCCATGTTAAATACTGGTATTCAGATGCATCTGGTAAGACTGGAAGCGGACCTCAAAATAGTTGAGAAAAGGCCATGTAGAAGAATATTATATTGGATATTTTATTTATAGAAAACTCAGTTTAAACATAAACTTCATTCTCTAAAAGGAAGTTACAGCCACGTATCACATTTCTTAACACTCCGTGCACGAAAAAACCCTTTTTTGTCAACTACTTAGGTATCTAATTGTGAGAAAGGTTGAAATAATTGAAAGATTAATTAAGTCTGTCTGACTATAAAAGTACAGTTTTCGTGGTGTTAAACCATTCGTGTCAGTCACAGCATCTATTAATAGTTGCATCACTTTTGCGCTCTCAAAAATATGGTTTATTTCGCCTTTGATTTACTTAAAGAAGATATAGTATAATCATAAAATAAAAAATTTGATTTTATTTCAAGGATAGCTGAAGACTAATGTGTGATTTTTTTATTTCTTGATATGGTTTGCTAAATAATAGGAAAAAATCCATTACTGGCAGGTTTTAAAAAAAAGGTTATTAAAAAAACTGTTATATTTTGTATGGAAGTTGAAAAAAGTGGTTCTCCTATGTACAAGTAGACCATATAGTGATGTTGACGATATTTTTTAATTTTCAAAATCAAATGTAGTTTCTTCTAATGAAACGATCAATTGTCAGTCTCGCGTAAATTTTTGGAAAACTTGTTGCGAATTTTAGCGATTTTCCACGAATCTTTATTTTATTTGAAAAATCCCTTTCTGCTATGTACAAGACAAAGAATTCGACTTTTCAAATCACAAATAATTTTGTTTAAATTTTGTTTCCCTTTCTCACAACGAATGAACAAAATTGATCAAAATCAGTCGATATCGTGCACAGCCCCTTAAGACGTGCCAGTCAACTAGCGGTAAGCCCAGTAATAATACGTGCAAGTGATGGGCTCTTAATGTCACATCAGGTATATTATTATGCTCTTGTATGGATTTAACTTAGGCAGACGTGGACCAAAATAGTTGTTGTGCCGAATGAATATGGCGAAATAAGGAAATGGACATACTTATGACGTAATTGATGTACCTACTTATTCGTACAGATCAGTTACCTACTATGCTCTATTTACCTACTATACTCTATATTTTTTTTTTGATGACTGTTATTGACACATGCTGTAGAACTGAAGTATTACGCAATCAAACGTTGGTAAAACAAATTATTGATTTTTTTAAATCAATCTGCCAAGCCTTTTCCCAACTTTACTATGTTGGGATCGGCTTTTAGTCTAACCAGATGCAGCTGAATACTAGTATTTTGCATGGAATAACTGCCTATCTGTAACCCAGTTACTGGGTAACACGATACCACTTGGTAAGACTGGTTGTCAGACTTTGAGGGCTTTGACCCTTAACGATTGTCAAAGATCTACGAATGACAGCCGGGACCAACGGTTTAACGAGCTTTCCGAGGCACGGAGGGGTCTCGATATAAACGATATGAAATAAATGGTCACCTATCCATGAACCGACCGCGGCAAGCGTAGCTTAACCTTCGATCGACCCGTGGGACTGTTATCAATTTCTGTTTATTGATTATTTAAAACAGCTAATAATATTAGTGTAATTGTTCTACTTGTGCTAATCGCAATAGCTGACAACAATTTGATAGCTCATCAAGAAATACCGAAAAAGAAAACAAAGAAAAGACAAGAAAGAAAAAAAAGAAAAGAAAGAAAAAAAATACATTTATTTAGCACAGACAAAAAGGCACACAACACAACATAATTTTAACACAAGTAGAAAATTAAAATAAAAAAGGAAACAAAAAACAAAGTGTAAAATAAATAATGCCTCGCGGCTGCGCCAAATAGGCCCAGTAAATAAAAAAATGCCAGACAACTAGTGCCTGACGCTGGTTTTCAACTGAACCCGAAGTGTGAGGTGACGGATGTAAATGAGTTTTATACTGCAATGTGTGTGTGTATACTTAAATAAAATAAATTAGTGTAAAAAGAACAAAGTCTAGTAAAAATTTGACGGTAGAAATCAAATACATAAAGATTAAAAATTTATTAATATCATTCCATTTCAACTCGGCTGTAAACGGATAAGAGACGTTAAATTATAACCGTTTTACATTAATTTTAGTACTCGTAAAAACTTGTCATATTCTGACAGACACCGGCAAAGTTTTGTTTGTGGAAAAGATTAGGTACTTTAGGTAGTTCAAATGTTAAAGAAAAATTGAGGTCTAAGTTGAACATTGCTCTGACATAAGATCATACGGAAAACTTTTGAAAGAAAAATGGCTTCTGCAGTTCGGTGGTTTGGTCTTCGGGTCAACGTGATTTATGTACGTAATAGTTTTATAAGATGATTTGTGACGAACTTTTAAAGACTTATCTTTACTTTTAAGTTATTTAGATATCTACTTTCACTTTTCTCCTTACTGATTTAAAATAATACTTTAATTTTGCTGTCAAAGTGATCCCCAAAGATCTTCATTATTTCAAGATTCAAAAAATATTTTTTTAATTAGAACTTCTTTATTTTTCGTGTTGTTTGTGTGACTAACCTGTTGTCAGAGTTTTTATGACGCCCATGGGCCTCTGACTTGGTTTCACATGCCGTCGAGAAATATCTCTCAGGCATGCCGGTTTCTTCAGGATGTATTCCTTCACCGTTTTTGAAGCAAATGATAATTTTATAATATGCACACGAATTCGAAAAATCAGAGGAGACTTGGGTTCGAACTTGAGACCTTTGAATTCGAACTTATTTGCGATGAAACGGACTTATCCTTTCGCATTCCTCGCCAATAAAAGAATATGTCGAAAAAACTAAATCTAATCCTTCAGTTTCACTTTAGGTACGTTGAAAAATCAATACCGTTTTTCCATCTGCATCCTCAAAATAATCCAGTTGTACTTTTACCAAAAACTTCCATTTCACCTGTCTACAAAATACGCCGTACATTTCACTAAAAAGTTTTCAATCTCGTAAAGCTGGCCGTGTCGATGGGAAGCGAACATTTTCTACGTCAGTTTCATTAAAAATCTCGCTATATCCGCCTCACAAAAGCGTACTGACTCCCATCATATTTTTAATCTTCTAGCAGAACAATACGTCTGGCGTTGGCATAGAAAATATCCTTATACACGTAACCTATTGTAGTCCAAAAATTTGATATCAATATACGTGCTTATTTTCGAAATGTGTGTGAATTTTTTAATTTATTTGGTTTATAATAGGCAGCCTTATTGCGTAGGTAACTTATTTTCGTAAGGAAACGATTATGACAATTTGACAGTTCAACAACATTCATTGCGTTATTTACGTTGTTGAGTAGATTTTTTTTCCAACTTATGAAGCAATAGATTAGCAATCTGTTTCAAATCGAAACAAATTGTGATTGATCGTGTATTACGCAATTAGGATACTGGTGTCAGAGTTTTAAAGCTGCTTATGGGCCTCTGACTTAGCTTCACATGCCGTCGAGAAATATCTCTCAGGCGTTTCCTCACGACATTTTCCTTCGCCGTTTTTTAAGCAAATGATAATCATACAACACGCACATAAATCCGAAAAGTCAGAGGCCTTGGATTCGAACTAGAGACCTATGACTTGGCAGTCCGACGGTCACACCACTAGGCTATCACTGCTATTATTATTAGGCCGCTCGACAGTGGGAACAAAACCAGTATAAGCTGCCCTCTTCATCATCATCATCATTTCAGCCGAAAGACGTCCACTGCTGGACATAGGCCTCCCCAAGCACCACCACTTCGACCGATTCTGTGCTTTCCGCATCCAGCGGATTCCTGCGGACTTCACAAGGTCATCGGTCCATCTTATGGGAGGCCTTCCAACGCTACGTCTTCCGGTACGTGGTCGCCACTCCAGTACCTTTCGACCTCATCGGCCATCCGTTCAGCGAGCAATGTGCCCTGCCCATTGCCACTTAAGTTTAGCAATTCTTCGGGCTATGTCGGTTACCTTGGTTCTCCTGTGGATCTCTTCATTTTTGATTCGATCACGTAGGGAAACTCCAAGCATAGCCCTCTCCATTGCCCTTTGGGTGACTGTTAGCCTTCTGATAAGGCCCATTGTGAGCTGCCCTCTTATTAACTCCAAATTATGATAGAACAGCTCAAGGCCAAAGTGTTACCACCGACGCGGTGCAGCCGACTTGCCTGCCAAGGTAATTAAACAAACAAAATTCAGATCGGTACTAAAGGCAAACACATATGAAAATTAATAGTTTATTCACACGGACCACATTTGGCTGTTAAAATCAAAGCGTTTCGGCGATACCGACCACGTCAAGGCCACGTCACAGTCACAAAGCAACCACCAGCGAGACCGCGAATTAACACCCGGTCACATAGCAAACACAAAGTTGCGTCGACGCGACGACACTGTCGCAGCCGGAGTCGATCTGTCTATTTGCAAACACTAGCCACATCGTAACCACATGGCATGGCAAATACTAGCGTCTATGCAACCACATCATTGTAGTTACCACGACGCAACTGCAAGAAGCCCACATTTTGTCGCTGCAATGTGGTGAGGTTGTGGTACGTGTGATTGGGTCCTTAGGGCTGATTTTTGACGGGGTCCGCTAGTGACGGGGTCCGCTAGGGCCGATGCCTGCCGGGGTTGCGAAGAAGTCCGAAAGGGAGATTGTGGCCCCCGGCAACATGGCAACTGAAGGAACACGGATGGGTAAAACCCACCCGTGTTCCTTCAGTTGCCAGTAAGAGTCTGACACGCCCTTCCGCTCTGCCCAGAGCGGGAGAAGTTATTTGATAATTTCCAACCCAAAAAAAGGGCTGATTTTTTCAACACCAGGTTTCTTTATCCGAGGAATAATTTTCAACTTTTGACAGATTTCCCGTGCAACAACTTTAACACAAACGTTAATTTTAATCCACGGATTTTTTTTATTGCTTCGCGTATAACTGCCCAGGAGGTTGTCGGTTGCTTAAAACCGTGCTATCCTGTAAATTAAGGCCTGCAGCCAGGGCATAAAACTTATAAACTAAGCGACTACACGCTAAAAGCACCCTCTGTGGGGGACCTCGGCTTAGGGCGTCGCTGGGGGAGGTGGGCAAGGGATAGGCTGGATCGGATCAAATATTCCACAGAAAAAGATATCTAACGTCATTTATTTGTATTGTTTCAGGGTGCCATTGAAGAAATAAACTTGTATACTGATGCTGATGAAAGAACATTAAATTCATATTGCGGCAAGGTAAGTATTTAAAATTTTAGAAAAATATTAAATTTAGTTTTCATTTCATTTGTTTTTGTGCCGATTTTAATATGTTTTTGACATTCCAGGCTAGAGATATTACAGATATAGTTAGTATTATATTTACATACATTCGATACTTGTCGCTTTTTGCTGCTGTTTTTGTCGAAACTAGATGTTCTAACTTTTTGGAATCTTTTTAACGCAAATCGATTCTCAATAATAGTAGCTTTTAAAGCTACTACGAAAGCGAATCACCATGTGACGTGTTTTGCCGAATTTTAGAATATTAATTAATGTTATTTTATATTTTTTTATAAATATGCCTTTATTTATTTTATAATTCATGCAGTTTTTATTAATACGTGTTAAAAAGATTTGAGACTAAATTTTTCCAAATTTATTTTTATTTTCTTTTCGGCGATTAAAACAATATTGGGTTAAATTCGTTCTGGCTTTTAAAATCTTGTATTAATTAACACTTGGCTAGCTTTTAATGTACATACAAACGTTAGGGTATTTAAATTATTTATTTATTAAATTATATTTTTCGTTCTTTATGCTAAAAAAATAGTCTAAAATTCGCTCTATTATTAACCGATTACAAGTCTTGTTTTATTAGGAATTCTTCCCTAGTTAAATAAATAATAATTAAAATATACATATTTATTACAACTACTGAAACACAACTCAACTTTAGGTCACCGTTAAATCTCATGCTATCTTTGTCCCTTTTAACTGTATTGAAGCGACAGAAATACTTTTAAACAGGTCCTTAGGCCCACTTGCATCACAAATCACTAAATACATTTAGCGCTAAACGAATTTAAATCCTCGTTCTATTTCTGTCAATCGTTTGGAAATGACAGAGACAGAATGATGTTTTGAATATGTTTACTGGTGCAACAGTTAAGTTGCGTTTGAGTAAGGTGAGTATTTGAGGGCTATGTCAGTTTAAAATTTGAGTAAAATTAATTACTAATATGTAAACCGGTTTCGTTTGAAGTGATATCACTTTTTAACATAAATAATTTTTTTCGTAGATGGAATCAACCACTGACTCAGTAAGTGCGTTGCTTGTTTGATGAATGAGGCTTCTAGTAGAGTAGTAGAAAAAAATAATTGAATAAGTCTAAATTTTTTATGACCTTAAGAGCCATATACATATACCTCACCGGGACGCCATGGCGATGCAGCCAGTTCGCGTCGCCAACAAAATGTATCGATGGCTGTGTAACTAAGCGGACGCCAGGTGAGCCACCCACCATATGGCTGTATACATTTATTTGGCAGAGCCACCTGGCGACGTCGCCATGACGGCACGGTGAGGTATGGCTTTAGAAGGTGCATGGTTTAAAATCAAGTAAAATAAAACAAAATTTAAACTTGTGTTTAAAAATATATATATTAAGGACGGTGCTCACTGGAGCATTCGCTTCCCGGTTTTGCAAGCATTCATTGCGCAAACATTTATTACGCGACTGTGAACGTCGTTGTCGTTTAAATCTGAGTCTTGTCTAGAACTTCGCCAAGTATGTGGAGGTTTGAACAAAATATTATGAAAAATATCGGCCGCAACCTCTCGTTGCGTCTAGTCCCCGAGCTGTCGCAGTCGCATGTGGCATTGTGTGCGCCATGTCTAACATTCATTCGTGAATCAGACAGTTTGGTGAGTACTGAATGTTCGTTGCGCAACGAATGTTTGCAAAACAAATTCGTGAAGCGAATGCTCGCGGTGAGTATTGTCCTTTAACCAATATTTGCCTGAAATATGCCCAGAAACACTTTGGTATACAAGAGGGCTTGGAGTAGTCTAGAAAGCTTTGGCAAAATTTAAATTTTCATGTTTAGCCGACTTTAAAAAGGAGGTTGTGTATTCAACCTGGTTTTAATATTAGGATTATGTGTATAAGTAAAAGCAAGTTTTTTTTGAGTTGTATCACGTTAATAACAGTGTGTGCGACAAGCAAAAAGCAGTATTACAAAAATCCCCAAATAAAAAAAAACAATCTATGAAAAATTACAAAACCTGTTATAATTGTCTAACACCTCAAAATTCTAACACAAATATTTGGCTTTTTAGACCTTGTACTTTAATCAATATTTGCGCTTATTGCAGTGTTCTTGTTAAACTGTGTGAAGAAAATTAACCAATAACCTACGTCACCCTATTTTTCAATTGAAAATCTCACATTTTATTATTACTTTCAACAGCTACGTGGAGATGATCTACCTTCTCCGAGGATATCAGGTGAATATGTATTTTATATGTATATATGTTGGTAGTGTGGGACGCCTCTAGCTAGATGGACCGATGACCTTAAAAAGTTGGCTAGGACAGACTGGATGCGGAAGGCGGAGGTCAGGGTGTTGAGTCGCCTGGGAGAGGCCTATGTCCAGCAGTGGACAGCGATAGGCTGGGTTGATTGATTGATGGAATATACATCGAAATACACGAAGTGATAAAAAATAATAATTTATAAACGTTATTTAAAGTTAAGGGAAAGAGAGGGGCTTGTGGCTAAGTAATAACAGCCACAAGGATCGATCTATCAGGTTAAGCTACGCTTGCCGCGGTTGGTCCATCATTACATCCGTGCCTCGAAAAGCACGTTAAGCCGTTGATCCCAACTGTCATTTATAGATCTTTGACAGTTGTTACGGGTCGTCAGAAGCCCGAAAGTCTGACAACCAGTCTTACCAAGGGGTATCGTATTACCCAGTTACTTGGTTGTGGAGGTTCGACAGGCAGTCACTCTATGTAAAATACTGGTATTCAGCTGTATCTGGTTAGACTGGAAGCTGACCGCAACATAGTTGGGAAAGGCTAGGCAGATAATGATTTAAAGTTAAGAAACATTTAAACATCAAATATTTATGATTAAACAGCCACTTATCATTTTACTTCATGCAAAGTTTATAAATAAAGAGGCAGATGTATAAAAGAAGCATTATAAAATACAGCGAACATTTGGGCTTGCTGCACCGCATTGCAAAAACCCTGCTGTACCTATCACTTTCGTTTTCTATGAAACTATCGCACACTGCATGCGACGCGTGAGGTAGAGGCAAATTTCGCCCCCTAACCGCCGCAGGAGACGCCCAAGGCGTCGGGAATCGCAGACCGATTCCCGGCCACCGTAGGCACGGGCTTGCGGACGGTGAGCAATGGGTAGCTCGCCGTCCGATAAGGACCAGGCCCAGGTTGACAGCGCGTTGCATTCCACGCGCGCCTCAAAGAGATGTCAGCGCAACCAAAAGGGTTCACTAGGGCCGATGCCTGCCGGGGTTGCGGGTTTATACGAAAGGGTTACCATGGCCCCTGGCAATATACAGACAACTGAAGGAACACGGGTGGGTTTTAGTCAGTAAGAGTCTGACATGCCCTCCCGCTCCGCCTCATCGCTCTTTTTTGTACAGAAATGTGTTGCGCTGCGACCCGATGCGGCTATAATGGGCGGCAGCCTTTAATGTTCACGCTTTTTCTAACAAATAAATAACTTTAAAAGACATAATTAAAATTAGTCTTGAATTCTTACAGAATCATTACTGGACGAAAAAGGAGAGAAAGGGGAAAGGGAACAAACGGAAGAGAAGGGTATGAAAGGAGAAATAGGCTTGACTGGTCTGAAAGGAAAACGCCAGCCTACAATGTTCACGCATTTCCTAACAAATAAATAACTTTAAAACACATCATTAAAATTAGTCTTGAATTGTTACAGAATCGTCACTGGACGAAAAAGGAGAGAAAGGGGATAGGGGGGAAACGGGAAAGACGGGTATGAAAGGAGAAATAGGCTTGACTGGTGAAAAAGGAATTAAGGGTGAAAAAGGCGACAAAGGTGATATTGGATTAAAAGTGAGTAAGCACCATTTTTTTTTAAATAGCTTTTTTAGTCTTACTGCATGGAAATGTGTAGTAAAAACCAGCCAATTGCGAGTTGGACTCGCGCACGAAGGATTACTACCATTATTTATAAAAACGGCAAAAAAATCATGTCTGTTGTATGGGAGCCCCCTTATTTTATTCTTTATTTTATTCTGTTTTTCGTTGTTATAGTGGCAACAGAAATACATCATCTGTGACTGTCTAACTTTCACGGTTCATGAGATACAGCCTGGTGACAGACGGACAGACGGACGGACAGCGGAGTCTTAGTAATAGGGTCCCGTTTTACCCTTTGGGTATGGAACCCTAAAAATCATTGGCAACATCAACACTATGGTTTTGGAATTTCAATAGGTTTATAAGGCAAATTCAATGAAAATATTGAACAATCCACTCATCATGTGTGACCATCAAGGCCTGTTTTCTTATTTCACTCCATCGCCAATGAACTACAATTACAACAAACAAACACTTTAACAAGTTCTGTTACAAAATACAATAGACGTGGATATATTTAGTAAATACTAGCTTTTGCCCACGGCTTCGCCCGCGTGGCTGTCGGAAAATATTCCACGGGAACGTACTACCGAGATTTCTTACCTAATAAGTAACCGAGGAAGTTGTCATTGAAGTTGTCGTGGCTGTGCCCACGTTGCTACGCGTAATTTTGAAACTGTGATATCTTTTGAACTATTCATTTAAATGATATGATGTCAAGGCACATTTAATCTATATTAAATGCCTAATTTAAATAATATACCTATTTTATATTATTATATTTTATTGGATAAGGATTACCGGTCAAAAAAGCTTCGGGAATAACAATTAAATTTTTATCAAATTCTGAAAGATAAAAATGGTTATTGTGCGTCATCCTTAGAAGATAGATATATGCTCACGGACTTTTTTGTTGAACTTAAGATGAACAATACCATAGAAGATAAATTTGATGTATCTTTTTTCGGTTTAGGCAGCGCACGCGGCATGATTTTTTCCGACTTCTTCGACAATAATCGTCAAATTTCAGCCAATTTATACAAAACATGAATGAATTATACACTAAAACCTTCCGCATAAATCACTCCGTCTATTGGTGAAAACCGTTTGAAAATCCGTTTGGTAGTTTTTGAGTTTATCGCGTTCAGACAGATAGACAGACAGACGCGGCGGGGGATTTTGTTTTATAATATGTAAGGTTAAAGATATCCACGTCTATCGTATTTTATAATGGATTTCCGTAAGGTCACGCCCGAATCAATTAATTATCCAAGTTCTGTTACATTATAATATTAGTGACTAGTTACTTATTATACCTCAATTCTTTTTCCAGGGTGATCTGGGACTGCGGGGACCTATAGGACTACCAGGGCTAATTGGCAAAACAGGAGCTGAAGGAGTAAGGACTTGAATATAATTTTATTTATTTTCACGCGACTTAAGCTAAAAGAATTTTCGACATGTCCAATATTAATTATATTATGAAACAAATGTGATTTGCATAACATTACTTGCTAAAAATGATTGAACTAGAGAAATGCCAATTTTAAGTTCAAATGTCAAGTAACCGATTATAAATAATAATAGCCGTCTTCTCCTCAATCTTGAAAATCATAGAACATTTATTAACTTTCAATGTCGCCTGTAAAGTTTCAAAAATGGATATCGGACCAAATGGCTCTGATGTCGAGATTTATGAGATTAAAGATTTATTAATTTGAAAATTGTGTTTTGCATAATATTACTACCGAACAATGTTTTATATTCCCCCGTCTGTGGCGCGACCCGTATGAGGTCGCTCGCCACGTCTGTGGCAATACGAAAAAAAACGATATAAAGATAAAAAAAAACGATATCTCTAAAGCTACGACGATATATTATATCGTTCTTGTTCTGATATAATATAAATTTTCTTTATTCAAGTAACAAGGACTCATTGTGTCAGTAAACTTAAAAACCATGTTAGTTTATTTTACTCTAATTTAAATTTATTTTCATTTCATTTTCATTTTAATCTACTTTTCTAATCTCCCATGGGGTCATGGCAAATTAGAAAAGTAGATTAAAATGACTAGTACAAGTCAATATCTTACTCACGACCACCGTCTTGCACGTTATAATTGCCAACTATACGGTTTACCTTTGCCGGTGATTAGCGTTGGTATCGAGGATTCATATTTTTTTTTAAAAATCAGAGAAAAAGTCAGAATCTGATTGTAAGCGTCTTCAACTTACAGACATGTGAATGTTCACCAAGTCTGTTGCTATCAATACCAGAACTGAAAGGGCCTGCCGGGGAAAAAGGGTCACCAGGATCTGACGGCTCACCCGGTCGAACAGGTGAAACTGTGAGTATTTATTATATTTTTAATTGAAGTGAAAACTTTAGGCGCATTGGGCATTTTTGAAATGAGAAAAACGACTGAACTCGCAACACCGTTACGGACACCTAATTTTTTAAAACGCGATTGTGCTCTTTATTTAGACAAAGTTACGGACCAATGGTCTGTTCAAGTATTTTCTTCCACCAAGGCGATCTTGTTCAAGTATTTTCTTCCACCAAGGCGATCTTGTTCAAGTTTTCACTTCTGTCGGCACTCCCGGAGTGACATTGTTTTTTTTTTTGTACTTTTTGCTCTGGTCGCTTTTAACGTGCACGTTTCTCTACATCATTCTCACAATATTTACCGATAATTTCAACATGGAGGATTTTTTTTTTTAAAACGTTGCCCCACACTAGGAATTTCTCCTGTATTGTGGGTGCGTTTACAAACATTTAAACTCACATACACAAACAGCCAGACCCGGAACAACTACTTGTAGGTCATACAAATATTTGTTCCGTGCGGGAATCGAACCCGCGATACGCAGCGCAGCAGTCAATCGTGCCGTTAAATTGAAAAATATTTTGATTAAAAGAGTGTCCATGAAGTTTCTTGCACGTTATTCTCCTACGCTTTAGAATGGGCAAATAGCTTCATGTTTCCTACTGAGCGACTACTTAACAATTCAAAAGTGCCTGTAAATGATTAATTTAAATAAATGCTTTGAGTTTGAGCATAAACTGCGTCATTTACTCAGGTATAAATCGTTTAATTCTCTATTTGTCGGGTACTGATTGGTGAAACGTAACATGAAATGTAACACACAAAAATCAGCCTAACCTTTTCCCAACTATGTTGGAGTCAGCTTCCAGTCTAACCGAATGCAGCTGAGTACCAGTATTTTACATTGAGCGAGTGCCTATCTGACCTCTACAACCCAGTAACTGGGTAAAATGATACCCTTTGGTAAGACTGGTTGCCAGACTTTCAGGTTTCTGACGACCCGTAACGACTGTCAAAGATCCACGAATGACAACCGGGACCAACAGCTTAACGTGTTTTCCGAAGCACGGAAGAGTCTCGATATGTAAAAGTGGTCACCCATCCACGGACCAACCTCTGCAAGCGAAGCTTAACCTGAAGGATCGACGTATGCGGCTAATATTACTTAGCCATGAGCTCCTCCCTTTAAATGTAACACATGTTGAAACAAATTCGCCTAAGTAGTTTTTGTCTTAAAATTCATGTATAATTTGTATTATATTTCACCAATCTGTACTAAACATTTTTTTTGTTTCTTATTTTTTGTCATGAAAATAAAAACTTTAAGTATGCGAAAAGCGTTCACCCTGAAATAAAGTTTAAGTACAGATGAGCAGCAGAGTCTTAATGCGGTTATTTTTAAACCTAGGGTAACATTGGGCCTGAAGGCAAAAGAGGACCAGCAGGTTTGAAAGGGGAAAAAGGAGATAGAGGAGACGATGGTATATCGGGTAATGATGGAGCCATTGGAGCTAAAGGAGAGCCGGGTAAGGATGGCGTGGTGGGGCCAGTAGGTGAACAAGGACCAATAGGACCGAAAGGAGAGCCGGGTGAAAAATATTGGGTAATTATTTGTTCTTTTGTCACTATTTTATTGTTGTTGAGCAGTAGGTAATATAACGGCAGTGTGGTGAAAAGTATTTAATTTGACTAGATTACTTTCTTTGCACATAATTCCAATACCTACAGTCATTGTAAAAATAATAAGGGCGATCTGACTGTAAAAATTGCCTGAACTACTAAGGAATAACACTATAATTAACATAATGTATTATTTATTTAAAAAATTGTAATCAATCAATAAGAGTTTTAGAGCCAAACAAAAATCTCAGAAGTAACTTTGACAGGAAACAGAAGAGGACATAAAATCGAGAACCATTGTGATACATGGGGAAAGAGGTGCTGACGGGCCGATTGGACCTCCAGGCAAGCAAGGTGAAAAGGGTGTTCAAGGAGAAAAAGGTGCGCAAGGTGAAATGGGTCCAAAAGGAGTAAAGGGTGTTGAGGTAAGAATCAGCAACTAATTATGTGAATGTGTAAGCAATATTGATAAATGATGATATGATAAATCATATTTATTTTTGTGAAAGTTAAAGTGTTAAGAACCAATTCATGGTTCAAAAAAACACAATCACACGTCAAAAATAAATTTGAAATATTTTAAAACTAAATGAGTCCATTGTTTCCTATCCGTGTACTCTGAGAAGAAAGACCGAAACAAATTTAGATCTGAGGCCATGAGAACCATAGTGGCCTAACTCATTTTTTATTATTTTTTACAATATTGAGTTTATGATTTTTTCCAGTTCAAATTGATCATTTTGATAGAACCAGAGTGGCCTAAAAGTGATACAACGAATATTCACTAGATGGCAGCATAATCACTGTTACGGTTTTTAGTCTGTGATCTAAATTTGAGGTGCCATACTGGCCCAAGTAAGATAGGCCACTATGGTTTAGGCCCTCTATAACTACACTGTCATGATGACATTAGTTAGGCTATTTTTTGTCAGTCTGTGGATGACAAACGTCATTATTTTCGCGCCCATGCGTGCTTGCTTGATCGTTCAGTAAACTAGTAGTTCTGCGAACAGTAGACCTCGCGAGCACAAACTTTTTTGCAACGATTAACCTTTAGCTAGTCGCGCCAAAATAATCACACTGTTAGTCGCGTGTGGATCCCAGAGTTTTTTGAAATATTTGTGAAATTTGAGATTTGGAATTTTGAAATTTCTTTTTCACAAATCTGTAAAAAAGTAATATAAAATAAGGGCAAATATTTATTTTATAAAGGAACTTTTAAGTAAAACATCTTAATTTCTCAAAAAAATTAGGCTTCTAGAAAACAATATAAAATATAATCTATAAAAAAATAAAATCTATAAAAATAATATCAAATAGCACGAGCCTTTTTTTTGTACCACAATAAAACTTACGTAAACATAGAACTTTATTTTCTTAAAAGCTAGAGGCTTATTTTAAGTGAAATAACGACGTTCACGCCTCAAGCTTAATATAAAAGTTCTATGTTTACGTAAGTTTTATTTAGTACTTTTTAGTTCATAATAGGCTTTTTTTAAAGTATTTTACATTTTATTCTAGCATTAGAATTTGATAAAACATCTGTTCTATCACCCTCACTTGTAAGGTTCCTACTTGTCAAGACAAATCCAACGATTCCAACACAACAGGGCTACCGTGTAAAGTTGAGGTGTTCCTGTGGCCATCTTCCGGCACCATCATCAGACCCTAGACTACACCTTGGACTAACTTACCTACTTGTCAAAACACATCGAAATGACCTAAACACAACGGGTCTACCTTGTCTAGTTAAGGAGTTCCTATAGTGACCTTCCAGATCCATCATGAGGCGCTGAACTACACCTTGGGTTACAGTACTTAGCAAGACAAAACCAACGACCGCAAACACAATAAGGCTATCTTGTTTAGTTGAGGAGTTCATATGGACCTAGACAGCACCTAGTCTAAAAGCACTTGTCAATACATAGTGCAGGGAATCTAAAACGATGGTTCTAACTTGTTTGGATGAGGAGTTCGTATGGCCACATTCCGACTCCATCATCAGACTCTGAACACCACCTAGTATAAAAGCACTTATCAATACATATCTAATGAATGATACTTTCATGTTTACATTAGATTTAAAGAAAAGGGGCTCTACAGATTTGACTGGTATTAAGCTGGATCCTTTATACCCTGATGGAAAACCCATCAGTTGTGAGAAAAAAAAGGACTTATTAGATCTTTTGCCTTTTATACCTCCAGTGCATCACAGCTTTTATACCAGTATCAAAGATAATGTATCAATAAGAAATGTCATAGATGTTGAGGATGACATTGATAGTGACTAAGAATACCTTTACTGTTATTGCTGTTGATTAGTCGCCACCGGCTCAATTGCCAAGAACGGAAAACAAAAAAAAAAATTGCTGTTGATGTTGCTTTTTTTAAAAGTGTTGGCCTAACAACCATTTTTTTTCTAACCTTTTTATAAAAACCTACTGCCAAAGTGGCCTATCTGTGTATAAAATGTAGAAAAATAGCAATAAAGCTATTTTCTCACTATTAAAATCATAATTTGGAACATTAATAGGTCAAATAAAACATAAAAGTAATAAAAAGTATGTATTCTGAAGAGTGCTAGTCGATTTAAAAAATACTATTTTTATTTTCTATGGTACTCAAAAAGCTTGTCCATTGAATTAGACCACTATGGTTCTCATGGCCTCATCTGATCATTATACTGTTCATATTTGCTAAATATATTATAGTACTAGGTATGAATAGTGGGCTACCAAATTTTAGGAGTAAGGAGAAATCTTAGTCTCGTTAAATTCCTTTTGAGTATATCTCCTACTCATTAGACACACCCTTCGCCTTCGCCAATGTCCTCTATTCTCAATACCTCAAACAAGTACCATAACCCTCAGGCCCTCAAGCCAGTCCATTGTACCTAGCCCTCACCAACATTAACAACATTTTGCTGTATGATGAATCCTCAGATGTCTTCGCGTGTACTGAACTGAGATTCCTGAACACTGCTACTCGATATCTGGAGTCCATTGACACCACACACATAAATAAAATTCACATAAATAAAATAGTACCTTGTTATTAATAATTTTATTCCAATGAGGTTAAAAACTGAAAGCTCATAGCAAATGGCAGTAGAGTTGTAGGTCTTTATAAACCGCCATTGTTGTGTTTGTTTACTTTTGTGTCGATCACAAATTATACGAAATCTAGATAAATATGTATGAGATTTGGAATGTAGTACTATTAATAGACGAGGTAATGACAGGGGAAGCGTCTACCACTGGTAAAAAGCAGCTTTAGTGGAAAAGTCAATAAATTATGAACGTTTTATAATTTATAGGTTATTTTATGTTTGTTGACTTTAAGTTTGTTTTTTTGTTGAAGACTGGAGGCGTACGATAGAACTAACCTGATCAGAGTTGAAAACCAACTGGAGCTTAATCTTCCTGACTAAAAAACCTCAGAGATAGCACTTCTAGCACTGATCTAATATGATAATATAAACACTCACATACTTCACTATAATTTACACAATATCACATCACAAATGCCTGCATGTAATGAAAATAGACTTAGTTCTCTTGGGAGCATCACCACTTTCTCCCATAAAAGGCTTAAAGGATAGCACATTGTCTCGACGAAATATCGGATTCGAATTTTTTTCGGAGAGCTTTCTCCCACAGTTTTCTTCTTATAACATCTTCGGCAAATACATGGGGCCCCGTATTTTTGCAGTAAACTGCTGCGCAACTGGGCTCAATAATTAATTATGCGTAAAAGAAGTCACTTGTTTACAAAAAATGTATGGCTAGTTGTCAAATTATAAGACGGTGGAGATAAGCGCCATCTGAAGTGAGCAAGTGGCAGTTTTTATCCCCATTGTACCCAATTTTATCTAATCTCATTTTTTTTTTTATTTCATCTAATTTTACGTAATCTTGATTAATTTTATTTAATTTTATCTAATTTTATGATTGTATGTGTAATATTATACTAATAGATATGGAAACTGTTAACGTAAATGTTTTTTTTTTTTTTTTAATAAAGTAAATAAAATAAATATTCTAGGGCCGCGAAGGTCTTCAAGGTCCCAGAGGGGAAAAAGGTAGTATTGGTGAGGCAGGAAAGAATGGATTACCAGGCACACCAGGCAAAGATGGACACCCAGGAGACACGGGCAAAAGAGGTAAGAAACGATTACCAGCCCTGTTTGGTTTGTGCGCTTACAAAGTGGCATTACCAAGCAAAACCAAATGAAAAAAAAAAAAAAAATCTTGATTTCATTTCACAACTTTGTGGGCAAGATTAATTGTATAACCATACCAAATTACAGCTTTTTAGTGCTAGACAGATAGACTTGGCGAAACTATAAAGTTTCCTGGTTTTACTACGAAACCCTAAAAAATATAACGTTCTGATTAATAATAGCCATGTATTAAAAAACTGCTGGTATTTTCATTACCTTCATTATGATGTTCTAAACTCTTTATTTTTATGGGACATTTTTAGGATATTTTTAACTTGTTTTCAAGTTATACCATAACAATGGCTATTGTTTTTCCAGGTGAAAGAGGAGACAAAGGTGTCCCCGGTTTAGCCGGCTTACCAGCATCTCTAACATCTGTCCTAGACGCAGAAAGTAAGTTTTTTATCGTATTTAAAAATTACACACTAGCGACCCGTACCCTAATTGCGTAACTCATTTTCGTAAACAATTTCGCGAAATTTGTTTCATTTTGACATTTCAACAATATTCATTGCGTTATTTACGTTGTTGAACAGATTTTTTTTTCCAACTTATGAAGCAATGGATTAGAAATCTGTTTCAAATCGAAACAAATTGTGATTGTGTTGTATTACGCAATTAGGGTGCTGGTCCTGCTTCGCACGATTTTTACGACTTGCCAAAACATGAAGATTTCTTATTTACATGTCACTTTAATATTAACGTATTATACATATAAACCTTCCGAAATAAATTCTCTAAACGATGGTGAAAACCTCATCAAAATCTATTGCGTGGTTTAGAAAAAACAACGCAGTCATACACACAAACACGAAAAGCGACTTTAATTTATAAGTACCTGGGCGTCCGAGCTCAGCTCTGGTGAAAATAGAGAGAAGGCTCATTTAACAGGGAAAATAATAAAACTTCCGAAAATCTGTGGTAATACTAAATTTCCAAAAAAAATACTAAACTTCCGAAAAAAATACTAAGTCCCCGAAAAGCCGAAGCTGCGGTGGTAAGCGTTAAAACCATCTACGACGATAAGCTCGCGTGGGACCGCCGGAGCCGTGACAGAAACCATGCCTGCTGCATATTGCATGCTCGCTTGCATACTGCATGCATGGTGTATGCTTGTTTGCATGTTTGAAAAATATTACGTCAGCAAATATTGTATAAATTTTTCGGAATTTTCAATATTTTATACGGTTGTTTCTTTATTTGCATTGCCTTATAAGTTGTCGGAAACTTATTATTTAAAGCAGTAAATTTCATACTTTGAGAATGCTCATTTTTTTTCGAGTTATTTATTACTACCCATTTAATAGCATAGAATCATCATCATCATCATCATCATTTCAGCCGAAAGACGTCCACTGCTGGACATAGGGCTCCCCCAAGCACCGCCACTTCGACCGATTCTGTGCCTTCCGCATCTAGCGGATTCCTGCGGCCTTCACAAGATCATCGGGAAGTCTTCCAACTTAGAATAATACCTACTAATTCCATACTGCCATGATAGTAGGTACTTACTAATTCCATGCTGCCATGATCATTATTCTTATGTCAATAATGTCATGTCATTATTAATTATCTTGTTTTAAACTTTGGGCAATCGAGCTCTGCTCGGATGAAAATATGGAGAAAACAAATTTTCCCAAATATAAGACAAAAAATCATCCAGTATTTACAAACAAATATTGCTTGTTTAATAGTATAGGATATGTATAGATAACATAACGTGACATACATCACGCCTGCTTTCCCCAAAGGATTAAGCAGAGGTGTACCTATAGTACAACCACATTTCGCCAGTTATGTTTAAGTCCCATGTAATAGGGGGCGAACCCATTGCCATCAACCGGGCACTAATTCAGACGAAATAAAATCATTTAACCTGATGGATTGACCCATGCGGCTGTTATTACCTAGCCACGAGCTCCTCTAGCTCCGCTAACACCTTGCTATCTGTTAAATATTTATTACGGCAGAGAGAATGATTCGGTCAGTTGTTGTAACAGAAAATTACTGTCAATTTTCCAAGTTTTTTAAAATAGGTTCGAATAGAAGAACATCTTCTCACATCGTCAATTTACTGTTTATTTAAACCTTTTCATTGTAGTTCTAACTATTATATAAACATGTATACATTTAAACATATATTCCATGACTGTACATTTTTCAATGTTTTTAATATGTAATACAAAAATCTCCTCACATAGTCTTCGATTTTCATACTGTTTATTTAGACCTTTCAATTGTAGTTCGAAACATTATATAACCTGAATAAATTTCAATATCAAACAAAGCATTCTGGTCACGAAAATGTAATAACGTAAGTAGATTGAATCCCCAAACATTTTTTGCTACTATCGGCTCTTAGCTTTGATCCTGACTCGACGTTGTTGTGTGGTATTGGGTATGTTTTTGTTGCTACCCTTTTTTATCATGAGAGGAGCGAAAGGGACATAGTGACCGTATATCTTGATAGAGTTTTCGTATCCGTTTGTGCCTATACAGTGTGTCGTATTGTTATTTTTCGATTGAACATAACGCTTCAGATAATCTTTGGATTTAATCATTTTATGAACATAGGCCTACAGCTGCACGGGTCGATCGATTAGGTTAAGCTACACTTACAGCGTTTGGTCCATGGATGGGTGACCATCTTTACATACCAAGACCCCTTCGTGGCTCAGAAAGCACGTTAAGCCGTTAGTCCCGGCTGTCATTTGTAGATATTTGACAGTCGTTACGGGTAGATAAAGCTCAAAAGTCTGACAACCAGTCTTACCGAGGGGTATCGTATTCCCCAGTTACTGGGTTGTGGAGGTCAGATAGGCAGTCGCTCCATATAAAATACTGGTATTCAGCTGCATCCGGTTAGACTGGAAGCCGACCCCAACATAGTTGGGAAAAGGCTAGGCAGATGATGAAGAACATAGGGGTTTATTTATACGTTGCAAAATCAAAATCAAAATATTTTATTTCACATAAACCTACATGGGCACTTATGAAACGTCAGAAGCTAGGTGCACGGTTCCAATTGGTCGTTTCCTATGGAGAAGAGCCGGCAAGAAACTCCACGGTTACTCTTTTAAAAATAATTGGCTTTTACAATACTTTCATATAACAAGTTTCTAGGTATGGGAGGACAGTGCAGGTCTTTCAATAAGTACCAAGTACTTAACAAAATAGAAAATGGTCAACAGGTCTACAATCCACTAAGCCTACAGCGTTCTCACATTCACAAAATATGTAGAAAAGAATCTATACAAAAAATAAATAAATTAATATAAGTAAAAAAAACCTATTTTAATAAAACGCAATTATATGATTGCTGTTACAACTGTAATCAATCTGAGTAATTATCATGTCCACAAAAGTCACTAAAAAAAAGTTGAAATTAAATCGTAGGTATATTATGTCAAATAATAGAATAATAAATATCAAGTACGAATATATGTCAAGGACGAATGTAAAAACAAAAAAAAAAAAAAGATTTAAATAAACATGGTAATTTGGGAGCAGTTAATAGACTCTTACTTATTTATGCCGTTAATGAGGTACCAGGGAAGCCACATGTGCAGAAGGAATTAATGCCAAACTTCCTTATCTTCAACATAGTCTTTAATTTTATAATATGCTTTCTTGATAAGGACACGTTTGATGTGGGTTTTGAACTTCCCATCGCTAAGTTCTGTCACAGACTTTGGCAACTTGTTATAAAAGCGGATACTGTTTATAAGAAATGACTTGCTTGTTTTAGTTAATCTAAATTTGGGTATCACAATTTCATGTCGACTACGTGTATTTATATTATGGAAATCGCTTCTTATTTTGAAAAGTCTTAAGTTTTTGCGAACATACATAATACTTTCTAAGATATAAAGTGAAGGCAAAGTCAGTATATCAATTTCTTTAAATTTGTCTCTAAGGGACTCGCGAGGGCCCATTTTATAGATCGCGCGGATTGCCCTCTGTTGCTTTAAGTTAGGTGACGTTCAAACGTCAAAATTGTATAAACAGTCGCTAATCATTATTTAACTTTAAGCAACGTTTATAAAAATAAACCCTTTTATGTTTAAGAATAATTTACTTGTAAGTATTTTTTTTTCCTGGAATCATTACATTGATTAAATTGACAAAACATACTTCTTCTTTTCGTGTCGATGGTACTCTTCTTCATAAATAATTATATTATTTTATATGAGCCCAGTAGGTGGCCACGTTGACTGCGGCACAAAACTTACTGAAAAAATACAAAGCAAATCGAATATCCAATCACATCAAAATCAAAATATTTTGTTTTACATAAACAAAAGAATAAAAGAAAGTACAACATGTATTATACACACACACACACATTTTCACACAATTTTTTTTTTACTTTTTCTTTCGATCCTACATGGGCACCTAGGAAACGTCAGAAGCTAGGTGCACGGTTCCAATTGGTCGATTCCTATGGAAAAGAGCCGGCAAGAAACTCTACTGTAGCGTTGTATTAAAGCAGCTCTACCTAATCGTATTCACAATGTGGCATGAATACAAAAATATTATTATAATATTCCAGATGCAGCAGTAGTGGAAAAACTGAGGGGCTTTAAAGGAGAAACAGGAGATAGAGGTGAAAAGGTATTTCATTAACCCCTATTAAAAACAGGGAAGCATTTTTTTTTTCGGTTTTTATTTATATTTTACAGTAAATTTTGATGTCGACCATTCAAGATTTGAACCAACGCCATCTATTACCGTAACGACGATTTCAAATTATATATGGTTTATTTCTGTACAAAATAACGATTTTAAGACTACCCACAATTTTTTTAACTGAACTAGATTACTAACATAAAAAAACTGTTTATGGGGCCGTGCCTTGATTTGGAATGGTAGAAAATGTTAAAAGAGTTATCATTATGCAGGACCTCATTCAGCAATTTATTATAGGGTGACAAAGGTGATCGAGGACCGAATGGTTTACAAGGACCAAAGGGAAAGGATGGCAAAGATGGTACACATGGAAAACCAGGGGAAATCGGACAAATGGGAAAGACTGGACCTAAAGGAGATCGGGGTGAACCTGGTAAAGTTGGGGAAGTTCCTGAATCAAAAATAGCATTATTGAAGGTCTGATGTTGTTTTTTTTTTTCTCATACAATAAACAGCAATGGTATTAATAAACGTATCGTTATTTATCTTGGGACTTTTTTAATATTATGGATTATATAAAAAATATAAGTATAAATTGTATATTTATTTTAGGGTGCCAAAGGAGACGGAGGTCAAACAGGGTTTAAAGGTGAACCAGGACCAACCGGCGCTACAGGAGAAACGGGAAAAACAGGACCAGTTGGTCCCAAAGGACCAAAAGGAGATCCTGGTCCTGCCGGTCCTGTGGTAAGATTCCTAATTGATTTAGTAATTAAATCTTGTATTATTCATCATCATTCTGTTGCCCTTATCCCAGTTTAATTGGGGTCGGCGCAAGTATTTTATTTATTATTAAAAAATAAAATAAATATTAAAATAATTTTCTCTTATAAGACTGCTTAACTAACAACAGCTATGGCTCCTTGTTAATTATTAAATTATAAAATTTATTTTTAATTTAATATTTTCAATCTCAACAATTTGGTTTGAGTTTCATTTTTATCTTTCTAGGGACCCATGGGACCATCTGGATTTAATGGCACGATTGGAGAAAAGGGTGAAAAAGGAAGTACACCAATAATTGATTTGTATACGGTAAGTTTTCATGTTAAATTATGAGAAATTCATAAAAATCTAATACTACTATTTATTTAACTCCCTTTAAACTATAATTACAGGTTGTATTACCTGATACCATAGTACGGTCGCTTATAATAGGGTAGTTGCCTAGGTACAAAAAAGAAATTCTATTTAGTCCGTCTTTCAGATAATAAAAAAACATTAGACACGTATTTTTTGCTTTATCATATTAATCAAAAATATCTTAGAAAACACGCATTCAAGTTGGGGAGTGGGGGCTCGCTACGTCACAACGCAGTATTTAATCTAGCAAGGTGTGACGTTATGTTGTCACATTTTAACTCAATGTATCGCCGTAATCTTTTGATTACGTCAAAAAAGAAATAATACGTGTTCAATATTTTTTAATAATCTACAAGACGGACAAAAATCAATCAAAAATGGACACGGGCCTATTATAATATCTATAAATATTAAATACTTATACATATTATCTATTTATATTATAAATTGAATTTACTTTTCGTGTCTGTCTGTGTGACTGCGTTGTTTTTCTTAACCAACAAACTTTTATTACAGCTAAAGGGCGCTAAAGGCGACAGAGGTCTTACAGGTGACGCTGGTAAGCCAGGAAATGTAGGACCACAGGGACCCCCTGGAACATGTGTGGAAGCATCTACTGGAGCTCCAATAATAGGCCAACCTGGTCCACCAGGAAAGCCAGGTTCTCCCGGAAAAAATGGCAAATCTGTAACTGGACCAAAAGGAGACATGGGGCCACCGGGCCCGGTCGGACCTCCGGGACAAACGGGGTTATCCATAATTGGACCAAAGGGAGAACCGGGAGACCCAGGGATAGCAGTAATACAGGAAAATTCCTTCCTGCCAAAACAGCCTGGTAAGATAATACTAAGCTTTAATAATGTACAGTCTCTCTAATTTTATCTTACATATTACTGACATCGGTGAAGGAAAAAATCGTGAGTAATTCTGGACTTATCGTTGATATAAGTCCGAAATCCCCAACCTGTCTTGAGCAAGTGTGATGATCAGTCCCACGAGGGTTGACCTTCTCTGTATGGCTTTTGCCCTGCAGTGGAACAATAATAGGCTGGTCCTATTATAAAATTAAATGTACGGCATCATCACTGAGAGAGGACTGAGAAACGCGGGCGTGATGGCAACGTACAGGGAAGGATGGAAACCTAAGGGAGACTTTCAAAATAAAAATAAAATAATTTTAAAGTAAGAGATCCATGAATTAGTAGTAACAAGTTTGCACTTCGAACACTATTGTTAGAAATTTAAACTAAAGACGAATTAATGAGAAGACCACCCTTCAACTAGACACAACGATAAAGTCTATTTACAGGTTTAATGGTTATATGTCGGCAATCCGTTAAGGGGATGTAGGAGAGGTCATTTGCAACCAAATGACCCCTGATGACCCCGATGCCAATGTCAACGAGTCATTTGACATTTCATATTTTTATTCCATACATTTTAAAATATAAAATGTCCAATTACTCGAAAACGGTTGACATTTTCATAGGAGTCAAACGGGGTCATTTAGTTGTAAATGACCTCTCCTACATCCCCTTGGACTATCGACATACAACCAATAACCCTGTATATATATAAGGGTATAAGTCTTCTCACAAATCGACTTTAACTAACAATGGGACACTAGAGCTTGATTAATGTAATATTCATACTTTTTGTAGTTTTACGAAAATCAAGTCAAAGCAGTTTGTGCAGAGGGTGATTGGTACTAACACTAGATAATAAGTTATTTTTATATTATGTTATTATGTTCTCTCTCTGTTGTGGACTCTCTTCCGAAATAAAAATCAATATTATTATTATTATTAAAAATAAATCAACGATGTCAGTTCCGAAATTAAGTTGAGATTAATCATATCTTTTGGAAAAATGTTAAAAAACAAAAAATGCTTTACATATTTCATAAGAAAATATAAATTTTCAGGTGATCCATTTGACCCAGACGACTGGTTTGAACTCAATACTGTTGTTTATAGAACAAAACGAGGTTTACTGAAGGTAATGTCTTTTAAATAATTTGATATCTTGTGCTAATATTTTCATAATAAAGCGAAATTTTCTTAGATTTTTATACAGTTTGGTATTTAGTACCACGGGAGAAACTTGTGTCCGGCAGTGGAATTTTATCTTACGGTTATCCAATTAAATACGAATAATTATTGTTACGAAAATCCTTGTAACATTCAATTAATTTTCTTATTACTATTTTCTATCGAAAAAAGTAGCTATATAATTTTCGAAGTATCAGTGGTAACAGCCGCGACTTACCTAGTTGTAGATCGTGAGTTCGAACCCAAGCAGGCGCTTTACTTTGTGCAAATAATTTCATCACCACTGCTCTCTAAACGGTGAAGGAAAACATCGTGAGGAAACCGGCATGTCCTAGAACCAAAAGTTCGAAGACAATTGACATCTACCAACCCGCACTGGCCCCGCGTGGTCGATTACAGCCCACTCCGTCTTGAAGAGAGGAAACCTGTATCCCACCAGTGGGAATATTATAGGCTGATTATACTTAAAACAATAAACATCAACCCAAGTGAACCCAAAGTTAAAAACAAGAATGTTATATGAAAACAGGAAAACTATTCAAAGCGAAATATTTCTACCTGAACAGTTCCATTACTCTGAACAATAGGTAAATATATGTACATAATTGGTTTCCTTTTGCAGAGAACAGAGGAAACGAAGTTAGGAACGTTAGCATACGTTTTACGAGAGGAAATATTGCTTCTCAGGGTTGAAAACGGCTGGCGAAATGTTGAGGTAAATAGCATTATTGATTCTAAATATGTTTGTAATACTTTTGTGTGTTTCATTCGGCCGAGTATTTCTGTGAAGTCTTCAAAAAGGAATGTAGAAATTTTTACACTGCCTGCCTGCCTTTTTTTGACTGCCTCGTTTGGTCTAGTGGTCACAAACGCTACTGCTGAGCATGAGGTCCCGGGTTCGATTCCCGGGTCGGAGAAAGTGTTATTGGGTGTTTCTATCTGGAATTTCTCAGTAGCAGCCCGGTCTGGATTTGTGCCCGGTTGATGGCAATAGACTCGCCCCCTATTACATGGGACTTAAACATAACTGGCGAAATGTGGGTGTATCTACTACAGGTACATCTCTGCCCAACCCTTCGGGGAAACAATGTGTGATGTTATGTTATGTAAATTTTAAACAATTTTTAATCATGTGAGATCTTAATAAAAAAAAATTAAATAATTGTATTCGCAGTTTCGCACCTAGTAACTCAAAACATTTGTTAAATCGAAAATTCAAAATTAATTACTACCTCGGCATCGTTGGTCTGGTGACCATCACAGTAAATTACTGTCCAACTATTTGCAGATGTCTTCAATGATGGATGCGAGGCCACCGCCAGTTACCACCACTTACAAACCACCACCGTCGTCATCACTTACCACCACTTACAAACCACCACCGCCGCCACCTACCACCACTACCACTACGACTACCACCACGTTATTACCAATACCACCAACTACTACCACCCCTATTATTACTACTACGGATAAGCAGTATAAAGTTGTAAGTATCTTTATAAAATTCAATAAAATATACGACAATGTGTTCTAGTAATTAGTAACTTTTTTTTTTTGCTTTAAACATCATTCGTTTTTGTTAACCCTAAACCTGAAAAAGAGTCATTGTAGTCATCACTATAAAAAAATATCTCAACGTTTCAACGGGGTTACTGCGTAACACACAAAGGCAAGACCTTTTATTTTGACGGTACAAAAATATTATTAACGTTATTTACGTTATCGAGAAGACGAACGTTTTCAAAAATATAAAATAACGGATAAGAATTTACTTCAATATCTTTCAAATTGGTTGATCTCATACTAAAAGGATAGTGGGCAAAAATTTATATGGGAGCTGGTCCCACTGCCGCCACAGTTAAAACCACTGTAGTTTTGATGAAATTACTTCTCCCCACTTTGCAGGTTGGCGAGGTACCCAAAAATTTTTTTTTCTTGATTTTATTTTACCACTTAGTTGGCGTGATTAATATGTATACCTGTGCCAAATTACAGCTTTATAGTACTAAGAGCCTCTGAGCTAAGCTACAGACAGAGAAAAATACTTTAGATACACGTAGCTCGGTTCCTCCGGGATAAATTTTGATGGTGTCATAATAAAAAAGATTCAGTGTTATTTGCTCTTTTAAGTAATTCAAACTTAGTGGCTGGCGGAACTGGGACCACTATCGCCCACCATCCTTTGTTACTGAATAAAAATCGTTCCTGTAAATATGATTATCTGCTTTTCCTAGATACGAATGGCAGCGCTTGACAGTCCGTATCCAGGCTACATAACGAGTAATAACAGAAAGGGTCGTGAAGGTGGTGATAAGCTTTGTCACAAGCAGAGCAGGAAGAACAAACTAAAGGCTACTTTTAGGGCATTCTTGGCAACAAGGTAAATAGAAAAAGCAAACAAAAAAAAAAGGATTGTGTGGTTTTATGAAACCACGGTAAAAGTGAAACTTTTAAGCGAACTATTGGCGCCGCCATATTGGCCTTGGCTGCTCTGACGAACGCCTTTCACTTTATCCCTACTCCGCGGCCGACCGTCACGCGACATGCAACACAGACGAAAAAGTTTGAGACGATGTAATAAAAGTTTCACTTTAAAAAAATTGGCTCTACTACTTCATGTCATTCGTAAGTTAAAGACCTATCAACATAAGGTGCACGAAATATTACTTTTATAATTTATTTATTTATTTATTTATTAAGCAAGGCACACCCAACGACATATTTACAAGGATAGTTACAATAGGTATCACGAGTCTTGAGTACTGTGTAAATACATCACTTATAGGCATGCACAATATTCTTATTAAAAGGTGAACAATCATTCGACAAATTATTAAATCATTAAAATATTTAATAATTTTATCTGACTTACGAGTGCTCAGTTCACTTTGCGAAATTTATTTCATTACCATTGCTCTCAAATCGCTCTTAAAACTATGAAGGAAAACATCCTGATAAAACCATCATGTCTTTGCACCAACAATTGGTTCGTGCACTACCCCGCACTGCGACCCCCACTTGGCTCACGGGGTTGCTTAAGGTTCCCCGAAACGAACAATTGCAATTGTAAATTTTTACGTTATTGAAACACATTGATGCGCAAATTGATCGTCTACCAAATACAATTGAAGTGGTTGACAATATTACTACAATAGGAGCTCAACTGTCATTAATGAGACACAATAGAATTTTAATTGTTATCGATATCCAAGAGATCTCGTGACAGCCAAGGGTATAAGGATGAAAAAAGAAAAAAAATATTAGACACGTATTTTTTGCTTTATCATATTAATACAAAATGACTTAGACAAAACGCATTAAAGTTGGGGAGTGTCGCTACGTCACAAGTAAGTATAAAATCTACATACAAGTGACGTCATTGCACATTTTAACTCAATAAAAAAAATCATTGATTTCAGACAAAAAAGTCCATAGGCAAGACAATTTGAGGTTGTTAGTGACAATAATTTCGCTTATGACTAATGTTAGTAACTAAAATTAAAATAAGAAACTAGACACACCGTCTACCCCTGCACAGTAGGCTCATCGGTCTCGCAAAACATGGAGTTCAGTAAACCTACTGAGCAGAACAGTATCGGTTCTCTCGCCAATCATCCTCAGGACGCTATTCGGTCTCCCCCGTACTCGTCGCACCACCGACGCAACTTTTTTACGCATTATTGCGTAGAAGTCATCTACGCTGGCGTCAGCAAACATGCACTGCAGCATCGAGGGAGCCGAAACAGCGCCCTGAACACATTATTATACTGAACGCGCAAGGAATTGTAGGCTTTTTGTGTAAAGTTTGCCCACAGGCCACTCGTACCGTAATCTTTTGATTATGTAAAAAAAAAGAAAAAAATGTGTGTTCAATATTTTTTTAATAATCTACCTGAAGAACAAAAAAAAAATATTTTTGCTATCATCTCTATTGCAATCGATCGTGTCGGGGACCTTTTACTTAGAACCCAGTCCCTCTCACAGCATCAAGGTGTTTCCCAGCAGTGGGGAAATTTTAGGCCGACTATGTATTCAATTGTACACTGGTTTACTCATCATCACTGTAAATAATTAAACAATCTTTCTCTCTTCCTCAGAGATCAAGACCTCAAACACCTCGTTCAACGGGTTGATTGGAATGTTCCAGTTGTTAATCTAAACGGGTCTATTTTATTCAAGTCCTGGGCAAGTATTTTTGCTGGAAGAAGTGCGGAGTTTGCTAGTCTAGCGGCTATCTACAGTTACAGTGGAAAAAGCGTTATGATTGACTCTAACTGGTATGTGACAATATTTTTTACTTCAATCGTTTTATTTTTACATTACAAACATCACCACAATCAGTCCGAAAACACTGATCGTGATAAAGATAAAGAAAGAAAAAAGAAAGAAAATACGTTTATTTGCGGTAAACATGAACGCAAAGAAAGATTAAAAAAAAAAACATATTACATGTTGGGGGCAAATTTGCGTCACATCCACGCAAAAGTACCATCGCTCAGCATAATGCTGCGACCCTATGTTAGACAGAGCCCCAGCGCTGGTTTTCAGCGACAGCCGGCGAAAAAATAAAGATAACGATAATTTTATTTGTCTATACATGCAAATTAAGCAAGCAAGGTATCACAGTATTATTATTTCGTACGAAAAATTTAAAAAAAATAAAAACTAAATTACAAAATAAACTAAATGAGTAACGAGCAATGCTCATGCCTCGTTTGTATGAGGTGAGACCTTTGCCCTGCTGTGAGATAATAATTGCCTGGTAAATTATACACTGCGATTTGCGAATATTTTTATCGACGCAAAAACTGTTACCATGGATTCAGTACATGATTCTGAACCGCCCTGCGTTGAAATTTTACATCGGTAATTTTTAAGCTATTGGATAGCTTTTATCGCGGGCTTTGAGCGCGGCGACCAAATCAAGAAATTCCGTAACGAAAATAAAACCTAACACCCCCCACTCCGCCTACCATGTAATGACGGTTGACATCACGTTGTCATGGGAACGTAATTTTTGTTTTATGTCATCACGTCATCATCCCAAGTGTAGCGTTGACAAATAGGAAGTATGGAGGTTACAAATGCTATGCAATAGCTTTACCGCGGCAGTCCCCGAGTGCCACACATTTTTTTTTTTTATATCAGCTATTCCATATATTTTAGCCACGAAGGTATTACACTTTTCTATGACACAGCTGCTTTAAAAAAAAAATCGACTTATAATTTCAACGCAGGGGGGTTCAGAATCATGTACTGAATCCATGGTAACAGTTTTCGCGTCGATGTCGCTACCACCCTATATAAAAAAAAAAACGGAAATCGCAGTAAAAGATAAAAGAGGTGATAAGACCTTCTCCCTAATTGCGTAACAAACTTTCACTCACAATCTGAATGACTTTAAAACAATTCATTTTCAGTCTTCCGGAACTTGAAAGTTTTATAATTATTTACAAAGATTACCTATTATTTTCAGGCCAAATAAAATAGTATGGCATGGCGCCACAAACGACTTTTTTGGAACCGCGAATCTAACTGCAAATTGTAATGATTGGAGAAGTGGCTTAGGTTACTACAGTGGAACTGCATCTTCATTATATACTAATCGACTATTAAACCAAGAAATGTAAGTATTTTCAACCACTTTTTTACCTAATGCACTCAAAATTTTTGTCGTAGCTTATTTGTGTCTGTTTGAATTGTTGTGTGTGAGGGTTTATCATTTTTAAGCTATTGCATAGCTTTTATCGCGGGCTTTGAGCGCGGCGACCGAATCAAGAAATTCCGTAACGTAACGAACATAACGTAACGAAAATAAAACCTAACACCTCCCACTCCGCCTACCATGTAATGACGGTTCCCATGACAACGTGATGTTGTCATGGGAACGTAATTTTTGTTTTATGTCATCACGTCATCATCCCAAGTGCCACACGTTTTTTTTTTTTTTAAATATCTGACAGCTTTGTATAAACATTTTTTTTTTGTTTCAGTCATCCCTGTGATAGTAAATTTATAGTGCTATGTGTAGAAGTAGAAGCAAAACCTATGAGACATAAACGGTAAGTCTATATAAAATAAGGAAAACTTAAGCGGCTCAACGAATATTCATATGGCACAGAGATCACAACGTCCCTACAGCTTGAAGCACATGTACAGACACATGCCTCGCGGTGTGTATACGCAGCTTAAGACGCAGATATATGCCAGTGACCTTGAGTGGTTAGCTTGCGTGTTTTGTACTGAGCTCACGCAATGCGTCATACGTCCAGCCTGTAATTGGACTTGGCCATCAAGAAGCGCTGTCCCAAATTAGACGCATTATTAATTTGTTATACATAAAACAAAAGGTATTTTAATAAAACACGTATAGTAAAACATCAATAGATAAATTATCTTTAAAATGATGAACGTTTCAGAAAAATACGCTTGATAGATTTTGCGTGATTCTCAGTTTTTTATCCGCGTTAGACATAACTTTACAAATTAAATTCACTAAGTAATATAAACATAATCTTAAATATTTTTATATTAAGTTATTAAAAAACTGCTGTTATATAACATATATTTTTTCCAAATCATTAACACTACTCGTTTAGTCGTGATATTCGGTATAAAATCATTTAAAATCGGTTATCATCGCCTTATGTAAAACAAACAGTTTTAAGAAAGCGTAAGCGCCAGGGTAGCCCGAGAAGTATAATTTTTTTATTAAAATCATCAATACAACTATCTAAGTGCAAATTACTCTATTGAATAACTGTTTCATGAAATCATGACATTACATACCAGTACCCTAATTGCGTAACTTATTTTCAACAATTATGCCTCACTAGTTTCATTTTGACAGTTCAACAACATTTATTGCGTTATTTACGTTGTTGAACAGATTTTTTTTGCAACGTATGAAGCAATGGATTAGCAATGTGTTTCAAATTGAAACAGTTTGTGATTGTGTTGTATTACGCAATTAGGATACAGTACTGCTATTCTGAAACCATCTCACCGTGTTATCTTAGGTGAAGTGAGAGTGGAGTGAGCTGTCAGTTGCTAAGGATTGACACTATTGGCAGCTCACTTTTGTAATATTTATTTAAACGGCTCGCTGCACACAGATAAACCTTGAGAGGTTTTCGTTGTGAGGCTAAAACCAAAATGTAATAGGTTAAATGTTTTAGAAATAAATAAATAATAATAATAATAACAATTTCACACCATATTAACAACAACTTAATTATGTCTGTGTCTCAGAATGGATGTAAGAATGGGTCCCGCGGTACCAAGGAGCTGCTCCTTATAGACATGACCATCAGCCAACAGGTTCGTAGATCCCGGAAGGATTTGTCGACTTATTGGATAGATTATAAGAAGGCCTATGATTAAACGCATACATGGCTCATGAGGGTGCTGGAGTTGTACAAGATAGATGCCACTCTGCACACCTTCTTGATGTCATGCATGCGGCAATGGAGGACGGTCCTTCTCTATCCAGGATGTCGACAGACCCGGGGAATCGATGAACCGATCAGGATTGAGCGGGGAATATTTCAGGGCGATAGTTTGAGTCCGCTTTGGTTTTGCTTAGCCTTGAATCCTCTAAGCACATTGCTGGAGGATTCAGGTCTAGGCTACCGGTTGAGAAGGGGTGGTCAGGTGATATCTCACCTCCTTTACATGGATGACTTGAAACTCTTTGCCCCCAACAATTTGCGACTGATGGAGCTACTGAAGGTAACCGAAACGTTCAGTAGCGCCATCAGGATGGAATTTGGTGTGGAAAAATGTGCAGTCATGCATGTAAAGCGAGGGGATTATGGAATCCGTGGGAACCCAACTTTCGGATTCCATACACCTTAGATCCCTCTCCTCAACCGAAACCTACAAGTACTTGGGTATGTCGGAAGCATTAGGCATCAATGTTGCCGACATGAAACAATCGTTGAGGGAACGCTTCTTTGGCCGCCTAAATAAAGTGTTAAATAGTCTTTTATCAGGCGGAAACAAGGTGCGTGCCTTCAACGGTTGGGTCATGCCGGTGTTGATGTATTCTTTCGGCATACTCAAATGGAGTCAGACGGAACTTGACGCTCTAGATAGGAAGGTCCGTACATTGCTGACGGCAAATCGGATGCATCACCCACGGTCATCAGTGATGAGACTATATATCCCGCGGAAGTGTGGGGGTCGAGGTTTCCTAAATGCTAAAACCCTCCACAACCGCGAGATTTACAGTCTCAGGGAATATTTCCTTCAAACTGACGTGGGTATGCACCGAGATGTGGTCGCAGTGGACAAGGGCCTCACCCCACTCTCCTTGGCAAAAGAGAACTGGCGCAAACCTGCAGTACTTGATACTAACGATCGTAAGGAAGTATGGCAGGGCAAAGAGCTACACGGATGCTTTTTCCAGGCCCTCCACGGGCCTGATGTAGACTTTTTGGCGTCTGTATCCTGGCTACGCTTCGGTGACCTCTTCGGGGAAACCGAAGGTTTTGTCTGTGCGATTATGGATGAAGTTATCTTGACGAATAATTATCGGAAATACATTGTCAAGGACGGTACGGTTGACATCTGTCGGGCAGTCCACCGCCCCGGGGAATCAATCTGTTAACGCCATAACTTACTCATTTTTATATTTCATGCCTAATTACTGGCAACTCTAATTGGTATCTGTGCTACACAAGACTCCTTCCGCTTCATTCTTTGTTCCGATTCCTCTCTCTCCTTTCCGCAACCCTTGTGGTACCTGAGCGAGAGCGAAACGGAAGATTCGTCATGGCGCATACGCCGCCACTAAAAAGAAACCGCAGTTTCTCAATCGACATCGCCGCTTGTGGGTCAAAATCAACCCAAAGTCGAAAAGGACTCATATTTCACCGCGAAGAACGAAGATTGTGATTAAACTGTGCAAGTGTGTGTCTGTGTGTTGTGGGAAGTGCAGATCCTCATCCGTACGTGATATCCTGGATGGGCGCCCGCCACGTGGCTAAGGAAACTTCTCACCGTGTCTCCGCCATAGCTAACCAAGCAGGTACCATTTCAGTATTTCCCATATCGCCAAACCACCTACTTGTGTCACAGAACCGCCCCTGATACAGTCCACTAAAGAAATTTCGATTTCACCCTAAGGCTTATGCCGCCGCATCACAATCCGACATATTATTTCTGGTTGTTCTCGTCTAGCTAACGGCGAGTACTTGCACAAACACAATCTAGTGGCCAGGATTATCCACCAGCAACTTGCCTTGCAGTACAACCTTGTGGAATCCGAATTACCATACTACAGGTATGTGCCCGACCCAGTTCTCGAGAATGGTCACGCCACATCGTACTGGGATCGATCTATCATCACTGACAGGACTATTGTAGCTAATAAGCCTGATATTGTGGTGATAGATCGACGAGAGCAATGATTGTTGATATCGCTGTCCCTCATGACGAGAATCTCGTAAAAGCTGAGAAAGATAAAAAAAATATGTATCTTGACTTAGCACACGAGGTTCTCTGCAATCATTGTACCGATAATCGTTACGGCTAATGGCCTAATAGCGAAGAGCCTCGACCAACACCTCAGAAGGCTCTCACTGCGCACTGGGTAAAGGGCTTGATTCAGAAAGCAGTACTCCTAGACACGGCACACATAGTGAGGAGGTTCCTCTCTCTAGAACCTTGACCACCGGCAGCTTGGACCCTGTTCCTGATGCCGATGGGCCACTATATTTTATATTTTTAAATGTTTTTTTTAATTATTTTTATAAAAATATTTAAAAATGTATTTAATATGTGAAAAATTAATAAATGAGAATAATAATAAATTGGAATTATTATAATTCTGTAAATACAAACAACCTGATATTGACCTTCAAATTGTAAAAAAAATTTAACAACGCAGGCTACTTTAGCGCATCCCCTCTATGAACATGCATAATTTTAAAACAAAATCTTATTTTCAGGCACCCTCGGCGGACACGGCGGACATTTTAATTAGTATTTTTAATTTTAAGACTACCATCATTACTTTTTGTTTAAATTTCAATATGATTGGATTACAAAAGGTAGTATTTTATCCCGCTATTAAAAACATCAGAGCGATTACTTACAAAGGGGTATTATTTCAAAAATAATACTCATCTTTGGTAATATAAAACAATAACAAAATTCTATTCTTTAATGCTGTATTTGTACTCATTATTGTAAATAGTAGCTAGGTAGTTTTAAAAAAATTGATTTTATATAATAGCATGAATAAAAATACATACTCATTTGAGAGCATTTTGAACAAAATTAAAGCATTTATGAATTTATTTGTATGAAACTTAGGATAAGGAGCAAGTATTCTTATGATAGGTAATATTTTTAATTACGTGTGGCCAAGATAAAACCGTGGATTGGTTGTAGTTGCTAGACTCGGTCTAATTTCACGCAGAACTTTGCAAACGTCCAGAAGGCTTATTTTCATACTTAAAAAAACGTTCCGCAAATTCAAAAAAATTCAATCCGCAATCTCATCTCTGCGACAAGTAATGTATCTTGTAAAAAATTTAGGAAAATTAAAATGGAGACTGAGATTAAAATGCGAACGTTATTTGAAAATACGGGAATTGCCCCTCTGATTTCGGTTTTAAGTTTTCTTACAACCCGTTCAGATACAGCGGAAGGAACCGTTCGGTTTTCTGAACCAAAACCCGTCGTGTCTGAACGGATAGGTAAGTAATTATTGTACGTGAAATTATATCGAAACGAAACGATAGAACTACAATTGTTTTCACAGAAGGCTAATTAAAATGTACTTACCATATATCTTGGTTTACATGCAAGAATTTACATAAAATGAATTGGTAAAATATGAGCTTTCTATTTTTTCCAATATCTTTAGTCTTATTATTTATATTTAATGTAAGTCTGTGCCATAATAATGTCATCGTCAGAAGAGAAAGGAAGAAACAAAAATAAAATTTGTTATAATTTGTATTGTAATGTCTTTCATTTTTCTCCTCATTCATCATTTTTCTGTATCATCAAATCTACTCTCTTAGAACCATGCAAAAATAATTAAGAACTAGTTTCTTAAAAAATACATTAGACGTGGATAATAATATACGTATATTTAGTACTTGTACTCGTCGCGAACCCGAACACGGCGTGTTGCCACACCAAGCTCTGGACTAGTGATGTGCCGAATATCCGTATCCGCGGATATCCGAGGGAGAAAAAAGATCTGTATCCTGTATCTGTATTAATAACAAAGATCCGTTCAAGATCCGCCAAAAAGTAACGGATACAGATCTTTTTTCTCCCTCGGATATCCGCGGATACGGATATCCTGCACATCACTATTCTGGACGCAGACTCAGACCTCTCCAGCGCTTGGTGTGACAATACGCAGTGTACAGGTTCGCGACAAGTCAATCGTCATCCTGAAGATGCCTGGTTGAGAGGTGAAACACGTATCGATTTCTTTCAGGGTTTTTATGGCTCTTTAGGAATAGCTAAGCGGAACAGTTTACTAAATATATTCACGTCTATTGTATTTTAGAATGGATTTCCGCAAGGTCACGCCTGAATCAATTAACTATCTTAAACTACCTAGTTTCTTATTTTGGTAGCTACTAAAGATACCGTCCTGTGATAGACAAACGGACGGATGGACATAGTAATAGGGTTCCGTTTGGGTGTAGAACCTTAATAATTGGAAACGATAACAGTCAATGCAAATTTTCTCCATCAAAGCAGATTTTAAGCCAACAAACCGCTAGAACAACCTCCTTAAAACTGTTATTACAATAATCTCATTTCGAAATTAGGTCTCCAATTCCGTCGCCGTCTCCACATTCATGCCGATGCATTTCTCTAGAAGTGCCACAGAGCTCATTTGCAATAAGCGCAGTGGGAATGAGGGGCATAATGCGACTTGGCCGGAGTTACCTCCGTTGCATTTACCACAGATTGCAATAACCTCCCCATCTAGAAGCAACTCCTCTGAAAATTTGCAAGGTGCTCATTTTTAAAACGGAACAAATTTCTTCGATTGCACAAAGGATCTTTTGTGCTTTGGCTGTTTGTTTGTTTGTACAAATGTTTGGATTAGCGTTCTTGTTATTGTGGACTGCGATTGCATTTTGTCTTATTTGATGAAGACGAAAGGTAACTAGTATACTTTGGCCAAAGAATTAGCATTGCCATTCAACGTGGCAATGCTGCCAGTCTTCTGGGCACGTATCCGGATGACAGCGATGCGGACGAATACTTCGACGCCTAAGTTTTGTTTTTTATTCTTATTTATACAGATAGTTATTCTTTTAATTTAGTAACTTGTGTAAATAGTTAGTTATATTAAAAACTGTAAGGTTATGCTAAGAATTATCAAATAAATATTCTGGACACGTATACTGTGTGTAATATAGCAAAAATAGATGATTTTGCCACTTGTCAAATGTCGACCGGGAATCGACGGAAGGATATTGAATGAAAGTTGTAGTTGAATATAATAACACAGTATAGAAAAAGGTCAAAACAAAAAAATACGGAACGTACGTTAATGAAAAAAACAACTAGCCGTCAGCTTGGTAATTTTTTTTTATTATTGAATGGTTGAACGAAGTTAAGTAGCCAAATCTCCAAGCAAGTGCTGCAGTATTTTCAAAATAACGGAGGACCGTACCAATTTGAGGTAGTATAGGCTCATCATTGGTAACTAAGCGTTATCAAATTGGTACCAATGGTTTACCAACCTGTGCGGGGAAAACTTAACAAAACCATTATTGCAGATTCGTGTAGTATTCAGAAAAAAAAAACTCACAGTGAAAACTTAGGTGAGGTAAGCTGTCAACAGTGTCAGTAAACATTTAGAATTAATTATTGTATGAAATGATTTATTTTATTTTTAATAATTTTATTTATAACTCACTAGCTTCGCCCCGCGGTTTCACCCCCATAAGTCTCGATCCTGTGGGAATATCGGAATAAGAAGTACCCTATGTCCTAACCCAGGTCGTAGTATTATATTATCTGTGATTATAATGAGCGATGGCGGTTTTGCGTGGATGAGACGTATATTTTCCCCTAACTTGTTCTTTTTAGGGTTCCGTAGTAAACAAGGAACCCTTATAGTTTCGTCATGTCCGTCTGTCTGTATGTTTATCTGTCTGTCTGCGGTCTAGCTCCGAGACCCTTAGTACTAGAAAGCTGTAATTTGGCATAACTATACATATTAATTACGTCAACAAAGTGGTAAAACAAAATTTTGAAAAACATTTTTTTAGGGTACCTCCCATACACGTAAAGTGTTGATTATTTTTTTCATCCCATGGTGTGGGGTATCATTAGAAAGGTCTTTCAAAAAAATTGATGAGTTTGTTAAAACAATTTTTGGATTTAAGGATTCGTTTGCGAAATATTAAGCTTTAAAGTGCAAATTTTTGTTAGAGTCAAGTGTCCCCCCCCCCCTTGCTAGCTAAATGGTTAGTTTTGGGTGTGTGAAAAAATCACAGCAATAGTTTATATAACGAAATTAAAAGGAAAACTATCACAGCTGAGTAGGCTCTACAAGTTAACGAGTAATAATCGACCAACTTAACTTTGCAGTTACAAAAACATGTTTTCCCATACATTCCGTATGGGAGAACATCTTTGATCAACTACAAAGTTAAGTTTGTTTTTGGGATAAATTCATTCCAACTACGGAACCCTTCATTGTGCGTGGTCCGACACGCACTTTTTTTTTTCAAAGTCAAAGTAAAAATCATTTATTTCAAATAGGCCCATGTATGACACTTTTGTTTTGTTTTCTTTCTTTGCGTCATGTTTTACCGCAAATAAACATATTTTCTTTCCTTTCTTTCTTTTCTGTCAATCCCTATCCTCAGGTGGAATAATCTTCTAGCTCACCTCACCTAAGTCTTCACGGTAGGTAGATCGATTGGTTTTTGAGAGAAAACAAAGATCTTTGCTATAATATACAAACAAGACAGACCCTTGTCTTATCTTGCTTTCCCCATCGTAAGTATAATCACAAACTTTTTCAATATCACACATAACAACTCAAACACCTCCTATTCCACTTACCTTTGCAACCTTTTTTTTATTTTTTCGATGAAACTTTTCACCGAAATCGTTCGAAGCAACCACCTATCTGAAGTTATTAATGGAAAAACCACCATGAAAACACCAAGCAATCATACAGGGACCACGGAGGTTATGTGCAGTGATTGATATTGGTTCCAATGGCTATTTGTAGATCGGATACGGTTTACACGGGAAATTCTGAAACTATTTTTGTTGCCAAAATGTTTTTAATCTACGAAATTGTAGGAACGTATTTAATTTATGCTACCTGGAATGGAAGCCATTAATTATTATCTTGTTTGGGATTACCATCGTGGTCTTTTTCTTTTCGTGTGATAAGAGACTAACCTGATGTCAGAGTTAAAAAGCCGACCCTGACATGACTTCATATCATCATCATCATCATTTCAGCCGAAAGACGTCCACTGCTGGACATAGGCCTCCCCCAAGGACCGCCACTTCGACCGATTCTGTGCTTTCCGCATCCAGCGGATCGGTCCATCTTGTGGGAGGTCTTCCAACGCTACGTCTTCCGGTACGCAGTCGCCACTCCAGAACCTTTCGGCCCCATCAGACATCCGTTCTGCGAGCAATGTGCCCTGCCCATTGCCACTTAAGTTTGGCTTCATATGCCGTCGAGAAATATATCTCTCAGGCATGCCGATTTCCTCACGATGTTTTCTTTCACCGTTTTTGAAGCAAGTGATAATACAATACGCACATGAATCCGAAAAGTCAGAGGTGCGTGCCTTAGGTTCGAAATCGAGATCTATGACTTGGCAGTCCAACGGTCACACCACTAGGCTATCACTGCTATCCATCGTGGTGAAAGGATTGGTCAGCTGGAGTCTGCGTTAATGAAGAGCTTCCTCCGCTGTACAAAGGCTGACCAATCGCCTAACGTGAGAAGAGACCTATTGGAAAGACAACACCCGTTACCACACAACATCGTTCAGCCTCAGAAGCATCTGCCACCCGGACGTGAGCTGCAATGGCCTAATGAAAAGCAATCAATCGACTGCGGACCTAAGTAAGCCGCTGCAAGCACAATCTAGCAAAATAAGGGATTTTAGATCCCACCGATACCCAGTGCAAATGCGATGCTCCTGGCCAAACCATGTCCACACACCTACACTTCTAAGGACCTATTAAAATGCTACTGATGCCATGATTGGTCTGGGCACCTACTGGGCCCAAGTCATTTAACATACCTAATACTTGTATTTACCATGAACTCAAAAAGAAGAAAAAAAAAATCTTTTTTGTATTTATTGAAAATTCTAATAATTTATTTGCTTGAATATGGGTAAGTACATGAGGTGATGCATACAACAGAAGATCTTTAAATCATATCCTACCTTAATAGGTGTGCAAATATCTACTACAATAAAAAATAAAAAATAAATTAGTTTGCTTGCTACTAATCCACAAATTAACATAGTAAGTTGGTCAAAATAAACATTAAGTTAAGCGCACATTACAGTCACATCGGGCCAAAACGTATCGTGTCGCAGCGCATCGCACTACAATATAAAAAAGCGCGGTGCAGCCCGCCTAGTATGCGAAGGTTCAAACAAAAAGTACGAAAGTGATTTGGGAGGCTTTTTGGACCCCATTTCTGCGTCAGACAGATCACAAATATTATTAGGTAAAAGGAAAACTTCTCTTGGCCAACTCAAAGAAATAGCAATATTTTGTGTTCTTTTACAAGCCGACTCGACTCTAACTAAACAGTTTAAACAAACAAGCTGTAGTCTACAACATTTGTTTTAGACGTTAACCTAAAGGAACGTTATAATGCAAGTCACTAACTAATGGCAGGGGAAGTAAAAAATAACTGAACAGTTAATATGCTTCCTTGAACTGAAAATCCACAGGTCGACTAGATTGCAGTTCTTGTGTTACCTACTTGAAGTTCTCGAAAGAATTTCATTTCTATGAATAAAAAAAAACTTTTTTACAAAAAATACAACCTACTTCCAAACTACAAAGTGAAAAATAACTTTAATTTCGGAAATCGGTGTCTTTGGATCAGTATTTGGAGTTGTATTTTTTGTACAAAAGTTTTTTTTTTCACTTTTTAGTGGGTTGATTTGTAATTTATCTAAGTTACAATAGCCTTATGTCAACTGCTCATCAAAAATACCCAAATCGCTATAGATGTGCCTTTAATATTTGAAGAGTTCCCTCGATTTCTCCAAGATTCCATCATCAGATCGTGACCAAATGACAATGGGACCAACTTGAAAGTATACCCTTTCAAACATAAAAATAATTTTTCAAATCGGTCCAGCCGTCTTCGAGTAATCGGGGAACATACATAAAAAAAAAAAAAATATCCCGACGAATTGAGCACCTCCTCCTTTTTTTGAAGTCGGTTAATAAATGTATTTGAATGGTCATACAGATGTTGACCATTTCAAATACCTTGGTATGTTCATGATTCTTGAGAAAGAGACAGATTTCATAGATTTATATGTACGAGTTAGAATATTATGCGTGACAAAATATTATGGTCCTTTATGGTGGCTATACTCTTAAACTCGGCTTCTGCCTACTTTCCTTATCCTTAAATTCATATAGGTATACACTATCAGCTTCTTTTTTCTGTTATGTTTGTAGGTCATTGTTTAATCTAAGGAGGATAATAGCGTGTAGACATATTAAATGTCTTTAGTCTTAGGCAATGTATGACGTAGCTCGTAAGTTAATTCTATACTCCGTTTGAAATAAGATTAGACATTTAACTAAACCTTTTTTACAGTCCGTTCAACCGATTTTGACTTCTATTGCGTTGGTCGCATGACAAATGGCAGCTGCAGTAAACAGTTGGTTTGTAACCACTTTTTTTGCTTTTAATGCCATCCTTATGCCTACGGTATAGAAGTCAAAATCATGATGAAATAATTTACACAAATTAAAGCGCCTGTCTCGCTTTAATTTGTGTAAATTATTTCATCACCACTACTCTCAAAACGGTGAAGGAAAACATCGTGAGGAAACCGGCATGTCCCAGAACCGAAAATTCGAAGACATGTGACATTTTCAAACCCGCACTGGGCCTCGTGATGAATTACGGCCCACTCCCTCTCACAGAGAGGAGGCCTGTGTCCCAGCAGTGGGAACATTATAGACTGATGATGAACCACGTTAACAATAAACTTTCATGTGCTTTGTATAAAGACGTACTGGAGCCAGTATGATGTTTTTCCTCATAGTGAATGAACTAGAAGTCAACTCGATCTTAGGAAAAGAAAAAATTAGTTCTTGTCGTAGGCTCCGCGGTCTCAGATTTGGCCGTATTCCAACCTCGAATCTTCTTAGAGCAATATTCCCAGTTCTATATTATTGTTGTACAAAACATAAATATAAAGTTGCTAACTGTCTGTTGTTCCTGAAATAACGTAGACCGAGTTCTGTTGGCACCCTTACTTAGCTTCAGATCTTGGATATACAGTAGTAACGTTAGTTTGATGGGGAGTGTGCAATTGATTTTTTTATGTATTATATTATAATTGTATTTCGGAAACATTTAACTCAATATAATTTAGGGCTGATTTTTCAAGCGCTTGATAACGGCTATCTATGGAATAAAGTTGATGACTAACCAACTGTTTTTTTTAGTACCTAAAGAAATTTTAAAAAAACTGGCACTCCGGGAATGCCGACAGAAGTGAAAACTTGAACAATTTTATTGTGCAGGAAATACTTTTAATGAGGTGTCGGTAACGGTAACGGTAACAGTGTCGCGAGTTCAATTGTTTTTTCCCATCTCAAAAATGCCCAATGCGCTTAAAGAAAACAAAGTTTTCACTTAAAAAAACAAAAATATTCCTTTCTCTCTTCCTTATTAATCGATATATCTGGCGTTGAAAAATTGAGCCCTAATTTAACTAGGTATTTTGAGTTTAGAAACTTTCAAAAAGCTTCCAAACTCAAAATACCTAGTTACAAACAAGACTTACTTAATAAAAAGTAATGTCAATTCATATTTGTGTAGCTTTTACCTAAGCTTCTACCTAACTTTTCTGTCATTGCTCCATTTTTAATTATTTTTACCTATTGTGGTATAGTGATCTTATTCCAGGTGCATCGTCTTCACATATAATTAAATAATTAATGTTTACAAAATATTGTAAAACATTTTAAAAGAGTAACGGTGGAGTTTCTTGCCCATTCTTCTCCATACGAAAACTACCTTTTGGAAGGGGCGACTAGAATCAATTCTATTTTTTGTAAATTTTGACGTTCAAAAGTGCCTAATTGAAATAAATTATTTGACTTTGACTTTAATCCATAATTATCCTAAGTACTACGAAAATTCCTTACTGATGCGTCACCATTTCCTTCATGCAAACCAACATAATAATTTCTTTGCGAACATTTTACAAAGTTACGACCTCACACTTCACATATGCTGCTAAAGAGAAAAGGAGCGAACGGAAGCCATCAGTGAAAAGGAAGTGGGTTGCCATAATGATGGTAGACAATGGCCATTCCATTGTCTCATGACCGATAAAGAACTTTAAACCGAAATATATTGTGGCTGTTCGCGGTTTTAATTATTTTCGGTGCTTCATGAACCGTTTTCCGAGGCAACTGTAAACTGTAAAAGTGTTCCGGAAAACTAAGTATAAAAAACATTGGTTTTATCAAGCAGCAACAAAACACAACAAAGTTGGATCCGCGAAGATAGCCCGTGATATTCAAATTTTCTTACGTTTTTTCCAATTGTCTTACGTTTTTTTGCAATTTGCAGGTCAGTTTGTATTTTGATCAAAATATTCAAATTCAAAATATTTTATTTCACATAAACCTACAAAGACACTTATGAAACGTCACAAGCTAGGTGTACGGTTCCAATTGGTCGTTTCCTATGGAGAAGTACCGACAAGAAACTCTACTCTTTTAAAAATAAATGGTTTTTACAATGTTTTCAAATTACAGTGTTAATAGGCATGAGAGGGCAGTCTACAGCCTATCAACAAGTACCTGGTACTTAGCAAAATAGAAAATGGTCCACAAATCTTCAACCTATAACGTTCTCACATTCACAAAATCTAAAAAAAAAGAATCTATATAAAAGATAAATAAAATAATAAAAATAAGGACCTATTTAAACCAAATGACAATTTGATTGCCACTACAGCTCTAATTTAATTTGATTTGATACCATAACAAATATGTATAGATAGAATAAATTATAATCATTAGAATCTTAATAAATCTTTCTAAGTTAGGTTTGTTTCATTGAATTGAAATGATTTTTTTAAGCTATTGCATAGCTTTTATCGCGGGCTTTGAGCGCGACGTTCGAATCAAGAAATTCCGTAACGAAAATAAAACCTAACACCCCCACTCCACCTACCATGTAATGACGGTTCCCATGACAACGTGATGTTGTCATGAGAACGTAATTTTTATTTTATGTCATCACGTCATCATCCCAAGTGTAGCGTTGACAAATAGGAAGTATGGAGGTTACAAATGCTATGCAGTAGCTTTACCGCGGCAGTCCCCCAGTGCCACACGTTTTTATTATTTTTTTACAAATTGCAGAAAACGTAAGAATATTTGAATTTCGCTGTCTGCCTTTGCGGACCCACCTTAAAGATTTCATAATAATTCACGGAATCATTAACATAACGTAGGTAACATAGCGCCAGTTTACCCCGAAGCAAAGGCCTAACATTGTACAGAGCACACCCATATTTCACCAATCATGTTTTCTATATAATAAGGGACGCGGCTATTACAATCAATCGGGCACACATCCAGACTCCGAGCTGCTACTGTGAAATGACAACCCAATAACACTTTTCCTGACCTGGGAATCGAATCTAGGACATGTTCAGCAGTCTTGTAGCGCTTGCGATCACTAGACCAACGATGCAGTCAAATCTTGAAATCCAAAATAGTTATTTGTGCTACAAGTGAGGAAAGTAGGTAATTTCCGACGAGTGTATAACTCGACACGAGTCGGAAATCATCTTACGCACGTGTATCATACAATGATAATTATACTATGCATTGTGCGAGGAAAAAATAAAAACGAGCGAACCGCAGTAGTCGCATATGATTTGCAACATCTGATATCTTGGCTGACGTATATAAATGACATACACTATGTATCATCACCAGTGATTGGAATCGGCTGACTATATTTGCCTAAACTTCGGAGAACAGAGACAGAAAGTGGAGACTTCCTTACGACTATATTTTTTTTTCCCGGGATTCGAGAAAAATCTTCAGTAAGTTGCAAATAAGCTTTATATATAATTTTTTTGTTGACTAAAAAAAATTGTGCATGTTGCATAAAAAAGTAAAATATATACTTATTGACAAAACGTAATGTATTCAATTATTTGATACAACGGTTAGTTGGATTGTAAATATAATTTGAATACATGAATTAAAGTAAGATTATTTATTTTCACGTAAAATCCCGAAAATTTAATAATTGCAAGTTTTGTTAAAAATAGCCTTTACACATCTTAAATAAAGCTTATTTTCAACTTCAACCGAATCCCGGGAAAAAAAATATAGTCGTAAGGAAGTCTCCACTTTCTATCTGTGTTCTACGAAGTTTAGACAAATATAGTCAGCCTATTCCGATCACTAATCATCACCATAGCCATCGTTTTTCCGAAACAAAAACATAATAATTTTTATTTAAAACTAATTCCAAATTCGCTTGAATGATGGAATGCAACCAGATTTTTTTTTTTCAGCCTGTAAGACATACGGTCGCCTTTTGCATGTAATCTTTACAGTATTCATGCATTGAACTCCTCGCTTTCTATGGCGCAGCGGGCAGCGTCTTGAAAGCCGATTAATATTGCCAAGAGGGCATTGAAAGCCAGATCTTTTTATCCTAACGTATACCTGGCGTTCTGCCAAGTCCTGCTTTTGTAAAATTATCTGACCAAGGTTTTACTTTTTCAAGTTCTCATTGTTTTGTTTTGATTTCATGTGGAATCACTGAGGTGGAAACCTCCAAGTCAGGCCGTGTTTTGTTCACGAGAGGATTTCCGGCCACCGTAGGCGCGGGCTTGCGGACGGTGAGCAATGGGTAGCTCGCCGTCCGATAAGGACCAAGCCCGGGTCGACGGCGCGTTGTGTTCCACGCGCGCCTCAAAGAGATGTCAGCAGAATTGACGGGGTCCGCTAGGGCCAATGCCTGCCGGGGGTTCGAAGAAAACCGATAGGGAAATCGTGGCCCCCTGGCAACACGGCAACTGAAGGAACACGGGTGGGTTTTAGTCAGTAAGAGTCTGACACGCCCTCCCGCTCCGCCCAAAGCGGGAGAAGTTATTTGACGATTTCCCACCCAAAAAAAAAAAAAAAAAAAAAAAGGCCGTGTTTTGTTTTTAATTGCGTTAGTCTGTCTGGCCAAAACCTACTATATACAAAACAGGTAATATATGTAGGATGTATTAATCTACCTAGCCTTTTCTCAACTAGGTTGGGGTCAGCTTCCAGTCTGACCGGACCCAACTGAATACCAGTATTTTACATAAAGCGACTGCCTGTCTGACCTCCACAACCAAGTGACTGACTAACACGATCATGATCATCATTTCTACCGAAAGACGTCCATTGCTGGACATAGGCCTCCCCAAGCACCGCCCCTTCGACCGGTTCTGTGCTTCCCGCATCCAGCGGATTCTTGCAGCTTTCACAAGGTCATCGGTCTACCTTGCGAGAGGCCTTCCAACGCTACGTCTTCCGGTACGCGGTCGCCACTCCAAAAACTTCGTCCCAATCGACCAACTGTTCTGTGAGCAATGTGCCCTACTCACTACCATGTAAGTTTGCAATTCTTCGGGCTATGTCGGTTACCTTGGTTCTCCTGCGGATCTGCGGATTTGATCACGTAGAGTAACACGATACCCTAAAAAATTTCAAAAGCGATTTATTCGTGGCAACTTTTAGAAATAAGACCCATTTCATAATAGTACGGGTTCTAAAATATTGTTCGTAACAATATAATGGTTAATGCAGTAGAAGAAAATCACTTTTAAAAGTTGCTACGTGTAGGTATATAAATTAAATTCGGGCTTGTAGTACCTACATATTTTTTAATCATAACGCCTCTTAGCCTTTTTCTCACCTGATGGTAAGTGATGATCAGGCCGAAGATAGAAGCAAGCTTCACCCGGAATCCTCAACCACAGAGGAACTGGCTATCTTACCTCTAACTGCCGAAACACAACAATGCTGTTATCATTTTTGCTATAGCGACAGACTTAGATAAGATGGTGGTAGCCAGGCGGACTAAGGAGAAGCCTCACCACCAACCAAACTAAGCAAAAAATTTTACCCCTGCTAGGAATCGAAACTGGGACCTCTGGCTTTACAAATAAGACGCTCGACGATCGCTTTTGCATAAACTCTAACCGTCTCTTGCGTTATTTTCCCGGAAATACACGACAAAATCGCGGCATATTTAATTAAAAAACTAACTTCCTGCATGAGAGTATCTATTCAGTATCCAGTCAAAATGAGAGTCTAATTATATGGTGTGGCGTTATTAAAAAACTTTTGGTCCTCGTTGAGAGCAGGATTATTAATTTATATTGCGACCAACACTTGTTATTAATAAAGTGTAGGGAAGTTTTTAATCGTTGCTAATAGTTTGTAGTGCCATCTAGCGTTTAATTATCAAAAAACACCAATAACTGTGTTCATGTTTTTACTATTATTTAATATAGTTAATTGATTCAGATGTGACCTTGCGGAAATCCATTATAAAATACAATAGACGTGGATATATTTAGTAACGTGTACCGCTTAGCTATTTCTAAAGAGCCATAAAAAAACTCCTAAAAGAAATCGACACGTGTTTCACCTCTCAACGAAGCATCCTCAGGATGACGATGGACATGTTGTGAACTCGAACACGGTGTGTTGCCACACCGAGCGCTAAGTGCAGACTCAGCCTTATCGCCCGTCAAACCCATTTGTATAGTATTACTAGCTGACCCCGCCAAACATTGTTTTGCCAATTATTTGTTTGGGATGGACAACCCTTATCACTTAGGCGTAAGAATAATAGATAGTAGCCGATTCTCAGACCTATTGAATATGCATATAAAATTTGGTAAAAATCAGTAAAGCCGTTTCGGAGGAGTAAGGTAGCTAACATTGTGACACGAGAATTTTATATATAAGATGAATATTTATTTTTGTATACTTAGTCATTTAATTTAGTACCTATTACAAATAGTTGGTTGTGTACACATATAAACCATATTATGTTTACATTATTACAAACAACCAAAATTACTTGTTTGTTAGCAACAAGAACACCGTGTTGTTAATTAGTATAATTAAAACTTTGCTACTATGAATTTAGGCGAAACTTTGTAGACATATCGATTTCTATTTTATATGTTAAATGAACCATCAAAACTCTTCAGCACAAACCAAAACCAAGCTGAAAATATCTCGACCAGACTCAAAAGTAGAATAAAATATTTACAGGTTTTATAACCCAATAAATTTAAAACTAAAGTTCTCAACAATATCAAGTTACATATAAGCCCAAAAGGGTGTTAAGGTTCAACAGGGCTAGGTCTAATATTCAAGGGGTCATTCAACAAAGTAGGGAGCTACTCAAAACGTTTGAAACTACAATTCGCCGGGAGGTTAATTTATAAACAAGTTTTGAAGTGCTACCTACAGTTATGTAGTTTGGACTAACATTGTATTAAACTTTGAGTTGAATCACATCATACTATTATAAATATATAATGTCGTAGACATGGTGCACTCTATATGACTTGCGACTGTAACTGCTCGGTGACTTGATGTAACGACACTTGGCATCGAGTTGCAGAGTCACAACGACAGGCCAGGAGAGTCGCACGCTCTCGTTGATTTTCGCAGCGACTAGAAGCATGGTGCACACGCACACCTGACGACTATTGCATGCGACAGGTCAGCGTCAGTCTTGCTGTGGGCGCAGAGGAATGTGGACGTGTTTGTATTGCGCATCTCAACATGAATGCGTTCGATGTCGATGTTTTCAAATCGGACGTGGAAGCGCGTCGAATACTCAAAGAAAATGATCACTTCCTACACGATGTTTGTCGTAACGACTAAAGGCAGGCTCAAATGACAGCTCTGCGTCAAGTGGCTACGACAACTCTACCTCTTTTTGCAGCGACTAGACGCAGCGACGAGACGCGCAGTCTGCGCTGCCACTAGGTGCTATACCAAACACGTTGACTACGCCATTTTCGTTTTCTGAAATTCTTTAAGTGGGTTTCTAGTGGGTGCCTGTGTGAACAACTATAGACAGTTATTATTACCTAGTGATACAATGATCACTATATTCATTTTATTCAGTACGGTATTTAAGTTAATTGATTCAGGTGTGACCTTGCGGAAATCCATTATAAAATACAATAGACGAAGATATATTTAGTAACCGGAATAGGTTACTTAACTATTCTTTAGCAGTCATAGCAAACCTGTAAGAAATCGACACGTGTTTCACCTCAATACTCAATACTTTATTGCATTCCACAATGTACCTCTCAACAAGAATACTCTCAACATCAATACTAGGTATAACACCCGAACACCGAAAACTTTTGCACTTTTGGTCTTTACAAATAATACCTCTTATTACAACCCTATTGTTAGAATGTGTCGACTTTATAATGAAATTACAAGGGACAATAACAGTATCGACATCTTCGATTCTCGTGCCGCTGCTTTCAAAAGACATGTGCGTACTCTTTCTTTTTAATTTTTTTATTAATCTTGTAACGCTTTAAATAGTGTAACGTTGTGTCACTTATGTACTATACCTGGTGTGTTTGGTCTCCTACACATTCCTTGCCTAAGCAGAAGTGTGTTGGAGGGCAGACACACATAGACCTAGCTGTAACTTTGTGAACTAAGCTTTTTACTGTAGTTGTTATTTTTATTATTATTGTTGCTAATCATGTTGTGCGATTACGCTTTGGGTGATAATCAGGTCGAAACCTATAATGTGAACCTAGTGATATATTGTGATTGTTACCTGTTGTAGTTGCCTTGTGAATAAATAAATAAACAAGGTATCCTCAGGATGACGATTGACTTGTCGCAAACCGCGAGGAGTTTCTTGTCCATTCTTCTCCATACGAAAACTACTTTTTGGAAGGGGCGACTAAAATCAATTCTATTATTTTGTAAATTTTGACGTTCAAAAGTGCCATACACGGGCCTATTTGAAATAAATGATTTGACTTTGACTTTGAACCGAACACGGCGTGTTGCGGTGCTCAGCGTGGCAACACGCCGTGTTCGGGTTCGCGGTGTTCGGGTTTTTATGACTCTTTAGGAATAATTAAGCGGAATAGGTAACTAAATAATATCTACGTCTACATTTTTATTTGTCAGTATGTTTTGCATTATTTTATTTCAACCTATCTGGAAAGAGTGTGACTTATACAACTGAGTCGATCTCTTTGGAAAATACAATCATGATAATGTCATGTCAGAAAGAAACCAAACAAGAATATCTCGACGAACAGGAATATAGCTTATCGCCACGCCTGTAAGCCCCGAAGGGTTAGACAGAGGTGTACTTATAACACACCCACATTTCACCAGTTATGTTTGAGTCCCATGCAATAGGAACAAGCTTATTGCCATCAACCGGGCACAAATCCAGACTCCGGACTGCTGGTGAAAAAATTCCAGATAGAAAAACCAATACAAAAACTAATTATTATTTTCTTCTCTTTCAATAAAACAACACCCCATTAGCACTAAGACATTTGAAAGCGGTTGATAGTGAAGTTATAAGCGACGTAGGAAGTTGCGGCTAAATTTGGCACGCGCCCAACGACCTCTTAATTACAAAAGGGACAAAAAGCGATGGCTTTTTGTTCATATTTTGTTGTACGGAATGCTCGTAATAGCGACGTAATTAATGCTTTGTTTTAGCTCCACATAGTCTTTCTATTAGTTATAATAAAAAAATAAAATGTTTATTTTTCTTCCACAAATAACACCAAAAGTAAAACTTAAAAATGGAAAAAATTAAAATTATCATGCAGGACAATGCTCATTTGTGGGAGACTGGTGCCTAAACTAAGCCGTGACTTGTATTTCAGGACACCAGGGACTCCCCCCTACAGGTAAAAATACCAATTAAAAACATTAATGAAGCCATTATTACATTTTCATGTTATAACCAACTATTTGTTGAAGAAAAAAACAACAAAAATAAAAATAATAAATGTTAAATGTGTATGAAGTATAGTGGAGTTCAAGGTGATGTGGGATGAAGGAGAGGGTGTGATGTATTTTGTGTTTGTCTGTATGTGTGTGTGTGTGTGCATGTGTGTTTAGTGTTGAGAGGGTATGTATTGGGTTCATATCCAACTAGACGAATGGTTCCTATTATGTTTTTATGACTAGTAGCTCCTCTGTTTTTGTGTAGTTCAATTTTTGTAGCCAGTTAGTCAATATAATTTTACATTTAGATTTATTGTAATTAAAAATACCTAACTCTTTATTTAACTTATTGTACAGTTCAGGTCCTCGGAAAGTATAAAATTTTTGGGCAAATCCTGTTTTAGATTTGAAGGTGCTACATATTGCATACTGCCTCCTCGTTGTTAATTTAGGAAGATCGAAAGAGGATGGATCTGAATGTTGCCGCAGAATAGTAAAAAGGATGTAACTTTGCCTAACAGTTAACACCTCAGCTTCCCGATACAGTGCTTCAGTAGGATAGAGTCGTGGTTTTGAAAGGCCAACTTTCAGAATCAACCTTTGGGCTCTTTCTATTTCCAACATTTTAGTTTTACCGACACCTCCCCAAATTGTTACACAGTTTTGTTATGTATGTCCTTAAAATAGTTTACTATTATGTAAGTATACATAATGTGAGTTCGTGAATATCGAGGCAATCCAGCACGCGTAGCATGACCACCGTAGAAACGAGTTTTGTCGACGGAAGAGTAGACAAAATGACAGATAAACAATCACAATCTGTCATTTTGTCTATTCTTCCGTCGACAAAACTCGTTTCTACGGTGGTCATGCTACGCGTGCAGCTGCTAGATAACACGGACATAGTGCGTAGGCTAAAGATAATTCAAGTTTGAATTAGTGTAGTGTATTATAAATATCGAATAGTAACAATGCTGTGTTTTAAATGTAACAAAGTATTTAATTAATTATCAGACCCTAAGAAAATGCTACGGAATTGTGTAAAAGTGCAAATTGACACTATTCTTATTCCTAACAAAATCTATCACGTAAAATAATAGTTAGAAATTAATTGTTTAATAATTTATTATGGAACGCAGCATAATAGGTGTCAAACGAACGGACCAAGTTAGAAACACCATGCTGCGCTCTATAACTCAAGTAGCGGATGTTGGAGAAAAAACAGCCAGGCTGAAGTGGGAGTGGGCCGGCCACGTCGCACGAATGCACCCGGAGAGATGGGCAAAGATTGTCACTCACTGGACGCCTGAAGGAGGACAACGCCGTCGAGGTAGACCGCGGCGAAGGTGGTGTGACGATCTAGTTATGTTTGCGGGGCCAACATGGCCTGAAATCGCACAAAACAGAGAGATTTGGAAGGAAAAAGGGGAGGCCTTTGCCCAGCAGTAGGACACAATATAGGCTAACAAAAAAAAACAAAAAAATATATATATTAAGGTAGATTGTAATTATTTCTCATTCTGGGGGGAGGAGGGGAAAGTGAGTTCATATTTAAGTAATTTTTGTCGCAGAAAGCGACTCGTGATTCTTGTAAAAATTATGGATAGTAAACGTCCTCCTGTTTCCTGATAACAAATTGGTATTCATAATATCCGGGAATTTTTTACTGTGTGTTTCATAAAGAAATAGATATTACCTAGCTTTTTCTTCACCATAGGCGTTTCTTGCGAAGCATGTGTGGTATAGGAACTATGAACGATAGACTGAGGAATGATGTAACAAGGCAAGATTGCGGTTTAAAAGTAGATGTAGTGACAATTTTTTTAATGAATATGCTTAAATGAATTGGTCGTGTTGAGAGGATGAATGAAAGGCGACTAACACAAGGAACAAGGCAAGACAAGACTAGAAGGACAACCTTTAATAATAAAGAATTGAAAAAAAAAGTCGCGGCTCTCCTTTCAAAATACTGTTTTCTAACAAAATTGTTTACAGGTTCATACATACATTATTTTTATAGTAACAAACACGTTACACTTGTCAGACTTTTACGCATTTTCGATTTATCGTGAGGGAATCGGAATAGGAATTCGCTGACAAATTGAACAAAATTCCCTCGAGAGGAGAGCACTCATGTAGATTAGTAAGATTGGTGTTTTAGGTCATCGCGTGTAAGTAAACAAGATCGATTCCTAGACGATTGACAATTACGGGAAGAAAAAGTAAGCAGTCTGGCTAAAATGGCTGAAGTCTGGCAGTTAGGCAGAAAATGTTATACAGGTCAGAAAGGTGTGGTACAGACACATCAAAGTGAACAACTACAAACAGTAATAACAATTTAAAAGGAGCATCTAAAATTAACAATTTTTTTCGAATTAATGATAGGAAAATAATAAAAAAGTAATAAACGACCTGTGCGAGGTCAAAAAGGCACCTATCTCAGCGTAGGCTGCGATATTTAAAAAATTTATACCACAGCGCTGGTATTCTGATAGGGCCCGCTGTGATGCCACGGACATACCTACGGACACATAAATCCCACTATGGGATTACAAAATAAATAAACAACATTTTTTTATAAAAATAAGAAAAAAAGTTTACATGAAAACCGGAAATATGTACATAAATATTGCAATCGGCTCATACGCCCAATGCTCCAACATTGACTATTTGTGTCGAGTAGGTATTGAATTATTGTATGAGATAGTTAATAATTATTATTTTTGTGTTAATGGGCCTATAGAGAAAGTTGTTCAATTTGATGGTCCCTTATATTTGGCTTATATTATTAAAAAGTTATGATAAAGATTCTTCTGACATGTCGTCTTGACAGAAAAATCATGGCCTTCGTTAAAATTCTTATAGTAATATTAATTAATGTCTCTTACTTTCTAACATGATAATTACATTTTTAAAGACTTCACTTTTTTTAAACACTAGTTAATAAACTAATCACTATGTTTTGTGTTGCGTACGTAATGTAAATTATTTTGCATACTATTGTATAGAATCAATTTTTTCTAGCTGAACAGACAGCTGTGCTGCTGGAGAGTTTGTTGCGCCACTTCTTCTTCTCAGCTAAAGCACTAGGAAGTGGTGAAGAGTGGGCGTTTTGGGGGACTGTCTAATTTAATTTTGACGTTCGAAAAGTGCTGATTCTCAACCTAGTTTAAATAAATAACTTTTGAATTTGAATTTGAACTGGCTGTCTCAATTCGCTCGGTGGCATAACAGTGAAGAGTCTGTGATGGCCAGTTGCTTTTATTTATTTTAACCGACGAAAAATTTCTACGGTAGAGATTTAGAATCATGTGCTGAAGTCATGGAAACAGTATGTGCGTCGATGTCCTTTACACCATGTATACATGTTCACCGTATAAACTTTAAGACTAATCTGTGCTATTGTGAATTAAGTATCATCATGTTACGTTTAAAACACCATAACAATTCAAACTCCCATTTCTACTTCCACTTAAAATCAACAAACAACAAAACTATATCATTCAACAAGAACATAATAAATAAAAAACAATGTTCAAATAAAACAAACGGTTGGTCGGTGAGAACGATGAATTTTCTTCTGACAGTGGAAGAGAAATAGTGGTACAAATGTACTTGGCCATTATTTATTATAGTTCGCTCATTCCTCACTGCGGAGCCTTTAGTTTCTTCTCTTTAATCTGTCTCGAGTTTGCGGTGATGTAGTGGTGGAAAAATATGATTATTGTTGTTGTAAATAAAAGTTTGATTAGTTAGTATAAACATTTTTTTTTATTTGTTATTTCACTATATGCTGCACCGGTTGACGTCATAACGTTAGCGCCGGCTATCGCTAAAAACCAGGGCTTGGGCTCTGTCTCGCATGGGGTCGCAGCATTATGCTGAGCGATGGCCGTTTTGCGTAGAAGTGACGCATATTTTCCCCCAATTTGTTATTTACGTGTTTTTTTTAATCTTTCTTTGTGTCATGTTTATGGCAAATAAACGTATTTTCTTTCTTTTTTCTTTTTCTTTCTAGTTAAATCTTCTTATGAAGGCGGTGAGCAGTCTGTCTCACAATAATTACAGAGCGTTTTCTAACATCTTTATTACCATAAAGGTGTTAGAAACCTATTAATTCCACCACACTAAATTCTCATACTCACCCTCCTACACACATTCACTCATCTACATTCGACACAAAAGGGGGTCTACTCCACACCCCACTCCACTTTACTTAATTTTTATTTTATTTGCTACTAGTTATTTTAAAGATAACGAAATATGTCTAAAACTATAACAAAGGAGGTGTCCGCTTTTTGTATGGACGTTGGTTTTTTATTCCGAGAAAAATCTAACCAGCATCAAACTACATCTAAATAAAAACGACAAAATATGGAACTAGGAACCACTGAAATAATATTTTTAGACCCCTCCATTTAAGAGAAAAATTATAAATTATTTAAAGTACAAATATTTTATTTGTTGATGGCAACTATAACAAGTATGATATAAACTGACACATGGTACTGTCATTACTGTCAATCAATTGACAGTGATGACAGTAACATGTGTCAAGTTTGACAAGTTTACTATTTGAATATGTCAATATGACATAAATTGACACATAGTACTGTCATTACTGTCAATGAGTTGACAGTAATGACAGCAACATGTGTCAATTTTGACAAGTTTACTATTTTATGAGGTGTGTTCACTATATTATTCTAGATAATTAGAAAGGTTTGTTCGTTTTAGGAGTAAATTCTTACTAAAATAAAAAACGATTTTTCTCAAAATTGGAGGTCTTTAAAACTGTATGATATAGTTAGAACCACTAGTTTTTGGGATGTCTATCCAAATATATTTAACTTATTCTGGTTAGAATTATTGAATAATAAAAAACCATTTTAGGACATGTCCTTTGAACTTGTAAGCTTTTTAATATATATTTTAGGAATGAGCGCTGCTGTCTGAGATACAGATATTTATTTATCTAGTTCAGGCACAGATGTCTTGTCGAATTTTGTTAGTATAAGATCCTTTAAGAAATGTTTTTATTTATGATGTACTATATTACTTGAATTTGAAAAAATAAATTATTGTTATTATTAGAAAACGCTCTGTAATTCACAAGTATTTAACAATACTGGTGATAATGCCAGATTTTCATGACGGCTATTATAATATGACGGAACCGCTTTTCTAGGAAACTTAGCTATAAGCAATGTGGTCGCTTTCGGAAACTGAGGGCTTAGACAAATGACAATCGCTTTCAACGTGTTTCGTATTTCAGCAACGATTTTCAACAGGACTGACAAAACTTCTCGGTAACTTCTACCAATCCAATACATTTTTGACTTTCCCATCATTGTTATTTTAGGAGTATGAGGAACAGGGTGTAAAGTATACTCATCTTATACAGAAAAGCAAGGATCCTCCGACCAGACGGGTGTTGTGTCTGGTGGGCAACTGCTCGACGGTTGAAATCGGAATCTTGTATATATGTCGATCGCACGGTAAACTTTAATTGCGCGATGCAGGATTTGTGTGACGTCATGTCTTTGATGCGTAGTTCATATGTGGCGGTGTAACTGCTACATTATCAATGGCCCTGTACGTGTACAGGTTGTTGAGAATTAGAGTTTAGGCACTTGATTATGAAGTGCAAAGTTCGACGGCTCATCTTGCTGTGCTGCCGTCACTACATGGCACTGACAGAATAGTCGACATCGGCTCAGTTGCCAAAAGGGAAGAAAAAAAAATTATATTGTAATCACTTTATAACCACCACATTTTAACCACTAAATTAACCAACATTACAGAATACCCTATGAATATTTTTTCTATGAATTTCGCTCATTGCTCGCCTCTGTAGTTAAATTTTTTTTTTTTTGTAGGTTTCTTGATTTAGATTTCCTTTGTCCCTAAGATTCTTCATATGTCAATATCATGCATTATTTGTATAGTGGTGTGGTGGTGTTAGAGGTTTTAATTTTTGTTGTGCTTTATTAGAAATAAATAAAACGGAGTTATGGGGACTGCCGACAGAAGTGAAAACTTAAAACTATGATTTAACAGTGCTTTTTTTAAATTTTCAAATTGATTGTAGTTTAGGGGTATGAGAAACAGGGTCTAAAGTTCACTCATCCACCATAGAAAAGGAAGGGATCCTCCGACCAGACGGGTGTTGTGTCTGGCGGGCAACTGCCCATCGGTTTGAAGTTGAAATCTTGTACCTATGTCAATCGCTCGGTAAACTCTAACTGCGCGATGCAGGATTTGTGTGACGTCATGTGCGTAGTTCGTATATGGCGGTGTAACTGCTACAGTAGAATCAAAAATTGCAATTTTTTTAATTATAATTATGAATTAAAATATATAATACTTTCTCTACAGCTGGCGAAACCCAACACGTCATAACACCTACAGATATACTGTTGACATTAGCATGTCGGAAAAGCGAAACCATAAGATTTTCCCCCATCAAAAATCCCCGTCTAAAGGAGTTTTCACTCCGATAAATAAATACACAAATTATTATACAAGCACAAAAATGTATTTTGTTGAGATGCGAGAAGCACAGAACCGGTCGAGGTAGCGGTGCTTGGGAGTAAGTCCAGCAGTGGACGTCTTTCGGCTGAAATGATGATGATGATGAGATACGAATCGGGCAAGCAGATTCTAGACCTCATAATTCAATACATACCGATCAACTCTGCCTCTCACACAGAGGCTTATGTCCCATGGAAGCCTCCATGGGACATAAGCCTCTTCTGGTTTACACAACAATACGGTAAACAACATACTGCATGTTGAATGGACATTATGGATAGATCATGTTGGTTAGATCTTTGTTAGAATATCTACATCGAGCACTACTAAAGTAGTATCTACAATGCAGATCTTAACGCTTAGAGGAGATGGATTGTGTTCTTGATACCTTGTTCCACATAACATAACATCATGGCTGTAATACCCGAAGGGTTGGGCAGAGGTGTGTATATAGTACAAGGGGCGAGCTTATTGCCATCACCCGGATACAAATTCAGGCAAAAAACCCAATAACACTTTGCCAGACCTGGGAATCGAACCCAGGAACTCATGCTCAGCAGTAGCGCCAAACTTATACAATCAACTGTTCTTTGTTTTTTCCCACCAGTCAATATCTGCCCAAAAAAATGCAAACGTCGCAAATGCGCATGTTACTTCGATTTTTTTAAGTTGTTAGGTCCCCTGAGAGAAGTTTATACCCAAGTTTCCAACCCAGAAAACCTTGTTCTACGCCCATGGTGCTCAAAAACCTGAAAATTCTGGCACAAGCTTCAGTTTATAAAAAAAACAGTGCCGAAGTGAAAACTTGAAAAAAAATCGGCACCGCGGTAATCAACGCGTTGATGTCTTTTTAATGGTCAAAAGCTGGTGTCTTCACTGTGTCGCGAAATCAATGGTTTAGTCCCATCTCAAAAATGCCCAACGCGCCTAAAGAAGTTTTCACAAAAAAAAAACATTTGCCAGAATTTCGCAGTTTTTAGCACAAGGTTTTCAGGGTTGCAAACTTGGGTATAAACTACTATCAGGGGACCTAACAACATATTAAAGAATCGTAGTTACATGCGCATTTGCGATGTTTGATGTTATTATTGACTGGGCTAACCGTTTCATATTATTATTGGATCTATGCCCTTAGTACGTGTAGTGTTGTCAAAAGTTCAGCATCGGCTTCTCATGCAACCAAAAAAACGGCTGTCAAACATCACGACCTCAATCTTTCACTCCCAAACTATCTCGACAACACTATTTTAATGTATATCTCTATTTATCTCACTTAGCCACTGCCGCCAGCGTTTATTCGCTTTGCTGTAGCGTAGTGGTTGCAATGACGCTAATTGCGATGCCGTTTGTCCTAAGTGAATGTACATTTTGCTGAAGTCTTGTTCAGCATTGTCGTCTGTCTGTGCCAAAATTGCGGTGACATTTTGTATGTTAGGGATGGAATGAAAAATCATTAGATGTGAGGAGAGGTATTAGTAATTATCTAGGTACTAGCTTTTGCCCGCGGCTTCGCCCACGTGGTTGTCGGAAAATATGCCACGGGAACGTACTACCGAGATTTCATACCTAATAAGTAGGAAAACGTCATTGACTCCTACCGCTGCGCCCGCGTTGCTCCGCGTAATTTTGAAACTGTGATATCTTTTAAACTATTCATTTAAATGATATGATTTAAGGCTTATTTTAATTTAAATTAAATGTCCAATTTAAATAACATACATTTTTGGATAAGAATTAATACTGTACCGGTCAAAAAAGATTCGAAAATAACAATTAAATTTTTATCAAATTCTGAAAGATAAAAATGGTTATTGTGGGTCATCCTTAGAAGATAGACATATGCCATTGCAAATTTTTTGTTGAACTTTTTAAGATGAACAATACCGTAGAAGATAAATTTGATGTATCTTTTTTCGGTTTAGGCAGCGCACGCGGTATGATTTTTTCCGACTTCTTCGACAATAATCGTCAAATTTCAGCCAATTTACACAAAACATGAATGAATTATACACTAAAACCTTCCGCATGAATCACTCCGTCTATTGGTGAAAACCGTTTGAAAATCCGTTCAGTAGTTTTTGAGTTTATCGCGTTCAGACAGACAGACAGACAGAGGCGGCGGGGGACGGGGGGATAACATGTAAGGATAAAATGTATGGTAGCCTAGTGATGTGACTAACTGCAACTTAACGAAAACTAGTTAGTGGACCTATTAAAAAAATCTTTCACTTAATATATAAAGATATCACGCGGACGAAACCGCTGGCGGAAGCGGAAATTTTTATTTTAAAATTGTAATAATTAACATCATTATTCAGTTTAAAACAGACTATTATTGAAATAGTCATATAACGTTAGTGCCCATCATCTTCTAGATCAATAAACCTTCGCACGATCCTCAAACATTTGTCTGCATACATCTAAATATTTGTCCGTCTGGTTTGCGTGGTAAATAGTACCCAGTGTCCATAGCCTAAGGCGTCCCAAGCACTATGGGGATACAGGGTGTTGATTTACAAACATTAGCTTCTCTCCTTGAGTGAATGGCATTTAGTTGCTTCACTTGCAGACGAACTGCAACTGAATATCAGTAATTGCACGGACTGTCCTGTCGTTTGCCCAAAGTGAGCTATAATGTTCTATACTACCAAAGTATTTATGACTACCTATGTGCTGTACATAATGAAACCATGTTTTTTTTTTCTCACTGCTAGATATGATGAGTTGTCGATAGTCTTTCTTTTCAACCCAAAGAATAAAGCTAAACTGTATACTGAAACGCTGGTGAAGCAGGTCCAGGGCCGTCTTTACCCAGGGGTGCAAGGGGTGCGTAGCACCCGGGCGCAAGTTCTTAGGGGGCGCAACCCGATCGAGTCGATTGATTTGTATTTAAATCGAACGTAGATTTTTAAACAGACGACACAATATCATTAAATAGTTTGTCAACTTATAAGCCAGAAAAATTTAATTTCATGTTTGTAAATACATTTACTTACCATTAAATTTTTCTGGCTTCATTTTATTGTGGGGTAAGTATACTTTAAAAAAAATGGAACATAAAAGATTTGCTTTTTTTTTTCGTTCTGATTTTCGCACCCCGGCGCCCAATATGGTTAAGACGGCTCTGAGCAAGGCAGAGCAGATTTTGTAATGCATGAACGTACTGAGAGCTGCGTACGCTGTGGCGCGGACACGTGCGACGCAGACATGTGTCTGTCCTGCTCTGCGTCTCGTTGTAGTGCCAGCACAGATTTCAGCGCAACGCTTGCAGGTCGTCAAGAGTTTTTTACCACAGATTCATAATTTTGTTGCAATCGTCTATTGTTTGTACTAGCTAGAACGCAAACGTGTTTTTGTAGCTGCGTCGGAGCATGCTCTCGCGGCCTATGTCTGTCTCGCCTGCCCTACCCTGCAAAATCTGTACTGTGTTGTGCTGCGTCACCTGCGTTTCAATATACGCTTAGCCTTAAACGCAGACCTGCACGTGTCAGGTTGTCTATTTTTTTATCCACCATGGGGTAGCTCTAGGCCTGCATCACACCTAATAGTAAGTGATGATCAGGCCGAAGGTGGTAGCGAGTTTTACCCGGAATCCTCAACCACACAGGAACTGGTTACCTAACCTCCAACTGCCAAAACACAACAATACCGTCAATATTGTTTTTATGGCGCCAGACTTAGATAAGACAGTGGTAGCTAGCCAGGCGGACTAAGAACAAGCCTTACCACCGATAAAACCGAACAGATTTTTTTCCCCCACTGGGAATCGAACCCCGACCTCTGGGTCTGAGACTCTGAGAAAAGTGGTCTAACCACTAGACCATAGAGGCGATGTGAGTTCTAACCACAAAATAGTAATGTGTTATGCATTTTGTTACTTGTTTATAAGTTTAGTACTTTACTGTGGTAAAATACATAGGTTAATTATCAAAATACAGTACCTATTCAATTATCTTATTGTAAACAATCACAGAAGCTTGTGAGGGAGAGGGGCTTGTGGCTAAGTAATAACAGCTGCACGGGTCGATCGATCAGGTTAAGCTACGCTTGCCGCGGTTGGTCCGTGGATGGGTGACCATCTTTACATACCAAGTCCCCTCCGTGCCTCGGAAAGCACGTTAAGCCGTTGGTCCCGGCTGTCATTTGTAGATCTTTGACAGTCGTTACGGGTAGTTAGAAGCCCAAAAAGTCTGACAACCAGTCTTACCAAGGGGTATCGTGTTACCTAGTCACTAGGTTGTGGAGGTCAGATAGGCAGTCGCTCCATGTAAAATACTGGTTGTTGACGACCACAGCACCATCTACTGGCAACACATAGAACCAATCGATGAGACGAAGGCGGCGCACGGGGAAGGGGCAGACCACGGCGCGACACTAGCGACGCGCTACGGATTTTCACTGTCTTGGTGACACGCTAACGTACTCACGCAAATTGTAATTGCTAAATCTATTTAAACTGTAAAAATACTTATATCTATTGTAAAACGATATATTACACGTTATTAATAAGGAGCCTTGTGTCTGATTTATTCCACGACGCTGACACGACGACGACCTGACGCAGAAACCCCAACATATTTGGACCTTCGAGCCGAACGTTCATCAGAAGCAGCAAGCACCATCTTCAGCAACGGTCAGGTCAATCCACCCAATTTCCTTCCAAAGTCCTGTGCTCAGTTTGTGCTAATATCGTTATTTTTCGCAATATTCCAGTATTCGACTACGGTGCAAAATTGTGCGTCTACCTACATCGCTCAGGCACACGCCGGTCAACTGTAAGTACTTGATCTTTCTCTCTTGCAAACCACCAAAATGAGTAACAATAAGAGGCATTCAATAGTAGAAATAGAAAGTAGTGAAGATATCATTCGCGATTTAGTTAAAAAAAGAGGTACCGTTAAACGAAAATTAACTTTGTTTTCAAAATATGCGCAGTCCTTAGATGTTTCGCAAATAACGGACGTTCAAAAAGCAGAGTTAGAGGAGCGTTTTCAGGCCTTTAAATTGCTAATCGATCAATTTTCTATTATACAAGATGAATTAGATTCCATTGTGTCAGATAGTCAGTTGGACGGGGAACTACTAGAGAGAGAAACGTTTCAAAATCAGTTTTATGCTATTGTGGGCAGGGCTAAATGTATTTTAAAAGATACTTCCACTCAAAATGTTAGTGGTCAAAGTCGCACTTTTAATTGCATGAAGTTACCCACAATTTCATTACCGAAATTCGACGGTTCGTACGATCAATGGCTCGAGTTTCGCGATACTTACTTATCAATGATACACAATAGTGACAATCTAGATAATGTTCAGAAGTTCCACTACTTACGTTCAGTTCTTACAGGTGATGCACTACAAGTAGTTAAGGCACTGGAGTTTTCTTCCGACAACTATTTAGTTGCTTGGAGTCTTTTAGAGAATAGATATAACAATGATAATTTGCTAGTTAGTAATCACGTTAAAGCTTTATTCTATGCTCAAACGATGAATAAAGAATCAGCTTCTCAAATTCGTAAATTGATAGATACAGTTTTAAGAAACATTCGGGCGCTAAAAACGTTAGACGAACCTACAGATATGTGGGATACTTTGATTATCCACATAATAACTTCCAAGTTAGATTCTTCGACCGATCGCGAGTGGGAAAGTTATAAAAGTACCCTCCCGAAAATAGGAAAATTAAAGCTGTCTATATTAATGAAATTCCTCAAGGATCGTGCTGATTTTTTAGAATCGATTAGGCCTCAAAGCAAACAATCAGTAGACACTCACACAAAGAAACAGTCGGTCACCAAATCACACAGTCATGTTATTACACGCAAAGATAACAATAACAAAAAATCACCACGTTACAAATGCGCTCAGTGCGGTTCCAATCACCCGGTTTACTCGTGTGAAGATTTCCTTAATTTATCTCTTCAAGATAAACTAAATTTCATTGAGGAGAAAAGGTTATGTCGTAATTGTTTACGATCCGATCACGCAGTAAACGAGTGTTGGTATGGGCCGTGCAGGCATTGTAACAAAAAACACAACACCTTAATTCACACAGATGGTGTTGTAGATGCTCGTACATCATCAGCTGTTGCTCAAATCACGCCAAGAGTGCCACAGTCTGAGTCAAATGATACGAGTGCTTCACACATACAGATGCCGCTCACCACTTCTCACAAATCGCACACAATATACAAGGAAGATAATAATACCAAAGCACAATGTTTTTTAAATCCGGTATTATTATCGACCGCATTAGTGGAAATAGCGGACAAACATCATAACTATCACACAACGCGAGCTCTCCTCGATAATGGGAGCCAACATTGCTTCATATCTGAATCGCTTTGTAAAAAACTTAATCTTCCATTGATACAGTCCACTGTTCAAGTAATAGGGGTAGGTAACACTATTTCCCAATCCACGCAATCTTGTCGTATTCAGTTGCGATCCAAAACGAACACATATAACACGCACTTTAGTTGTTTAGTTTTGCCTCGTATTACGGCACAATTACCATCACTAGGAGGTAATTATCACATAGAAATACCAGGCAATGTTCAACTTGCCGATCCAGAATTCTATCTGTCTGGCGATATTAATTTATTGTTAGGGGCAGATAAGTTCTGGGACCTGCTTAGTGAAGGTCTGATACGGTTGCCGAATGGTCCATACTTACAAAACACACAACTTGGTTGGATCATATCGGGAACTGTACATAAAAAGGTTTCACGCGTTAACCTAAGTCATTGTAATTTCACGCAAACATTAGATTCAGAACTCAAACGATTTTGGGAACTGGAAGAAATAACTTCAACACACAAAAATCTCACTAAAGATGAAAGTGCATGCGAAAATTTATTCACAGATACGACTTTACGTGACGTTAAGGGCCGTTTTTCTGTGCGCATTCCACTCAGTCAATCAGCTGATGTTTTACATGACACATTTTCTATGGCAAAAAACAGGTTTCTTGCACTCGAACGCAAACTAATTAGGAGCGCGCCGAGCTATAGAAAAATGTATAACGATTTTATGAGTGAATATTTAGGTCTGGGTCACATGAGTCGCATAACAGAATACTCTTCACCTTGTTATTTCTTACCACATCATGGTGTTTACAGGGAAAATAGTTCAACAACCAAACTTAGAGTTGTCTTTGACGCAAGTGCAAAGTCCACTTCGGGCAAATCATTAAACGACATACAACACATTGGGCCTACGTTACAAAATGATTTGTTTTCAATTTTACTCCGTTTTAGACAATTTAAATATGTAGCATGCGCCGACGTTGAGAAAATGTATCGGCAAATATTAGTTCAGCCTGATCAGAGAAATCTGCAACTAATACTTTGGAGGGAAGATCCATCTGAGCCGCTCGGTGTATTTCAACTTAACACCGTCACTTACGGGACGGCGTCTGCGCCGTATCTCAGTATTAGATGTTTAAAACAACTCGCGTTAGAATGTAAAGATGACGTCATCGCACAAGTAATTAATGACGACTTTTACGTTGACGATTTAATAACGGGACATCAGGATAAACAAAAGTTATTAGAAATATGCAGAGATGTCTCTGAAGTATTAGAATCAGGTTGTTTCTCCCTTAGAAAATGGATATTTAACTCAAAAATTCCACAAACAGAGTTACCGTCTACTTCTAAGGAATTCACACTAGGAGAAAACTGTCATACCAAAACACTAGGTATGGGATGGTTTTATTCATCCGATGAATTGTATTTTAGCACAAAATGTGATCATGACGTAACTCACACTACCAAACGCAATATTCTTTCAGTCATCGCGCAGATATATGATCCTTTAGGTTTACTTACACCAAATATAATAATAGCTAAAATTCTATTACAAAAGATGTGGCTATGTAAGATAGGGTGGGATGACGCAGTTCCTAACCATATACTAGTAGAATGGCAAAAATTCATTCATAAATTACCTAATTTAAAAGACATACGCATTCCACGTTATGTCATTGGAGAAAATACACACATTCTTGAGTTACATATATTTTGTGACGCCTCGCAAGACGCATACGGCGCCTGCGCATATGTACGCAGCTATACAGATGCACAGGTGATATCAGTCACGTTGTTATGTGCGAAAAGTAAGGTCGCTCCCGTTAAACCTGTTAGCGTGCCGCGCTTAGAACTATGTGGCGCGCTAGTAGCTGCAAAGTTGTTTACAAAAATTTGTAACTCATTAAGATTATCTTTTAATAACGTCTACTTTTGGGCAGACTCAACAATAGTTTTAGGATGGCTCAAAATGTCACCTAATTTATTAAAAACATTTGTGCAGAACCGCGTTGCACAGATTAATGAACTCACGGGCGATAAGCCGTGGCTTCATGTAGCCGGTAAACAAAATCCAGCTGATTTGTTATCGCGCGGTGTGCATCTAGATATACTTAAGACTTGTGAGTTGTGGTGGCGCGGACCGCCATTCCTAAAGGTTCCTAACACACAATGGGAACATGATATTAATTCTTATAATAATGTTAATAACGATGAATTACCTGAATTAAAATCACTTAAAACTTCATTACTCGTTCAAGTAAATTCTGATTCTTTTATATTCGATAGGTATTCATGTTATAATCGTTTGCGACGCGTAGTGGCGTACATTATGCGTTTCATGAACAATAGCCGCACAAAACTAAAAACAGAACGGCTCACAGGTTGCCTATCGATGGATGAATTAGATATTTCTATTAGAACTTTAACCCGAATAGCACAACAACAATCTTTCTTAGATGTTTATAAAACATTAAAACAAAATCGTCAATTAAAATGCCCACGCAGTATTTCTAGTTTAAATGTTTTCTTAGATGAACACGATTTGATTAGAGTAGGAGGCAGACTATCATATTCAGACTCGTTCTCGTACGATAAAAAACATCCTTTGTTGTTGTGTGGTAAACACACATTGACTCGCCTTATATTTGAGCATCAACATAAATCATTATTACACGCAGGGCCTCAGTTATTACTGGCCACAATTCGTGATACTTGGTGGCCTATTAGAGGGCGTAACTTGGCTAAACAAGTGGTGCACACCTGTATGAGGTGCAAGCGTATGCGACCTAGACCATTAAACATACAAATGGGTAACTTACCTACCGAACGATTGGAGCCAGGGTATCCATTCATACGTAGTGGCGTGGATTATGCTGGGCCATTGTTCATGCTGAACCATGCCGGGAGGGGGGCAAAGTTAACGAAATGTTATATATGTCTCTTTGTATGTTTTACTACGCGCGCAATACATTTAGAATTGGTCACAAGTCTTACTACTAAAGCATATTTGCTGGCGTTGAAGCGTTTCATCTCTCGACGTGGTAAACCACTACAGATTTATTCTGACAATGGCACGACTTTTGTAGGAGCATTAAAGGAATTTTCAAAATTTTTAGATTCTTCAAAATCAGACATTATAGATTTTACTACTAACAATTCAATAGAATTCACATTTATTCCGCCGTACTCGCCTCATTTCGGTGGTTTGTGGGAGGCAGGGGTCAAGTCCTGTAAGTTTCATTTATGTCGCATTATAGGAAATGCTCATTTTGCATACGAAGAGTTGAGTACGATATTGGCACAAATTGAAGCAGTCCTCAACTCCCGACCTATGCACCCAATGTCCACAGATCCGAACGACCTTCTTCCTTTATGTCCTGCTCATTTCCTGATTGGCCGACCGCTCACCGCACCCGCCAGTCGGGACCTCACTGCGACGGCTACGCAGCGCCTGCCACGATATGATCGCGTGGAACAAATGAGACAGAACTTCTGGCAACGCTGGTCAACCGAATACATCTCTGAGCTCCAGAAGAGAACGAAGTGGCAACTCAACCAGGACACACTTGCCCGTGACACCCTCGTCCTAATCAAAGAGGACCACCTACCACCTTTGAAGTGGCGCCTTGGACGAGTGCTGCACACATTCACCGGCAAAGATGGCATCTCACGCGTAGCAACCATCAATACAGCGACGGGCGTCATTCGACGATCATACCCAAGAATTTGCCCGCTCCTGCATCCTGATGACAACCGAACGAGCAGCATCTCAGCTTCATTGGAACCTGATGTTTCCAAGGCCGCGGGCATGTTGACGACCACAGCACCATCTACTGGCAACACATAGAACCAATCGATGAGACGAAGGCGGCGCACGGGGAAGGGGCAGACCACGGCGCGACACTAGCGACGCGCTACGGATTTTCACTGTCTTGGTGACACGCTAACGTACTCACGCAAATTGTAATTGCTAAATCTATTTAAACTGTAAAAATACTTATATCTATTGTAAAACGATATATTACACGTTATTAATAAGGAGCCTTGTGTCTGATTTATTCCACGACGCTGACACGACGACGACCTTATTAATAACGTGTAATATATCGTTTAGACTGCATCCGGTTAGACTGGAAGCCGACCCCAACATAGTTGGGAAAAGGCTAGGCAGATGATGAAACAATCACAGAAGCACAGAACTGGTCGAAGCGGCGATGCTCGTGGGAGGCCTATTTCTAGCAGTGGACATCTTTCGGCTAAACTGATAAAAGAATCATAAAAAACACTCGCTACCATCTTCAAAAAGAAAACTAAAAGCCTTTTGGAAAGACCGTTTCCAACCGATTTAAATCGTTCCACGCCTTCATATTTCTTCTCGACAGCATAACTTTAAAATATTTAGTAACGCTTCGGATCCACTGAATATTTCAATTCAAATTGATTCCAACTATTTCGACGTCTCGTAATAAATTCTTTTCTACGCTTAGATCTGACATTCGCGTCTATCTGAAATCCGCGTTACGGTCTTGGAATCCGTACGGAACTTCGGATATCATCTTCGTCTAGGCCGGGAGTCCCGGAGCATTACTGACGATACCATTTCATGGCGGATATTAGGACATCGCTCAATGCTGTCGCGTATACCCTGATATATAGGTTAGGACGGCGTTTGGGAATCATAGATTCCTTGGGAATCCTTTAGATATAGTGCAGTCTTGGAGAAATATGACCTATATATACTGAACTGTTAGTGCATAAGTTTGGTGTGAATCTTGTCTTCTTCAAGTATTAAATTACGGAATTTATCCCTACTGCCAGCTTTGGCAAGTATCGGTTGGAGAAAAGTCCAAGTCACAGTTTGGTAGGTTTTCGATCATCATTAGATGAAGTTAGAAAATATATCTTGTTCGTAGCTTATAACCACAGACACTTAGGTATCGATCTAGCTACTTAACATAACAACCCAGCTAAAGGCACTAGGAAGTGGTGAAGGGTGGGCGTTTTTGGCGTTCTTATGTAATTTTGACGTTCGAAAAGTGCTGATTCTCAGCCTAGATTGAATAAATGACTTTTGAATTTTGAATTTTGAATAACATAACATCACGCCTCCTTTCCCCGAAGGTAGGACAGAGGTGTCCCCGTAGTTCCCCACATTTCGCCAGTTATGTTCAAGTCCCATGTAATAGGGGGCGAGCCTATTGCCTAATCTAATAATACCTAATCTAATCTAGCTACTTATATTTATAAAATTGTAAGAAGATTTCATAGTTCAAAAACTGATTTAAAAAATTGGAACGCAGAAAAACAATGACACAACAATATCTCTTTCCCAAATCTGTTATAAGATAGACCAAAAGGTACGTAAACGATTTTCTGCGTATATTCCTGCTATCGTACTCCTATTTGCTTTATATCCTTCCAAAGTAAAACTGACAACCCTATTCCTACCCTTATCGCACGGGATTATATATCTTCGCTGGGTATCGAGCAGCCATTGACCTCGGTCGAGAAAGCAAACCCAATTTGTTCATACAAACAAAAAAGAATAAAGTACGTAGATAAAATATTGAAACTATAATTCCCAAAAGCAACTTATAGACGAGAACGATAAATAAAATATATAAGACTCGAAACATTATGCAATACAATACGTAGATGTAATAAATTTGACTACAATATCTGTTTCCGATATGCAAATAAACATACCCAAAAATCACTAGAGGAAAATAAAAGGATGGGAGAAACAAAAAAATATATGATAATCAAATGTTCTGGAGTCGAAGTTATATCTAACGTTCAAGGAGTTGAATCGGTCCCTATGAAAACGTTTGTTCCAGTATTTATCGAGATTATTCATGTCTTAGAATATTTAGATATTAAAAGACTGAAAAAGGTTTCGATACACAGTTGTTTGTATATTATAAAGCGAGATAGATTATATTTACATTTAGATAGACGTAAGTAATAAAGTTTTCTGCTTTATGGGAAATAGGGTTAAGGCAATTTATTTTTGTTGTATCGGGGTCACTAGAGAGACACCCAATTTAAAAGAAATCTAGGTCTATCATGTCAGTACAAAAAGGTAGGAATATTTTTCGAACGAAAAATGTTTAAATAAAGAATTTTGGTCGGGTCTGTCAACAAAAGAATGCCAACTAAAATAATAATTAAGGGGATATTTTAAAAAGACATCTAGGTATTTCGTGCGAATATAAAAAAGTAGAAATATTATTCAGAATAGATTTTTTTTAAAGTTTGTTCGAGCTTTTAACCAAAAGACTGTCAACTAAAATAATAATTAAGGGGATATTCCTCAAAGTTAGCAAAACAGCAACAGAAATAATAGAGCTATCGACATCCATCCTGTGTGGACAGATCATTAAGACCGGCCGCCCTGACTGACGACGGTAGTTAGTAACACGTCAACGCGCTAAAATGGCGCTCACTGCATCCCATGTGTAGATACGATAAAATGTCAATGTTTCGTCAAACCGATATTACGGCTTAGTTGCATTTTTTAAGCAATTTCAATACGCACGGTGACAACAGCTTTAAAAGAAAATTATATATTTTCTTCATTGTATTTTATTTCATTAATTTAGAGTATCTCCAAAAATTCAAAATTGAAGCTACAATAATAATGGACAATTAAAAAGTGCAAATTTCAAAATAATTTCGCAGTTTATCACAGTATTCACAAGAATTTGTACGAAAAAGATAGACTTATCAAAGTGGGTTTTAAGAAAGCGTCCCTTTCGTTTCAAGTCATTTCAGCCTAGGCAATCTGCCGTCACAGGTATCACAAACACAGACCAGCAAATAAAACAGTTGGAAATAAAACAATAGCCCGTAAACCAAAGAAAGAAACGTAAAAGTAGGTACCTACTTGGGTACCTAATGAAGGTGAATGGCCTTATATTGAACAGTCAGTGAACGTGGGCAGAATAAACTACTTAGATCTATACACAACAAATATTGATATTTACCCGGGTTTTCAATTTCTTCAAACAAATATTGTCTAAGTTTGTTTTCGATGAAATTAAGGGGCTCGTGGTTAAATAATAACAGCAGGGTCGATCGATCAGGTTAAGCGACGTTTGCTGCGGTCGGTTCGTAGATCAGTGACCATCTTTACATACCGAGACTCCTCCGTTCCTCGGAAAGTACATTTAGACTAGAAGCCGACCCCAATATAGTTAGGAAACGACAAGTCAGATGATGTTTTTGATAAAATTGAATATTAGTTACATTTTCGCGTATTTATTTATTTATTACCGAAGGACATGCTGCCCTTATGCTTGGAAGAATTGTGGAGTAACAACTCCTTCCGAATTTGAAATTATCTTTTGTTTCGTCTTCAAAAAGTTAACACATAGTTAGCGTTCAGAATACTTTAAATTTTTACGCCCTACATTTTTAAGTTAGCTACATAGCAGCATTTTAGCTGCCAACGGGAAGTGCTAATGGCTTTAGAGGGTTAGTCCCTTGTAATTTCTGTGCTAATGTTTAGGTTATTAAAGCTAGAGCTTTCCCATTGAATGGTTCACCTTCCAATCCACACAAATAGGAGTCCAACCAATTCTCAACTAAACGTAACTCGATAGAAAATTTACTCGAAATTGGATTGACATATCAAATTGTTTGGCACAAGTGGGATTAAGGCAATTAGAAGCAAAATAAGTACCCTTTTCATTTATTAACGGAATTATTCTGGAGAGGTCTCGGGAATAATTCTTGATATGGGCTTTTGATTGGGTTATTTTGGAAATAGCGCACTCACAATAAATGTTCAGTTTGTTATTTTTGATTGTGGCTAAGTAATAACAGCTGCACGGGTCGATCGATCAGGTTAAGCTACGCTTGCCGCGGTTGGTCCGTGGATGGGTGACCATCTTTACATACCAAGTCCCCTCCGTGCCTCGGAAAGCACGTTAAGCCGTTGGTCCCGGCTGTCATTTGTAGATCTTTGACTGTCGTTACGGGTAGTTAGAAGCCCAAAAGTCTGACAACCAGTCTTACCAAGGGGTATCGTGTTACCTAGTCACTAGGTTGTGGAGGTCAGATAGGCAGTCGCTCTATGTAAAATACTGGTATTCAGCTGCATCCGGTTAGACTGGAAGCCGACCCCAACATAGTTGGGAAAAGGCTAGGCAGATGATGATGTTATTTTTGATCATTATTTTGAACTAGATATCGTGTTTTCTCCTAATACGGATGTAGTAAGCTACTGTCTATCCGAAACCCATTATTCAAGTCTACCAGTCATTTTTCTTTTCCTGTGGTTAGAGAGTAACCTGGTGTCAGAATTTTAAAGTCGCCCATGGGCTGACTTGGGTTCACATGCAGTCGAGAAATAAATCACTCAGGCATGCCGACTTTCTCACGATGTTTTTCTACCGTTTTTGAAGCAAGTCATAATTATACAATACGCACATGAATCCAAAAAGTCAGAGGTGCGTGTCTTGGGTTCGAACTCGAGACCAGTCATTTTGAAGCTCCCTTTCAGCTATTTTGTTTTGAAAAAAGCTTTAAACTATAAAATTCGTATTACTTACTGAAAAACATTTTTTTAAATAAAAACACGAGTAGTAGAAACAAAACATTGTTGCTGTAATTTTGTTTTAATATAGGTAAAACAATAAGTCTGCTTAAAGGCTTATTGGATCTGTATATTTCACAATTTTCTACTGAATACTTTTATAACAGACACTCAAAACAAGAGAATAATTTCAATAACAACAAAAACTCGAATTTATATTCTGAAAATCAATCACCATTTTTCGGGCGAAGTAACGTGGACAATGAAAATAAGTAAGGTATGTAATCCCGGCATTATTTAAATTGTAGCGAGCAACACGAGGGCGAATATTACAACGCTTTTAAGCTCACAGAAAATATTCAATTTTAATTATTTTTTGGACAATGAAAAACGTATCGTCATAGGTCGATCGACGTCTGGTTTGCAACTGGACTGGCCAAATTATTCCCACCTTATTCACAAAATACAATGACTAGGTATGTAATTTTTCATCTCAATGACATGATTTCGGTTTTAAAACGTATATGATCATGTAAAGTAAGTTAACCCGTTTTCATAAAGTGCTCCATTTTATTTTGAGAAGTAAATTATTGCATCATTCTTGTCCAGGGTTGGTACGTGTAAAACAGTATAGTTAAGACCCTTGCTGACTTGATGATAGGATGTATGCTACCAAGACCTACAAGCGGTGGTTGGTACGAACGCTGGTATAAACGCGTAAATTTTTGTATTTTAAAGTGCAAGAGGTAGGTCAAATGGTTTTGCGGAGCGAACTATCTGTATTCATCTGTGGTATTAGTATAGGCCAGCTCAACTTTTTTTTTTTTTTTGTATTTAGTACGAGGCTTTTGGCTACTTTTGTATTGTGTGTATTTTATGTTTGGTTTTTTAAAATGTGCGTTTTGTTTGTGCAGAATAAACAAGTTTTCTATCTTTTCTTTTTCTCAAGGTCAAAGTAATACCCCTGAAGTGCAACCTGCTGTACCTATCATACAACATGTTCACTTTGGCTCTAATGGTTCTTTTTTTTTACGTAAAATTGCATTGCATGACGATCCACGATTTCATGCACTGATCCTTTGACCTTTTCACGAATTCAAATTCAATTTCAAAATATTTTATTTCTCATAAACCTACATGAGCACTTATGAAACGTCAGAAGCTAGATGCATGGTTCACGAAATTGATGTCACATCCCAGAGTTACCTATCAACTGAGTTATACAGTAAATTGCAACCCTATTCACATGTAATCCTCTACCGTTACATGGTGAAAGGAATGCCATCGTCCCATTTATGGGACAGGTGAACCCGATATTGGTCCACAAACCTTGAAGACGTTGATTGATGGGACGGGTCACACGTTGGTGGGCACCAAACAAGATTGGTTAATATACGTACTTACAAGCAAAAAAAAATTGATGCTCGTGATTATTAATTTATCATTTTTAGGGTTCCGTAGTAAACAAGGAACCCTTATAGTTTCGTCATATCCGTCTGTCTGTCTGTCCGCGGTCTAGCTCCGAGACCTTTAGTACCAGAAAGCTGTAATTTGACATAGGTATACATATTAATTACGCCAACAAAGTGGTAAAACAAAATTATGAAAAACATTTTTTTTAGGGTACACGTAAAGTGGTGATGTTTTATTTTTTATTTTTTTATCCCATAGTGTGGGGTATCATTGCAAAGGTCTTACAAAAACATTATGAGATTGTGAAAACAATTTTTGGATTCAGGGATCCGTTTGCAAAATATTAAGCTTTAAAGTGCTAATTTTTGTTAGAGTCAAGTGTCCCCCCCCCCTGCCAGCTAAATGGTTGGTTTTGGATGTGTGAAAAAAATCACAGCAGTAGTTTATATAACGAAATTAAAATGAAAACTATCACAGCTAAGTAGGCTTTACTAGTTATCGAGTAATAATCGACCAACTTAACTTTGCAGTTACAGAAACATGTTTTCCCATACATTTCGTATGGGAGAACATGTTTATGAACTACAAAGTTAAGTTTGTTTATGGAAAAATTCATCCCAACTACGGAACCCTTCATTGTGCGTGGTCCGACACGCACTTGGCCGGTTTTAATTAAGATCTCGTCGTAAATTTCCTCTAAAATCAAATCAAAGGTCATTTATTCAAACTAAGCTGAGAAACAGCACTTTTTGAACGTCAAATTTACATAAAACCCAAAACGCCCCTCTTCACACCACTTCCTAGTGCTTAAAATGGGAAAAAAAAATAAAACGCAACAAACTCCCCAGTTGAAATAATCACTCTTGAAAGCTACATTATTTAATGTAAGAAGACAGGAAGGTTTACAAGACTAGTTTACTAAAAACTAAAATATTAACTTTGTAAAAAAAAAGGATTGTGTGGTTTTATGAAACCACGGTAAAAGTGAAATTTTTAAGCGAACTATAGGCGCCGCCATATTGGCCTTGACTGCTCTGACGAGCGCCTTTCACTTTATCCCTACTCCGCGGCCGACCGTCACGCGACATGCAACACACAGACGAAAAAGTTTGAGACGATGTAATAAAAGTTTCACTTTAAAAAGTAAAAATAAAAAACAGTTGAAAAAAATATACATTTACAAGCAAGCAAAGCAAAACGACTGCCAAAAAAATTACCTTTTAGTCCATTACAATTATGTATTTCAACCGGCTGATTCTACACGAAATATAAAAATAATAAAACAAACGATAATTAAAAGTCAATCCAACTGACAACGTTTTTCAGCTTTTTTGCGTCATGTGTATAAACTGAAAAACGGCAACGCGAATTATTTACAAAAAAATGAAATTGTGAAAATTCACCATAAGCAAAATATTTTGGGAAGCAATGAGAATCATAATACAAAACAATAAAATTGGGAAAATTCACCGTTAACAAAATATTTCTGGAAAAATCGGTTAATGTTATTGAAAGAAAGGGTTTCTTGTTTTCATTACACAAACCTTTTTGGCTAATAAGAATATTTGTTTCTGAATGTTTTCTGGCAGAAAATCTTCTTTGTTCAACCGTTTCCTGCCGGGAACCCTCTGTCTAGGAGTTTTCATTGTGTAATTTGAATGGCCTTTTAAAGGGTTGTAAGTACCCGGAAATTGGTTATTACCTTTGCTATTTTTGTTCTGTGTATTTAAAGGTTTGTTATTGGCCATTTATAATAAACTAGACAGTCACCCCTGCTTCGCACAGTTTTTACGACTTGGCAAAAAAACGAGATTTATTTATTTTAATAATTATGTAATTTTAATATTAATGTAATATCTCATAAACTTTCCGTAATAAATGATCTAGGTAAATTAAGGTGCAAATCAAATCCAATGAACAGTTTAAAAGAAGAACGTGGTAACATACAGTATTTATAATATACAGGGTGGCAGGGACATCGTCGCGAAAACTGAAACCATGGATTCAGTACATGATTCTGAACCCCCCTTTTTTTTGGGTGGGAAATTATTCTGAACCCCCCTGCGTTGAAATTTTTCGTCGGTTATTTAAAAAAAAATCAGCTGTTCCATACATTTTGACCGCGTAGGTATTGCACTTTTCTATGAAACAGCAGATTTTTTTTTTAAATAACCGACGAACAATTTCAACGCAGGTGTGTTCAGAATCATGTACTGAATCCATTCTGTTTCTGGTTTCTTTTGGTTTCTGTTTTTGCGTCGATGTCCCTGCCACCTTGTAGATTTACTGTCCTTTTTTTTGAGGTGGCGTGGCACAGGACCTCTGGGAAAGTATTAAACATTAAATTTAAAGATTTTCACTTGCTAGGAATTTCTCTGTATTTAAGAGAGTTACGGAGTCCGTATTTCGTACTCCGTATGTTTATAAAATTACGTTTTGTAATCAAAATTCTCACATAGTGAAACACTTGGAACACTACATCCGTTATTTTTTTGTACGTAAACCCTGCAAAGGTAAACTAGACATTTGAACTACATAATTTTTATAAAAAGAAACTTAGTCATTTATTTTCGTTAAATTGTTTTATTCTGGTTTAGTTTATGTCAAGGCTCGCGCATAATAGGGCAGACCGCATCGCATCGCAACGCATTGAAAAAATCCTCCTGCATCATTTTACCCGCCAGTAGTGTGCGATGGTTCATACAAAATGTACTAAATTGTAAGCGCGGCCCAACCAAATATGCGCGGGCTTCATTGACTAGAGTGGAAACCGCTCAAATTCAAATTCAAAATTTGAGTCTGTCTGAAACAATTATTGCATTGCGGTGCAGCCCTCCGCGGCTCCTAGTGTGCTTAAGCGCATTTTTGCAATGCGGCGCTAATGTGCGCTTAGATTATTAAATTTACTGACACCTCATTTTTGTGAACTCGATTGTGCTCTTTATTTATATTACGTCACGGATCAATGTTCTATGCAAGTAATTTTACTTGAAAGGTTTTGGAAGTATTTTTTTTTTGTAAACTCGGTTTTGCTCTTTATTTAGATAAATTTTCACTTCTGTCGGCACTCCCGGAGTGCCACTGTATTTTTATTAAAATTCTAGACTTGTGTTTTAATATTTGCACATTATGACAATATGGTAAACATGTTAGCACAACTCCATGTCCATAACACCTTGCAGGCATTGTATTGTATGTACACACATTTTCGAGCAAATAAAGTTATCTGAATGTGAATCTTAGCTTGATACAAAAAAACTTCCCATATATTTCATAAACGTTAAAAAAGCGTAGGCGGCTGCCACACCGTGCCACGCCAACCTTTGACTCATCACTCGTGTTAATATTTACTGAATATAAATTAAAACGAAACAAATTCCAGGCTATGAAACGTACATGATTAAAAATCAGTGAAGTGTAAACCGGTTTATATAAACAGAGTTTTATGAAGAAATAATATTTTTATTTTCCAGTTATTTTTCAAATTTTCTTTCATAAATTTTCCGACAAAATTAGAAAACATTCGACTATGTTTCTTATTCGGTTTATGCCCGTATACGTCCAAAGAAAGTAACTTTCTATAAAAGCGAAACAGTATCTTATACCATCAGAATACTTTCTTGAAAGCAATTGGTATTCAAAGGAAATAATTTAAATTCAGTGTCACTGATTTATTATTTTTGACGATGCCAGAATACTTTTCGTATTTGTATCGAAACAAATTGAAGGATGTCCATTTGTTGTTACGTAAAAAAAATACGAGAAAATCAAACATGGTTCCGTTGATGATCATTCTCTATGCATAATCATAATCGGCCTATAGGTAATGTTCCCACTGCTGGGACACAGGCCTCCGCTCTGTGAGAAGGAATGGGCCGTAATCCACCACGCGGGCCCCGTGCGGGTTGGTAGATGTCACATGTCTTCAAATTTATTCTTCGTTTTACATAACACCCGATATAAAAATGAAATAAAAAAATTAAGCCCGGCCCGTTCCCGTCCCTTTAACGACTATAAAAAACTTTATTATAGAAACGCATGTTTCAAACCCCACAAGGTGGACCGATGACCAGGTGAAGACCGCAGGAATCCGCTAGATGCGAGAAGCACAAAACTGGTCGAAGTGGCGGTGCTTGGGGGAGGCCTATGTCCAGCAGTGGACGTCTTTTAGCTGAAATTATGATGATGATGATGTTTAAAAAGTCTCCAGTAAAAAAAAAGATCCGTACCCAAACAATCACAGCAGTAAATCAACTTTTTTCCGCCCATCGCATCTCCCTAAAAAGTTAATAAGGACCAATTGTAGAAACATTTGAATTTATCACGGGAACAATAGCCAAGAGTTTCTCTCCAACAAAGTGCAAACTCGTAAACGCGTTTTAAGGTTATTTCCAAAGAACCCTAAAATGCCAAAAGGCGAGTTCAATTTATCTCTGTCAACCCTCAAGGGGCAGACACTGTGAAATCTCCACTCCATTAAAATGCTATACACCCTGTATACTGGATGTAACAAATACAAGATTCAAATACAATATTCTTCGATCATTTAAATATCAATTAAATTCAGATTGAGTGCAAATAAGGCGGGTGTCGACTTTTTTTAACTTTTTGAAGTGAAAACTTTTTTAGGCGCGTTAGGCATTTTTGAGATGGGAAAAAACAATTGAACTCGCGACACCGTTACCAACACCTAATTTTAGTAAACGCGATTGTGATCTTTATTTATATTACTTTACGGATCAATGTTCTATGCAAGTAATTTTACTTTAAAGGTTTTGGAAGTAGTTTTTTTTGTAAACTCGGTTTTGCTCTTTATTTAGATAAGGATATGGACCAATGTTCTATACGAGTATTTTTCTTCCACCAAGGCGATCTTGTTCAAGTTTTCACTTCTGTCGGCACTCCCGGAGTGCCACTGTTTTTTTTTTTTTGCGTGTCACTTTTTGCTTTTTGCTTTTACCTTGCTAGCCCATCCTGTTTTATTGACGATTTATTATTTTTTACAATTTGAAATAATCGAAGAAACATTTAAAACAATACATTATAGAAAACAGATTTTTGTAAACGTATGACGGTCTGATTTTCAAAAACAATCGGGATCTTTAGAAAATATTTTTGGTTACAATATTTGTGACTTTCTTTATAAAATACGTAACGTAAATTTAAAATATGTTAGATACCTACTATAAAATAGGTACCATACTAGAAAATTTTCGCCACTTTGTTTTAATACCAATTTAAATTATTTGTGCAAGCTCGTTAGTCATAGTGTCCTCTAATTTGGGGCAATGTTTGTGTAACATGCCTTTATGTTGCGGGACTCACAACTCAACGAAACTAAAACAACAACTAAGTTCTTGATCATAATTGATTGAATAAATTCTCAGAAGTAATTTTCTTTTCTGCTTTGCATCACCACTGCTCTCAAAACGGTGAAGGAAAACATCGTGAGGAAACCGGCATGTCCAGCACGTGTCGCCGCGACACGCCTGTTTTCCATACAAGTCGTGTCGCGGCGACACGTGCTGCAGCCTGCAGTCGGCTACGGAATTGTACCTTTATGCTGCTAAGTAAGATGCTGTTGCTGAGTAAGATTATTTCATCACCACTGCTCTCAAAACGGTGAAGGAAAACATCGTGAGGAAACCGACATGTCTTAGAACCGAAAATTCGAAGACATGTGACATCTACCAACCAGCACTGGGCCCGCGTGGTGGATTACGGCCCACTCCCTCTCACAGAGAGGAGGCTTGTGTCCCAGCATCTATAGGATGATGATGATGATGATGCTGCTAAATGGATTCTGCATAACATTCAAGTATAAAATAATAAGTATGTAGGTAAACAAACCATTTTAGCCTTAATCTTAGAAAAAATAATTGTTGACAAAAAAAAACATTAGAATAAGACTGGTGACATGGGCGATAAGAACAAATACAGGCCAATATCTCTTGCCACAATCATGTCAAAGGTGTTTGACAGTACTTATGCTTACCGCTCAACTTAGAAGTCACATACGTATTCACGATAACCAATTTGGTTTCCGTTCAGGATTATCCACTAACAGCGCTATATTGAGTGTGAAGCACACGGATCGCCACACTCCAGTTTATGCCTGTTTCCCTGACCTGAGCAAAACTTTTGACTTGGTTTCCTACGACATTTTATGGAGGAAGATGGAAGAGGTAAATTTGCCGCCAGAGGTGACCAATACTCTAAAATACTGGTATGGAAACCAAGTCAATAGTATGAGGTGGGTGGGTGGGTGCCCTGTCTAGGCCGTATGGGTTGGAGTGTGGGGTGAGGCAGGGGGGGTTATGCTTGCCCACGCTATTCAACCTATACGTGAATGATCTGATAGGAGCGCTTAGCAGCATGCGTGTCGGGTGTCATATTGATGGCGTGTGTGTTAATAACGTAAGCTACGCTGATGACATGGTGCTGCTAAGCGCATCAGTCTGTGGGCTTAGGACACTCGTGGCCACTTGCGAGCAAGCGGCCACGAGCGGTTAAAAAAAGTGTATTCATGGTCTTTGGGGCCAGGGGTAGATACTAAGAAGCTGTACCTAAAGTGAAGCAGTGAAGTTAAGCGGTATGCCCCTTGTGAGGTTGGACCAATTTAAATATCTGGATCATTTACTGACCACTGGCCTCAAAGATGATGAGGATATTGACAGGAGAGCGGAGGGCGCTGTGTGTGAGAGCTAACATGACTGCCCGCAGATTCAGGCGTGCCTCTAAGGAAGTCAGGCGCACTATATTTAGTGCTTACAGCACGTCTTTTTACTCTTGCAGTCTGTGGGCTCATTATACTCAGAAATCATACGGCGCTCTTCGCTTTCAAGACAATAACGCATTCAGGGTGCTGATGGGGTTGCCTCGATACTGCAGCACATCAGGGATGTTTGCTGAAGCTCGGGTTGACTGCTTCTACACTGTAATGCGGAAGCGGTGCGCATCCCTGGTTAGTAGGGTGCGGGGCAGCACCAACAGCATCCTATATGGTAGCAAGCAGGCTAGATTGTGCGTTTGTGAACCACTGCTGTAAGGTATCGGCTGGGCCTGTCACCTTGCAGCAGTGATGTCACAAATTGTTTCTGTGTTAATGTTTTACTAACGTATTTTGTAAGTTACTAATATTATGAGACGTTTTGCTTGAATGATTAAATAAAACTATTATTTTAATGTCTTTGACATTTCGGGACCCTGGGGTCCCGGATCTTTGGAAGACGTACGAGGGGCCGAAGCCAACTCGCAGAGGCCCCTTAGACATTTATAAGTGTTGAGGCACCAACCGACGATTAACCTTGTATGCACTATATAAGTGCATCCAAGGACAACCCCCGGTTGGTGTAGGACTATTGCAGAACATGAAACAAAATATATTGGGCTATAGATTTGGGTGGCTATAATGGGTTAGTTACCCGGAACTATGGAAGTACTATATCCCCTGCCTGATCAATGTTATGTTATGATAAAATGGCAGGGGGTGACTTGCACACTCAATAATGGGCCCCCGAAAACGGTCGCTAGCACAAATTGATGTAACGTACTCAAAATTATTATTATTATTAAAAACAAATTAGTACAAATAATAATTTTATTTATTCAAACCATCTGATTTAATTTTGACGCGAAATACGTTCAATTTATATTTTTCCATTTCAACAACTCAGGTACGCAAATTAATAATAGACTAAATAAAATATTGACTTTTGTTACAATTCTTAAGAAAAATCTCGCAAATTAAAGCATGATTTGAAAAAGTATTTTTCAGTTCTTTTCAAATGTTTAACGAGGCGTTAACCTTGTTATTGGTTCTAGTCTATTTAATATTGCTTATTTTAATATTATTTTCTCGAGAAGTCTGTAATTTGCGCCTAATTTATTTAAATTCAACAACTTGAAATGTAATGAAATATTTTCACTTATTTTGAGATCGATTTTAAGATATGATTAAGATGGTTGGACCTGCTGTCTTGTATGTATCAGAATGTTGGGCGAAAAAAGGGATGAATGAAAGGCAATTACATGTGTCCACGCGCGGACACGGTGACGCGGAAGACGCAGGCGGGGTGCGGGATACGCGCGGGACGACGACGTGTCGTGAGCCAATCAGCGACGACCAAACGGACCGCGAGTTACTTCACGTCAAAATCCGGCTGGAAGGACCAACTGAGATGAGAATTCTAAGAGGGATGTGTGGTGTTACGCGAATGGATAGAATTAGAAATGATCTCATAAGAGGAAATCCCAAAGTTTCACCGGTGACTGAAAAGTTGTGCGGAAATCGGTTGTCATGGTATGGGCATGTGATGCGAATGAATGAGAAAAATTTCGTGAGGAAAATTTTGATTATGAATGTAGATAGCTATAAGAGTTGGGGAAGACCTAACAAACGATGGATGGACTGTGTGAAAGATGTTATGGCTAGAAAGGGAGGAGAAGGCTACGTAGAGACCAGTAGAGAAGTACCTATGGAAGAAAAAGACATGGTACACCGACCCCAAGTAAATTGGGACAAGAACAGGAGAGTAATGAGAAGGATGACATTAAGATCTGATGACCTTTACTTTTTGTATTAACCGTATGTAGGTAAAAGCTTATTTTAAGTCCTTTAAAATAAGGATCTGTTTACAAGATTGTATAGGGTAAAGACCGAAAGTCTTTGAGCAGTGCGTGCTACTAGTGATAACCTATGGCACTGAAAAGTGGTCGCTCACAATGTGCCTTATCACAAGGCTAAAAGTCTCCCAAAGGGCAATGGAGAGGGCTATGCTTGGAGAAATGAAGAGATCCGCAGGAGTACCAAGGTAACTGACAGCCCGAAGAATTGCCAAACTTAAGTGGCCATGGAAAGGGCACATTACTCGCAGAACAGATGACCGATGGGGCCGAAAGGTTCTGGAGTGGCGACCGCGTACCGGAAGACGTAGTGTTGGAAGGCCTCCACAAGATAGACTGATGACCTTGTGAAGGCCGCAGAAATCTGCTGGATGCAGGAAGCACAGAATCGGTCGAAGTGGCGGGGGAGGCTTATGTCCAGCAGTGGACGTTCTTCGGCTGAAATGATGATGAATGATGATAGTGGTGCCGATTCCCTTGTTCACAAACTAAACTAAATTTAAGTTCAGTGCATCTTTTTCTTTCTATTTCATTAAGAAAAGGACAGAGGATAAATTTTAATTTAGTCCTGTCAAATTAATCAGCGCCTGTCACTCTCCATACAAGTTTAGACGTGATTAAAAACGTGCCGACTAAAATTACGTCAATTTACGTCAAGCGCTGATTAATTTGACAGGACTAAACTAACATTTATCTTCTGTCCCTTTAACTTAAATTTAGTTTAGTTTGTGAACAAGGGAATCGGCACCAGTGTATAGGTGGCGCAGTTAATGCGACACGATAAAATTACCGTAGAAATAATAAGTACTGAAACCATTATTATTTATTTTTTATTTGGCACCTCAACGACTTGCTCACTTAAATATACACATACAAAAATCACATACAGTTATATAAGTATTGTGAACACGTCACTTACAGAAGCGCACAGCACTAGCAGAGAATTTAATGAATGCAGGAAGTTTTATTTATCGTTAGTTGAATTATTTACAAAATAAAAATAAAATAGAAATAGATATTAAATAGATATTATTTATGTGTTATATAAAAAATATGCTTAAATTCTATGTAGTTATGGTAGAATAAAGGCTTTTTTCACTGAATATATTGCGGCTTTCGTAGGTTTACCTGAGAGTAGTTTCTCGACTTGTTTACAGATAATGCAAGCAATAATTTAGCAGTCTAAGTTTTAGGCTACTCATTGAGTAGTTATTGATCTTTGTACAACAAACAAAAACGTAAATTAATTTGACCTAATATGGAAAGTTGGAAACTATACACCAAACGTACGCGTTTGCCCCAACTTCTCAAAATATTCCAGGTTTCCTATCACAGGTATGTTGGAAGAGATTTCTTTAGAAAAAAGCATTGCCTTTGTACCTACGTATTTTTCTGTTCCTTTCTTCTTGTCTGTTTATATGTGTGTGCATAAATGGTTAAATAAAAATAAATAAATAACTATTCCGCTAAGTAAAACAATTCACTACTTTTACAATACTAATTCAATAACAAGTGCGATTGCGGTGCTTCTGATCAGCTCATGTCCTACTTACTGAAGTCTCCTAAGTGACCGTTCACTTGCGTACATTTGAAGATCTAAAGAATGCCACTAATGCCAAAATCAAAGTGGCTACCTCTGGGGTCAAACAATATAATAATAATAATCACCCAAAGTACAGTTGACACAAAAAGAAAAAACAATACTATTAAAAAAACAGTGGCGCTCCGGGAGTATCGACAGAAGTTTAAAACTTGAAAAAAAAACAGCACAGCGGTTATCAACGCGTTGATGTCTTTTACTCCACGGTGTCGGTAACAGGTCGCGAAATGAATGGTTTAGTCCCATCTCAAAAATGCCCAACGCGAATAAAGTTTTCACTTAAAAAAAAATCTCATTAAAAACTAGCCGAGACACATAATTTAGAACAAGCGTGGTCAATTTAATACCTACTTATTCATTACTAAACGAAATAAGGAGAGAAAACAAAATGCACCCGCTTTGTTCCCGAGAGAGAATTTTGTACGTAGCCGTGCGTGAAGTAAAAAGAGTTAAGTGAAATAACTCAAATATTCGGTTTAAAGAACCAAAATGGCAGAGTAAACTAAGGTGTCTTTACAAAATATTTTTGTAGGTAGAGAGTAAATTCAAATAAGTTTTTGGCCATTCTGCTCCATAGGAACCTACTAAGCTTTAGAATGGGCAACTAGCTCCATCTTTCTGACTGACCGACCGACCCCTTGACAATTCAAAAGTGCCTGTCATTGGTTTAATTAAAATAAAGATTTGAGTTTGAAAATTGTGTTAGATATTGGTGCCGATTCCCTTGTTCACAAACTAAACTAAATTTAAGTTTAGTGCATCTTTTTCTTTCTATTTCATTAAGAAAAGTACAGAAGATAAATTTTAGTTTAGTCCTGTCAAATTAATCAGCGCTTGACGTAAATTGACGTAATTTTAGTAGGCAAGTTTTTAATCACGTCTAAACTTGTATGGAGTAGTGACAGGCGCTGATTAATTTGACAGGACTAAACTAAAATTTGTCTTCTATTCTTTTCTTAATGAAATAGAAAGAAAAAGATGCACTGAACTTAAATTTAGTTTAGTTTATGAACAAGGGAATCGGCACCAATATAGATATATGCTTGGCCACGCAATTTTAGTGTTGTTCTATTAAGATTATGTCGGAAAATATTATCAAGTCGTTGGCGCTTCTCCGAGGAACTAAAATGCATAATTCGAATTGCAGTGCTACTGTTTACGACTACGATACTTTCACATACACTAACTGGTTATAATTATGTTCATTTGCTAATTCTATGCTTCCAGTTTGTATATAAATTCTATGTCATTCATAGTTGCATCTTTGTCATAACACTAGTAGTTCTGCGAACAGTAGACCTCGCGAGCACAAACTTTTTTACAACAATTAATATAAGTACCACTAAAGTTATTTAAAATGGTATATTTACCATGTATTTTGTTTTTTTTACAAAATATCCCGTGTTAAACAAAAAACATGGTAAATACTTTAGTAGTGAAAATAACCATGTCAGTTTAAAATCCTATAATTAATATACTTAACCAACTTAAAAAAACCCGACTGCAGTTGTAGGTTACTAAAAAGCATGTGGTGGTAAGAAGATAATAAAACAGAAATACACTAACCCCAAAACTAACTGTTAAACACAAGACTTTACTTTTGAAGCTACTTTACACCTAACAAAACTCAGTCACACAAAAGCTTCGACGGGACCTAACCATTTGGCGAGCAACAACGACAACGCGATCTAGCGGTGTACAGTAGCACCATCTGGTGACCTCATTGTAAAACGTTTTTCTGGGCTTTTCTGGGCTGAGGCCTTTTGCAGCGCGGGAACCTGGAGGATGTTGGAATTAAAATTTATAGTCTTGCTTGACTGCAACGCTCTTTCTTCGGCACTGATTAGACTTTGGCTCCTTTTCTCTCGATGTCTGTGGGTCCAACCGGGAAATATGCATGAGAATGATGAGCACTGCAGCTCAAAAATCCCCGCTTGCAGGAGTAGTACGGTGTTTTTTGTGGTTGCGCCGCGATCAGCCTTTCTTGCCCCCAACCAGCGAGTTCATCAGAATAATTAACTTTTTTGAACGGGCAAAGACACATAGGGTATAAGGACAACAGACTGTTAAACCGTGTTGTCATTCATTCTTAGATCGGGCCTCAAACTAATCCGCACGTAACTTTTGCTGAATCTTCGGATTTCGTGTTTAGGGAGTAGACCTGCAGGAAGAAAATATAAACGATAGCTTGTAGTTTTAGAGTTAGAAAATATTTTATGCTACCAACGCACTTCTTGACGGCGTTGACCTATGTTTTTTCCTGTCAAAAAAACATGACATCGTTCAATACGTCAAATTCAAATTTAAAAACCAGCCAAGCGCGTAGGCCACACACAATTAAGGGTTCCGTAGTTGGGATCAATTTATCCCAAGACCAAACTTTAACATTGAAGTTGAAAAACATGTTCTCCCATGCATTCCAAACTGCAAATGTAAGTTTGCCGATTATTACTCGTTAACTTGTAAAGCATACTTAGTTGTGATAGTTTTCCTTTTAATTTCGTTATATATACTTCTGCCGTGATTTTTTTCACACATCCAAAAACAACCATTTAGCTGGCAGGGGGAAAACACTTGACTCTTAACAAAAATTAGCACTTTAAAGCTTAATATTTCGCAAACGGATTCCTGAGTCAAAAAATAGTTAACACACACCCACACATAGGAAATCATCCCCACTTTACGTTTAGGAAGGGGAGGTACCCTAAAAACAAATATATTTCATGATTTTATTTTACCACTTTATCGGCCGGCTTGTTTAATGTATAGGTCACACACACCAAATTACAGCTTTCTAGTACTAAGATTCTCTGAGCTAAACCGCGGATAGACAGACAGACAGTCAGATGGACAATGGCGAAACTATATCGTTTCCTTGTTGACTACAATACCCTAAAAACCAGAAATATTATGAGTAAAAATATGTAGGCCAGCTAGAAAAATTTACTAATAGGTTTTATTATTTAAGTTTTTTATTTTGAGAAATGAAAGGAAAATGAAATGAAATGAAATGAAATTGTGAAATGAAATGTTTCTGGTCATCATGCCGAAGATCCTCATCAGATATTCACAAATTTTTTTTGAGACCAACATAGAGTTTTCAAATAAAAAAAGAACCATCGAAATCAGATCTATCCAGTAACCCCCCTTTTTGCCCCATTTTGGAAGAAGTAGCCCTCCAATCAAAAATCCCCGACGACTAAAAATTACAAAAAATTCGTCAAACCTGTACACCAAATTTCGTCCAGATGGGTTGTAAAATACGACCTGTAGATGAGTACGTACAAACTGACACACGAAAGCAAATTTTGCCAGACCTGATTCAGAGACGCTTCGCTCGCTACGCTCGCTCGGTCAATAACATCACGCCTGTAATCCCCGAAGGGTCAGGCAGAGGAGTACCTATAGTACACCCACATTTCGCCAGTTATGTTTAAGTTCCATGAAATAGGGGCGAACCTTTTGCCATCAACTGGGAACAACTTCAGACTCCGGAGTGCTACTGCAAAATTCCAGATGGAAAACTCAATAACACTTTGCCCGACCGGCAATCGTATCCAAGACATCATTCTCAGTAGTAGCGCTTGCGACCACTAGACCAACGAGGCAGTCTCTTTCATCTTACTCAAAATTTACCAAATAACACTTATCTATCTTTTAGTAAGCGCGCGCCAGTATAACACAGGGGGTTGCAGCCCGAGGCTGAATTTACTGCCAACACTAATATATTTTCAACCATTAACAATATTATTATTTTGTGCATAAGGAGAATGGGAACGATAATTAAGCTTTCATAGTTTGTTTTCCAATGGCAATTTGGTATTTATTACCTATATTGTCTCTTTGGATAGTCCTGGAGTATTTTTTTTTTACTTTCGGTTTTAACACTTACTTTTAACGTACCTACTTTGTTCATGTTAATTGATTTCAGACGCCCGTTTAATTTTCATTGAAAATTAGTAATTTATTATATTGAAACTTTCGTGTGATGATTATGCATAACAACGCATTTTAGTAGCCTAAAGGTGACGTTAACCAATTTGATTCATCATCGTACCAATTTAACAGTCTATACGCTCTTTTTAGCTTTAGAAGCTAATAAAATCAATCTTTAAAATAAGTAATTTATTTTTTTCATTTTATTTACATGTAATTAATTCATAATACAATATACAATCTAATACTAAAATATTTATAGTATAGTACAAGTATTATAAGTATTAAAATTCGTCCGCATCGCTGTCAGTGAGAAAAGTGCCTAAAAGGCTGGCAGCTTTACCACGTTGGATGGCGATGCTGATTCTTTGGGCTAAAAATAGGTCAGTCCTCTAGTCACGTGAAGAGTCGAGCAACCGCTTGGCGATTTTCGATACTCGATGAGTACACGGCCCCCACGGCTCCATCTTGCAAATAAAATTATATTCGAAGCTGCTATGTGTAGAAAAAGGTCACATTGAAACATTTAGCAACTAACATACATTTTTAAAACAACCATCTTTTTCTAAAGAGAAAAAAAAACGTCGACGCGATGAACGTGGTACATTACCTAAAACAAATGGCGAACGTTTTCAGCTACTTGAAAAGTTTTAAGCAAGGAAACATCTGTTGGGTATAATTAATTAGAACTCTGCTTGCACTGTCTTCGTTAACAGCTTGCAGTTTGAACGTACTGAAAATTTCGCGTATGTTTTTATTGAATTGGGAGAGGAAAAAGTTTTCTTGTAATTAAAAGATGATTCGTGGAAAAACGGAAACGTTTCAGCAATAAAATCTTTCGCTTCTATTTTTAACCGAAAATAAAGGAGGTTCTATGTTCGACTGTATGTATTTTTTTAAATGTATGTTCATCGAAATTACAAATTTTGTATATTTTAGACTGCCTCGTTGGTCTAGTGGTAGCAAGCGCTACTGCTGAGTATGAGGTCCTGGGTTCGATTCCCGGGTCGAGCAAAGTGATATTGGGTTTTTCCATCTGGAATTTCTCAGTAGTAGCCTGGAGTCTGGATTTGTGCCCGGTTGATGGCAATAGGCTCGCCCCCTATTACATGGTACTTAAACATAACTGGCGAAATGTGGGTGTGCTATGGGTACACCTCTGCCTTACCCTTCGGGGATTATAGGTGTGATGTTATGTTTGTATATTTTATTTTGTTTGAAAGGGTTTATACAGGGTTACTGGTAACTCGACGTATTCCTTGCAGGACGTCATAGTAGGGTTAAAATGCAACAAATTAAGCCACCAAATGTTCTACCGAAATTCAGTAGTTTTTGAATTAGTTAAGAGTTTTAGTTTTTTTATGAAAAATCCCAGATTAAATCATTTGAAACCAATTTAAAAATGATTTACGGCGCGACTGTACTGAAATTTAAGTTATTATCATAGTTGACGCCGTAGCAGACCTTTGTTAATAATTAAAAGTTCAATAATGGCTAAAACTTTGGCAAATATCACTAACCAAACATTTAATTTTTTGTAATTTTTGCTATTACTTCATAAAAAATGTAGTCTAGTGCAAAAAAAAAATGCTACACCTGGTGTACAAATTACTAAGAAAATATCCTTGTCTTATCAGCTATCCAAAAAGGTATGAAAGTTAATACAAAATCATGTACTACATTATGAAAATCGTTTTTGATTTAGTACAGGCGTGCGTTTCACAAAAAGGTGATTATTCGAAAAATCAAAAACAAAATCGTGAACATTATTATTCTTTTTAATCAATATTAAAAACTTTAATTCCACACATTTCACACGTCTTGTTCGATGTGCTGGCCTCGGTTTCGAATACATGTTCTTATTCGCTTCCTTACTTCGGTTTTTGTTATTCTTGATGTGATTGTTGCCCTCATCTGGTCCGCCGCATTTGTAATTCTCTCCCTTAGTTCTTCAATTGAATTTACTGGGGTCACATAAACTAGATCTTTCATATGACCCCAGACGTAAAAGTCTAGCGGCGTCAGATCAGGGCTTCGTGCAGGCCACGGAATCGGCCCACCGCGCCCTATCCATCGGTTTGGATAGTTTTCATCCAGCAATTGTCGAATTGTGATTCGGAAGTGGGCTGGACATCCGTCATGTTGGTAAATCATGTTTGCTCTTCTTTCTTCCGGTACATCCGTGAGCAGTTCTGATAAATGATTTCTGAGGAAATCTTCATAAAGTTCCCCATTTAGTGTTTGGGGGTAAAAAATGTGGGCCAATTAATTTGTCGTCAATAATACCCATCCAAACATTAAGCGAGAACCTTCGCTGGGATGCGGTTGGTTTCAGTTTTTTAGGGTTTGCTTCTGCTTTCGGTGCCCAGTAATGTAAGTTGTGGTAATTTGTGATACCATCACGATCAAAACATGACTCATCGGTCCACAGAATGTTTTTTAAAAAGTTTTCGCTGTCGGCGTCGGCACTTAGCATAAAACGACAAAATTCAAGCCGTCTCGGCGGATCTCCTTCTTCTAATGACTGGACTGGTTGGTAATGGTATGGATGTCGGCCTGACAAGTGAACTACAGACCAGACTTTCCACTGTGACATACCAAGCTCACGCGCTACGATGTTTGTCGATGTGTTAGGATCGTCAATAAAACGTTGAAGAATAAGCTCCTCGACCTCAGCCGTGTATCTCCGGGAACGACCAGTGTCAACTTGCCTGCTTCTTTGGACGCTGCCAGTTTCAGATATTCGCCGATAAGTCGATCCGAAGACACTAACGTGGGGGAGTCGGCGGTTGGGAAAGCGAAGTTGATATTCTCGCCGCGCCTCAGCAGCGTTACCGTCACAAAGTCCGTAACAGTACATTATGTCAGCGTATTCAGGATTAGAATATGCAGCCATAGTCAGCGCTTATGAAGGCACAGCACAGCACAAGAGCAAGATACGCAGCAACAGTTAGGGAAATTGCCAGTAACAAAACACGAGCTTGCGCGACGTAGAGTTGAAACTAACTAACGCTGACGACCAAATTTTGCAAAATCGCACCCCCTGTCATGCCGAGAGAACAATAGCGACCAATCACAAAGCTCCCCGAGTGTTTGGAGTTCAAGCGCAGGTAAAAACTACGAATAATACGAATACGAAACAATAGGTTGACCGTCTCGCAATTTTACCTGCCCCCCATAAAACTCTTCTCTTCCCTGGCCTGACCTTTCTGAATAACTGATAAGACAAGGATATTTTCCTAGTAATAATTTGTACACCAGGTGTAGTATTTTTTTTGCACTAGACTACATTTTTTATGAAGTAATAGCAAAAATTACAAAAAATTAAATGTTTGGTTAGTGATATTTGCCAAAGTTTTAGGCATTATTGAACTTTTAATTATTAACAAAGGTCTGCTACGGCGTCAACTATGATAATAACTTAAATTTCAGTACAGTCGCGTCGTAAATCATTTTTAAATTGGTTTCAAATGATTTAATCTGGGATTTTTCATAAAAAAACTAAAACTCTTAATTAATTCAAAAACTACTGAATTTCGGTAGAACATTTGGTGGCTTAATTTGTTGCATTTTAACCCTACTATGACGTCCTGCAAGGAATACGTCGAGTTACCAGTAACCCTGTATAACTCCTGAGGTGGTCCCATAAACATTTGGTCAAATTCTGATTAGCTGGTGGCAGCTTCAATAATACGTATTTAATCCAATTTGTGTATGTGATTGTAAATTTATTTGTGTGATATGAATTTGTGGGTTAGGCACCTCAAAAACTAAAAAAAGAAAAATAAAAAACTTTTAAGTAAGTATACAAATAAAAACACTAACTACAAAGTCAAAAAATTAGTTGTTGGCAAAAACAAAAATACAAAACCAAAGATATGTATTTTTTTTTTCTTATCATGTGTATGTTTTTTTTTTTAAATTTTATATTTCTATTAAAGTTTCTTTAAACTTTAAAATAATGTAAATATTTAATCAAAAAAGTCTTTTAACTGTTTAAGAAAACTAATGCAAAGCGTATTTCGTTTAAACATCTTTGAGAGACACAAATTGCAATTGGAGAGAGGAGAGGGAGAGGGCGCTGCTGTGCGTAAATAATCAATCAGCTCCGTACAAATAATTCTTAAAAATAGAACAAGTGATTATTCATTGACGAAACAGTGTTTAAAACAAAGCATTAGTGTTATAAAGTGAATGATATTGAAGTACGTGCAAAATACTCAATACAACTGACTAATAACTACAAAAAGTGATAGAAAAATAACGACTATAAAAATTCAAAAGTGACGATAAAAGTGATTGATACTCTTCAAAAAACGGATGTAAACTGGACTGCCTCGGAAAAATTAAGGAAGACATATGATTAAAAGGTACATAATCTAATACCAATAACATCCAAATAAGATTTTAAAAAATACAAGTCATCCTTACCACATTTACTGTGTATAAGCACCGTCTATCCACCTTAAACGAAACTGAAGCAAAAAACCAAAGCTACGGAGATACTAACGCCATCTATCGTCAGAAGACATAACCAGACACCCAAAAGTCGATTACTAGTTTTATTTTTTTTCTAAACCTAACTAGGTGTCGCCATCAGTAGCTTTTCAAATCTTCTACGGAAAAGTTCTCCAAGAGATGGCGCCAGCTTCCCTATGTTCAGGATGCCAACAAAAGTTGCCATTAAGGGAAAATCTTAATTGTTCGCTCTGCAAGTGTAGATATGATCTGGAGTGTGCTGGTGTAACAAAGGATTATTATCTGAAATCGATGACATTGGAACTTAGAAACTCCTGGAAGTGCCAGACGTGCGTCTGTAAAATACCAAAGACAGGAAACACTGACACTCCCATACGATCCCAAAAATGCCCTGAATACAACAACCTAACCACACCTACAGCGAGCGACAACATTACTATGAGACAGAAAACTTTAAATCCCAATAATGACACAACTTGCTCTGAGGACTTGAGTTTGTTAGGTGACACTTTACAGACAGAGGATATTGCCGATACTGAAATAAAAAATTCAAGTTTTACACATGAAAATATAAATTTGTTGAACAACACACAGGGTCAATTAACCATGCAAAGTTTGAGCAACTTAATTGTACAACGTTTAAAAGAAAACAATAAATCTATCATTGAAGAATTACAGAACACAATACAAACCGAGATTATTAGAGCTATTACGGAATTGAAACTAGATTTTGACACTAAAATGAATACCTTAACTATACAAAATGAACAAAGAAAGCAAGAAATAGAAAACATTAACATTAAAGTAGCAACACTACAATCAGAAAACGAAAATTTAATAAAAGATGTAAGATATCTATCAGCTCAGACATTCCAAGCACCAAGCATATCTGAAAACCACCACCACAAACTGGTACTCTATGGCCTTACAGAGTATTATCAAGAACCTGAACGTGAACTATATAACAGACTGATAGAACTATTCCGCGATATAGTCAACGTAGACCTATCAGGCTACATAGAAGACATGTATCGAGTAGGAAGAAAAGGCACTAACAACAGACCGCTTGTAATAGAATTTCTCAGTAAAAGAATGACCAGGTATATCGTCAGCAGCAGCCAGTGCTTCCAGGGCACTGGACTGGGTGTTTCAGAGTTTGTAGATGCAAAATCACGTAGAGAAAGGGCTCTACTGAGAGAAGAATTATTTAAGGCTAGACAAAACGGACACCACGCAATAATAAGAAACAACCAATTATACGTAGATGGAAAATCAGTTATCAAAAAATATCACAACATCAAACCACAACATTTAGATTCAACTGGCCAGAAAAACGATACGAGAACGATGAACATCACTACCCAATCTCACCATATGGATATGCCGAATGAATCTGCAAGCCATACATTTCGCAGACAAAGACCTACCTTTTAAAATACTATTCCAGAATTTCCAAAGTCTTAACAACAAACAACACCTACTTGACGCTTCCATTACCCAAAATTCTATGTACAAAGCAATATGTATTTCGGAAACCTGGCTCTCAGCAGAAAAACTAGAACTAATTAAGATAAGCGGCTATAAAGTTGCATCATCTTACTGTCGCAGTACCCGAACAGGCGGCGGTGTCTGTATTCTGCTTCAAGAACACATAGTCTGCATACATAGAAGTGATATAACAGATAAATCTATAGAATATGTACTGGAGTTATGTGCTACTGAATTACCTAAAGAAAACTTACTAATCATAACTCAAACTCAACTCAAATCATTTATTTCAATTAAACCATTTACAGGCACTTTTGAATTGTCAAGGAATCGGTCAGTCAGAAATAGGTATGAAGCTAGTTGCCCATTCCAAAGCGTAGTAGGTACCTATGGAGAAGAACGGGCAAGAAACTCCACGGACACTCTTTTAAATAAAAAATTGTTACAAAATATTGGTTACATCATTCATGTTGAAATTATACATGTGAGAACAATGTAGAAAGACGTGCACATGAGAAGCGTCCGTAATAAAAAGATAAAAAAAAACAATTCAAAAAAATTAAAAATAAGCCCTGGCAGCTAAGAGATAACCAGTCCCAACTGACGGCGCCCGTTCACGAACATGACGCATGGATTAGCACCATTCAGCTCAACCATTTTGAAGGGAGCTAAATGATCCAACACACGCGCCACCATCAGCGAAACATTTGAGTGAGCATGACATACTCACAGCCGCCAGGGCACATTCAAGTCAATGCAAGACATATCACCCGGTAAATAGTAACTCTTTAGTACATAGTGCTCACATAGTGTGCTATGCAATTATATAATACAAAAGAGATTGAGTTTATACAATGCAAAGATGGTCTTACAATCTTCAGCAGCTCCAACAGTATTTGCAAATGTTAATCAATTAGTTGTGGTTGTGGAGCAGGACCAGCATTGAGCCAAGCATTTTTATTTACTTGGTAAGATAAAAAAATAAACATTTAAGTTCGTAATGTCAAAAACAAAATTAAAAAAAGAAAAGGGAAAGCAACTCTTCCAAATATTAAAATTTTAACTAGTGAGCCCAAGTGGCTGTGGAGCAGGACCAGCATTAAGCCAAGCATTTTTATCTACGATATAATCATCCAACTTATAATATGCTTGTCTACATAGTGTGCGTTTAATGCATGTTTTAAATTTCTTCTCATTTAGTTGAAGAATATCGAGTGGTATTTTATTATAACATTTTACACAGTACCCCATAAAAGAAGTGTGAACTTTAGACAATCTAAAACGTGGTTGATCTAATTTATTCCTATTTCTAGTGTTAAAATTATGCCTGTCACTTATCTTACTAAAAAGGTGTAGATTTTTTCGAACATACATAATGTTTTCATATATATACTGACAAGGTACCGTCATGATGTTAATTTTCTTGAACAATTCCCTTAGAGATTCGCGTCTGCGGAGGTTGTAGATGGCTCTGACGGCCCTCTTTTGCAGAATAAAGATAGAATCAATATCTGCAGCCCGTCCCCACAGCAAAATACCGTAAGACATGATGCTATGAAAATAACTAAAATAGACCAGTCTCGCGGTATCCACGTCTGTTAGTTGGCGGATTTTCCAAACAGCGTAAGCGGCTGAACTTAACCGCCCTGCAAGTGATGTTAAGTGAGGACCCCACTGTAGTTTGGAGTCAAGCGTTATCCCCAGGAAAACTGTCTTTTCGACGAATTCTAGTGTCTCCTTATTCAATACAACGTGACATTCACTACTTCTAACATTCGGTAACGCGAATCTTATGCATTTAGTTTTCTTCTCATTTAATACCAAATTATTTACAGTAAACCAATTATGGACCGTAACCATAGCGTTATTTACGTCGTCAAGCTCCTGTGCACGTCTGTCTACTTTAAAAATCAGTGATGTGTCATCAGCAAATAACACCATTTGTGGTCGATTTTTCAGTAAATTTGGTAAATCATTTATATATACTAAAAAGAGGAATGGACCCAATATCGAGCCCTGTGGTACACCCATTTTGACTTTTAAACCCAATGAATTTACACCGTTTATTTGAACTTGCTGCAGTCTATCATTCAAATATGATTTTACTAAGCTCAGCGCAAGTTTATCCAGACCGTAATGCTCAAGTTTCAAGAGCAGTGTTTCGTGATCCACGCAATCAAATGCCTTGGATAGGTCGCAAAAGATGCCTATTGCATCTTGTGCCTCTTCCCATGCATTAAAGATGTGTTTCAATAAGGTGACACCGGCGTCGGTTGTGCAACGTCCTTTGGTGAAACCATACTGTTGATCGTGTAGGATGTTATTACGATTAAAATGATTGAGCATTTGATTTAACATTACTTTTTCAAACACCTTGCTGAAAACCGGCAAAACTGATACGGGCCTATAATTATTAGTGTCTTTGCTGTCCCCGGATTTGAAAAGTGGAATAACTTTACTGTATTTCATTAAATCCGGGAATATCCCTTGATCTACACACAAATTAAATATTAAAGCTAAATAGGGTGCAATTGTCTCAATAATTGATTGACAAACTTTAGTAGACATGCCCCACAGATCTTCGGTAATTTTGATCTTAAGTTGCTTAAAAGCCTTTATAACGACCACAGGGTTTATATGTTTAAATTTAAATTCCACAGGGCAGGCTGAAACATTCGCTTTTAATAAATCAATCGCAAGTGAGGGGGAGGAATTTAGAGTTTCTGTAGTTTTAATTGGAATATTGGTAAAGAAAGTTGCAAATTCTTGAGCAACATCGATGTTGTCGCTAATAAGACCGCCGGAAGTGTCTAGTGTGTAATCTGTATTATGTCTTTTGTTCTTGTTTGTTTCATTGTTAATAATTTTCCAAACTGTCTTTATTTTATTATCTGCCGATTTAACCTTGTTGCTAATGAAAGAAGCTTTAGCTGCTTTGCAGATATTTTTAAAAGTTTTAGAGTAAGTAGCAACATACTTATTAAAAGTTTCTGTGTTAATATACGGCTTAAGGCCATACAGTTCAAATAATGTTTCCCTACTTTTCCTGATGCCTTTAGTTGTCCAGTCACTGAATAAAAACTTAGGGCAAATAGTTTTAGTTTTTTTCTTAAAAGACTTATTGAACTCTGTTTGGACTAATGAAAAGAATTGTTCATACAAAATATTGCCATTGGACATATTTAGACCCTGAGCACTTAACTTGCTAATTAAAGTGCTATTAAACTTAATTAAATTACCCGATGTTATTGGTCTAGTTTGTATCTGCACTTTTAGTATTGGTGTGTTGGACTCAAAAATAACGGTTTGACCGCTGTGATCAGAAGGGAGATAATTTACAATAGCTTTACCTAAATAGTCGCAGCAACAAAAGACGTTATCAATACATGTAGCAGTAGTCGAAGTTATTCGCGTTGGTTCTAAAAACACATTTGACAGATTAAATGATTTGAAGAGACTTAATAATCTACTGCTATTTGAATTATTTTCCAAAATATTAATATTAAAATCACCGCAAATAATTACTGATTTATTACCAGTTGTAAGTTTTGCCAAAACATCTTCCATTACTGATTCAAATATAGAGTAGTTTTGATAATTTGGAGGTCTGTATACACACACTATAAAATGCTTATCTAGCTCAACACAGGACAGTTCAATGCTATGTTCCACCGATAGTTCAACTATGTCATTACGAGTCTTAGATTTTATACAATTTTTAATTAAGATTAGTGAACCTCCACGTAGCATTGATTTTCGGTTAAAACAACTGCCCACACTGTAATTCTCAAAATTAATTAACATTTCATAATCTTTCAACCAATGTTCAGTTATACAAATAATATCAAACATTGTTTTTTCTAAAAGCAATTCAACTTCTAAATATTTGGAAGAAAAACCTTGAATATTTTGATGAAACAATTTCATGGAATTCTGCTTAGCCCCTTTTTTACAATTAACTAATTGAGTGCTAGAAGATACCTTGTTGATGGTGAGATTAAAAACATTGTTACTGGTACCTTCTGTTGTCTTACTGACTAGTTTAAATTACTAACCACCTTAATATTAGTATTATTACTAATTTTTGTGGTGCTAATTACATTAGACTTCGACATACTACTTATGTCTGAGTTTATATTAAAAGCTAATAGCCATGCTATTTGACGTCTAAAACTAATAGGCAGATACGCAGTATCCCTAGTCGACTTTAATTTCTCAACAAAAGTGTTGGTGTCAAAAAATATAAGTTTGTCACTATAGTGATTAACTAATAAATGCATATGGTTATTTAGCATATGTATATTATGATTTTGCCTACTTGACAAGTGCTCAAAGTATGGAAAAGCACACAATATTATTTTCTGACAATTAATCTTCAAGATTTCGGTGACACTGTCAGTGATGTCATCTTTTTTTACATTAGTACAATTGCCTACAAATACAGAAATAATGGCTTTCGGATCATATTTACGGCCTGTTATTGATGAAATTATCTCTTCGTAGGATTTCCCTGGCATACAATAATTAACTGAAGATTGCCTCAGGTTGTTACTTAATAATTTACCTAACCCTGTCCCTAAACTATCTGAAAACATAATAGAACAATAACAATCTTTACTACAACAAGTATCTGTCTGTGCTACTTGAAATGAAGCTTGTATAACATGTGGTGTATCTTGATCAGGGACACAGCCCTGAGCCTCTCCAGACTGGGACGGGTCCTCCGTTGCCTCAGGTTGAAGAGCCTCAAGGCTGGATGCCCCTTGACAAGAACATTGAGTGGTGCTAAGAGACATCGGGACCACACTGTCTGCCTCACTGTTACACATTTCTACTAACTTGTTGGCAGCAAGGATATGTTCCTTTATTTGTTTTTGAGAGCTCACATATTTAATATAAAGTGAATGTAGTGACTCTTCAAGTACCTCAATTCCAGACTGTAATCGTTGGGTGTCAATTTGATAAATGTTTTTACTGTCTTCTAATTTAATTTGATAGTTTTTTAATTTATTTATTAGAAAAACACGTTCTTTCCTTAGTTTAATATTATTGGAATTGTGTTTTTGTTGTTTCTTGAATTTATTGCATTTATTTATGATTTTATTTAGTTTTGCATATTTTTTTATTTTATTTTGACTAACTGTATAACAACTATTATTATGTTTCAATATTGAATCTTCTGTAAGATCTATTGTTATAAAGGATTGAGGGTTACAATTACTATTAGATAATTCATCATATAAGTTATTAGTTTCCTTAGCCCGAGTACAACTTTTTTGTTTCTGTAACTTAGTAATTCGTAGATTTGCATGAATTAGTTCCTCTTCTAGATCCCTAACCTTACACAAAGCCTCCTCATATAAGTTACTGCAGTTATTAAAACCATCCGTGACCAGCCGCAGTTTGTCCCGTTCATCAACAACATCTAGGTATTGTTGATGCAGGTCTACTAGCTCCTGTTTTAAGCTTGTATTTTTGTAAACAACCTTCTCGACTTCCTTCTCACTATCATCTATTTCCTGTAACAGCTGTTCACATTTACTGTTTGAAGCCTTAAGATCTTGAACGGTCGTTCTCAATTTAAGCTCCAATTCCTGAGCAGCAGCCTTGCGGGTCATCACAGGCATAGTTTCAGGAACTAGTACTGAAAGTAGAATTAAAGAAACGGTGAGAGCTAAATAGACAGACAAACAAAATAGAGAAAGCTAGAAATGAAAGGAAAAATGGGAAAAGTTAGTGTAGGTTTATAGAGAAATGAGGTAGGCTGCTGAATCTAGTTGAAATGCAACTATTTTAATTAGATCAAGTACAATGTTACATTGATTCTATTGTCTTATGATTTTACTTTTGCTTCAGTGGGTAGGATGCCTATATAAAAAATAGTATTCTAGTTTTGCATAAGGATTACATTTAAAATGGATAGTCAATGTTGTTGTTGTTGTTATGAACAATATAACACTAATAGAATTACAATACTTTGAAATTCACAATAGGTACTAAGTTTTGTTATCTATGTAAACAAAGTGAGTGCCCCAGTGCAGGGTGCCAAATCAACCAAAAATTTTGATACTAATACTCAATGAATGTGTTACAGAGTCTTAAGTGAGGATTGTGTGCTAGATAAGGAATAAAAGTAAACAATACTTCCCGTTTAAATCCGCAGGTCGAACATCAGCTGTTCGTGATAGGTTACCGGTAACGGTGGGTAACCAAAAACTGTGTTTTACTTTGTAAATTTCCAGGAAAACAATAATCCTGAGTTTTAATCCAGTTACTTAATATTTAGATATATTATTACACCTTAATTACACTTAAAAATTAAATAAAACTAATTTATGAATACGGAACCTATGGAATAGAAGAACCATGTATTGGAATAGAAGAGAGGAAGAAGTATTTTACCAGCAACTTAATCAAATTCTAAAATATATAAATAATAAATATTCTAAACTAAATATAATTATAGGAGGTGACTTCAACATTAACATACTATCAGATAACCTTAAATCAAACCAAATCATAAATTTAATGCAGGAATATAAATTTACCCAACACATAAAAAGCCCGACGCGTGTAACGCTAAACACAACTACATGCATAGATTTAATATTTACAAATTTTAAATTCAAAGATATGTACACAACTGTAGAAGAACTAGGTTTTTCAGACCATAATAGTACAATTTTACACTTAAGCTTGCCTAATCAAACAAAAAGAGTTGCCTGGTACGTGAAGAAAAGATTCTACAATCAAACAAATATATTAAAATTTAAAATTAAATTACAAGAAATAAATTGGAATGATATCATAACAACTGCAAAAGACATGAACAGTAATTATGAAGCTTTTAATGACACACTCAGTTACATATTAAATCAGTGTATGCCATTAAAAAAAATAAAGTTAAAACCACAATTTAAAAAATACTGGCTCACCGTAGGCATAAAAAACTCTTGCAAAGATAAAAGATTATTAAAAATACTAACAACTAAAATAAACAACCCGATATTAACTAAATATTACAAAAAGTATGAAAAGATTCTAAAAAAGTCGGTTATGACAGCAAAGAAATTACATTATAAAAATAAAATGATTAAATCTAATAATAAAGTTAAGACAATGTGGAGTATTGTAAATGAACGTACAAACAAAAAAATAGCAAGTGAGAAATGTAACATAAGCCTTCAAATTAATAATAGCTTAACTTCTGAACCCAAAGAGGTAGCAAACATATTTAATGATTTTTTTGCTTCTATCGGAGAGGCTACGAACAACTCAACCGGAAAACCAAAAAGATCTCCAGTTGTATGCCCTACAGAGAATTCAATCTTCCTTAGTCCAATTGATCCTTACGAGGTGAACACACTAATAAAAAATTTGAAAAATAAAAAAAGTCACGGCCTTGATGAATTTCCACCTACTTTATTAAGACAATGCGCAGATGAATTAACTTTACCTTTTTATAAATTATTAAAACAATCATTTGAAGAAGGAGCTTTCCCCAACCTTTTAAAAAAAGCTCTTATAAAACCTATACACAAAAAGAATTTGAAAACTGATCCGAATAATTACCGCCCCATTGCCCTCTTACCGACAGCTTCCAAAATATTCGAAAAAGCCATGTGTAATCGAGTTTATGCGTTTTGTGAAAAATATCATATATTTAATGACTGCCAAAATGGTTTCCGAAAAAACCGTTCCACTATCTTAGCCGTTTACAAATATATTCAAAAAGCCCTTGATATTATTAATGATAAAAAGTACGCAGTAGGACTTCTGCTTGATATGACTAAAGCATATGATAAAGTTCAATTTGAAATATTATTAAATAAACTCCATAGTATAGGACTCCGCGGCAAATGCTATGACTGGTTTGTATCTTATTTAAAACATAGGGAACAAATGGTTGAAATCGAACATTACAACAACAGCAAAAATGAAATAGAATTAATTAGATCCGACAGTAAACAAATAACCGCCTCGATCCCACAAGGAAGCGTAATAGGGTGTTTCTTATTTCTTGTTTACGTAAACGACCTTCCTAATAACATTAATGAGCCATGTGTCCTATTTGCGGATGACATATCTATACTTACTTCATGCGAAAACAACATCAATCTAAATGATAAATTAAATTCCATACTAGATTCTACAACAAATTGGATGACTGAACACAACCTAGAAATTAACTTCAATAAAACTAAAATAATTTCATTCCACCCTTGCCAAAAAACACCAATAAATATAAACTTTAGCTTTCAAAATAATAAATTAGAAGTAGTTGATAAATTCACACTATTAGGCCTAAACATTGATACACATATAAATTGGAAGTCACACATTCAGAAAGTAAGAGCAAAAATATCTAAATTTTCATACGCCCTCCGCGAGATCAAAAAAACCACAGACTTTAAAACTGCACTAGTAACATACTACGCGTACGCCTACGCATGGCTCAAATACGGTGTCATCTTATGGGGCAACAGCACTGACGCGCCAACGCTATTTACCCTTCAAAAAAAACTAATTAGAATCTTAGTAAATAGTGAAGTCACCGATAGCTGTAAACCCTATTTTCAGGAATTAAATATTTTATCCCTACCCTGTCTCTATATTTTTGAAGTCTGTAAGTTCGTGCGTAAGTACCCAGAATTCTTTACAAAAAGAGAGGACATACAAACGAAAATTATTTTAAGACACAAAAATAGACTAAACTTACCAAAATCGCGACTAAAAATGCACTCCAATAGTACCTTTGTAATGTCTATAAAAATTTATAATAAGTTGCCCGAAATAATAAAGAATTTAAATAAATATAACATCTTTATCAATAAATTGAAGCTTTTCCTTGTAAACAAATCCTACTATAGTATAAGTGAATACTTAAATGATAAATTATAGGTAACTTCATACTATCCATTTTTATCTACAAATACTCACTACTCACACTTTCTTATTACGAAAAATATATAATTTAAAAAATAAATAATCTTTCAATAAATAACTTAACTTAGGGATAATAAATATTAATTACGTAATAAACAATAATAAGTAAACAAACTGAATAATTTAAAAATGAATAATTTAAAAAATAAATGGTTATTATAATGTTACTAATAAATAAACGTATATAATTTATAAAATAATAATATTAATTCGTAAATTGAATTCTGTATTACTAAATATATAACTTACTAACTATTTAACTAATAATACAATTGTTACATTAAACGACCAGTGCTCTTCCTCCTCTCTCCTATTTGATCTATGCTGTGCCCGACAGGGTCCATAATTGTGACTAATATAATTATTTCTCTACCAACTATATACATTATGGTACGCAATAAAGAATTTGAGATTTGAGATTTGCATTAAATCACAAAATTCATGGACAGTTCTGGTTTTTCGATTATAAGATAAAAAAGGTTTCAGGGGGCCTACCACAAGCTCATAAAGCAGTATTATTTTAATATTACTTCAGTGTGGAAAAGAGATGAAGCTCTACAGAGCGTATAGCTCCATCTCTTTCTCCCACTGAAGTAATATTAAAATAATACAGCTTTTGAGCTGGTGGTAGGCCCCCAGGCCGCGTTTACACCAAAGCGTATAGTTTTCCGCCGACAGTATGGACACTTTTTCACGCGACCTAAGTACGATGAGGGAGGGCAAATCTAACGATTTAGATCTTTGGAAAGATCAAGTTCAGCCACCGACTGACTATTCATAAATAAGCTTGATGTAAACGAGGAACTCTGAAAAAAATAATTGTTTTTAAGATGAAGAAAGTCTGAGATGGAGAAGTCAATTTTCAAAGTATAGGCATAGAAAAAGTGTCTATTCATCGGTGGGCTACTCACCGGATACACAGACATTTTCTTTACCTCTTCTGTTTCAAGCTAAAAAATATAATTAAAAAAAACAAAGCAAGCAACAAACTAAAAGCTATCACTATCCCATTAATCTCGTTTTCCATTCCACTACAAATTAAATTAAAGTGAAGTCGTAAATTCAATTTTAAAAGTGAACAAATGTTTAGTATTCGGATTATAATTCTTAGCGAGGCTCATTTGGCATGTTAATTGAAAAAAGTCGAGTCTGATAATCCGTCGTGGTGCATTGCGGTGCTGGCTCTCAATGTTGTTATTCAGACTAACGATTTTACGGTTTCTTTTCTTTTTGTTGAATCTAGAATTTGGTAGCGTTACTGCTGAACGTATTGATTCCCAGGTTGGTCGAAGTATTTAAAGCGGTTATTACACCGCCACATACGACTACGCATCATAGACATGACGTCACACAAATACTGCATCGCGCAAGAGAGAGAGCATCGCGTAGAGTTTACCGAGCGATCGACATATACACAAGATTCCGATTTCAAACCGTAGGGCAGTTGCCCGCCAGACACAACACCCGTCTGGTCGAAGGATCCTCCCTTTTCTATGGTGGATGAGTGAACTTTACACCCTGTTCCTCATGCCACTAAATTGGTGACCCCGACGTAATATGAACACGCAACCTACTGATAGTTAATAAGTTTTTCCATCTGGAATGTCTCAGTACCAGCCCGGAGTCTGAATTTGTGCCTGGTTGATGGCAATACGCTCGTCCCCTGTTACATGGGACTCACATATACTGGCGAAATGTGGATGTAGTATAGGTCCTCTACCAAACCTTTCAAGTCTTAGGGATTCTATTCCCAACATCTTTTTTTTTTTTTGGTTCTTACATACATACCTACTTAAATTCTGGTTTATCATTTTCCGAAGCACTGTACCTACTCCTTTATTTAAATTAATATCACTCATAGATTTGATTTTAATGCAATCGTTGAGAATTATTTTTAACCGACTTCAAAAAAAGGAGGAGGTTCTCAATTCGACTATTTTTTTTTATGTTTGTTACCTCAGAACTTTCGACTGGGTGAACCGATTTTGGTGATTCTTTTTTTATTTGAAAGCTGCTGCTTTCCGTGTGGTCCCATATAAATTTTATTAACTTTGCTTGGATGGTTTTTGAGTTGGGTTCAATAATATGTATTTTTTTCCCACTTAGTATATGGATGATATCTTAAGTTCCTGTCACTGATATTTACATAGCATAGGTAGTGGTATTTGAATTTGTGTGGGGTAAGTATCACAACTAAAAACGGAAAAATAAAAACTGTTCAATTTACAAAAAAAAAATCAACCAACTTCCAAAGAAAACACTACAAAGTGAAAAATAACTTTAATTTCGGAAGTCGGTGTCTTTGGTTTTGAATTTTCGTTCTTTGTCACCGACTTCCGAAATTAAAGTTATTTGATGTTGAACATACGAAAATGGTGGACAGGTATCCACCATTTTCATATGTTCAACGTTCTGCCAAACACCCTGTATGTTGATCGCGCAGTAAACTTTGTTTGCGCGATGCAGGATTTATGTGACGTCAAGTCTTTGATGCGTAGTTCGCTTGTGGCAATGTAGATCCCGCCACAAGCTCCGCAGAGCTCACAAAAGGAATAAAAATTAGTCTGGATCACTAACGCCGGATACAGTGAAGACGACTATATCACAACCATATCGTTTTCCTACCGTTTCAACACCGTTAACTCCAAAAACCCCCTTTCCTGCAGTCAGCAGGATTTGTGAATAAGCCACCGCTCACCCTGTCCTATTTGTTGCCAGATACCCTTGTTGCCGGCTAACTAGCGCATTTCGGCTTTATTAAAATTAAAAATACATGTTCCTCACAAAAATGGCTACACTTCTTTCGACATCAGAAAATTTGTATAGCATCTTTGCTTGGTTTATTTGGTTATTATTAAAAGTAAAAAGTAAATTTAAATATTTCTCAGTAGCAGCCGGAGTTTGGGTTTTTGTGCCCGCTTTTATATTGGAGTGAATTGAAAAAGCAAAATAAATTTAATTTCTCATTTTTAATTCAGTATATCGTTTGTTAATAAGATATCACCAGGTTTCTGATTTGGGAATTTTAAGTTCAGAACTTGTCGAACTCTAATTTAGAATTACTTAAGGCCCGCGAAATTCAAAATTTCTTCTTTCTTTCAAATTTTCAAATCACAAGCCGGGTCTATGTACCTATTTCAAACATAACATTTAGAGGTTCATTTACTTAGTCATAATTATTAACGTAAGTTGATGTTTTAATATATCTTAACTTTAAAAGCGTTCATTCTAAAAGTTGGCAACGTCTGTCGGTCGCAAAAATTTCTGTCAAATATTTACCTGTTTTGATTAGTTTGGCAATATTACTGTATGATAAAAATATGAAATATCGCTAACCAGTGAACTAGAATATTAATAATGAATTGCAATTATAACACTGAATTTGATGTTGTAACCGTTTTAGGTGTAAAAAAAGCATTTGGAAAGATTCCAAATACTTTCTTTACATCTAAAACTAAGTATGCGGTGTTACGATATTAATTATTGCAATTCATAATCAATATCACTAGTTAGCCATATTTTATATTTCCATACAGTAATATTGGTAAATTAATTAAATCAGCGAAATATTTGACATCTACTTGTGACATCACCCACTTTCAGAATGCACGCTTCACAAATAAATCCTTTAAAGTATGAGCCAAAGCAATTAATCTTTGAAAATGGAATGCCAAACCGGCCAATGTCAAAAACGGTTGCGACACTACACAAAAGTTCCATAAACAGTCTTCATCTATAATTTAAAATAAATCACCAAAACCAGTTGAAATCAGATGCCCACCAATATCAGAAGCAAACGGAAGATAAATAGCAACATGGCCACGGCTCGCATTACAACGGAATCCGAATGGCTTCTTATTTGAGATCTGCAAATCTCGTCTTAACCCAGTTTTGTTGTTCCTTACTATGTTTAGGATTCAGCTGCATTGTATGTTTGTGCTTGATTAATTTCGTATGGTTAATATTATGGTAACAACGAGTTTAAACATCTGTGAGACAACTGCGAGTCTCTGTCAAATTATAAGAGAGTACCTGGGCGACTGAGCTGTGCTCTGGTAATAATAGAGAATGCTCATTTAATAGTAGATATAGGAAAGTTCATACTAATTCCATACTGCCGTGATAGTAGGTACTTACTAATTCCATGCTGCCATAATGTAGGTACTTACTAATTCCATGCTGCCATAATGTAGGTACTTACTAATTCCATGCTGCCATAATGTAGGTACTTACTAATTCCATGCTGCCATAATGTAGGTACTTACTAATTCCATGCTGCCATAATGTAGGTACTTACTAATTCCATGCTACCATAATGTAGGTACTTACTAATTCCATGCTGCCATAATGTAGGTACTTACTAATTCCATGCTGCCATAATGTAGGTACTTACTAATTCCATGCTGCCATAATGTAGGTACTTACTAATTCCATGCTGCCATAATGTAGGTACTTACTAATTCCATGCTGCCATAATGTAGGTACTTACTAATTCCATGCTGCCATAATGTAGGTACTTACTAATTCCATGCTGCCATTTCATTATTCTAAAGTAGCCATCTTGTTTTACACTTTAGGCGACCAAGCTCTGCTCGGTTGAAAATACAGAGAAAACGAATTTTCCCAGATATGAGACCTAGCTAGATCGATTTTTCGCCCTCGTCAACCCTATATTGCAACTTTCATCGAAATCGTTAGAACCGTTTTCGAAAACGTGATTACAAATATATATACAAATATTGCTTATTTAATAGTATAGGTTAAGTTTGATAGATTTAAATTAAGTTCTCTAAATGTTGTTTTCATTTATGTTCTTTAGAAATTGATTATCTTTTCCAAATTTTACCGAATTTGTTCGTTTGTTGTTTTAACATTTCAACTATTATTAATATTTTAACTTTGTTAGCTTAGTTGTTGACTTCATTGTATATGCTGTAGTCTCCTAGAAATGAAGGAGTACACCTCCTGAATACCTGATGTTGTTCATTTATTTACTTGTTATGTACTGTGTACATTTTTGTTCGGAGATCATAAAAGAAGTACTGTCGTGTCTCTTCAGCTATTTTCTTTCTTAGCGTTTAAAAATATGAATATGGCGTTACTGGAAGATGGACATTTTATTGAACATCTCATCATCATTCATCTTCCTCCTATCCTCATCTCAGTTATCGGCTTCCATACTTCTGTATTAGCCTTGTGACGGAATGGGTTTATATAAAATACAAAAAGGGGGTAGGAAGGTTTATAGTCACAATATTCCCTTAATTTCCTTGGGAGTGGCGCAGCACTCTTCTGGCTCAGCCTGGTGCGACGATGATTCCAGCGGGTGTGCCACGCTGCAGACGCCAGGAATGGTGACGATCGGCGGTTGGTTGCGCCTGACCCGTAGGTGGCTCGACGTGCTCACGCGCGTAAATAAGTACCTTGCACGGAGCACGATGGCAACGTATAACCCGGTAAGTTGGTAAGTAACCGGAACAATGGATGTAATAGCCGGAACTTTGGACCCCAGTATGGGGTTACGAAAACACAGAATTTAATAGGGTTGACCAATAACGAATTATGCTAACTAATTATGTTTAGTAACCTCAGACGTCCCTAGTATTTATAATTATTACGTCTGTATATTAGTCTATGTTCTGTGGTTTGACTTGACATTTTATTGTTGTCAATCTTTATATATATAATTCTTCTGTGAGTGTGTATGTCACTGAACTTCTCTCAAACGACTGGACCGATTTTGATGAAATTTTTTGTGTGTGTTCAAGGGGATCTGGGAATGGTTTAGATTCACAATTTTGTCCGCTGGACAATGTTTTGACAGGACAACGTCTGTCGGGTCCGCTAGTAAGTTATATATAGAAAGTAACGATACAATGTTACAGCCTACTTCCATTAGGCTACTGCTAGAAATAAGTATAAATAGGAACTAAATGTACCTCAATGTAGATTACAAATGACACGGCTACATTTCCAGTATAAAGGTCATAGCACACATATCAACTCGGAAAGGGATCGTCACCGTATCGCCGCAGCTCGTGAGCTTGTCCCGAGGCGAGCCGATTACGTTACGATTCCGATTAGTGTGCGATGCAGTAGGGAGTTTCATACAAAGAATACCGAACGGCTCGAGTTGATATGGTGACGATCCCTTTTCGAGTTGATATGTGTGCTATTTCCTTAAGCTAATCTCTCACTGTACAGAAATCCTATATAATGCAAAATCAGCTTATACTGGAAATGTATAGCTTGTTGTGTAGCCTTGTGTACAATAGGCCGCTTTATGGCAAAGTGATTTTTTGTGGACCACCAGCTTCATCAAGAAGTCTATTTTAGGAGGTTTTCATTCAGCATTGCATGTTTACGTCTTATTTAACCTAATTGTAGCGACACATGAATACTATGATATATGGAACGCATGGCATGAACGATATTGCATCGCAAGCAAAGTTTGTGCTGATTTGTATGTATGGAAGAACGCGACACGATTGCTTGCGGACCGCAGTCCGTCAAGTTATACCTACGGTGTACACTTCGTCCGGAAACTCTTCCATTTATATGCAGAACCGTAATCTAGTGCGATCCTTACATCGTCATCCTCCTAATCTTATATTTAATATGATTTATTTAGTGCCGTTAGTCCAGCATTTACCATGTTTCTAGCAATATAATAAAAATGATATGCTGTTCGTAGGTGAGCACATCACTTGAGAACGGCTGGACCGATCTGACAATTTTTTTTTAAATGTTCGTAACTGTCCGAATAAGGATATTATGGAAAGAAAAATTTGAATTAGACTGCCTCGTTGGTCTAGTGGTCGCATGCGCTACTGCTGAGCATGAGGTCCTGGGTTCGGTTCCTGGGTCGGGCAAAGTGTTATTGAGTTTTTCTATCTGGAATTTCTCAGTAGCAGTCCGGAGTCTGGATTTGTGCCCGGTTGATGGCAATAGGCTCGCCCCCTATTACATGGGACTTAAACATAACTGGCGAAATGTGGGTGTACCTACTACAGGTACACCTCTGCCCAACCTTCGGGGAAACAAGGCGTGATTATGTTAAATTTTTCCGAAATATTTCGAATTCGGGAAATTCTGAACGTCCTTTTTTCTCTGTTATTTTTGTATGAACTCAAAATCATAAACCGAGGAATCAAACAATGGGTAAGTGTAATTATTTTCGTTCTATTTCGGCCACGGAAAAATTACCAGGAAACGAAACTAGAGAAAAAAGAATATTACGTAAAACTAACCAGGACAGGACAACGTCTGTCCTGTCAGCTAGTACCTACTAAATATAATTATGGTGTATTTAATGGTATCATTTCAGCATTTACCCTGTTCCTAGCAATCCTAACTTATCCTTAATATTATAAATGCGAAAGTAAGTTTATTTGTTACGCCTTCACGCTAAAACGGCTGAACGGATTTGGATGAAATTTGGCACATATATAGATGATGCCCTGGAAAAGAACATAGGATACTTTTTTTTCCCGCATGATCGAGACTTATGCGGGTGAAACCGCGGGGCGCAGCTAGTATATTATAAATGCGAAAGTGTGTTTGTTTGTTTGCTTTCACGCTAAAACGGCTAAACGAATTTGAATAAAATTTGGCACACGGGTAGAATATATCCTGGAGAAGGACATAGGCTACTTTTCATCCTAGATCGCAGACGAAGTCACGGGCAACAGCTAGTATTATTGTATTTTTCATTATTGAAAAGAAAACGGATTTACATGCACAACACGATTGTCAAGAACTTTAATTTTAAACAATCACACAAACTCAAATATCGACCTAAAATCTATATCATATTTTTTAATATCTAAAGCTAAAGAGTTTGTTTGTTTGTTTGCTTAAACGCGCTAATCTCAGGAACTGCTGGTCCGATTTCAAAAATTATTTGTTTTAGATTAGTTTTAGATAATCCATTTATCGAGGAAGGCTATATATAATCACGCTAAGACCAATAGGAGCGGAGCACCAATGAAGAATGTTTCAAAATCGTTTTTTTTTTCCTTTTGTGAGCTTCCGCGTGCGCTGCGTAAACGATTAAAGTTTCGCAAAAGTCATGTATGACAGAATTGTTTTCCTTTAAAAGCTCAAAAAAAAAGTCCACGACAGCATATGTCTATCTTTTAAGGTTGGCTCACTATAACCTTTTTTATGCCAACCAAAAATAATGCATTATTTGCGAAGGTGTTTTTATAAACATGATATTAATCCATAACCAAATAAATACGACGACGAATTCGCGGGCAGAAGCTAGTTAATAAATGAAATTGCTATCGAGAAATACCAGAAATGAGAATGTCACCCTGATCACAAGTGGGTGTCTGGCGTTTTCTTTATATTAGTAAGCAGTAAGCAATCCTAACATCATTATCTCTTGTAAGCTGTCGCTAAGTAATTGACCTTATTGACCTATCTGATTTAAGAAAAATGCCAGAATCAATGAAATCGTCCAATTTGCTGATCTCAAAGAAGTGAAAGAAATTTTAATTAAGGTTTTTTTTCTAATTTGAACGCTGTTTTAATATCTAGAAGTGATCATGAATTATTACGAATTATTTTCTTTCGTCCATAGTTTTATGTATATTAAGGCTCCGTGCACGAAATTGACTAATTTTGATAAATTTTGTTCATTAGTTGTGAGAAAGGGAAACAGAATTTAAACAAAATTATTTGTGATTTGAAAAGTCGAATTCTTTGTCTTGTACCTACATAACGGAAAGGGATTTTTCAAATACATTAAGGCATTGTAGAAAATCACAAAAATTCGCAACAAGTTTTCAAAAAATGGACGCGAAACTGACGTATGATCGTTTCGTTAGAAGAAACTACTTTTGCTTTTAAAAATTAAAAATATCATCAAATTTGATGATATCCCTATGGGATCATTTTTCTCAGCTTCCATACAAAATATATCTGAAAAAATATATTTAAAAAACCATTTTTTTTTTAAACCCTGTCAGTAATGTATTTTTTCCTATTATTGAGCAAACCATTTTAAGAAATTTAAAAATAACACATTAGTCTTCAGCTATCCTTGAAATAAAAACAAAATTTTATTTTATGATTATACTATATCTTCATTAAGTAAATCAAAGGCGAAATAAACCATATTTTCTAGAGCGCAAAAGTAATGCAACTATTAACAGGTGCTGTGACTAACACGAATGGTTTAGCACCACGAAAACTGTACTTTTATACTTACACAGACTTGATGTTTCAATTATTTCAAGCTTTCTTACAATTAGATAAGTTATTGACGAAAAAAGGTTTTTTTCGGACACGGAGCCTTAAACCAAAGACAATTTTTTGTTTTATTTAACATGTTGCAGAGGATATTACAAATATACTATGAGTTTCCGTTCCCATTAACTTATAATGCCAATATAATACACAGTTATGTTAGCGAAGCCGCGAGCACAGCTAGTCGTCCATATAAAAGGCGTTGTAGCAAAGTTCCTGTCATTCATTGCTGTCAGCGCGTATGATATTTTATTTCTTGGCACCCTAATATCTTTTACAATCTCAGTAGAAGATCCACGATACATGCAGCTCAGCGTTTAGCCCAGCTCCATGCCCCAACGAGCAATTTCACGGACAATTTCATGAGATATATTCCGAAAATGCAATTTTTAAATTTTGCTACCTTATTTGCTCCTTCCACATTTTGCCTTGGAGCACTATTTTAGATTCTGACAGCAACCGTTTCGGTATTGTGTTTGATTTATTTTGTATTTGCGTCTATTTATAATGCAAGAGGAAATATTTTATTACCTGCATTTAAAATGTTGTTTGCTTTCATATTATTATTTTGATATCTTTCACCTTGTTAAGACTTTTATTAAATTTATGAACTAATCTAGGAGGTAGGTTTTGTTTGAAAACCTTAATTAGTTCTTTTCCTAACTATTTTTACACTTTTTCTTCTTTTCGTGTGGTTAGGTTACTAACCTGGTGTCAGAGTTTTAAAGCCACCCATGGGCCTCTAGCTTAGCTTCACATGCCATCATCTCTCAGGCATGGCGGTTTGCTCACGATGTTTTCCTTCACCGTTTTTGAAGCAAGTGATAATTAAACATTTTTGTTTTATTCCTAGCTGAAAATCCGCATCAGAATCAAAACAATCAATACAATAATAAGATCCAGAAATAACTTGAAACAAACACTATTTAGTTCAATTCGGTCATTAAATAGATAGATACAGAAGGTTAGCTCTATGCACCGAGCGAAAACACACGCACACATACACATGCGTCTAATGTACAGCGTGTGTAAGCATTTGTTTGAGGTCGCTGTACAGTCGACCGTATGTCGGTGGTAACAGTTTGATTTTGAGCTGGCCTAGCACAGCATAAGCACAATCAGCCTATAATGATCCCACTGCTGGGACACAGACCTCCTCTCTTCGAGTGGGAGTGGGCTGTAATCTACCAAGTGGACCCAGTGAAGGGTAGATATAGAATGGTAGATGTCACATGTCTTCGATTTTTTGGTTCTACGACATTTTTAGGCCAGTTTCTTCACCGTTTTGAGAGCAGTGGTGATGAAAATATACACAAAGTAAAGCGTCTGTCTGGGGTCGAACTCACGACCAACTAATAAGTCGGGGCCGTTACCACTGAGCCACCACTGCTCACCTACGGAGTTTCAATAGAATACAAGGCCAGCTTATACAGATTTAGTTACCACTGCTGTACGTACGCGTCTATGTGTGCGTACGCCTGTTTTCACTCGTTGTGTGTAACCGGCCTTAGAAAGAAAAGAATGAAAGAAAATTCGTTTATTTGCGGTAAAACAAGACACAAAAATAACAAGTGGGGGAAAATATTCGCCACAGCCACGCAAAACGGCCATCGCGCAGTACATAATGCTGTATGCCTTCTGTAAATATCTACTCCATGGTTCAGCCGATAGATCTATTTAATTAGAGCAATCTCGTGGGCCGGTCCTAATCACTCACTCGGCAAGACAATTTATTTGGAACAAATTTTGCCACACACGCTATTATCGTTAATCTTATAGACCTGAATTGAACTTCCTTCAGTTCTTTGAAGTCGTCGAACTTAATTGAAATGTTTCGAGTTTGGTTTGAAGATGTAACGTTTAGTAACAAGTCTAGAATATCGGTAAAATAATCTTCAATGCTTTGAACATAGCTACCTAAAATAATTCCTTTGATTTTATAAAATAATAATTTCAGCTTATATTATTACCCCACTGTTCTACAAAGGCCTCTTCTCATACAGAGAAGGCACGAGCATTGATCATCACGCTTGCTCAAGCCGAGTAGGAGATTTCAGACTTATATTAACTTTAAGTTTTTTATTAGGGTTCCGTAGTAAACAAGGAACCCTTATAGTTTCATCATGTCCGTCCGTCTGTCTGTCTGTCTGTCCGCGGCCTAGCTCCGAGACCCTTAGTACTAGAAAGCTGTAATTTGACAAAGATATACATATTAATTATGCCGACAAAGTGGTAAAACAAAATTATGAAAAACATTTATTTTAGGGTACCTCTCATACACGTAAACTGGTGATGTTTTTTTTTTTTTGTTTTTTTTACCCATGGTGAGGGGTATCATTGGAAAGGTCCTTCAAAAACATTGTGAGTTTGACAAAACCATTTTTGAATTCAGAGATTCGTTTGCGAAATATTAAGCTTTAAGGTGAAAATTTTTGTTAGAGTCAAGTGTCCCCCCCCCTGCCAGCTAAATGGTTGGTTTCATATATGTGAAAAAATTCACAACAGTAGCTTATATAACGAATTTAAAAGAAAAACTATCACAACTGAGTAGGCTTTACAAGTTAACGAATAATAATCGACCAACTTAGATTTGCGGTTATAAAAACATGTTCTCCCATACAGAATGTATGGGAGAACATGTTTCTCAACTACAAAGTTAAGTTTGTTCTTGGGATAAATTCATTCCAACTACGGAACCCTACATTGTGCGTGGTCCGACATGCACTTGGCCGGTTTTTTATTTAATAGGAGCTCGTGGCTAAGTAAAAACAGCCGCACGGGGCGATCCACCAGGTTAAGCTACGCTTGCCGGGGTTGGTCCGTGGATGGGTGACCATCTTTACGTATTGAAACTCCTCCGTGCCTCGGAAAGCACGTTAAGCCGTTGGTCCCGGTTGTTATTCGTGGATCTTTGACAGTCGATACGGGTCGTCAGAAACCCGAAAGTTTGACAACCAGTCTTACCAAGGGGTATCGTATTACCCAGTTACTGGGTTGTGGAGATCAAATAGGCAGTCGCTCCATGTAAAATACTGATATTCAGCTGAATCCGGTTAGACTGGAAGCCGACCCCAACATAGTTGGGAAAAGGCTAGGCAGATTGATTGAGTGACCCATCGGCATCAGGAAGAAGACCCAAGCTGCCGGTGGTCAGGGCTGTAGAGAGAGGAACCTCCTCACGATGCGTGCCGTGTCTAAGAGTACTGCTTTCTGAATAAAGCCCTTGACCCAGCCGCGCAATGAGAGCCTCCTGAGGTGTTGGTCGAGGCTCTTCGCTATTAGGCCATTAATCGTTACGATAATCGGTACAATGATTGCAGAGTCCACGTCCCACATGTTGACAACCTCGTGTGCTAAGTCAAGATAGTTGATTTCTTTATCTTTATCAGGTCTCCTCTCGATGTGTTTCCTTCACCGATTTTAGTAATGCCCAAGATGAAATTCAGAAAGTAAAGTAGTAGTGTAGTAGTTTATGAATTGAAAAAATCACGTCGGTATTGGGTCTTAACCCACAACCTCATGCATGAGAGGCGAGGCCTAAACCACTGAGCCATCACAATTTTATACGTTCAAGTACTTAGCGATTTGTATCTCAGCGTAACCTCTTAGTTATTTCAAAATAGATATAAAAAAAAAAATATAAAAACTTTATTGTTCAAGTAAACAGTACAAATTCAAATAGCACTAGCCTCCACACTAGGATTCCCTGTGTCGTGGAGACTAGTCTCTTTCGTCTTACAACTCTAATACATAGTAGGTACTATATGTAGGCACTTAAGTAACATCAGTCGGTAAGATTTATGAAGTGACAATAATCGAGTGTTATTCTAGTACAATAAATTCACCTTAAAATATTGTAATAAAGTTACATGCATTATATTTAAAAAGAAGATCTAAAAACATATTCAAAAACTACTAGCTGCTACCCGCAGCTTCGCCTGCATGGACCCTAATTGTATTTCTAAAATAAAAGTATAGCTATCTGCCAGTGAAAGTCCCGTTAAAATCGATCCAGCCGTTTCGGAGATTAGCCGAAACAGACAGACGGTCAAAAATTTTAAAATTGTTCTTTTTTTATTGTACCGTATATTTTTACTTTCATGTGCATTTAGTAAAAATCTGTTATTTTGTTGTTACAAACAGACACTTCAATTTTATTTATACGTATCTAATCTAATATGTTATCAAATATCTAAGAACTTGGTTGCTTATTGTAATTTTGATCAATCAGATTAAAAGGCGAAAGCGTCAGGGTAGCATTGCGTGCATAGAGTCAATACAACAGTGACTCTCTAAGTTCAAATTAGATACATAGATAGATAGAATAATCTTTATTATGTACACCATAAAAATTACAGACATTAATTTAGAAATTATACATTGGGTGACACAATGGGCGGTTAGTTGTATTATGTTTTCAATACACTGTCCACCTAGCATACACCTAGGGGCCTACCACCAGCTCAAAAGCAGTATTATTTTAATATTACTTCAATGGGAGAAAGAGATGGAGCTATACGTCCTGTAGTCATAGATATGTCCTGTCCTAATATTAAAATAATACTGCTTTATGAGCTTGTGGTAGGCCCCCTGAAGAATATCATATATTTTCTTTACTGCAGTGGATCATAATACTTTTAGGCATTATAAAACTTGCGTTGCGTTTAGCTCCTGTATCCCTTTAAGATCAGATTACTATGTTACTGATCCAATACTTGCTCGGTTTCACCGACCTCCATTTTGTTTTTAGCCAAAGTATTTCTCTACCTATCTGCATTTCCTTATCAACCTAATTTGCACCTTCCACTTAACAGCAAAATAAACGCAGAGCGCAAAATCTTTGATAACGGGATTTGCAAATGAGAATCAGTTCCAATGTTCGTAGAATGGTCTTAAAAGCGTATTGGTGTAAGGTAATATTAACAGTTGGTTGTAACATTTAATCCCCGAAAGATTCAGCAGAGTTGAACCTATAATAGGTACACCCACATTTCGCCAAAGTCAAAGTCAAATAATTTATTTCAATTAGGCACATAAAAGGCACTTTTGAACGTCAAAACTTAGAATAGAATTGATTCAAGTCGCCCCTTCCAAAAGGTAGTTTTCGTATGGAGAAGAAATAGGCAAGAAACTCTACCGTTACTCTTTTAAAATATTTCACAATATTTTGCACATTATTAATATAATTATATATTATGTGAAGCACCTGAACTAAGACAACTATACCACAATAGGTTAAAATAATTAAAAATGATGTTTAGTTTAGTTCAGTTACGTTTAAGTCCAATGTAATAGTGGGCGAGTCTATTGCCATTAATCCACAAATCCAGACTCCGGGCTGCTACTGAGAAATTGCAGATGAAAAAATACAATACCACTTTGCCCAACCTGGGAATTGAACCCAGAATCTTATGCTCAGCAGGATCTCTTGCGAGTACTAGACCAACGAGGCAGTTGGTTTTGAAAACCGATATTCAAATTAGAATTACCTAAAGTCTTACCACGCTAAATCTACAATGGAATAAATGGGAAACCCCAAAGTTTTATATGTGGTATACTTTTACATCAGTCAGTTATGTCAATTTCTGGTTTGTAAGTAGATCTAATGATTTTGATATTTTACCTTTTGATTTTTGCTTAGATTATGTGTAATAAACTATGTCGTACCTATTATTTACCTCCATACGATGACAAAACTGTATCAAATCCACACTGCATCGTGCTAAAGTGACTATTCTTTACCAGGAATAAATTAGAATATATTAACAAAATATCATATCAAAAAGAAAGTATCAAATTCTTTTTTCATAGGACAGCGATTTTCAAATTCCACCGTTTTTGTACTTTTGCAGCCAGAATCTACCTGATATAGGCTGGTTACATACAAGCATGCAGACTTGTAGACAGGCGATAGTCTTACCTCACATGGCTGTACCTATTTCCTTCGAGCAGCAAAAAAATAAGTTGCGATATTTTGTATTGTTGCAAAAATTATTGAATTCGTAGTGCAAACAAAAGTATCGGATTCGTAGTTCGTAGCCCAAAATTACTAAAGCTTCACAAAATACAAGCAATAAAAACTCACTTTTTTTTTTGTTCAAGAATATAATGCATTCTTCTCCAGTTTTAAGATTAAACTTCAAAACGGCGAATACGCATGCATTGCATGCATTCACCTGATTATCTTGTATGTGCACAAAATGCATTATCTAGTTGCAAATTCAACTCCTTTAGATTCCCGCTTCAAAGTAACAAAAGAGGAATTAAATAGTCGCACATACAGATATATTAAAAGGTAAACATAACCTGCTTTTGTTTTGTATTAAACTTTCTATGTAGGGAGGTATACATGACATTTCCAACTCCTATTTAGCTGTGTACCTACTACCAGAGAGCACGGCAGTCGCTGCAGGTGGCGGCAACACTACACACAACACTCAACACAACACAATACAACACACAACACAGTGTCAACACTTTTAATAAAATCCAAATGTCACTGTTTACTCACACTACAAACCAAATGACGTATGGAAACTCACTGCTCGAGGGGCTCGTGGCTAAGTGATAATAACAGCTGCACGAGTTAATCGAATGTTAAGCTGCGCTTGCCGCGGTCAGTTCGCGGATGGGTGACCATCCATTATGTATCGAGACCCCTCCGTGCCTCGGGAAGCACTTTGAGCTGTTGGTTCTGGCTGTTATTCGTCATCTTTGATAGTCGTTACGAGTTTTACCAAGGGATATAATGTTACCCAGTAACTGGGTTGGATTCCAGGTCAGATAGGCAGTCGCTCCATGTAAAATACTGGTATTCAGCTGCATCCGGTTAGACTGGAAACCGACCCTATTATAGATGGGAAAAGGCTAGGCAGATTGAAACTGACTGCTTTGAAAGTGATTCGAGACAGCGATAGAAGCGACATTCATCACATTTTTAGCGCCACAAATTTTATTAGTAGTACTGTCGTCTCTAGATGCTGCCGGCGCGGGCATTTCCCTGCTCTGTGGTCCCTACATTATCTTATTTCTAAAGACCTGTCTAATACACACAGTGGAATAACTTGAAGGTTGCGCTAGCACAATCTAGTTGCTTAGTTCGCAGATAACCAAATACCATTTTGCTTTATCTTAAAAAGAATTCTTAATAGGAAATTGTTAAGAAAATCGGATGCATATTCTTTATCTTTAAAGATAAGAAAGTGAGCGAAATATTATTAAACAAGGTATTACTTTATGTTTACTAGAGAAAAGATTTAAGAAAATATATTTTTAACCGACTTCCAAAAATGAGGAGGTTATATGTTCGTCGCGTATGTTTGTTTTTTTTTTTATGTATGGCCACCGATTTCTCCGTCAATTGTGGACCGATTTTGAAAATTCTTTTTTTGTTTGAAAGGGTGTGCTCTAGAATTGGTCCCATATAAATTTTATTAACTTTGCTTGGATAGTTTTTGAGTTAGCTACAAAATACGTTTTTTTTTTTTTTCTCACTTAGTATGTTGATGATATGATAAGTTTCTGTCACTGGTAGCAGGTAGTGGTATTCGAATGTGTGTGGGGTAGGTACCACAACCAAAAAGTGAAAAATAAGAACATTTTACAAAAAAAAAAACACTACAAAGTGAAAAATAACTTTAATTTCGGAAGTCGGTGGCAAAATACGAAAATACAAAACCCAAGACACCGACTTCCGAAATTAAAGTTATTTTTCACTTTGTACTGTTTTTTTTTTGGAGGTCGGTTGTTTTTTTTTTGTAAAAAGTTGTTTTCTCGAACATGCTTGGAAATGCGAGCATTATTTTGACAACGTTCTTCGAGATAAATCCAAATTGCTGTACTGGTCGAATACATGCGAGCGCCCGGCTCAATGTTTGTATGAAAATCCATATATGTCGTGTTTAACGGCCGAATAATTTACTATGAAAAATCATATCTGTCGTGTTATTTAAAAATAGAACGAACTTTTTATTTCAATACATGGCAACCAAGGAGGTTTCTTTTTAATTTAAATTTCGATTTGGTTCGGAAATAGAGCTGTTTAACATGAGGAAACAAATGAACATAATGGCGCGTAAAAAATCATCGTTGTTCGTCATTGATTATGGAATTATAATTAATTATCTTAGTTTGAATTTCAACGCATTATTTGAGAAAAGTACTATACAAGCCTTGGCCGCAACCAGGCATTGATTGACTCATGAATGTGTGTCTCGACTTCGCCTCGACCCAAATTTTCACGATCGTCCAATAATGCTCTGATTGCAGGCCGCGATAGTAATTTACTATTTCTTTTGTTATTTCTAATCTTACTATAGTCCTATTTGTTAGGTTAGGTTCTGGATTTTTAGGTTTACAGTTTAAAATAAAATCGTGTATTTAGACGTGAAGTCTTTTTATCAAACTGAAAATCGTCGTGGAATACTGACTTAGTGATAATATTAGGGTTTAAGTTCCGTCTATAAGTATATTTACCGATGATTAATGAACGCATATTAACAAAAAATATATAAGTTTGTTTATCAACGTGACGACACAAATTCAAAATGAATATGGATGATGTCAAAAAGATGGGCTATCATAATAATAACAGCAAAAATTTACCAGCGATGTGATTGAGGCAAATCAGCACGCTTGGCAGAGTTACTTTTTTTAATCTAAACTAATAATATTATAAAGAGGTGTAAGTTTGTATGAAAAAGGAAAATTATTTCGCTAGTGGGAAACTACAATATTGCTATATACAGAGTGACAAGGACATTGACGCGAAAACTGTTACCATGGATTCAGAACATGATTCTGAACCCCCCTGCGTTGAAATTAGATTTTTCGAGTCGATGTCCCTGCCACCCTGTATACATACATACATTCGTTTTATGGTATAACCTCCTCCTTTTTAGAAGTCGGTTAAAAATTAACTGACCCAACAAACTTTGAACTGTCCATTTTTTAATAATTCATACGAAATTCCCATAGAAAATGCACTTATAAATGTACAAAGAAATTAATTCTATATTTGCTTTCGTTGCTGTTTTCTTAGTTACTTCTATGAAATGATGCTCTATACAAAGTAAAAAAAACATTATATTTTTTTATTAAATTCTTTCGTTCCACTTTGTAATCAAAGAAAGCTGAATTGCATTTCAATTCCTTTGAATGAAGAATGAAACCTAGTACATAAAAGCAGTGGCGTTGCATAGAGGATTAATCTCCGACCATTCTTGTTTGTTGGAAGAACTTACAAAGTTCAAGATATTACTACAGGGTTCAAAGTAACAATTACTGGGACACCTTGAAAACGATTCAAAGAACAAATAGTTGGGAGAATTCTCTCGAATCTTTGAGTCTTCCATTTTACTTCCAAGTCAAGGACTAAGGTCGTGGACCCAAAGTCAGCGGACAGCGGGGCGGGGGACGCAGCGGCGCGTTTTTTTTTTTTTTTTTTTGACAATGGCTACTCGCAGTGATTGACCACTAAGGTCTTGGCTGCTTAACCGGATTTTCCTGTGGGTGCCATAAGCTTCTACACTTAGAGCCTCCAGCCAGGAGCTTTTTAAACTATTCTAAATTAAAATTAAGCGAATGCTCGCTAAGGGCACTCCCTGTGGGGTACGGACCTCGGCTTAGGGCATCGCTGACGGGAGGACAGCAAGAGGGGACAGGCTGGATCAAATTTATATTTATATCATGATTATTATTCGGGGTATTTAAAGCTACGTGCTGTCGTGCAGTCGAGATGGAGGATCTCGTTTCTGACGTACCACGGGGCTCCCGTGGCCTTGCGAAGGAATCTGTTTTGAAGGGTCTGCATCCTATGGATGGAACGGGGTTTGGCGTGGGCGAAGACTGCTCCCGCATAGGTCATTATGGGACGGACACACGCTGTGTAGATACGCAATTTGCACTTTAGTGACAATTTGCTGCGTGAATTTAGGATACAGTGAAGCCTACCTAGAGCGAAAGCGGCTCGCGAACGAACCGTCTTTATGTGCTCTGAAAAGGAGAGACGGTGGTCTAAGATCACACCTAGGTACTTGGCTCGCTTCTTCCAAGGGATCGGCTTGCCGAACAGGGTGATCGTTCGGGCGGGAGGGGGGGGGTCTGGATCTCGGTTTCGAGAATGAAACCGCTTGACTTTTGTCGGGATTAACTTCGATCCTCCACCGTCTAAACCAGGCGCCAAGGTTACTGACGGCCCGTTGTAGATTTAGGAGAGACGAAGGGGCGTTGCCTTTACAGATGATCGCAGTGTCGTCTGCGAACAGAGCGAGCTGCGTCCCTCTGTGTCTGGGGATGTCGCTGGTGAACAGCGTGAACGCGAGGGGGGCTATCACTGAGCCCTGAGGGACTCCTGCCCTTATGGGGCGAGGGGAGGATAGGGCTCCTTCGATACGGTAGCGGAAGGTGCGATTCGACAAGTAGTCTTGTAAGATGAGTACGAGACGATCCGGCACTCCGAGTTTGTATAGCTTATATACTAAGCCGTTGTGCCAGACTTTGTCGAAAGCTTTCGCTATATCGAAGAAGACTGCGCATGTCGGGTAGCCGCGGGTGAGACCACCTTTGACCAGTTCGACGATGCGGTGGACCTGATGCACGCTAGAGTGCTGAGTTCTGAAGCCGAACTGCTCGTCGGGTATGAAGCCCTTAGTCTCGGCGTAGTCTCTGAGACGCTTATAAATAAGCCTCTCGTAGATTTTTCCGAGAACTTTGAGCAGACTGATTGGGCGGTAACTAGAGGGCTCGTTTTTAGGCTTGCCGGGCTTTGGGATACCTATGACCGTGGCCTCTTTCCACGTCTGGGGAAAGATGTTATTGCTTAGAGCACCATTGAAGATGGTGGTCAGTAGCATGATCAAGTGGGCTGGGAAGAGCTGGACCACCCTATTGGTGAGTCCGTCTGAACCGGGGGCTTTGCGCGTATGCAGACCTTTGATTATCTCGTGCACCTCATCTGGTTCGATGGGGGGCAGGGGAAAATCAGGGTCTTCAACGGGAGGAAGGGAGGCTCTACGTTCGACTTCGGCGTCGACCTCATCGAGGTGAGCTTTGTCTACTGGTAGGGTGCTGGGAGAGCATTGAGCTTCTAGACTGTCGGCTAGGCACTCGGCTTTGTCGATGTCGTCGAAGGCAATGGTTTTATCGTGGCGGACTAACGGGGGTACGGGGGCCGACTGGGGGGACCTGAGTTTCCTCTGGAGTTCCCAGAAGGCTAGATGAGAGGGCTCTAGATCGCTCAGCATCTTATCCCATCCCGCTTCACGCAGCTCCGCTATACGTGTCCTAACAGATCTCTGATAGTAGCGCATATGGGCTTTGTTGGCGGCACAGGGGAAGACGCTGTAGGCTCGAGTAGCCGCGTTCTTCTCAGTCATCAGGGCACGCACATCGTCGGGGAGATTCAAGTAACAGGGTTCTGTTGCTGGAACCTCCCTGGAGCATTCGCTCAGGACGGTCTGTACGTGCTCCGTGAGTGAGTCGATCGCGGCAGTCGTGACAGCGACTGAGTCGAAATTGTCGGGGATAGAGTCTAGTAAGGGGGATGTGTTGGATTTCAGCTGAGTGCTTACTTTCCTCCAGTCCGTCACCTTTTTAGTGGGGAGGGGTTGGTCAGGGTCGGAGGGAGCAGCGGCGCGTTCATTTGTACAGATTTAAATGTAACTGGCCTCGAAGGCATTGGCACGGGGAGCGAGCGGTTCCATAAAAAACTATGCGTTGCCGCGCCGCCGCCGCCGCCGCCGCTGCCGCCCCGCTGCCAGCTGACTTCAAGACTGAGGCCTAAGTGATGCTGTTATAAATAAAAACCGACACCTTCTAAGTATCAAATGTCAGTATTAAAATACTTTTGGAGTTTTTTAATATCTTCCTTAAATTTTTTTAGGTAACGAAACCAATCAACCTCCGGCCTTTTTATTTTAAATATAAAAGGAAATAGAATATTAAAAATACATACATACATAAACTCACGCCTTCTTCCCATGGGGATAAGCAGAAACAGACAACGCCACCTATCACAATCCTTACATACTCCTTTGGCTTCGTTTACGTTCATACATCTGGTCATACACGCACGCCGGTTGCGAGTACTACGGCTGACCTTTCTGAAAAATATCACCGATAAGGTCAATATGTCCTTACAGTGCTTCCCTCCCGCCGTTTCCACTCACTTCATCATCATCTGCTTACCCTTTTCCCAACTATGTTAGGGTCGGCTTCCAGTCTAACGGGGTGCACCTGAATACCAGTATTGTACATGGAGCGACTGCCTATCTGACCACCACAACCTAGTTACTAGGTAACACGATATCCCTTGGTAAGACTGGTTGTCAGACTTTTGGGCTTCTGACTACCCGTAACGACTGTTAAAGATCTACAAATGACAGCCGGGACCAACGGCTTAACGTGCTTTCCGAGGCACGGAGGTGTCTTGGTATGTAAAGACGGTCTTCATCCACGGACCAACCGCAGCAAGCGTAGCTTAACCTGATCGATCGACCCGTGCGGCTGTTATTACTTAGCCACAACCCCCTCTGCACACGTCATCACCACCACCACTCGTTTCCAGACACACCTGCCTTATAAATTACGGCCTTCTGTTACTCGCCTTTAGTAAACTTTTTTTTTTTTTGGTTTGGAATAACTTCTCCCGCTCTGGGTTGAGCGGGAAGGCGTGTCAGACTCTTACTGACTAAAACCCACCCGTGTTCCTTCAGTTGCCATGTTGCCGGGGGGTCACGATTTCCCTTTCGGCCTTATTCGCAACCCCGGCAGGCATCGGCCCTAGCGGATCCCGTCAACTGCCTTTAGTAAACTTGCCATCATTGTTTTTATTTTAAGATGTCTTGTGACCGCAAAAGTTTTGAATAGCCAGTGGAATAAAAGTTGATTAATAGCCGATTCCTATAATTTACGGACCATTATTGGTTAAAATTATGACTCTTGTTTGACCTATAACTTTACCTATGATAAGCTTTGCTTATTAGACCCTCCGATATGGAAGTAGCTATCACAGGTAAAAGCATACAAATCTATTTATACACTCAGTTTGACAATAAAACAGCTACCATTGGTAAGCAAAACGATTATTTTTTGTTTATAGGAACCGAACATCAATAAGTAGGTATGCCTTTTATAACAACAATTTTTTCTTCCATTACGTATTGCAATTTTTTCTAACAAGCAGTTAACCTACGGGTTCCTAGAAGAACAGTGGCCACCACATATCAGTGTCCGCAAGTTACCGGCGAATTAGGTCACCGAAACAAGTACCGTATTTCTATTTTCTTAATGTCCCTTTACAAACTACGTGTTTCGTCAGTCGTCGGATTTCTATCAGTTGCCTTTTGCCCTTGGTGCAGACCGGACGCTCTCAATCGACTTGGAAGTATATAGAGTTGTGTTTGCAGGATAGATAGGAAAATAGTTTTACAGCTTTATACAGTTCACACGGAAATCAAAACAAAACAACAATAAAGTAATTAGTTCTGAATTCAAATTATTATTCACGATAAATCTAATAATTGATGGACATGGAAATTAACATTCATTTGTATTCGGAAATCCGATGATTCCCGAGGGACAATATGGGTGTGTTTTCTTAGAGAGCGTTTTTTGACATCTTAAAGACAAACCCCGCTGTCATCATTTTCGTGACAGCCGTCACTGTGGCCGTTGTGTGGCGGTCACCGCTCTTCCAGGAAATCATAGCTTAAGAGTGTACCGACCATTTGCCTTTGTCTCTGTCTTTTTCTTTACGTGTAAAGAGTAAAGAAAATAACCACACTTTTGCACTTTTTCAATGTTTTTCGTTGTTATTTTATCATATTGCTCTTAAATAAAAAACTAACGCGGAGAAACGCTGGAGTCATCTATGAACTTTATTTTAGTAAATTAATCAAAATATGAATTTACTTATTTATATAAAAAAGTAACAAAATAGAGGAAAAAAATACTCGATAAGAGGTAACTTTGCGAATTTATTCTATCGAGCCAACTTTATCAAATCGTATTTCCATCGCGGATGATGTCTAGTATATATCCCCAATAATACCAATTTATTTCCTTACATTTTAATTTAACTGTTTACTACTTCAAATAAGCTTAATAGAAACATGTTTGTGTGCATAAAAAGCTCTGTACCCTCTTAAGAACCTGTGTAAAGTGTGAATGCTGCTTACAGCAATTGGGTTTCTGGGTGCAGTCTCGCACTGCACCAAGCTTTGGCCACATCATTAAAGATTATTATGTTTTTGATATAGGCAAAGATTTTTGATAATTTATTGACTATTGTTGGGACTATACTCACTAAATAATCCCCTGCTGTGGGCAGCAGGGCGAAGGCCTCTTCTTATACAGAGAAGGCTTGATTGAGCATTGATCGCCACGCTTGCTCAACACCGATTGATGAATTCAGACTTATATTAATTAGGTAAAAAGTCCACGGGGGTAATTGCTTAAGGCTGATTTCACAGCTGTCCGGGAGACCCGTGCGGGCCGCCCGTACGGGATCGGGGACACACGTGAGGCACTAGAACATTGTTTCACAGCGACGTGGATTGGTCCGTACGCGACCCGCTCCGAGTCGAGCCCGTGTTAATGTTAGCAACCTACCTCGTTTCAGAGCACTGCGGGCGCTACCCGTACGGGTCTCCCGTGTGCGGGCGGCCCGTGCGGGTCTCCCGGACAGCTGTAAAACCAGCCTAACACAAAAACAATTGCAATATATTTCATTTGACAATTCGACACCACTCAGTCGTCGAGTAGACGAATTTTTCAAGCATATGGGGCATAATGTATTAGGAATTTCTTTCAAAATCCTTCGGATTATGTAAGCAACCGAAGAAACAAAAACAAATTGATTACACCAACACCAAAATTAAAAATAATGAAAAATAGTCCGAACTAGAATCGCAACAATTTATAATAAACTAGCTGCGCCCCGCGGTTTCACCCGCATAAGTCTCGATCCCGTGGAAAAAAAAAAAGTATCCTATGTTCTTTTCCAGGGCATCATCTATATATGTGCTAAATTTCATCCAAATCCGTTCAGCCGTTTTAGCGTGAAGGCGTAACAAACAAACTTACTTTCGCATTTATAATATTAAGGATTACCGAATAACATAAAAGATGACGAGAATACAAATTCGTTCTATAGCAAACTTAGATTACTTTTATTAGAGAAATGTTATTACACAGTAAACGAATCAAGACGGATAAAACTTTTTAGATGTAGGTACTCCATATTTTTTTTTTTTTGTTAGATCCGGCCTGATCAAAGACATAAATATTGTATATTCCAGTGAAATTAAATCTAATCTATTTTATTTTGTATTGTATTGTAAAATGACTTGCCTTATTTCATTATTAACAATAACTTGACATGACATGATTGTAATTAACCCATTCCTTATTATTATTTTATTCTAAATTACTAATGCCATCTAACTAAATATGACTATGTGTGTTACTGTATTTGATTTTATATTTTTTATTACTGTTGCTACTAATTGGAGATCATATTGACGTCTTGACATGTATTTATTATTTTTATTTCTTCATATTCAAATTATGACAACTTAATGTTCACAAACTCAACAGCAAACCGACATTGTTCTTTGCAGTGCCCTGACAGGATTCATGAACAAAAACCGGCCAAGTGCGTGTCAGACCACGCACAATGAAGGGTTCCGTAGTTGGGATGAATTTATCCCAAAAACAAACTTAACTTTGTAGTTGATAAACATGTTCTCCCATACGGAATGTATGGGAAAACATGTTTTTGTAACTGCAAAGTTAAGTTGGTCGATTATTACTCGATAACTAGTAAAGCCTACTTAGCTGTGATAGTTTTTCTTTTAATTTCGTTATATAAACTACTGCTGTGATTTTTTTCACACATCCAAAACCAACCATTTAGCTGGCAGGGGGGCGGACACTTGACTCTAACAAAAATTATGATTTAAAACATTTATTCCTCAAAAACAGAATACAATTATTCACTTAGAATGAGAAACACTGGTTACATACATAAACGTTCTTTGGAACGAGTATCGGAACGGTATGTTATAATTAGAAGTAGGTATAATATTGTTAGTCGCTAACTTATCATTATGTTAGTAAAATAAACTATGCTAAAAAAGATCGAGTTCAGAAGGTATTTTATATACATTTTTTAAAATATTTTGGTAGGTGTAGGTAATCTGCAAAAAATATTGAAGCTATGAGTCCATATTACGTATCGAAACACAGTTTCTATCATAGTTGCTATTCAAAGTGTTTTTTAACTTTTAATGTTTATTTTTTATTTAAACTTAGGTTAAATTTTGCATTTAGTTTACATTTTCTTGTACTTGTTGTGAATATATATATATATGTATATAGTTTTTATTATTGATATTATAGTTTATGTAAATATTGCGAGTTATTATGAAATATACTTAAAATAATTGAAAACTTTTCATTATGTGGAATTTTAATTTCTTTTTAAATAGGGGAAAAGATTGTATTTCTTTAATATCTTTCGGCAATTCGTTATACATTTTGGCACCCTCATACTTAATATTTCTAGTACCGTAGTTGGTTCGTGGTCTACTATATAGGCAGATATCGTTAGCATTTCTCAGTAACCGAGTCTGAATTTGCGCTTTTTTTGTAAAAATTATTTGAGAAGGTGTATCTTTTGTCAGTATCTTCCATATAAGGATGCAGGTATGGAATTTATATATTTGTGCAAGTGTCATTAATTTGGTTTTATGAAAAACAGTTTCGGTTGGCGTTAAGTAATTAAGATGAAAGAGTAATTTAATTATTTTGTTTTCAGTGATTTGTAAATGTTGTATGTTGGTTTTAGCTGCAGAGCCCCAGATTTCAATTAAGTAGGTCAGGTGAGATTTGATGAGGGAATTATAAATAATATACTTTACTGATTTTGGAAAGCAACGGACGGTACCTCGTAGTATTCCCATCAATGATGATAATTTTGAATGCATTTTTTCTAGGTGTGGCTTCCAGGTTAGGTGTTTATCTAAGATTAGACCAAGATATTTTTCTGATTCTACTTTAGTTAAAGGTTCATTATTAACATGTAATTGTTGAAAATTTGGAATATACATTTTATTGTCGTATTTTTTATTGCGTTGATGCAAAAAACTTTACTAATTATAATGACAATCTAATATTTATAATATATACAGTGTAAAATAAGTTCTACTAATAATTCTATTAAGTAATAATTGAACTAACTATATACAGAGGAAAAATAAAATAAAATATAGTAACAAATCATTGGGCATCAAAAAATTCATCCGAATCGCTGTCGGTGGGAAAGGTGCCCAAAAGGCTGGCAGCATTGCCACGTTGTATGGCAATGCTAATTCTTTGGCCTAAAAATTGGCCAACCCTTTGGTCACGTGAAGAGTCGACCAACCGCTTGGCGATGTCCCGGAATTTTTAGGCATCAAATTTGGAATATTTTTATTTTTAGCACTAAATATCATAAAGTTGGTCTTAGTCACATTGATGGTAAGCAAATTATATTGAAACCAGGTAAATAAGGTATTAAGGTCCTCTTGGGCTCGACTGGCAATTGCTTGAATTTCACTGCCAAAGTAGAAGAGACAGGTGTCATCGGCATATAGTGTTACATCTGCAGCTAAGTTTAGGTCTTTTATATTATTAATGTATATTAAGAAGAGCAAGGGCCCAAGCAGGGAACCTTGTGGAACCCCGTACGTTATTAGTTCAGGAGTGCTTTTGGTCTCACCAATTTTAACTATCTGGAATCTATTAGAGAGGTATGACTTAATCATTTTATGTGCAGATTCCTTAATGCCAATATCATGTAGTTTTTGAAGGAGTAGTTTATGGCTTATCGTGTCGAACGCCTTTTTTAAATCTATAAATATACCAAGAGCTATTTGTTTTTTGTCTATTTTACATTTCAAGTTTATTATAAGGTCTATACAGGCTGATAGTGTATTTGATTTGGAGCGGAAGCCATACTGTTTATGGTAAAGGAAATTGTTAGAGCTCAGATATTTGTCCAAACGATTATAAATTATTTTTTCGAAAATTTTAGAAATGACTGGTAGTACCGAGATAGGGCGATAATTACCCGGGTCAGTTTTATTGCCAGATTTAAAAATTGGGCTCAGTTTAGCTATCTTGAGGGAATCAGGTAAATATCCAGATTTAAGGCAATGGTTAATGCAGGTAGTTAACTTCTCAAGTACTACATTTTTAACACATTTAAGAGACTTGCACGAGATGCCATCGAAACCAGTTGTCGTATTCGTATTTAGGTTGTCGATTATCTTACTAACTTCAGTTAAAGAAGCAGGGGCAAATTCTAATAGGTCGGTATATTTAATTTCTATTTTACTGCTGTACAACTGTTTGTAAGTTACATTATCGTGATATTTAGGTGGTATTTTATTGGCTAGGACAGCGCCTATATTGGCAAAAAAGCACTTTAAAGCTTAATATTTTGCAAACGGATCCCTGAATCCAAAAATAGTTTTCACAAACTCATAATGTTTTTGTTAGACCTTTCTAATGATACCACACACTATGGGATAAAAAATAAAACATCACCACTTTACGTGTATGGGAGTTACCCTAAAAAAAAATGTTTTTCATAATTTTGTTTTACCACTTTTTTGGCGTAATTAATATGTATACCTATGACAAATAACAGCTTTCTAGTACTAAGGGTCTCGGAGCTAGACCGCGGACAGACAGACAGACTGACAGACAGACAGACGGACATGACGAAACTATAAGGGTTCCTTGTTTACTACGGAACCCTAAAAACCGACATTAAAATATTGTAAAATGTGTGTAAAATGTCATCATCATCATCATTTCAGCCGAAAGACGTCCACTGCTGGACATAGGCCTCCCCCAAGCACCGCCACTTCGACCGATTCTGTGCTTTCCGCATCCAGCGGATTCCTGCGGCCTTCACAAGGTCATCGGTCCATCTTGTGGGAGGCCTTCCAACGCTACGTCTTCCGGTACGTGGTCGCCACTCCAGAACCTTTCGACCCCATCGGCCATCCGTTCTGCGAGCAATGTGCCCTGCCCATTGCCACTTAAGTTTGGCAATTCTTCGGGCTATGTCGGTTACCTTGGTTCTCCTGCGGATCTCTTAATTTCTGATTCGATCACGTAGGGAAACTCCAAGCATAGCCCTCTCTATTGCCCTTTGGGTGACTTTTAGCCTTCTGATAAGGCCCATTGTGAGCGACCACGTTTCAGTACCATAGGTCATCACTGGCAACACGCACTGGTCAAAGACTTTTGTCTTGAGACACTGTGGTATGTGGGACGAAAAGATATTGCGTAGCTTCCCGAACGCTGCCCAGCCGAGTCGGATTCGACGATTGACCTCTTTCTCGAAGTTGGACCTACCTAGCTGGACAATTTGTCCTAGGTAAACATACTCGTCCACAACTTCGAGCGTAGCGTCTCCGATCTTCATGGGAGTGGGTGTCACATGGGCATTTGACATGACTTCTGTTTTGTCCATGTTCATTTTAAGACCCACTCTTTCGGAGGCTCTACTGAGGTCATCGAGCATTGTACTGAGTTTCTCCATGGTCTCAGCCATGATAACTATGTCATGAGAGCAAATAAATAAATAAAGTATGCTACGCAATTGGGGCGCAGGTTTAAAAAAAAAACGATTTTCTCAAATATGGAAAGGAAACTCATCATCACGAAATAATTAACCCTCGTTTACCAAAAAGAAAAGTGATGCCCCAAACATTAGCGTTAATCATAAACCTAAAAAGTTTTCCCGTTAAAACGTCTTTATTCCACTTTGTTTAGCCCACAAAATCAACACAGATCTTATAATCACCGGGTTATCTCATTCCAAGTTAATTTCTATCCGTTACGCCTTTTAAAAAGAGTTTGCGGAAAATTAAAAGAGCCTTTTGATGTCTTGTTTTCGGCTCTTTCATCCTTAATATTTATTAAAACGGTTTAGTTTTTGTAAAGATGTTATCCGATTAGGCTTCTTGAAGGTTGGGATTAGGTACCGACAATGTTTGTAGATAAGATTTTTTTTGTTTAATATTTTATAGAAAAACAACCCTAATCGCCTCGCCCGCAATCTTCAAAGGGTCAGTCACAAGCACAACTATAGGTACCTACCCTCATTTAACCAGTTATGTTTAAATTCCGGAAGCCAATACCGGGCACAAATCCTGTTCCCAGGCTGCAAATGACAATTTTTTGACAATGGAAAGCTCAGTAACACCCTTCCCGACTCGGGGATTGAACCCAGGTAGACCAATTAACAGTTGCTTGCGATCACTAGACCAACATGGGCGTCCATTATAATACTCCACTTTTTCTTTTTAACCGACTTCAAAAAAAAGGAGGAGGTTCTCAATTCGTCGGGTTTTTTTTTTTTATTTATGTTCCCCGATTACTCGAAGACGGCTGGACCGATTTGAAAAATTCTTTTTTTGTTTGAAAGGGTATACTTTCGAATTGGTCCTATTGTCATTTGGTTACGATCTGATGATGGAATCTTGGAGAAATCGAGGGAACTCTTCAAATATTAAAGGCATATCTATAGCGATTTCAGTATTTTTGATGAGCAGTTGACATAAGGCTATTGTAACTTAGATAAATTACAAATCAACCCACTAAAAAGTGAAAAAAAAACTTTTTTACAAAAAATACAACCGACTTTCAAACTACAAAGTGAAAAATAACTTTAATTTCGGAAGTCGGTGTCAAAAAATTTAAATACTGATCCAAAGACACCGATTTCCGAAATTAAAGTTATTTTTCACTTTGTAGTTTGGAAGTCGGTTGTATAAAAGTTTTTCGTGTGGTTAGTGACTAACCTGGTGCCAGAGTTTTAAAGCCGCCCATGGGCCTCTGACTTGACTTCACATGCCGTCGACAAATTGCTCTCAGGCAGGCCAGTTTCCTCACGATGTTTTCCTTCACCGTTTTTGAAGCAAGTGATAAATACAATACGCACATGAATCCGAAAAGTCACAGGTGTGTACTCCACTAAATATGTCTGGATAACAAAAGACCATATTTTAAAACAAAAAAAAAACAATCTTGCCAAGAATAAATAGACTGTTTACATTTTATCAGCGCTTGAACTTTTGCCCGGAGACTCTTGATACATAATATGTTAATGTATTAAAATCGATGTGAAAGTTGCTTTTATGTAAAAACTTTCCCATTAGTTTTCCAAACTACCCTTCTCGAACATCTGAAAGTTTTCAACGAGTTTTCAACCCTTTTAAACAAGCCTAGGAGAAATATTTTTATTTTTTGCTTTTAAAACTTCACATAAGTTGTCGTTGTATCGATTTTTAAGATAATATCCAAATATTCATTATTTTGATGGAAATGTCTTATGAAACTCGAAGATTTCTGATCATAGAAGTATAGAGGTGTGAGCAACAAGCCGTAAAGTTCACTCATACCGCCACTCGAAAGCTAGAGGAAGTGATGGTGATGACGTCACGCCAAACTAGCTGCTCGAAGGCTGCGTCAATATCCATATTCGGGGTCACCAGTATAGAGGTCTGAACAAAAGGGTATAAAGTTCGATCATCCTCTATGGAAATGGGAGGATCCCCCAACCAGACGGGTTGTGTCTGGTGGGCTAATGCCCGACGATTGATGTCGGGACGTTGTTCGTTTGTTGTTGCTGGTCGTGCGGTGAACTTTACTTGTGCGATGCGGAATTTTGCGTGACGTCAGCGTGATGTGTAATTCACATGTAGCGGTGTAGAGGAAATGATAGTAGTTAAATTTGTACCCTAATTTTCTCTTTGCTATAATTTGTACATGTGAGGAGCTCGCGGCTAAGTACTAACAGCCGCTCGGGTCGATCTGTCAGGTTAAGCTACGATTGCCGGGGTTAGTCCGTGGATGGGTGACCATTTCTACATACCGAACTCCTCCATGCCTCCTTAAAGCACGTTAAGCCGTTGGTCCCGGCTGTCATTCGTGGATCTTTGACAGTCGTTACGGGTCGTCAGAAGCCCGAAAGTCTGACAACCAGTCTTACCAAGGGGTATCGTATTACCCTGTTACTGGGTTGTGGTGGTCAGATAGGCAGTCGCTCCATGTAAAATACTGGTATTCAGCTGCATCCGGTTAGACTGGAAGCCGACCCCAATATAGTTGGGAAAAGGCTAGGCAGATGATGATGATGATATAATTTGTACATGTACATCTATCCGATATGTCTAGCTTGCTGGACATTTCATTACAAGTAATTACAGTTTTTTGGCAATTATTGACTTACATAGGTTGAATTACACCAATGAAACTGAACGCGTTCCAGAACTGACAGTGTCAAAATTGATGTGGAATATTGACGCTGACAGCTGTTGAACCCAGTTTAGAAGTGCTAATCACGTTCAATTTATTCGATGAAATCCGCACTAATTAGTCGAGTCTTTTTATTTTTCTATTACAATTAAAAGATTACTAAACGGTTAAGAAAAACCACCAGCTTTACTAAATACGTTATCAGAATCCAAGTTCTTGCTTCTCTCAGTTATAATAACCAATCACAAACACCAATTATTCAGCAAGGTATCAGCGGACCAATCAGGATCCTATTCCCGACATGACGGACAAATGAAGTCGCTCGAATGACGAATGAAGCGACAAACTCGCCGAGGGTCTGACGTGGCCTTTGATTGTTACATTCGCAACACGACGCTGTTAGGCGTTCGTGCTAATACGTATAAACTGGTATACAGTGGGGTAGAATGGTCTAGAAGTGGCTGGGAAAAATGTTTTGTTTTTTTTTTGTTATTGTAGAAGGTACAGGATAGTAGGTACGTGAACCTGTTGTATTGTGTCTATGAAATAAGGTCTTTATTGAAGTAAAAACTTCTTTAGGCGCGTTGGATATTTTTGAGATGGGACTAAACCATTAATTTCGCGACACTGTAACGACACTTCATTTTTATAAACGCAATTGTGCTCTTGATTTATATTACGTTACGGATTAATGTTCTATGCAAGTATTTTTACTTTAAAGGTTTTGTAAACGCGATTGTGCTCTTTATTTATATTATGTTCCGGATCAATGTTCTATGCAAGTATTTTTACTTTAAAGGTTTCGGAAGTATTTTTTTTGTAAACGCGATTGTGCTCTTTATTTAGATAAGGTTACGGACCAATGGTCTATATAGTATATTTCTTCCACTAAGGCGATCTTGTTCAAGTTTTCACTTCTGTTGGCACTCCCGGAGTGCCACCACTTTTTTTTTTCAAGTTTTTTACTTTTGTCGGCACTCCCGGAGTGCCACTGTTTTTTTTTTATGAAGTCAACAACTAACGAACCATCAACCTAAAACCCATTTTGTATTAGATCAACCTAAAATCAAATGTTGATCCAGTCCAACGCTTGGTGTAATTCATTTGAGAAATAAAGTACTTATGTTGATTACTGGCACAATTGCGTAAGGACTTTTCTTGCCTAGAGAAAGGCCATGTTCACTTACGTGCTCTTTTACCAGCCAATAAGAAAAAAGAAGGCAGTATACTTTAAAAATACCATCAGTTCTGATTCTACTTTTACTTACAAAAAAAAGCTCTTATTATTGTATAAGTATTTCAAGTTACAAAAGAGGTGTACAACATCATATTACAATCATTTAACTAGCCGACCGAGTATGCAGTTTATCGCAGAATCATCTCCATAAGAGGTTGTCAACCGTCCAATACTCAACATCTCTTGCTAAAATAATGATGATGAGTGGCAAGTTACTGGTCTTGTACTGGCACCACAATGTCATATACTTAGATAGGTAGATAAATAGTTCAGATAGTACAGGAGGTGGTGGCTAAATAATCAAATTTGCCTAGCCTTTTCCCAATTACGTTGAGGTCGGCTTCCAGTCTAACCAGATGCAGCTGAATACCAGTATTACATGGAGTGATTGAATATCTGACCTCAACAACCCAGTTACTGGATAATACGATACCCCTTGGTAAGACTGATTGTCCGTCTTTTAGGCGGGTTTCACAGCCTTCCGGGAGATCCGTGCGGGCCGCCAAACGGGCTCCCGGAACGGAGACACACGTAAAGCGCTAGAACATTGTATCACAGTGATGCGGATTGGTTCGTATGCAACCCGCTCCGGGTAGAGCCCGTACAACGCTAGCAACCGAATCGTACTAACTCCCATGAAAATAAAGTTGGCACCCCCACTTTCGAAAAATGAAAATCTAAAACGGTGATAATTTCGAGCTAATTAAGGACAATTTAGGACTGCAAGAAAAAAATTTCAGACCAACTCCCCCTTCGAGATATTCAAAATTTTCAATGGGGGTGCTAACTAGTAATTAAGTTAGCACCCCCACGGCATTTAAATGTTCACTAAGAAAGTTTTATATATGTCATAATTTCGAGCTCATTAAGGACTACAAATGCCGCATCAACCCACCCCCCATATACAACCCCCCACCCCCCTATCCGTAAAAAACATGAAAAAATCGAATCTAAAAAATAAATTCTCACCACTATAATTCCTAGCATAGAATTGTAGACTGCCAAGTACAAAAATAAAAACATCCCTTAAACCACCCCTTGACCAAATTTCCCGAAAATAACATCTAATTTATACGAAAATTTCTCTTCTTCATACATAAACTGTAAATCAATTATTAATGTATTATTACAACTACTACTTGCAACATCTCCAAAAAACTACCCCTTGACTGATGCTTAGTTCACAATGTTAAACGTACTTCAAAAAATTATTAAAACTCCAAACCGTGCAGATGAAAATCTAAAACGGTGAATATTTCGAGCTAATTAAGGACTATTTTGGACTGCAAGAAAAAAATTTCAGACCAACCCCCCCCTTCGAGATAATCAAAATTTTCAATGGGGTTGCTAACTAGCCACAGCATTTATGTAAATGTACACTAAAAAAGTTTTATGTATGACATAATTTCGAGCTCATTAAGGACTATTTTGGACTGCAAGAAAAAAAATTCAGACTAACCCCCCCTTCGAGATATTCAAAATTTTCATTGGGTTTGCTAACTAGCCACAGCATTTATTTAAATGTACACTAAAAAAGTTTTATGTATGTCATAATTTCGAGCTCGTTAAGGACTACAAATGCCGCATCAACCTACCCCCCATGTACAACCCCCCACCCCCCTATCCATAAAAACATGAAAAAATCATATCTAAAAAATAAATTCTCACCACTGTAATTCCTAACGTAGAATTGTAGACTGCCAAGTACAAAAATAAAAACATCCCTTAAACCACCCCTTGACCAAACTTCCCGAAAATAACATCTAATTTATACGAAAATTTCTCTTCTTCATACATAAACTGTAAATCAATTATTAATGTATTATTACAACTACTACTTGCAACATCTCCAAAAAACTACCCCTTGACTGATGCTTAATTCAAAATGTTAAACGTACTTCAAAAAATTATTAAAACTCCAAACCGTGCAGATGAAAATCTAAACCGGTAAAAATTTCGAGCTAATTAAGGACTATTTAGGACTGCAAAAAAAAAATTTCAGTCCAACGCCCCCTTCGAAATATTCAAAATTTTCAATGGGGTTGCTTACTAGTAATTAAGTTAGCACCCCCACGGCATTTAAATGTACACTAAAAAAGTTTCATGTATGTCATAATTTCGAGCTCATTAAGGACTATTTTGGGCTGCAAGAAAAAAATTTTAGACCAACCCCCCCTTCGAGATATTCAAAATTTTCAATAGGGTTGCTAACTAACCACAGCATTTATTTAAATGTACACTAAAAAAGTTTTATGTATGTCATAATTTCGCGCTCATTAAGGATTACAAATGCCGCATCAACCGATCCCCCATGTACAACCCCTCTTCTTCATACATAAACTGTAAATCAATTATTAATTAACGGTTTGGAGTTTTAATAATTTTTTGAAGTACGTTTAACATTTTGAACTAAGCAATCAGTCAAGGGTTAGTTTTTTGGGGATGTTGCAAGTAGTAGTTGTAATAATACATTAATAATTGATTTACAGTTTATGTATGAAGAAGAGAAATTTTCGTATAAATTAGATGTTATTTTCGGGAAGTTTGGTCAAGGGGTGGTTTAAGGGATGTTTTTATTTTTGTACTTGACAGTCTACAATTCTATGCTAGGAATTATAGTGGTGAGAATTTATTTTTTAGATTTGATTTTTTCATGTTTTTTACGGATAGGGGGGGGGGTTGTACATGGGGGGTCGGTTGATGCGGCATTTGTAATCCAAAATGAGCTCGAAATTATGACATACATAAAACTTTTTCAGTGTACATTTAAATAAATACTGTGGCTAGTTAGCAACCCCATTGAAAATATTGAAAATCTCGAAGGGGGGATTAGTCTGAATTTTTTTTCTTGCTGTCCAAAATAGTCCTTCATGAGCTCGAAATTATGACATACATAAAACTTTTTTAGTGTACATTTACATAAATGCTGTGGCTAGTTAGCAACCCCATTGAAAATTTTGAATATCTCGAAGGGGGGGTTGGTCTGAATTTTTTTTCTTGCAGTCCAAAATAGTCCTTAATGAGCTCGAAATTATGACATACATAAAACTTTTGTTAGTGTACATTTACATAAATACTGTGGCTAGTTAGCAACCCCATTGAAAATTTTGAATATCTCGAAGGGGGGGTTGGTCTGAAACTTTTTTCTTGCAGTCCAAAATAGTCCTTAATGAGCTCGAAATTATGACATACATAAAACTTTTTTAGTGTACATTTACATAAATGCTGTGGCTAGTTAGCAACCCCATTGAAAATTTTGAATATCTCGAAGGGGGGGTTGGTCTGAAACTTTTTTTTTGCAGTCCAAAATAGTCCTTAATGAGCTCGAAATTATGACATACATAAAACTTTTTTAGTGTACATTTAAATGCTGTGGGGGTGCTAACTTAATTACTAGTTAGCATTGAAAATTTTGAATATCTCGAAGGGGGGGCTGGTCTGAATTTTTTTTCTTGCAGTCCAAAATAGTCCTTAATGAGCTCGAAATTATGACATACATAAAACTTTTTTAGTGTACATTTAAATGCTGTGGGGGTGCTAACTTAATTACTAGTTAGCAACCCCATTGAAAATTTTGAATATCTCGAAGGGGGGGGCTGGTCTGAATTTTTTTACTTGCAGTCCAAAATAGTCCTTAATAAGCTCGAAATTATAACATACATAAAACTTTTTTAGTGTACATTTACATAAATGCTGTGGCTAGTTAGCAACCCCATTGAAAATTTTGGATATCTCGAAGGGGGGGTTAGTCTGAATTTTTTTTCTTGCAGTCCAAAATAGTCTTTAATTAGCTCAAAATTTTCACCGTTTTAGATTTTCATCTGCACGGTTTGGAGTTTTCATAATTTTTTGTAGTACGTTTAACATTTTGAACTAAGCATCAGTCAAGGGGTAGTTTTTTGAGGTTGTTGCAAGTAGTAGTTGTAATAATACATTAATAATTGATTTACAGTTTATGTATGAAGAAGAGAAATTTTCGTATAAATTAGATGTTATTTTCGGGAAGTTTGGTCAAGGGGTGGCTTAAGGGATGTTTTTATTTTTGTACTTGGCAGTCTACAATTCTATGCTAGGAATTATAGTGGTGAGAATTTATTTTTTAGATTTGATTTTTTCATGTTTTTTACGGATAGGGGGGTGGGGGGTTGTACATGGGGGGTGGGTTGATGCGGCATTTGTAGTCCTTAATGAGCTCGAAATTATGACATATATAAAACTTTCTTAGTGAACATTTAAATGCCGTGGGGGTGCTAACTTAATTACTAGTTAGCACCCCCATAGAAAATTTTGAATATCTCGAAGGGGGGGTTGGTCTGAATTTTTTTTCTTGCAGTCCTAAATTGTCCTTAATTAGCTCGAAATTATCACGGTTTTTGATTTTCATTTTTCGAAAGTGGGGGTGCCAACTTTATTTTCATCTAACTCCCTCGTTTCAGAGCACTGCGGGCGCTACCCGTACGGGCCTCCCGTGTGCGGGTAACCCGTGCAGGTCTCCTGGACAGCTGTGAAACTAGCCTTAGGCTTCTGACTACCCGTCTACTGTCAAAGATCTACACATGACAGGCGGGACCAAAGTCTATTTCTTACAGAGGCCATGCTGCCACTCTCGTGCCGTATCGTAAATATGTATGAACGAGCATAAATTAAACTAAGTTGCATTGGTAATGTATATGTCGCCGCCCCCGCAGAATAAACGCACAAGTGTAAAAAGTCAATTTTACAGGAAAAATAAAAAACCTAAATTGATTCATAACTTTATGACTACACCGAATAGAAGTTTGTTTTTTACGCCGTTTAAAAGATTTTTTTTTTTGTAGATAATCTAATTAATGTTAAGTGTTAAACAGATACTGTTTTTGAGTCATTGATAAAAAAACATTTTACAGAAATGTTTTAGTTTTTTTTAACGTTAACGTTACTTTGAGTTATTTTTTTCTTATCAACTATTGTTTTTTTTTTTGTTTTGCAATGTAATATTACTTGCGTTTTTCGCAGTACAATGATACCGTTAATGGGCTATTACGCTTTTATTCTGGTGCAGTCGAAAAAATTCTGATAATGTAATAGGTAATTAAGTTTTTGTATCATCAAGGTCGGAATTATAACATTATGTTACGGTATATCGTGTGTATGTAACTTCGTACTAATTCGTAATGTTCGTTGATGTAAAAATCTGGAAAAAATTGAGGTGATGTATTTTGACCTATACATAACGAATATGGATTAACATCAAAACCGCCTCAATAGCACTTACGCGTTTATTCTGCGGGGGCGGCGATGTATATTTATGTTAGTTAAGTTTTATTTCGTTCTTTTCAATAATTCTTAATATAACTTTACAGTTTTTAACATAACCAACTATTTAAACTAGGTACTAAATTAAAAGACTAACTGAGTATCTGTATAAATAAAAATAAAAAACAAAACTTAGGCGTCGAAGTATTCGTCCGCATCGCTGTCATCCGGATACGTGCCCAGAAGACTGGCAGCATTGCCACATTGAATGGCAATGCTAATTCTTTGGCCAAAGAACGAGCCAGCCCTCTGGTCACATGAAGTGTCGACCAGTCGGTGAGAAATTTCCTTAAAAAGGAGATGCGCATTCGGGCCCCATGATGCAAGCGTTTCAACCCCAAACGGCTCAAAGCTGTAGTTACCCATAAGGTTACAGTATTTGCGCCGCTTGAGGGTCTCAGCAGCTGCAGCAGTGGCGCCAGCACAGCCCGCCGTGCTAGGAACATGAGATGGCGCAAGAGTGTCGACACAGGTTGCGTCCCACACCTTGTTACAATAGTCTTATTGTGTTGCATACTCACACGATAAAAGTTCTTTAAATAAATGAAGATTTAAAAAAAGTATGAGCAAATATAAGTGGAGGTTCCTACGTCTCAGTAACCATTTCCAGCAACTCTACATCATCGTCAGCATATAGTGCTCATTTCGCACTTACCCTTTTGACGGCCCTAAAAAGGTCGAGTTCATTTGCCGCCATCGCCATGTTGGACGAATGAGACTGTTTGACGGTAGATTACAGAAGCACTGTACCGTTTTCTTTGTATGTTGATTACTGCTTGCTTACAGGCTATCAGGAAAGCAGAAGTGGAAACCGATCAGTCTCGGCCGTACTCTAACATATTTTCAAACGAGTCTTTCAGATTTTTTCGGGAGTACGTAGGTACTCGAAAGTGTGAAACGAGAGATCGTTGATATTTTTTTTGTATTGTGTTATTTCGTACGCTTTAGAGGCGAGTGATTTTTGGGTCGGAAGCGAGTTTTTTGTCAGAGGTCGTGAATTTACACGTTGTTTTCAGTCAGGCGAGCCTCACTCGAATGGATATCCAATCCATCAAGGGAGGTTCGGTTTTAAGCCTGCCTTTATTTTGACTGAAAAATAATATTGCAGGCAACCTAGAAATGTAAGTGGTTCTATGAATTAGATTCCTTCATCTGAAGGGCAAATCCTGTAATTTTTAAGAACGGTCGCATTATGGTCGCATTCTAATCTCATTCGCCATCTGTCAAAAATACAGTCTATTTACCAATATTTTTGACAAGTTTGACAGATAGCAACTTGAATGTGAACGTTTTTTAAGTACGAGAATTGGCCTTCTGATTACAGCTCCTATTATGAGGAAAGATTAACCAATTAGCAAGTTTATAGCGGGGTTGTCTGTAGGTAGGAGTGTCGAACTTCTTTCCTAAGTCTCGTCTTGGTCTTGTAGGGCATCGATAGTTTTCTTGTTAACCCCTCCAACTACATCTTGATGGCAAAATTGCCGCAATGACGTGAACAAATAGTATTAGTTTCGCCGGATAGTTGTCACAAATGAGTTTATACTAGGGAACGAACATTTTGCGTGTGAGATTTGTGCAGAGAACAAAAGATCGTAGGGTGTTTTTAAAGTGAAACTTTTATTATATCGTCTCAAACTTTTTCGTCAGTGTGTTGCATGTCGCGTGACGGTCGGCCGCGGAGTAGGGATAAAGTGAAAGGCGCTCGTCAGAGCAGCCAAGGCCAATATGGCAGCGCCTATAGAAGTTTCACTTTTACTGTGGTTTCATAAAACCACACAATCCTTTTTTTTTTACTTGTATTATTTTAATGTAAACAAATTCTTTGACTGGACAGCACTGGGTAAATGTAACATAAATGCGAATGATTTTAAAATTGAATATATTATTTTCACACATAATAATTAACTTAGTTTTAAGTTTAATATTATAAGTAAAAAGAGGTTACACGCTTCGCAAGTGGCACGTAAAAACTCGGCTAAGTAGCCATGTTTTCTTCGTCTTATCTCTTTTTCGCTCCCGATAATTATGACATGCTGTCCTACTTCATATAATAGTGTAACATTGTGCCATTTTTGAAGATCGAATGTTAGGTAGGTAACCTATCTACGTCTTTTTACTTATAAGTACTTGGGCGACCGAGCTCTGCTCTGGTGAAAATAGAGAATGCTCATTTAATAATCATATTCATATTCATTTATTATTTGTTTGTCACAGGTGAAAAGACAGTTCTTACAGTTAATATTATTGTATCACTGTAACATACCCATGGGCTGTACAATATATAGGTATATGTATGTCAATATTATTGGCTATGTTAAAAATAATTAATACAATTACACTCTTAATTGTTGGTGATTTTTATCCATTGCATTGATTGTTTTAGTCAACCTCATTTTACATTAATTATTATACATATTTTTTACTGTCATAAATTCATAATAGTACAGGAAAGTTCATACAAATTCCATGTATAGTGGGTACATACTAATTCCATGTTGCCATGTCATTGTTCTAAGGTAAGGTAAGGTTCTTTTTCTAAATTTTAGGTAACCGAGCTCTGCTCGGGTGAAAAAACGGAGAAAACGAATTTTCCCAGATATGAGACCTAGCAAGATCGATTTTTCCTCCGTGAACCCCTATGTAGCAACTTTCATTGAAATCATTAAAGCCGTTTTCGAGAACGTGATTACAAACATGATACAAATATTACTCATTTAATTGCTTTATTCATATCTTAATGGGTGATGATTGACTTATTTTGCTTGTCGCAAAAATGTTAACTACTTATATTGTTGTATTTTCGCTTCAAAAATCGCTCTAATTTACGACGTAAACGTCGTATTTTTTGCTGGGGCCTCTTAAGTCTATCTAAGTCACTCACTCTTTCCAACAATAAGCTCAAAACCATCTCAAAATTCATATCTCCCAGCAATAACTCAAACAGTGAGCCTACTTAATACCGCCGTTGTTACCCTTAACCGAACCCGATTACGTTACAAACGATTCCGAGACTCGGTACCAAATGACCGATCTCTTTCCTTGCTCCCATTTGGCACATAGAAATGAGGTCTTAGAAATTATCCCACAGAGGATTTTGTACTCTATCCGGAAAACGTTATGGTTGAGTTTAGAAGTGTTGGTGTGAAAATATATAAGGGTTTACGTTCGTTAGGATTGACTTTACGTGTTTGGATAGATACGCACGATTCGTTTTGAGTTTTATTTACACTTGATAGTTATGGTTGTATGGTGTTGCCGGGTCGAGGTGTATGTTAGATGTTTGTGTAAGGATTTTATCGGAAGTAAATAAAAAAATGTTTTGTAATGTTGTGACCGCTTGAAGGTTTGTCGGTAGCTGCTGTTACGGGTTTATCTAATGTCTGGCACGGAATAAAATTGACTCTTTGAGTGATTGAGGCCCGCTTGCGACACAGATGAGTGGTGGTAAACGCTAAACGTATTTAAAACATCGTTCTGTTTCTGTCAAATGTTTGACGATGACAAAGACAGAATTATATTTTAAATATTATGATTAGCGGGTGAAAAGTTCACTCATCCTCCATAGAAAAGCGACGATCCTCTGATCAGACGGCTACCGCCCGAAGATAATAAATTAGTTTTTGTTTGTGGTGACCTAAATATTGATTTATTAGTTAACTCACCTGATAAATATAAGCTTATATCATTGTTTAATTCATTCAATTTAAAATGTATATTTAATGAAGCGACTAGAATAACAGCAACCTCAGCTTCATGCATTGACAATATATTTACTAATTGTAAAATACAAGACTCATCCTTAATTAGTGGCGTTAGGTCTGACCATACTGGTCAACTTGTATCATTTGAATCAGATAAAAAGTTACGTTTAGATAAAACTATTCAGTTAAGACCTCTTACTAAAAATAAATTGAAAATGTTTAATAATAATGTTCTTAGCAATCTTTCAACAGCTAGTTTTGATTCACAAGACCCCAACATAAACTATGGTACATTATTTTCTACAGTATGCCAAGAATTCCATAAAGCATGTCCTGTAAAAACAGTAACAATCAATACCAAACCAAAATTTAATGAATGGGCCACTCCTGGCATTAGAAAAAGCAGAGATATTTTATATAATTTATATAACGAAAAATCATTGACTTCTGATCAAGTAATTCATAATTATGTAAGAAAATATTCTAAGATATTTAAAAGAGTCTGCGCCCAAGCTAAATCTAAATTAATAAGTAACAAAATTAATAATTCTAACAATAAAATAAAAGCTGTGTGGCAGGTAATTAACAAAGAAACTGGAAACACAAAACAGCGAGATCAGAATGAATTGTCATTAAACATTGATAATGTAACCATTTCAGATAAGTTAAAAGTTGCTGAGACACTAGAAAACTTCTTTACCAACATCCCAATAGAGGTTACGAAATCTCTCCCCTCATCATCTATACTAGCTGAATCTCTTTTAAAAGAACACTTCAGTAGAGACATTCCAAGTTTTGAATTCAAGCCCATTTCTATTGACACAATTAAAAAAGCATTTAAAAGTCTTAACATAAAAAACACTGAAGACTTATGGGGGATTTCCGTTAAGGTTCTTGAAGATATCATTGACACAATTGCCCCTGTCCTAACAGGCATATTTAATCAATGTTTAGATAGCGGTACGTTTCCTGATTTAATGAAACATAGTAAAGTAGTACCAATTTTCAAATCGGGTAGTAAGAGTGATCCCTCTAATTATAGACCAATATCTGTGCTACCAGCATTGAGTAAAATATATGAAAAAATCATGCTAGACCAGATGTTGTCACATTTTAATTCTAATGGGATTTTACATAGTCACCAGTTTGGTTTCACGAAAGGTAGGTCGACGACTGACGCAGGAGTAAAACTCATCAGTCACATTTTGGAATCCTGGGAGAAGTCCCAGGATGCAATTGGCATTTTCTGTGACCTCTCAAAAGCGTTTGACTGCGTTGACCACAATACACTGATCTGTAAATTACACCACTACGGAATTCGTGGACAAGCTGCTGATCTTGTTCTTTCCTATCTATCAAACAGGCAGCAAAAAGTAAATGTTAATGAGGCGACGTCTTCGGGGTCTCTAGTTAAAATGGGCGTGCCTCAAGGCTCAATTCTCGGCCCTTTCTTATTTCTAGTTTATATAAATGATCTTCCTTACATGATGACTAACTTATCAGATATAATTCTATTTGCTGACGACACTTCTCTTATTTTTAAAATAGACAGGAAAGATACAGATGTATTACATGTTAACGATAGTCTGGCTGTACTTTCAAAATGGTTCGCAGCTAATAATCTTTTACTTAATGCGAACAAAACGAAATGTATTAGGTTCTCATTACCAAATGTACCTCAAGTAGGTCTAAATCTAAAACTTGATGGCAAAAACCTAGATGCAATAACGGAAACTATATTCTTAGGAATTACTTTAGATTCAAAATTACAATGGGGCGCCCATATTAGAACTCTTTCAGGTAGATTAAGTTCAGCTGCATATGCAGTAAGAAAAATAAGGCAGTTGACTGATATAGCCACAGCTAGGTTAGTATACTTTGCTTATTTCCACAGTATTATGTCTTATGGCGTCTTGCTGTGGGGATCGGCAGCTGACGTAGATTCAATTTTCATTTTACAAAAGAGGGCAATCCGCGCGATCTATAAAATGGGCCCTCGCGAGTCCCTTAGAGACAAATTTAAAGAAATTGATATACTGACTTTGCCTTCACTTTATATCTTAGAAAGTATTATGTATGTTCGCAAAAACTTAAGACTTTTCAAAATAAGAAGCGATTTCCATAATATTAATACACGTAGTCGACATGAAATTGTGATACCCAAATTTAGATTAACTAAAACAAGCAAGTCATTTCTTATAAACAGTATCCGCTTTTATAACAAGTTGCCAAAGTCTGTGACAGAACTTAGCGATGGGAAGTTCAAAACCCACATCAAACGTGTCCTTATCAAGAAAGCATATTATAAAATTAAAGACTATGTTGAAGATAAGGAAGTTTGGCAATAATTCCTTCTGCACATGTGGCTTCCCTGGTACCTCATTAATGGCATAAATAAGTAAGAGTCTATTAACTGCTCCCAAATTACCATGTTTATTTAAATCTTTATTTTTTTTTTTTGTTTTTACATTCGTCCTTGACATATTTATTATTCTATTATTTGACATTATATACCTACGATTTAATTTGAACTTTTTTTTTTTTTTTTGTGACTTGTGGACATGATAATTACTCAGATTGATTACAGTTGTAACAGAAATCATATAATTGCGTTTTATTAAAATAGGTTTTTTACTTTTATTAATCTATTTATTTTTTGTATAGATTCTTTTCTACATATTTTGTGAATGTGAGAACGCTGTAGGCTTAGTGGATTGTAGACCTGTTGACCATTTTCTATTTTGTTAAGTACTTGGTACTTATTGAAAGACCTACACTGTCCTCCCATACCTAGAAACACTGTTATATGAAAGTATTGTAAAAGCCAATTATTTTTAAAAGAGTAACCGTGGAGTTTCTTGCCGGCTCTTCTCCATAGGAAACGACCAATTGGAACCGTGCACCTAGCTTCTGACGTTTCATAAGTGCCCATGTAGGTTTATGTGAAATAAAATATTTTGATTTTGATTTTGAAGATTTATGTCGGGACATTGTATATATGCTAGTCGCCCGGCCAAATCTGCTTGCACGATGCAGGATTTTGCGTGACATTAATATGATGCGTAGTTTCCATTTGATTCGATTTGTGGTGCAAGCGAACTCAAAAATAATTTCTGAGGTCCTAAGCAGAACTTAAAAACCTCAAAACTATGAAATCACCAATACGAACTGAGCTATAGTGGCTAATTGCCTTTTAGCAAAAGGTGTAAAATTCATCCGAGGTAATTTGTACACCGTAAGAAAGAAATGCAATATCATGCAGTGTGAAAATAACATACTGAAGTTATTTAATAATGCTAACAAACAAAATAACTTCAAAACATTTTACGAAAATTCCTTTAAGAAAAACGCAACTCATGAAAATTGCTTTCAGGAGCACTTTATTCGCTTGCACTTAAAATATTCTTCATAAAACATAATTCAAACTCAAAAACGCACTACTTTTCACGTTTTATAAAAATGATATATTATGCAGATATGATTTTCAGCAAGATTTCAATCTTCAAGGAGTAAGTTTCTCGAATTTTGAGTTCATTTTCTTGGAAAAAAATATTTCTAGCTGATACCTACATAAATATGTTCTGACTATTAAAAGGAATAGATTATCGGTACATTCCACTCGACATTTTCACGAACACATGAAAACAGTCAAGGAAGAAATAAGTTCGTGTTCGCAAAAATACAAGTCCAGATTGGAGAGACATCCCGACTAATTGGCCGCTCAACTCACAATGCCGGATTGTGTCGACATACTTAAAAGACGCAACGTTCTACAGTGGCGGGGAAGAACAAAATTTAATTGTGGGCGAGGTACATTTCGCGAGGCCCTCTGGTGGCGCAAGAAGACGAAAAAAAATAGTTAAACAATTGTCAAATTTTAAATAGGTCGAGTAGGATAGGCCGTTCAAAAATATTGCGTTCTATGTGAAAACCATTTTTCTATTCAAAGATCCATTTGCGTAATATTAAGCTTTAACGCGTTCAGTGCCGGGACCCATCCTGCAGGGCTCATGTCAATATATTTATCGTTTTAGGACGAATTTTTTCGACGCGTTCACGGCTTTTATACAATGCCTTCCTGCCTTCAACCTTCGAGGTGCGAGGCCCCTCGGACCGCGAGGCCGTAGGCGGTAGCCCACGTCGCCCACGCCTTATGCCGCCTCTGACGTTTTACAATAGGGAAGGATGCTAAAAATCGTTATTTTATCCGTCAATTAGATTATTAAAAAATAATGGACACGTATTTTTCCTTTTTTTACGTAATCAAAAGATTATTGCGATACATTGAGTTAAAATGTGACATGACGTCACGAGAATGTAGATTTTATACTTAGTTGTGACGTAGCAACTCCCACTCCACAAACAGTCAGATTATCCTACAACACATCTGCTCATAGTATTGGAAATTGATTGCAAGATACCTACGCAAAAAAAAACCGCTAGAGTAGGCACACACCGACACACGATCCATAATTTTTTCATTTATTAATTACATCAGTATATTATTAAAAATTGTTTTTCCATATCTGGGCTGTACTTTTCTTAAAAAATTATTAAATCCATGATCAGTTGTTACTGATCATGGATTTAATTATTTTTTAATTCCTTTTAATTGCTTGGCCTTCCATTTACAATAGATAAATTATTAAAGTTTCTAAATGAACTGATGCAAAAGAGACTAGGTTTAGTTTCATATAATTCAGAATTTCAAATATGTACTCAAACTATCTAAAGGACACAGATGTCCTTAACCAATCTGCTAGCAAACGAACCGTTTACCAGATGGTACAATTTTTGTACTAAATCCTATTATAATTTATACAATTAGCTTAGTAGAGGATTATTACGGTTGGATTATTGTAATGAGATTAAAATAAAAATTAGTTTTCGTCAGTCTGCATTTTTAACCGACTTCAAAAAAGGAAGAGGTTCTATGTTTGTAGCTTATGTATGTTTTTTTTTATGTATGTCCACCGATTTCTTTATCAACTGTGGAGTGATTCTGAAATTTCCCTTTCAAACATTAAAGGGTATGCTCTCGACACCTCGAGAGAAACTAACACCTTGAGAGAACTATAATTTAATATGGAACCACCGTTCCATATAAAATTATAGTTCCATATAAAACTAACTTTGCTTGGATAGTTTTTGAATTAGCTTCAATAATACGTATGTTTTCCCAATCAGTATGTGGATGATTGATAAGTTCCTGTCACTGTTATTTACATTGCAGAAAGTAGTATTCGTGGGGTAGGTACCACAATAAAAAAGTGGAAAATAAAAACTTTTTACAAAAAAAAAACAACCGACTTTAAAAAAAAAACACTAAAAATGTTATATTTTAGTTGATTTATACTATCAAATTTAACTGCAATCATCATCTGCCTAGCATTTTCCCAACTATATTGGGGCGGCTTCCAGTCTAACCGCATGCAGTAGAATACCAGAATTTTACAAGGAATGACTGCCTATCTGACCTCCACAACCCAGTAACTGGGTAACACAATACCCCTTGGCAAGACAGGTTGTCAGACTTTTTGGGCTTTTGACTACCTGGAACGACTGTCACAGATCTACGAATGACAGCCGGGACTAACGGCTTAACGTGATTTCCGGGGCACGGAGGGGTTCAATAATTGGATCACCCAGCCACGAAACGACCGCGGCAAGCGCACTTTAACCTTCGATTAACCCGTGTGACTGTTATTAGTTAGCCACGAGCACCTCGAGTTTTTATGAAGGGTGTGTAAAATCAGTCGTGCCCACCCAAGCGTTATTTCATCTAGAATGTTCACTGAAGCAGACGACAGACGGATTAACTTCTAACAGCTCCTGTTAATTGCACTCCAATGATTTTTAGGGTTTCGTACGTCAAAAGGAAAAACGGGACTCTTATAGGATCACTTCGTTTTCCATCCGTCAGTATGTCAAGAGCGTTTTTCTCAGGAACGCGTGGACGTATCAAGTTGAAATGACCAAATATGAGAGTCTAAATATGGTCCCTTGGAGCTCTAAAAAAATCAAGCTTCTAAATCAACGCAACAAAAAAATAAAGCCATTTACTTACGCGGCCTTTATTTTTGATACTCGCAAATAAATCAAAAACTACAGGGTAAACCTACTTCCCGTAGACCTAGAACCATGAATTTTGGCAGGAAGCTAGGTAGGCACATGTAAAGGAAAAAGTTCGAAAATAGTTAATTTGTTGGTTGATCACAAAAATTTATCCCCACAAAACATATTCAAAATTAACTGAGCCAGATAATATACGTTAAATTCTCTTTGCAATTTTTAATGAAGTAAAAAAAAAACATTTAAAGAATTTTCCCTTGAGATGTGCTTAAGCACCGATGCGTTCCATGAAAAATGACAAAGCTCGGCATTAACCTGAACAGTGAACAGCCACCGGAGAATTCTTTTTCTGTTCAAGAATAAGTAAAAACAAACAAATCCTGAACCTCAAACCAAATCTCAACCCAAAGATTTTATTGTAAAAAAACTAAAATAAACGACGCTATTAATATTTTAACTAAACAGTGCCTCAGGGGACTTGTGACGAGCAAATCTTGCAACAAATAGTGATGCGGACCGTACCAAGCCTTGCCGACTTAATTGAAGCGTATACAAATTATATGTTAATTTTGAGATACAAAGACGTAGAGGAGAATAAACTAGAAAACACTTATTATTGTGACTTATTTGATGTTTATTAATATTTGTTTTAATCTTAGTGTTAATTTTATGTTGAAGTCAAAAGTAGATTTAGTGTTGTTTTAAGGGTTCCGTACCCAAAGGGTAAAACGGAACCCTATTACAAAGACTCTGCTGTTCGTCCGTCTGTCTGTCTGTCTGTCTGTCACCAAGCTGTATCTCATGAACCGTGATAGTTAGTTGTCACAGATGATATATTTCTGTTGCCGCTATAACAAACAATATACAATACGCTATAACAAATACAAAAAACAGAATAAAATAAATATTGAAGGGGGCTCCCCCTCTTCAATATTTATTTTACACAACAGAGATGATTTTTTGCCGTTTTTATAGATAATAGTAGAGAGCCCTTCGTGCACGAGTTCGACTCACACTTGGTCGGTTTTATTTAATGTTTGTTTTTTAACTCAAAAGTAGATTTTCTGCTGCATAGGGCTCGATAGTTTATGAAGAATTAATAATGGAGAAAGGCAACCAATTATGACAGAAAATTCCATAGAAAACTTGAAAATACATATCTACCTACCTCGCATCTCTTAGGCATGAAAACAACACTTCTTCTTTTTTCGTGTCGATGGTACTCTTCTTTATAATATTATAAAACTCAAACTCAAAGCATTTATTTCAATTAAACCATTTACAGGCACTTTTGAATTGTCACGGTATCAGTTAGTCAGAAATATGAAGCTAGTTGCCCATTCCAAAGCGTAGTAGGTACCTATGGAGAAGAACGGGCAAGAAATAAATATTGGTTACATCATTCATGTGGAAATTATACATGTGAGAACAATGTAGAAAGACGTGTACGTTAGAAGTGTCCGTAATAAAAAGATAAAACAAAGAACAATTCAAAAATTAAAATAAATTAAAAATAAGCCGTGGCAACTAAGAGATGACCAGTCCCAACTGACGGCGCCCGTTCACGAACATGACGCGTGGATATATTATATTTTATGAGCTCAGTAGGCCACATTGCCGCAATCAATGTGGCCACATTGATTGCGGCAATGTGGCCAAACAGCACTGAAACACGTACGAAACCTGGGAATCTTAAAGTCTTGAGCAAGGAGGTTACGTAAGGTTGCTTTTAAGCAAGGCTCATTATAATTATTTCAAAATCTCTTAAAAAATTAAAAACAAAAAATCATAATTAAGTACAAAAATTGCTTCATAATTTTCACCAGTATTTAACCGCCCCTTTTTCAATTCACCCCTTTGTGTTCATCGCACCCTTCCAAAATGTAAGTCCTTCATTAATTATTTAAAATATTTCCTTAATCCCGAAACAAACACTTCAATTAATAGTCAAGTGACTTTACAGGATTAAACGGGAAACTCCCGAAACCCGGGATTCCGGGAGATTAGTGAGAAGCCTGAGACAACATTATGGAATTACCACTGTAAGGCGATGGCCAAATCTGTTCGAGACAAGAGATTCTCTTAAACGATATTGATATTCTGATAAATTTTATTTAATTGAGGAAAATGTGTTAATGGTAAGAAATTTTCTTGTTATTTCTGATTAAGTAATTCATTTGTGAATGACTCTAATCGATCGTGATTAATAACAATTAACCAACAGGTTACCATTAATATTTCTCCCTACAAGTAGGTAAGTGCCTAATTGGTTTAAAGTTCACAAATCCTGAACTTTAGCTTAATTTTCATTGAACAAACTCAAGTTCTATAATCCAGAAACCACTCCACATCCGAGAAATCTCAATTAGGAAAGTATTCAATAATTAATAAATCAAACTTGGAAAACACATTTCTACCACGTTTACATCACTATAACATGAAGAAACGGTTGTACATTATTAAAAGAAAATACCTACTTGCTTAAGAGTATTTTGAAACTATTTTTTTTTTCTTTATGGCATCTAGCTGGCCTCTGAGGCCATGACTATTTAACCGAGCAAACCTGTGGGTGCCTTAAGCTGCTACACTCAAAGCCTCCAGCCAGGGACTTATAAACTAAACTTATAAACTAGGTGAACGCTCACTAAGGGCACCCCCTGTGGGGTACGAACCTCGGCTTAGGGCGTTTAGCGGAGAGAGCCTTTTTTTTTTTTCTGGGTGGGAAATTATCAAATAACTTCTCCCGCTCTGGGTGGAGCGGGAGGCGTGTCAGACTCTTACTGACTAAAACCCACCCGTGTTCCTTCGGTTGCCCTGTTGCCGGGGGCCACGATTTCCCTCTCGGTTTTCTTCGAACCCCCGGCAGGCACTGGCCCTAGCGGACCCCGTCAATTCTGCTGACATCTCTTTGAGGCGCGCGTGGAACACAACGCGCCGTCGACCCGGGCTTGGTCCTTATCGGACGGCGAGCTACCCATTGCTCACCGTCCGCAAGCCCGCGCAACAAACAAACAAATAAACAACAAAAACAAATAAACAAACAAAAACAACAAACAAAAAAACAAACAAACAAATAATAACAAAACAAAAACACAAAAAAACAAATAAATAATATAAAAAAAAAAAAAAAAAAAAAAAAAAAAAAAAAAAAAAAATTCTATTCTATTCTATTCTATTCTACGGTGGCCGGAAATCGGCTCGCAATTCCCGCCCCGGGTGTCTCCTCCTATTGCGGCGGTTAGGGGCGTGAGGGCGCGAAATTTGCCTCTCCCTCACGCGTTCCGCCTCCTCCTTAGCGGAGAGAGCCTTATTTTTTTAAATCTTACTTTATGGTAGTGACTGTATGGTATGTGGTGTGTGGTACTGTATGGTGTGGTGGTGGTTCAACTATAAGTTTTGCCAATCTTTGACTAGTTATAGCGACTAAACTATTAGATATATTTAATTGTATTTTTAACCGACTTCCTAAAAGGAGGAGGTTCTATGTCCGACTTTTATTACGTTTTTTTTTTCTTATGTATGTTAATCGATAGTTTCCTCAATTGTGAACCGATTTAAAAAAAAATTTTTTTCATTTCGTAGAGGAAGCTTGCGCGGTAGTCCTATATAAATTATATTAAGTGTGCTTGAGTAGTTTTTGAGTTAGCTTCGATAAGACGTATTTAATCCACTTTGTGTATCTTGATCATGCTAGAATACTCCCTGTCACTTTTTTTACATAGCAGGTAGTGGTGTTCGAATTTGTGTGGGGTAGGTACCACAAGTAAAAAGTGAACATTAAAAACATTATACAAAAAAAAACACTATAAAATTAAAAATTACTTCAATTTCGGAACTATGTGGCAAAAAACGAAAATTCAAACTCAGACACCGACTTCCGAAATTAATTATTTTTCACTTTTTAGTGTTTTTTTTTTTTTTAATTCGTTTTTTTTTTTTTTTTTGTTAAAAGTTTTTTCGTATCCAGACTGGGAACGTCATTAAATATATGTAATTTAATTTACTGTCGTATTGTCGTGTTCACCTTGTAAATGAGTAGCTATCACCTTCAGTAGGTACCTACCAGTAAACCAAAAAAAACTACAACACAAAAAGTATCTTATTTTTCCTGCCCTCGCTTACGTTTAATACCTGGAAAGGTAAACATAATCTACGGTTAACGGTCTGCTATCTTAGAATCCGTCGGTTAGCGGCCGAACATGAGATAAGCCTACACGGGCATTAATTAAACGTATCTCTATAGTGGTGTAGTCGTTAACCCTCGCTATTTGTTAGTGGTGTATTGCCCCTTTAGTGGAAGGGTAGGCCCACCGTTTTTTGGAAGCAAAAGTGTTGATTGAATGTTCATACTTAACATAACATTGAATGACGCCTGTGTATAGGTTTTTGCAGAGGTGTACATATACGTAATACATCCAAATTTCGCCAATTATGTTAAAGTCCCATGTAATAGAGCGCGAGTTTATTGCCATCAATCGGGCACAAATCTAGACTCCTGATTGTTTCTGAGAACATCCAAATAAAACATTGCCGACCCGGGAATCGAACCCAGGACCTCATGCTCAGCAATAGCGCTTGTAACCATTAGACCAATGAGGCAGAATCTTCATTCATAGGCACATATTATGGATTTGGTGTGATTATAGTATGGAAAATATATGGACTTGGCCACGAGCTAAATGGTAACAATCTATACTCCGTTTGAAATAAGATTAGACATTTAACTAAACCTTTTTTACAGTTCGTTCAACCGATTTTGACTTCTATTGCGTCGGTGGCATGACAAATGGCAGCTGCAGTAAACTTTGGTATTGTAACCACTTTTTTTGCTTTTAATGCCATCCTTATGCCTACGGTATAGAAGTCAAAATCGGTTGAACGGACTGTAAAAAAGGTTTGTTTAAATGTCTAATCTTATTTCAAATGGAATATATACATATTATAAATTAAAGTCGGTTTTCGTATTTGTCTGTATGATCGCGTTGTTCTTCTAAACCACGCAACAGATTTTGATGAGGTATTCACCATCGTTTAGAGAATTTATTCCGAAAGGTTTATTTGTATAATACATTAATATTAAAGTTACGTAAAACTAAGAAATCTCGATGATTTGTCAAATCGTAAAAACCGTGCGAGGCAGGGAGCGGGCCACTAGTAAATCATAAACGGATGTTATACGCACCGGTTCTAGATAAAAACAAAAACAGACCGCCTAACCTTAGTCCTTTGGTGCCAATCAATTGCTTAAAAAATATAACCAACTAATGGTCAGATCGGCTAGATAATTATGTAATTAAATTGCTGAATTCTCTCATAAATCCACCTGAGTTTATGAGAAAATTGATTGATTTGAATATCAGAACGCAGTATAAACTCTGCGGTATGGTCGTTGGTAATTTTCATGTTTCCGAATTAAGTAACTCGAACGTCGCATTTGGGAATAACCCCCCACAGAGGCAAAGCTCATAACCACGCGGTCGTATTTCCGACGATGATTCCCGAAGTGCATACTTTTTTGGGATATCTACAATATGTAAAAAAAAACGTGTCCGATCCAAAAGGGGCACATAGGTACTGCATTACCTAAAAGTAATAAAAAGTCTTATTATTATCCTTAATATTATAAATGCGAAAGTAAGTTTGTTTGTTACGCCTTCACGCTAAAACGGCTGAACGGATTTGGATGAAAATTGTCACATAGATGATGCCCTGGAAAAGAACATAGGATACTTTTTTTCCCACGGGATCGAGACTTATGCGGGTGAAACCGCGGGGCGCAGCTAGTAGAAAATAAAAAAGGTATTGCTATTTAAAAGTAACATTTATAGTGCCAAAATTATCCCAAATCCATTAAAAATTAGCAATTTTTCAACAAAGATTATGAGTTGTGACTCCCGCTAAGCGACGGCCGCCCACGCCCCATGTAATAACCCGGTAAAATTCCCCATTGAAAAAAAGTGACGATTTTTTTTACCAAATAAATAGACTCAGTACGATACCTAATATATATATAATAAGTAATCTTACATATTGAACAGTCATACTGTTTGACTAATTAATCATTACTGACAAACACAAATAACAAGACAACATCATCATCAGCCTATAACGTTCCCACTGCTGGGACACAGGCCTCCTCTCTATGAGAGGGAGTGGGGCGTAATCCACCACGCGGGCCCAGTGCGGGTTGGTAGATGTCACATGTCTTTGAATTTTCGGTTCTAGGACATGCCGGTTTCCAACATATTAGTCCATAATCTCCAAAGTAGTTATTTGCTGCAAGAATGTAATCACAAATCCTTACAACTTTGTGAACATAAAAACATTCGCTTGTTTTATATGAGTACAGGGTAATGAAGCTGTTTCTCTTGCTTTATGAGCTAGAATTCTTGGTCGGTCATTTGAAGAATGCAGAATATTTCGCTGGCATTATGTTGGACATTTCGTACGCGTTTAGCAACGGGTTTTAGGGTACGATTACCGTGTAATAAATGTATGTGTTACATAGTAAATGGGTGTGCGCTTTCAACTAAATATTCTGGACTTACCAAAATTAACAGCTGCAATTTTAGTGATCATAACAAAAATATTGCCGTTATCAAAGTCTTTACAACTTAAAATCGTAGCTTAAAATCGAGGAGCTCGTGGCTAAGTACTAACAGCCGCTCGGGTCGATCTGTCAGGTTAAGCTACGCTTGCCGGGGTTTGGTCCGTGGATGGGTGACCATTTCTACATACCGAGACTCCTCCGTGCCTCGGAAAGCACGTTAAGCCGTTAGTCCCGGCTGTCATTCGTGGATCTTTGACAGTCGTTACGGGTCGTCAGAAGCCCGAAAGTCTGACAACCAGTCTTACCAAGGGGTATCGTATTACCCAGTTACTGGGTTGTGGAGGTCAGATAGGCAGTCGCTCCATGTAAAATACTGGTATTCAGCTGCATCCGGTTAGACTGGAAGCCGACCCCAATAAAGTTGGGAAAAGGCTAGGCAGAACACACAACTTAAAATCGTGATATGTAGTCATTTTCACAAAATGGATGGGACATTTGGCCCAACTAGATTTTTTTCTTTTTTTAAGAACAGTCACCTCTATCAATTTTAAAGCGCTCAATACGCCACGATGACTGCAATTTTAGCGAAGCACCCAATGATCGCTAAATAGATCAGACATCATTTTCGCGAGCGTTTATTCTAAAAAGTTGGCAACGTCGCAAATAGCTATCAAATATTTCGCTGTTTTAATTAATTTGGCAATATTTATGTATGGAAATATGAATTATCACTAACTAGTGACCTAAAATATTAGTAATGAATTGCAATTATAAGACTTAATTTGATGTTTTACCCGTGTAAAAACTTTTTACAAAAAAAAAACACTACAAAGTGAACAATAACTTTATTTCGGAAGTCGGTGTCTTTGGTTTTGAATTTTCGTTTTCTGCCACCGACTTTCGAAATTAAAGTTATTTTTCACTTTGTAGTGTTTTTTTTTTGGAAGTCGGTTGTTTTTTTTTGTAAAAAGTTTTTATTTTTCAGTTTTTAGTTGTGGTATTTACCCCACATAAATTCAAATACCTGCTATGTAAATAACAGTAAGAGGAACTTAACATATCATCCACATACCTACTAAGTGGGAAAAAATTCGTATTATTGAGGCTAACTCAAAAACTGCCCAAGCAAAGTTAATAAAATTTATATGGGACCACACGGGAAGCACCAGCTTTCAAATAAAAAAGGAATTTTCAAAATCGGTTCACACAATAGAAAGTTCTGAGCTAACAAAAATAAAAAAAAATATACAGTCGAATTGAGAACCTCCTCCTTTTTTTAAGTCGGTTAAAAAGGGAGAGTTTTCAAAACTTTTTTACATCTAAACTAAATATTCGGTGTTACGATACTATAATATTTCATATTTCCATACAGTAATATGGCCAAATTAATAAAACCAGCGAAATATTTGACAGCTATTTGCAACGTTGCTAACTTTCAGTGCACACTCTTAGTATAAGAAGAAATCTGCAAATACTCGTAGCTGCACCGGTGACTGAAAAGTTGTGTGAAAATCAGTGTTGTCATGGTGTGAAAATGTCGTGAGGAAAGTTTCAAGCATGAATGTGGATGGATATATGAGTAGGGGAAGACCACTGAAACGATGGATGGCTTGTATGAAAGATCATAATGGCTAGAAAGGGGGGACTACCGAGATGAGGACTAATAGAGAAGTATGGAAGAAAATAAAAACAGTGGCAGTGCCGACAGAAGTTAAAACTTGAACAAGATCGCCTTGGTGGAAGAAAATACTTAAGATAAGATAAAGATAAATATCATTTATTTGTCCAAAACATGAGTATACACACACATGGCATGCGAGATGTTACAATTAAATTTTACCACAGTCATGTTTTGCCTTAACGTAGTACAAATATAAGTAGGTAGGTACATTTAATTAAATAATTATAAATTTATCCAGCATTCAAATAATTTATTAATAGTCCAAATTAGAATTTAAAAAATTAAAATGTATTACAGAATAGAGTAAACAACTCATAATGTTTAGTAAAATTAGTCAATTTAATGTCAAAGTAATTAGGAATGCACAATTATAAGAATTAGATTAATTTATCATTCAGAAATTCGTCAGTGCTGTAGTAGGCTTTCTCTAAAAGAAGGCTTTTTAACCTACTTCTTAATTTTCTTTTTTTTTTCTTACTTGTATAGAACATTGTTTTTTTTTAAATGGTCTTTTGCAGTTGTGACCACTAAGGTCTTGGCTGCTTAACCGGACTTTCCCTGTGGTGGCCTTAAGCTTCTAGACTTAGAGCCTCCAGCCAGGAGCGTTTAAACTATTCTAAATTAAAATTAAGCAAGTGCTCGCTAAGGGCTAAGGGTACGAACCTCGGCTTAGGACATCGCTGGGGGGAGGACAGCAAGAAGGGACAGGCTGGATCAAAATTAGATTTTCATCATGATTATTGTGCGGGGTATTTAAAGCTACGTGCTCAGCTGCAACAACTGCTGGCACCTCGAGCACGGGACGGGGGGAGTTTCATTTACTCGGGGATTCGGTCGCGATCGCAAAGGACCTCGGCGGCGAGGTTGAAATGACGGGAGGCGTCTGTTTCTGTGTACTATACTGGTGGCCCTATTCTGCTCCTGGAGGAGTGTAATGGGGTCATCTGGATCGGATAGAGATAGAACATTGGTCCGTAACCTTATATAAATAAAGAGCACAATCGCGTTTACAAAAATGAAGGTGTTGGTAACGATGTCGCGAGTTTAATTGATTTTTCCCATTTGAAAAATGCTCAACACGCCTAAAGAAGTTTTCACTTCAAAAATATGGTAACTAGACACAAAGAAATCTGTTCTTACTCGATATTCTTATTAAGACCGCAACATTTTGCCTAAAGGCCTCGGTAAAGTCACAAAAAAATGCTAATTCACGGCAACCTACTCATGAAACTTGTGAAATATCTACTTAAGTTCGTCGTACGCGCAATAAATTTACAATACCATTAAACTTCCTCCTCACTTGCTGTACAGTTTCAACAGTGATCTATTTAATAATTATAATGCTTAACTTATTCTACAAATTTTGTTAACCAAAACCAGGATACACGTTCACCTAGTCAATGTTTTTTCACTCCTTATCACAATGTCTTAAGGTTTATTTCTCCTTGGTGGTGGTCCTGTTCATCTGCAAAGTTAAATTGGTGGAAACTGGCGGAAGAGACAAGTCTGAAATTACACGTTTCTCAAAGTTTATTAGTTAGAGTGTTCGGATGGGGAGTTTTAATCGAACCTCTCACCTGGGTCTATTGACTTTCCACTTAATTTTGATTGGCCCAGAACAAGTATCGCGTAACCATTTATCTTGGAAACTTTGAAAATCAGTCTGTATACTGTAATCAGGATCCACTTAAAAAAAAAAACCAGTGGCACTCCGGGAGTGCCGACAGAAGTGAAAACTTGAATAAGATCACCTTGGTGGAAGAAAAATACTTGTATCGAACATTGGTCCGTAACCTTATCTAAATAAACAGCACAATCGCGTTTACAAAATGAGGTGTCGGTAACGGTGTCGCGAGTTCAATTGTTTTTTCCCATCTCAAAAATGCCCAACGTGCCTAAAGAAGTTTTCACTTCAAAACAAAACGCAAAACGATGAAGGAAAACATAATTAAGAAACGGACATATTCTAGACATGTTCTAAATGATTCGAAGAAATGTGACGTCCACCAACCCGCACTGGGCCTGCGTGGTGGATTACGGCTTACGGGATCTCACAGAGAAGAGACCTCTATCCCAGGCAGCGGTGGAAATACTGTAGGCCGATTATATAATATGTTCGTTGGGCCTCAAACCCTTAAAACAAAACATTACCATTATTTTATTTAAGAGAGGAGGTCGTGACTAAGTAATAACAACCGCACGGGTTGATCCATTAGGTTAAGCTACGCTTGCCGGGGTTGGTCCGTGGATGGGTTACCATCTTTACACACCGAAACTCCTCCGTGCCTCGAAAAGCTCGTTAAGCCATTGGTCCCGGCTGTCATTCGTGGATCTTTGATAGTCGTTACGGGTCGTCAGAAGCCCAAAAAGTCTGACAACCAGTCTTACAAAGGATTATCGTGTTACCCAGTTACTGGGTTGTAGAGGTCAGATAGGCAGTTGCTCCATGTAAAATACTGGTATTCAGTTACATTCGGTTAGACTGGAAGCCGACCCCAACATAGTTGGGAAAAGGCTAGGTAGATTGACCATTATTTTATTTAAGTATGTTCACGTAACATTATAAAACTGATTTTCATCCGTCATATCACACTCTCAGGTCCAGTTGAAAACCAGTCCTCTGCTAATTTCTTACATCACACTTTACACTTGTATTTGATTTTTATTTGTTATCTGCTGCATTTATATTGTGTGCTTTTCGATCAGTGCTAAATAAATATATTTTCTTTCTTTACCTACTTCTTCATCATAACCAGTACCCTAATTACGTAATACACGATCAATCACAATTTGTTTCGATTTGAAACAGATTGCTAATCCATTGCTTCATAAGTTGGAAAAAAAATCTGCTCAACAACGTAAATAACGCAATGAATGTTGTTGAACTGTCAAAATGAAACAAATTTGTCATGATCGTTTACAAAAATAAGTTACGCAATTAGGGTACAGGTACTAGACAATAATATAAATTAGAACACAATAATAACAATGAAATGGGCATACCTCGGCCTATTTATAATTCATTTAGTTATTAACTGAATAATAACTTTTTAAAATAAACAAAATAACAATACAAATTCTGTTCAATAACAAGAATAAAATCAATAAACGAAGATTCAATAAATTATTACAAGTCTCAATAGCTGTACCAAGTTTGATACTTAAAGATAACACTCGATAAAGTATTGATGCAAATTAATTCAGTCCTGTGTTGAATATTAACAAGTTCGTATAGAAAATGTATAGTTTATGTAGCTATCCAGTTTTGTCTCATCTTCTAGTAGGTTTGGCTTTTGGGTTCAGAAAAGCTTGGCGCCACTTTTGCAAGAGACACTTTTCCATTTCGACAATCGACAGAAAATACAGGGGGTAAAAAAAATCTGCTGTTTCATAGATAAGTGCAATACCTACACGGTCAAAATGTATGGAACAGCTGATTTTTAAAAAAAATAACCGACGAAAATTTTAATCGCAGTGTGTTCAGGATCAATTACTGAATCTATGTTGACAGTTTTCGCGTCGATGTCCCTGCCACCTTGTATATGATGACGTTCATCATTCGTTTCATTCATTCGTTCATCATTCCGTCACGACTAAAGAAAATATAGGCGCTTTGACAGTTTTGACAGGTACCCGGACCTGACGTCTCAGTGCTGCCACCTAGTAAATGTCATTTCAGAAAACCCAGACACATAGACAATCGCTTTCAAAGCGTTTCGTATTTCTACAGCACCTTTTAACGGTATTGACATAAGCTTTTAAGTAGCTTATGTTAGTCCCATGCAGTGTTGACTTTTCTATCATGGTTGTCACTGATGGAATGTCAGTGTAAGTCCTCTGGACCACAATTTTTGGAACGAAGTTCTTTAATGCGGCTTGTAAACTTTCAGAAATCGTCACGCTAAAAACGCTTCTTCTAATTCAAAAAGAAAGAAAGAGAGAGAGAGAGAGAACGCCGGCAGAAAAAACAAAAGACTGGAGTAAATTGATTCCAGTGTCGTGTGATAAAATTGTAAACATCGGCCCGAGTACACTGCATCCAGAGAATGTGTTAATTTGGTCAAAACGATTTTTCATCATGGGAATCGTTTTTATGGTTTTCGAGGGTGTTAAAGGCGATAGTGGGGTCGAAATGTAAATCCAAGATGGTGGCTGCGAAAATTTAGTTTTTTTTTTATCGTACGTGAGAAAGAATTTCGTTCCTGACGGGGGTCTCCCGACCGCACACGTTTTTTTTTTTAAATTACTTTCTACTTATTGAAGATTGTGCATACTAGCTAACCTGAGGGAAAAACGAGATAGGTACAGATAGGTAGGAAGGTTTATCACTCCTGCCAATCATGAGTGTTGTTCATCTCAGTATAGAGGCACTCAAAAGTAGTGGTGCAGCGTTACGGTTTATAAAATGCGGAGAAGAAAGTTATTGACCGTATTCACACCAAATCATAAAGCAAAGTATGGGACACTCGGGGCACTGCTCTTACCAGAAAAAGTAGCGAGTTGAATCTCCCTTTGTCTTCAACTTGATAATGACGCAGCACAAACACGATCACAAGGTGAATGGGACAGCACGTTACCCAAAGCAGTTCGAGTTTAAATTCAGCGGTTCCAATATATAGAAATATGGCGATCGCGTGTCAGCGGGCTGACCTTGGTCGCAACGCATGGAATATTCGCTGTTGTTGTTGTTGGTATTACTGATAGCAACAACAGCAACGAGGAATTGATGGCAGTAAGGCATCTCCTTCCCCTAAAAGAAAGTCCTTACCGTCTTAACATCTGAACCTGTTTTCCAACCTAAACATTATAACTATGTATTTGAATGGTCGCCATATTTCCTCAAATGTATAGTAAAAAAACCCTGTCCGATCCGTGAGGATGTTGTCAAGTATCGTGCTGGGAGTCTATTTATGCGGTAATTTTCAGAAAAACCGAAATTTTCAATGGGGAATTTTACCAGTTTATTTATTACATGGGGGCGCGGGTGGCCGTCGTTTAGCGGGTGTCAACAAGTCTTAACTTATGACCCCTGTTGAAAATTTGCTAATTTTTTATGAATTTGGGGTAATTTTTATACCAAAAATGTGATTTTTAAATAGCAATAGCTTTTTAATTTTCAATAATAATTAGATTTTTTATTACTTTTAAGTAATATTATTGCAGTACCTATGAACTCCTTTCGGGTCGGACAGGATTTTTTGTTACTTATTGTATAGACCAAGACACCAAACTTCACAAATGATATTTCTGACGTCATTGCGGTCTTCAAAATAGTCTAGTTTTGTACAGAAGCTTCGATTTTATGTTCATAACGAAAATGAAAACATATGCAGACAAGCGGTTTGACCAACCTTTTATTTTCTCCTAAAGACGGATCACGGATCGATCAAAAGTAAACATTTTTCCTTCCCGTTTTTAAACGGTCACTCAATCGCTTTAGGTGCTTCCCTGGCGTGAAAGTCTGAGGTCTTGGCTGCTTACCAGACTTTCCTGTGGGTGCCTTAAACTTCTACACTTAAAGCCAGGGGCAAAAACTATTCTAAATTAAAACTAGGCGAGCGCTCGCTAAGGGCACCCCCTGTGAGGTACGAACCTCGGCTTAGGGCCTCGCTGAGGGGAGGACAGCAAGAAGGGACAGGCTGGATCAAACTTAGATTTTCATCTTGATTATTATGCGGGGTATTTAAAGCTACGTGCACAGCTGCAACAACTGCTGGCACCTCGTTTTCGAGCAAGGGTCGTGTCTGTCTGTTTGTCCGTTTGTCACAGACAATTTGCTCCAAATCTGAACCGATTAAGTTGAAAGGTACACATATGTATTTCTGTGACCACGGACGTGTTAAATAAATGAATTTTGCATATGGAGGTCACTTTTGGGGGAAAATAAGTTTTTTTTTTTTTTGCAAACCATACCGTGTGACACATCAAATGAAAGAACTTTTTGCGAGGATTTAAAAATATATTTTATTTATAATTTTAAAATAAATGTATTTAAACATATAATTATGAAATTGAAGAAAATTGACGATTCCCCGTATCTCCAAAACTACTGAACCTAAAATTTTGTCAAAAATACAGAGAATGGTTCTTTACCCATAAATTACAGGAAAACCTATAAGATGTCTATGATCTTAAAATAACATGACAAATCTTTCAATATTGTGCGTACAAACTTACATTTGCAGTTTGAATGTATGGGAGAACATGTTTTTCAACTACAATATTAAGTTTATATTTGGGATAAATACATCACAACTACGAAACCCTTCATTGTGCGTGGTCCGACACGCACTTGGCTGGTTTTTTTCTTTTATAATTGCAATATTTGTACCGTCTACTTATTTATGTTTTTAATGCAGGATAATGTCATAATCATAAAGTCACAAATGAACCAAATTACATTTACATTGATCGTAAAAACTAGCTGCGCCCCGTGGTTTCACCCGCATAAGTTTCGATCCCGTGATAATATCAGGATACAAAGTATTTTAAGTCCCAACCCAGATTTTGGTCTACTCATGTGCCAAATTTCATCCAAATCCGTAACTCACTTTCACATTTATAATATTTGTCATCAAAGTCAAATCATTTATTTCAAATAGGCCCATGTATGGCACTTTTGAACGTAAAATTTTACAAAATAATAGAATTGATTCTAGTCGCCCCTTCCAAAAAGTAGTTTTCGTATGGAGAAGATCCATGTATACCCATGTTATCCATGTACCAAACTTACATAATTGAAATACATTATGTAAGTTTGGGTGTTTTGAATAAGTACTAACAGCCGCACGGGTTGATCTATCAGGTTAAGCTACGCTTGCCGCGGTTGGTCCGTGGATGTGTGACCATCTTTACATACCGAGACTCCTCCGTGCCTCGGAAAGCACAACATTATGTAAATATCCTAACTTATATTATGAATGTGAAAGTGAGTTACGGATTTGGGATATTACTCCTTTACCTAATAATAATAATAATAATAATAATAACCCCATCGCCGTATCTCTACGTTGACGTCGTGGTGGGGCTTGCGCGCTCCGAACTCTAGGTCTGTGCCGGTACAGTTTACTTTGCCGGAACAGGTCTGGGATGAGGAGCCAGACCAAAAGAGATACAAAAACCCGCAGGGCAGCGTGTGGCGAGCTGTTGGGCAGTAGCGACCCCACGGACCCTATCTCCCGGGAGAAGTCTTGTTCCTCACCTCTGGCTTGCCTTTATTGGCCGGCTGGAGTGAACACTGACGAGGAACGGCGCTCCCGCCTCATTCTTGCCTTAATTGGCCGGCTTGAGTGGAGATTCGCTAGAGCAAACGTGCTCGGAGGAAGGAAGTATTCCAGTAAGATGCTGGTAGGGATCTTGACCGTACTTCCGGGATTGTCCTGATAGCCGTGGAATACCTCTCCACTCCTCATAAGCACCTCAGGACGTGTTGCCCCCTTGTCGCTACGACACTATGTGCTAGCGACCATTTTCGGGGGCCCATTATTGAATGTGCAAGTCACCCCCTGCCATTTTATCCGTGTGCATATAAAACATAGATCAGGCAGGGGCCATAGTCCTTCCATAGTTCCAGGTGACCAGTCCACTTTAGCAACCCAAACCCATAGTCCGATATCTTTGTTTCCATATCTTACAATAGCCCTACACCAACTGGGGGTTGTCCTTAGCTGCACTTGCATAGTGCGAACAGGGATAATCGTCGGCTGGTAGCTCATTTAATTAAAAACGTCTAAGGGGCCTCTGCGAGTTGGCTTCGGCTCCTCGTACGCCTTCCAAAGGTCCGGGACCCCTGGGTCCCGAGAAATGTCAAAGACGTAAAAAATAATAATAATAATAACGTTGACGTCGTGGTGGCGTTGACGTCGTGGTGGGGCTTGCGCGCTCCGAACTCTAGGCCTGTGCCGGTAGAGTTTACTTTGCCGGAACAGGTCTGGGATTAGGAGCCAGACCAAGAGAGATACAAAAACCCGCAGGGCAGCATGTGGCAAGCTGTTGGGCAGTAGCGACCCCACGGACCCTATCTCCCGGGAGAAGTCTTGTTCCTCACCTCTGGCTTGCCTTTATTGGCCGGCTGGAGTGAACACTGACGAGGAACAGAGCTCCCGCCTCATTCTTGTCTTAATTGGCCGGCTTGAGTGGAGATTCGCAAGAGCAAACGTGCTCGGAGGAAGGAAGTATTCCAGTAAGATGCTGGTAGGGATCTTGACCGTACTTCCGGGATTGTCCTGATAGCCGTGGAATACCTCTCCACTCCTCATAAGCACCTCAGGACGTGTTGCCCCCTTGTCGCTACGACACTATGTGCTAGCGACCGTTTTCGGGGGCCCATTATTGAGCGTGCAAGTCACCCCCTGCCATTTTATCCGTGTACATTTAAACATTGATCAGGCAGGGGCCATAGTCCTTCCATAGCTCCAGGTAACCAGTCCACTTAAGCCACCCAAAGCCATAGTCCAATATCTTTGTTTCCATATTCTGCAATAGTCCCACACCAACCGGGGGTTGTCCTTGGGTGCCTTTGCATAGTGCGAACAGGGATAATCGTCGGTTGGTGCCTCAATACTCAAAAATGTCTAAGGGGCCTCTGCGAGTTGGCTTCGGCCCCTCGTATGCCTTCCAAAGGTCCGGGACCCCAGGGTCCCGAGATATGTCAAAGACATTTAGAAATATAATAATAATAATAATAATTCCTTTATTTCAGGCAACTAAGGCCCATAGATAAAATACACAAATATTCTTATAAAATAATAAACTAATACATAATTGTTAAAAAACATTAATCTATTTATAACTAAGTAGTACGTTGGGTCGGCGACGTATTGCGCTGAGTCGAGGTGTCGTGTAGCCTTCCGCGAAAACGCCGATACACGACACCCTTCGGCCAAAATTCTTCCTTCATGAAGGTCTCCAGGTGATGAGTCGGAACGCGCACCACAAAAGATTTTTTTTCTAATATTATTAGGTTAAGGAGGAGCGTCCCACCCGCTCGTCTGCACAAAATAATCAGTTAACTAACTTGGCACTAGGCAACCGCGACTGTTTCTTGTTCAAAACTTGGTTACACAGTTCTGACAGAATTAAACCCCAGTTACCGACTCCAGATACGATTATGAAGTAGCTCTACATCAGGTGAAATTATTCTAACTTTAAGCCCGAAATTTGTCCCGTGTAGATGAAGGTGGGTTTGTTCTACAATAACTTTGATTTTTATTTTAAAACCAATTAAAGGGTTATTAACAGGCTTTGTATGTTATATACACAATTATGGAAGAGGGAGGTCTTCTGGTACAGGTATCTCTATACTTAAAATAAGGCCTCTACAATTTATTTGTTCAAACCTGTTGATTATGAAATGAAATAAACTTACAAAGGGTAAAAGATTAATGGGTTATATGTCATATGTCTCGAATTTGAACCCAAAGCACGCACCTCTTTTTTTTTTTGGGTGGGAAATTATCAAATAACTTCTCAGGGCGTGTCAGACTCTTACTGACTAAAACCCACCCGTGTTCCTTCAGTTGCCATGTTGCCGGGGGGCCACGATGTCTCTATCGGTTTTCTTCGAACCCCCGGCAGGCATTGGCCCTAGCGGACCCCGTCAATTCTGCTGACATCTCTTTGAAGCGCGCGTGGAACACAACGCGCCGTCGACCCGGGCTTGGTCCTTATCGGACGGCGAGCTGCCCATTGCTCACCGTCTGCAAGCCCGCGCCTACGGTGGCCAGAAATCTGCCTGTGATAAAGCACGCACCTCTGACTTTTCGGATTCATGTGCGTATTGTATAATTATCACATGCTTCAAAAACGGTGAAGGAAAACATCGTGAGGAAAAACCGTCAAGCCTGAGAGATATATTTCTCGACGGCATCTGAAGCTAAGTCAGCCAATGGGCAGCTTTAAAACTCTGACACCAGGTTAGTCTCTAACCATACGAAAAGAAGAAGATTAGATAAGTTAATCTTGAGGACAGTTATTTGTCGAAAAGTATGTGGAAGCATGTGTGGTCTGACTATGAATGATAGGTAGGCTGAGGAATGATGTGATAAGACAGGGGTGTGGTTTAAAAGAGGATGTAGTGACAAAAATTGAAAAGGGTATGCTGAGATAGTTTGGGCATGTTGAGAGGATGAATAAAAGGCGACTAACAAAATGAATTTACAGCAAGGCTGATATGAAGGGAAAGGCCGGCAGACGCTCTAGGAGGATTTATACTGACCTTATTGGTGATGTTCTTAAGAAAGGCTAGTTGCGTAGTACTCGCAACCGGCGTGCGTGTATGACTAGATGTATGAACGTAAACGAGGCAAAAGGAGTATGTAAGGATCGTAGCAGGTGGCGTTCTGTAGTTTCTGCCTACCCCCATGAGAAAAAGGCGTGAGTTTATGTATGTGTATGTATGTATATGGAAGTAGCCTTCTTTTTTGTGTTATTATATTTATTATATATGGGTTAATGCCTCGTTGATCTAGTGGTCGCAAGCACTACTGCTGAGCATGAGGTCCTGGGTTCGATTCTCGGTTCGGGCAAAATATTATTTTGTTTTTCCATAAGAAATTTCTCAATAGCAGCCCAGAGTCTGGAATTGTCCTCTGGAGTAGTTTGTAATAGACTCAACCCTTATTTCATGAGACTTGAAACATAACTGGCGATTTGTGGGTGTACTATTAGGTAGTTACACCTCTGCCTAATCCTTCGGGGAAATACCGGCTTGATGAAAGAAAGAAAGAAAAATGCGTTTATTGGCATTACAGCAAAAAAAACACCTTAAAAGTATAAATAACGAAAACAACGCTTTTAATGCCAAAAGGGCCTTTGTTTGGGTGCGGAGCGAGAGGATGTGGGCCGTCACCTCCTTCTGCGAAGCGGTAATGCGCGTGAGGGAGAGGCAAACTTCGCGCTCTGATGGTAAAAGGGCCTCAGCTCAGTATAATGTCAGATGACAACACAAGGTCACCACCTGACGCTGATTTTCAGCTGCAGCCCACGAGTGTCATACGCTAGAATAATAAACACATAGGGATGTACATGTGCCCGCTTTGATCAAATAACAGAATAAATAAAAATTGATAATATAAAATAGCTCATACAAAAAACAAACAAAATGTTGTGACAAACATTCGTGTGTAGTTGCGTGTGTGCTATCTGCAAATAATCTTAATATAGGTACAAGACAAAATCCTGTGACTGCGCTGTTCTTTTAAACTACGAAAACGGATTTTGATTTTATAATAATATGTTAAAGATTCGGTGAGAACAATAGTTAAAGCTAGATATCAGTGGATCCAGAACTAATCACTCAAGCTATTTAACTCTAGTTATGCATGTAGGTACTAATGTGTGTGGGTTACCACAATAGCTCAATAGAGCATGTTTGACTGAGAACCACTTAACCACTAGTTACCCTTAGCCGTTCTAACCAGGGCCGGAGTTAGATTGATAATTAATTGATGATCATTTTGTGTAGGACGCATAAAATGGCAATTGATCTCAATGTCTTTCATTTTGACAGTTCAACCACGTTCAATGCGTTATTTCCGCTGTTGAGCAGACGAATTTTTCAAATCTTTAGGCATTGTGATCGATTGTCATTTTATGTGCAAGTACCCCGCTGGTCTGTGAATAGAAATGTGAATTCATTTACGACGTGTGAAGCCAAGTCAAAGGCCCACGGTCGGCATAAAAACTCTGGCACCAGCACTCATAGACTACTATTATCTAGCACTAACCACACGAAAAAGATCACGACGCAGCAGTGATGGTTGGCAAAAAAAAAGTGGTACTTCTGTGAACAAATTTTTACTTTTACTTTTACTTTACTTTACTTTACAACTTATAACGAGGATTTATAGTTAAAGCAATGGCACGTAAAATTTAATCGGAGAGGCAACCGGATGGCGAGTGGTAATCTGGGTCTTGAAGTGGTCCGAACCCCCTCGTACCGTCCGAATGAACTCTAATTGGACGAGGGCGGAGATATGGAGGGGGGGTAAAATATATTTTTTTAGGCAAGGCAACCGGATAGAAATGCGGTTGCTTTGAAGTTTACACATTAAGTATACAATAACTAATATTACTACCCCCCAACATCGTTATTATTGTCTTACTCAGTCTGTATTCTTGAAGCTCCTTACCGATCGAAAATGAGGGTGAATTTTATCAAAACTGGATGATATTGATACACACAAATTCCTTGCACTTATTAGAGCTTAAATTTCGAATGCCATGACAAAATAAATGTTATGCCCCCCTCCCCATATCTCTGCCCCAGACCATTTGGTGTCCATTCGGACGGTACGGGGGGTTTGATATCACTTCAAGAACCAAATTACCACTCGCCATCCGGTTACCTCTCCGATTAAATTTTACGTGCCATTACCTTGAATATTTAGATACCACAAATACTTGTAGAAGTTTTCTCTTCCAGGCGTATACCTAATGATGACCTTTTACTGGATGTACTCAACTACCCACCCTTTAGATCCTCCTAAGTTCCCACAAGCCTGTGCCTACGCAAGAGCCAAATTTGAAGCACCTACTTAACCTGTCAAAGTCCACCGTAAAACCAATTTTCGTCCAAAAACTTTGAACAACACCTATTTACGTTCATAATTAAATTCCAGCGACCCATCGGGCACCGAATTATTAATTTTATTTTTATCAAGATTTTACGAAACTTTCTAAATCCCTTAAGAGATCCATTATTATAATGGAGTTAGTTACTAATTCACACGCTTTGAGATTTGTACCATCTCGTAAGGATCACTCGTAATTGGGTTATCATATTTTTTGTTCATTATGGCAACATCAAGAAGAGCCCCCTTGATCTTACCTAATAATGGATGGAGAATTTTGAACCTTGAATATTGTGCATTAAATGGGGCGTTGATCTTGCGCTGATCTCTCTCTGGTCGTGTCGGATTGCCGTCCCATCGGATTATGAGAGTAAGGGAAGAGCGAGAGCATCTGTGTCTGCGCATACACTTATGTTCTATAATATCTCCCGTGTCGATGGCTTATCTCCGCTTGCTTATTTACCGAGGTGTGTATTGGTTAAACTTAAAAGGGCTTATATCAAAGGCAGTTTAAGCTACGAGGGTTAGGTCAGTGATCTCGGTCAAGCTGTGGATAGGCACCGACCAATCAGTTTACGTTTTCGTGTGATTAGCCACTGTTACCACTTTGGAGAGCTCTTGTGTTATAGGTACGTAAGAATGTGACTTATATCATAATAGGTAGATAGGTAGGTGGGTATAGGTAGGTATATACCTGTAATGATAGTTGTAATGGAGATTTTAATTATAATAATGATCATTTGTTGTTGGGTTTTCTGCTGTATCAGTATAACTGCGTAACTTATTTTCATAAACAATTTTGCCTAATTTGTTTCATTTTGACAGTTCAACAACATTCATTGCGTTATTTAAATTAATGAGCAGATTTTTTTTCCAACTTATGACGCAATGGATTAGCAATCTGTTTCAAATCGAAACAGATTGTGATTGTGTGTTATTACGCAATTAGGGTACTGGTTTACTTTTACTGAAAGTCTAAAGTATCCTACAGCTGAGCAATTGCCTGCCTTTTTGATTTATAATACTGTTACTTGTCAGCTTTAGTACGCACCTTTTAAAAATAACGATACATTTTCGTTTATATTTTGGGCAGGAGTAAAAATCCATTTGAAAATAGTCGAAACTTCAAACTATCTAACTATTTCTTGTTGCAAAACTTACACACACAAATTGTTACAATAACAATTCAATTCAAAATCGCTATCAGTAAAAATCCAAACTTAATTTGTTTGACAGCCCTTTTTTTGATCAAATCCCATGACAAAAATTCCTTTCTGACGCCATTCCCAAAAGCTGACGCATAATCATAATATTGATGAAACTGTGCTGATCGTTATTGCTTTGTGTGTCTGTCTGTCGCAGATATTAATAATAACATCGTCAACACATTCGATAGAGGAACGCCCTCATGAAATTGATATGACGTTCTGATGTCACGTGACGTATCCGATACGGGACGGTCGTTTCAGGTACGTAGGATTTCTTAAGACAGCGGTGACTGCAACATAGCGTCCGCAATTTACTGTCTAATAACATCACTGAAACGTTATCTATGAAAGTTACTGTGTTTCTCTAGACAGCGTTAAGTCAAACCTTGGTGCCGTCATTTTCAAGACAGTCGACACTGTGGACGTTATGTGAAGGCCACTGCTATTTTAGGAAACCGTAGTATCATAACCCCTTGGCCATGAGCTTCACGCTCAAGTGACACGCGTATTGAAGACTGTGGGGAAAACAAATGAAAGATGTTGCTTAGAGCGTGTCTCGAGTCACCGAGGCGATTTGCGAAGCGCCGGACGGAAAAAAGCCTTTCAATTCTAAGAACACATGTCGGAATATCGCAGGACGGAGGAACGCAAGCGTCCTGCTTCCATTGCGTCGTTATTATCGCAGCGGTGTGTAACTTTGCGGCCATTAAAAAATGTACTGAAATATCTGCAGTAACGCTTGCGTTATTATCGACTGATAAAAACGCGCCTATGGGGGAGAGGCTAAAAGGTGACGCACGCGCGTCTTTTTACGCAAGTCCTGTAGCATCGTCTGAGTCCGCAAACGGGGGGGAAGGGCATAGAACTTTGGTGCTGATGATTTTTCTTTTTCATTGGTAATTTTATAGCTATTTTAGCTAAGATAGGGAAATAAACAAGGAGCTTCAGTCGGTAGGCTCCGGTCGTTTCTTTCAGTTGAAGACGAATCAAACTCAAACTCAAAGTATTTATTTCAAACTAGCTATTGCCCCATCAACAATGTTTGTGATGGTACTTATCTAACCTTTTAAACGAATAAATTCTCACAAGAAACATGAAATCAATCTGCCTAGCCTTTTCCCAACTATGTTGGGGTCGACTTCCATTTAACTGGATGCAGCTGAATACCAGTATTTTACATGGAGCGACTATCTATCTGACCACTACAACTCAGTTACTGGATAAGCTGATACCTCTTGGTAAGACTGGCTGTCGGACTTTTGAGCTTCTGACTACCCGTAACGACTGTCAAAGATCTACGAATGACAGCCGGAGCCAACGGCTTAACGTGCTTTCCGAGGCACGGAGGGGTCTCGATATGTACCTAATGAATGGTCCCCCATCCACAAACTGACCACTGCAAGCGTACCTTATTCTTCGATTGATCCTCGCAGCTGTTATTATTGAACCACGAACGAAGTCATACGAAAAATCGTCGGTTAAAAAAGGCCTCTTGTACGCGAAAGATGTTATAATTATATCGTTATTTACTTCAAGCTCAGGAAATGAGCCTCGGTGCCGTATCACATTTAGCAAGAGAACTTTCATTACAAACCTCATATTCTGTTTATCTACAAATACATAGCGCTTTCATTTTGGAAATTAGGTTTTGGTATATTTTTAGGATAAATAAATAGATCTGAAAATTACAAACACAAGACGCTACGCTAGGCTCAGAAATTAGGAAGGGGGGGCAGAGGTGTACCGATATTACATTTCTTCAGTTATTTTTAAGTACAGTAGGAGGCGAGCTTATTGACATCAACCGGGCACAAATCCAGACTCCGGACTGCTACTGAGAAATTCCAGATGGAAAAACCCAATAACACTTTGCCCGACCTGGGAATCGAACCCAGGACCTCATTTATTTATTTATTGTTATGGCACTTCAACGACTTATTCACTAAGACATACACAAACAAAAATCACATACTGTTTTAGGAATTGTGAATTCGTCACTTACGACCTCATGCTCAGCAGTAGCGCTTACAACCACTAGACCAGGGGGTAGTCACTTTTTGAAGTGAATACTTCTTTAGGCGCATTGGGCATTTTTGAGATTGGAAAAAACAATTGAACTTGCGACACTGTTACCGACACCTCATTTTTGTAAACGCGATTGTGCTCGTTATTTATATTACGTTATGGATCAATGTTCTATGCAAGTATTTTTACTTCAAAGATTTTGCAAGTATTTTTTTTTTTTGTAAACGCAATTGTGCTCTTTATTTAGATAAGATTACGGACCAATGTTCTATACAAGTATTTTTCTTCCACCAAGGCGATCTTGTTCAAGTTTTCATTTCTGTCGGCACTCCCGGAGTGGCACTGTTTTTTTTAATGAATATTATAAAAACGAAGAGATCAGCGGATGCTCTTGTAACTAAGCTATGAAATAATAATATGAAATTATATTATATCAAATAAGTGTTAGCGCGTGGAGCAATGAAACAGTGGATTGTATTTTAAGCAATGGTTTTAATGCCGTGCTTATTAGAAAATTTTAAAACCTCCCGGACAAACAGTAAGTAATATAAGAGAGGAATATCGTCCGTCGCGATGGAGTCCGTGGAAGCGAGTGGTCATCGGGCTGAGCCGTGTCGCTGTCGCGCCGCGCCTCAGCTTTACCGATGACGCGCTGATCACGATACCTGCACATGCAGACCGCATGCAAGGTGTTGTGTTGGGTTCAATTTTTACAATAAGCAATCAAAATTGCCGTTTTTGTATCTGTTCTGATTCTGAATTTTATTTTTAAAAAATGGACTTGAATCGGACTTGGACACGAAGAGTTCCGTACCACTGTACAATATTTAACGCTACGTTTTTTACTTTAGTTAAAAAAAAACACGTTTCTTGTATGGTAATTAATTAATTTAATTCTTAACTTTATTTTATTTTTATTATTTTTTGTTTTTATTGTTTTTTGGGGGAGGCCTATGTCCAGCAGTGGACGTCTTTCGGCTGAAATGATGATGATGATTTTTTGTTATAGCGGCAATTGAAATACACAATCTGTGAAAATTTCAACTGTCTACCTAAGTTCATGAGATACAGCCCGCTGATAGACACACGAACGGACGGACAGCGGAGGCTTAGTAATAGGGTTCCTTTTGGCAAAGAAACTTGTACCAGGATGCAGTAAAACATTTTTCAAGGTAAGGTAATTATTAAAATGCCCGTTTATTTTATTAATTTATTTATTTCCTGTCCTCTCTAATGATATAACAGATACAATATATTCCCAAGGCGAAACAGTTTTGTCTAATAACTATTTATTTTTAGCAAATCTACATACATTTACTCTATTACATACAATAAATACAACTCAATATGTATATTTTTATCTTATAAATATTTAATAATATTACACACGATTTCCCTTAAGACTAGTCAGGAAGTAATAATGTTATTATTATTTTTTGAACAATTGTTAATGTTAAAATTATAATAATTACAAGGTGTCTGAATGATTACAAAGCATTTTTTTTTTATTTAGGTTTTTTTCCATTTTTCTTCGACAGGATATCACAGCTATTAAAATTAAATTATATACAATACGTCTTATGTTATGGTTTTGTTAATACAATAGTTCGTTATAGGGCACATAAAATGTTAAAACATCTAAATTTTGGTGTAAAGCTAATTTAAAACTAGTGGCAAACTGTTGTTGGATATTTACAATTAAACAAAATAAAAACAAATACCAGGAATGTTTAATGATAAATCTATTATAATTAAGTTTATTTAAAATGCACGCATATCATCATTTCCTTTTTATAACAGCAATATTTTTCAGTAACCCTTTGTGTGCTTCACTACAAAATCATGTCAAAAAAATACCACAGCACTAAGGGGTAGAAGTCAAACTTAACATCAGTAGAGGGCACCACTATCGCTTGTCCTTTTTCACGTATTGCCACAAAAGAATACAGATTTAATATCTTTGTTTTTGACAAGTTCTACAACGTTTAGTGTTACACCTTGTGCCGGTTATCGATATGATCTTGAAAAGTGAATATTTGTTGTTATAATTAAAGGAATAAAATCTAGACAAAATTGTCAAGAACAGGTAGACTGATGAAGAATAATCTTAAGTAAGTTAAAGTAAAGAACAGAGTAAATTATTTGAAAATTAAAGTAACAATTGTAAAGTTGAAATATATCTCACAAATAAAACTAAACATCAAAATCATATCGATAACGATGAGTCCCACCTCTACATTCACGTAACGTAAAATCATTTCATGTAACCCTCACACAACACTAGATCGACGTCCCAAAACATATTAGTACCATAATTAAGTCCTTTTTATCAATTCCTGGTCAACATAGGGTTGATCATGATGTTCGCGAGAGCGTTGCGTCGCTTGCGCCATGTCCCGGCGCCCTGTGCGTGGTATTGCAGCTGTCGGTACCAAGTGCGCGTGCGCGAGTTTTCTTCCGCCTGTAGTGGAAAATTATAGAACATGAATGAAGAAAATGGACTTGTCCACGATTTTATATGAAGGTCGCTGCGAACCAGATGGTAGCAAAGATAAAGATACTAATACCACTGTTTAAAACCGTGGTCTCACCAAAGACTTCAGTGATCAGATTATTGTTAGAACCGATTTTAGAAACACACTTTTACATATTGATGCACCAAATTCTACTAGACATTAACATAGGCTTTGTGGACCACCGAATACAATAAGAAAGAATCAAGAAAACACTTGGGTAAAAAGATGGAAATTAGGTGATGAAATTGATAAAAAGGTGATGGATAATAAAAAGGTGCAAACGCCTCTGAGTCAGTAAATTTTACCATATCGTAATACTCAAAAGAGTCATTAAAAAATCCTCACCTTAAAAATATAAGAATCCTTAGTAGTAATCTCGTGTACTTCGAAAAAATGTTCGGGCTCATGGTCTGCGGCGACCACACAGCGGTCTAAGAACAGTGGCTCCCTCTGCAGAGTGTACCGTCCTGCTTTCTCCCTCACCAGCAGTAGTGCTGCCTCCCTTACTCCACTGCGCGCGAATAGGGCCTCTCCCTCTTTCTCTCTTGCCTCTCTGTCTCTCGCTTCGCGCGTCTCTCGGATCTCGTTCGTTTTGTGGGTGATCGTTGGCTGGGAAATAATGACGATTTAGTTAGATTATTAATTAATTACGGTATTGAAAACTATCATTATATCGTCAATTATTGCGTTATTTTTCCGCAAATGTTTTTTTTTAACCTCTGCGTTAAATTCTTGGCCTTCGTCTCACCTTATGGTAAGTGATAATCAGGCCAAAATTGGAAGCAAACTTCACCCGGAATGCTTAACCACAGAGGAACTGGCTAACTTACGAACATTTGACTTCAACATTATTTATTTTTTTTATGTCGGTAGAATTTTAATATAATCTAAGATTTAAAGAAATAAAACGTCGAATTCAAGATCCCTATTTACAATCGGAAGTTTCACTAAAGCCACACAAACATACCGTGGTTCACAACCCACACAGAAAATAACAATCAGCAAAACTCACCTTTCCGTTAGTTACCAAAAGAGCGTTGATTGGCGTCAACTTGATGGTGCGTCCTTTCCGCCAGTTGTTGTCGTTGGGCTGGGTGAACAGCAGCTTACCCTCCATTGCGAACCTTAATAACAAGACCAGAAAGTTCAAAATTAGTCAACAGTTCACTTGAGTGTTCGTAGGATTTTGTCGTCATTTTATTTGTAGGAGGTACGTCAATTTGGTGGAATAAGGTCGATTGGGCTCCGCGTCACTTCAGACTGACTCGTCCTGTGTTATAGGTGTGTAAAAATCTGGCCTTATTAAAGGTTAAATCGGGTGTAGAATATATAGCCTGCCTTACCGAGATGCCGTACTTTATACAAGCATTTTATTTTTTACCTGAACGCGTAAGTGCAACCCTTGTGCATTTTCGTAGATTGCATTCATATCGTGTCAAGTATTGTTTTCCGTGTTGAGTCAAACTAAAATTTTATCATGCGTTGAAGCCAGCTTTTGAGTTAATGAAGAGCAGTTCTCGTGAGTTTATAAATTGAAGCCAACATTATTTTTATCTACCTGCAATTACAAACGCTTATCAAGCGAAGTGATACCTACCAAAGCAGAATATTTAGAAAATGACCAGCACTTTTCGTTTGTTTTAAAAGGTGACTATTTTAAATCCTTATCTGTCTGCTATTGTCTTGCCAAGATAAATCATTCATGAAAAGCTATTATACGAACATTTATCCCAAAATAAAAAACTTTCATAGACTTAAAACTTTCGTCTGACATCAAACCCACCACAGCACAACACATCAGAAATAATTTCATCTCCAGCTTAATTCGCTAGCTGTTGGCAACATCGCAATGTGTTATGGCGTGTGACGTCACAACAACGTTTCATGTGCCACGGTCGTGATAAATTCCGTACCAGCTAAAACATTAATTTTACTGCAGTATATTACTTGCTGAATGAGATACATGTCTGGCATTCGTCTCATTTTAATTAGCTTTATTTAATGTTGTGGTTTTAGAGATTATTAAACTAAACTAAAATGTAATTGTATGAACATTAGCATAATCAGCCTAAAATGTTCTCACTGTTGCAACCCGTTCTCCTTTAGGTGAGAGGGAGTGGGCCGTAATCTACCACGCGGGCCCAGTGCGGGTTGGTAGATGACACATGTTTTTTTATGGTTCTATGACATGCCGGTTTCCTCACGATGTTTTCTTTCACCGTTTTGAGAGCAGTGGTGATGAAATTATTTACACAAAGTCGAATCTACGACATATGTTCTACTCGTTAGTCGTGGCCGTTACCACTTGGCCATCACTTTTTTTTTTTTTAAAGAAACCTATAGCGTGGAGATTAGTTTTATCCGGGAGTAGTATTTATCTATGCCAAATACTTTAATTTGTAATTATTTATTTAATTAACAGTTTATGTACACACATATAAATAGACGCCTTCTTCCCATGGGGGTAGGCAGAAACTACAGAACGCCACCTGCTACGATCCTTACATAGTCCTTTTGCCTCGTTTACGTTCATACATCTGGTCATACACGCACGCCGGTTGCGAGTACTACGCACCTGGCCTTTCTGAAGAACATCACCAATAAGGTCAGTATATGTCCTCCTAGGGCGACCCCGCCCGGCCTTTCCCTTTACATCAGCCTTGTAAATACATTTTGTTAGTCGTCTTTCATTCATTCTCTCAACATGCCCAAACCATCTCAGCATACCCTTTTCAATGCGTCAAGGGAAGAAGGCGTGAGTTTATGTATGTATGTATATAAATAGACAAGAATAAAGGAACAAAAAAATACGTACAAAGGGTCCACTTCCAGCACACAGATTCTTCTTCTTATTATTGTGTTCATTCCTAAAATATGGCTTAGCCTTAAATAGTTCTATAGGTTATCTTTCAGTCTTGATAAAAAATTTGCTAACCCAACAGTAACCCTTACAACCATGATTCTAGTATTTCCCACGACTTCACTCGTATTTTGATTATACCCATAAAACAAACTATTCAGTTTATCCTAGACGTAAGTTACAATGCAAGGCCCATTAAACTACGTTGAGTAGTTTCCAAGTTGCGCGCAACAAAATTGCAAAAACGGTTCCTTTACTCAAAGTGATTTCTAATAGCACCTGAAATCGTTTTTCCATAAACCTTTGCAAGATATACGTGACTTTTTTGTAAATTTATAAATGTATGAAAAATTATACAATGTATTTTTTTCTGAAAAATTATCCAAGGAGGAAAATTTATTTTCTTGTACCTAACCGTTTTCTGATTTATACTTTACTAGCTGCACCCCGCGGTTTCACCCACATAAGTCTCGATCCCGTGGGAATATCAGGATAAAAAGTACTCTATGTCCTATCTGGGTCATAGTCTACCCCATGTGCCAAATTTCGTTCAAATCTCTTCAGCCGTTTAGCGTGAAAGCGTAACAAACGAAAAATAAACAAAAAAACTCCCTTTGGCATTTATAATATTAAATATACACCGTGAAATCACAGTTTTGCTAGATCAAACATTATTCAGACCATGGTCTACTACCATTCTACAGCATCCAATTAAAAAAAAAACATAATTGGTTTTTGAAAAAACACAAAAAGACTAAGTTTAAAATGTCAAGATTATCTACTGCTTACTAAATTTCGTTTATGGAGGTACATTTCCCTGTAGACAATGCTGTGTCCCGTGCGTGGTGTCTGTGTCGTAGGGAGTAACGATAATCTTGACATTTTAAACTTTGTCTTTTTTGTGTTTTTTCAAAAACCTAATGTTTTTTATTTTTATTGGGTGCTGTAGAATGGTAGTAGACCATGGTCTGAACAATGTTTGTTCTAACAAAACTGTGATTCAAATTTCACGGTGTATAATATTTATAATTTATTTATTTATTTATTTCTCCCTCATAACTATCATTACAGGTTCATCACCTAATGCGATAGTGAGGTCTTATAATTATGCTGTCTTTATATAATACAAATTATTTACTATTTTAAACTATTAGGAACTTTTGAGTATATAATTATGTATCCTCCTTATCGATTTTGATAACGGCGACGTGTTACGACGTGTTACCTGTTATGCGGATGAAAACGAGGGGCGCAGCTAGTAATTTATAAAGATGTAAGCATAGAACCATGTTTTATTGTTTACATATTTCTAAAATTGACTCAAAATCACAATCAAAAATCACTCGACTAAAAGTCAGATCACCCAATTCGATTGGAATGACAACATTGATTACCGCTCCGAAACCGTAACCTCTATTTGAATTTAGCGTATTTGTGCCCATCCCCCTATAAACATTTTAGATCACATAAAACACTGGAGTTGCGTGGCTTATAAAACCCTTCCAATAATGCTCTTCCAGACTCCGAGATCGTTTAGGCCTCGTAAAACCCTTAGCTTTAATTTTCAGAACTCTAAAGGTTCTGCTAACTTTTAGTCGTCAAATAACATATTTTTTCAATTAACAGTGAAATTACTTAAAAACCATTTTATCCACTTTATACGTATAATTACGATGTATTTGTGAAAGTCTTAGGTCGTAAAAAGCCCTGTTGAATAGCACTTGTCGCTGTTAGTGCCACTAAAGCAACGATTATCAGCTTTATGATGCAAGTAATAAGAGTTAAGAGGCGATAATAAAAGTATGAAAGTGATCGCTGGAATTTTATTTTTAATAGTGAGCTATTTTCAAGTTTTATGGGACTGTTTTAAAGATTGGAATTTCCTCTATATGACGTTCTTCTCTTCATTTATGTAGAATTATAATTAACCCGGGATTTTGAAAATTTTTCATCTCATTTTAATTTGTGTACCTTTAATTTTTTTATCCCAGCATACATACATGCGCCATCAAGACTATTTCTAACTGAACATTCTAAGAGTTATAATCTATCTTAAGACTGTACCTAAAATTTACGCTAGCCAATATCGACACTTTCCTCAGTGTCCAAATAGGTTTACTCAACGAAAAGAGGCATCTAAAATTTAATCAAAGTTTACAACTTAGACCATCAAGCGGACCTGCGTCCCACAATGGATCTAGTAATGGGATCATTTGTACCATCCACCAATAGAACTACAATTTGCCAAAACATCCACAATTATACAAAGAGCTAAGGCTAATGTTTATCTTTATGAAAAAGATTTCCCCGAAAATCTTTGACATTTCCTAAAACATTCCTAGACGCTTTCATTGTTACGTAAGTGGCTGTTCAAGAAAACGGTGGACAATTTAAATCTCATAAAATATGGACGCGTAATCTCGCCATCGTAATGACATCGTGTGATAGGCGAAATTTTGGTAAGTGGTAATTTTCTAAATGTCTCAATTATCTGTCAAGCTGATTTTATGAATAAACTGCTCAGGGGAACTCTAATAGGTCTTGTTGTTAGGAATATAAATTGAGATTTATTTTGTCATCACTGAAAAAATTGCCCACAAAATATTCTACATTCATTAATTTTTTATCTCACAGCCCTTTTTACCCGACTACGGCAAAGCCAAAAGAAGGGTTATGATTTTAGCAGTCTATGTATGTATGTTTATATGTTTGTATGTTTGTATGTATGTATGTATGTATGTTTGCTTTTACGTGTGTTCCACCGTAGCGCCTAAACTACTTAACCGATTTTGATGAATGAGGTATCAATAGATTTGTAATAATGGTCCGGGTGACATAGGCTATATAAATTTTCCCTTAATTTAATATGGTGGACTTTACACGTAAATTTCTAACCTCGAAAAAAATTAAAATGAGGTGATCATGACATGTTTGGTATCAAAAGAAAGGTCTTGACGAGCACATTACAAATATGTGTATAATGTTATACTTTTAAAGTAAATAAATATGTTTAAATTGTTAAAACAAGCTAAAATGAGACTGCGCTACGAAGTATCGCAAGATGAAACCAACGTGCAGGTAATCAAATCTTAATAAATAGTAACGATTGGTAATTCCACTTTTATGAAGAAAAACAAGTACAACGAAATATTTGTATTTTGGGTTTCTTCAAAGCTCGATATCGATATACATGGGGCACTCAGAAAATTTTGCAATAGGTATTAAAAAAAATATACTATAGGTTATGTTTTTTTATTAAATCTTTTCAAATAACTCTCCATTTGCGTCTATACACAGTTTCATGCGTCTAAACCAATTTTCATTACACATTTTCCAGTCCGCATCAGACACCTCCCACCTTTAATCCCCTTCTCAAATGCAGCCAGTGCATCTTCCGGTGATGAAAACTGTTTTCCCTTGAGTTGATTTTTTTATTTTAGGGAACAAAAATTATAAATTCATGATTTTCACCCGTAATGAAATCGTAAACGCGCCGAGACGAGCCTGCTTCACGTTTTGCTATCATGTCTCGGTACCGTTCTACCAAAACCTCCTTCTGAGCCTGCGTTAGATTGTGCGGTATTAAATGCAGCCAGTGCATCTTCCGGTGATGAAAACTGTTTTCCCTAGAGTTGATTTTTTATTTTGGGGAACAAAAATGATAAATTCATGATTTTCACCCGTAATGAAATCATAAACGCGCCGAGACGAGCCTGCTTCAAATTTTGCTATCATGTCTCGGCACCTTTCTACCCCAACCTCCTTCTGAGCCTGCGTTGGATTGTGCGGTACCCAGCGTGAAACTATCTTCCTTACCCCAAGATGCCCGTGTAGAATTTCATGCACACTTCCCGATCCAATCTGCAGTATATGCTGAATCTCTTCATATGTAATTCACCTATTCTCTTAAATTAAAATTTTCACAGCCAGCACGTTTTCTTATGTAACAGCCGTCATAGCCCATGACGGCCACTTCTTTATTCGTCCGCCAAAGTTACTTGACCACACTTAAATTCGTTGACCCGGCGGAAAACAGTCGCTTTAGAAGGGCTTTTTTCTATGAACACCATTCGAAGTCTTTCAAACGATTCTTCTGGTTTTAGTCGACATTTGAAATCGTACAAAATCATCACGCGAATATTATATATTCTCGTTGTAAATTAAATTTTCAGTGAGACAGAGTATTTTGATTTTGCTTTTAAAAAAATGTGGAGGGAATTTCGAATTTGGAATGTTGTGTTTTGTTTTTTAAATAAAGAGTCATAGTTTTAATCGTTATCAAAACTAGCCAGTGGTGCCGATTCTCTTGTACACCGAACTAAACTAACTAAACTATCACTAAAATTCCTTACTTTTGACTATGAGAATCTCAAAGCTATTCTGCAAAATAAATTCTCTAAATTTAAAAATAATTTTGACACATCTAAATCGAATTTGACAACCGCGACTCCACACGTGATACCTAACCACGTGAATCTTTTTAGAGTCGGAGGCGCGCAGGGGGGGCAGCCTCGACGTGTTTTATATGGATTTTTCACTTTTTGTGTGGAAAATAAGAAAAAATATTACCTACTTGTAGAGTGTTAGCGGTTTTAAGGGTTTTATAAAGGGTGTCGAAATTTTCATTATTTTTGCGATTGGACACACCGTTTTCGAGATATAAGCAAAAGAAAAAAAAAAATCAGTACTGTTTTTTCATCTGAAGTCGAGGTGTTGGTGTGAATTTTAGTTCATGAGAACCAATTTTATTCCACATGTTTTTAGTCGCGATTAAAAATAGTCATATTTAGTTAAAAAATCTAAATTTTAGGTTAAAAACATCAAATTCAGAATAGCAAAATTGCCATTTTCACTAAACTAATATCTCAGTGCCATCTTAGTGCTGTCAAACTAAAATATTATAGTTAAGTTGTGTCACTTTAGTCTATTTCAGAATGGGAAATCGTCGTTTGACAGGAATAAACTAAATTTTGGTGATTTTTAGTTTAGTTTAGAGGCATTTGTGACAAGAGAATCGGCACCAGTGTCCCATAAACAAAAACTGTTACTCGTTAAACTTTCTGAGTATGGTGTTGGCGTCGAAATAAATTGCGCTATGGTTTCGTCTAAAGGACTGCTATTGGAATTTAATAGGTTAATTACTGACCTATTGCATTAATCTTATTTACGTTGTCGGAACGTTTAGGAAGCGTAAAAACGGAAAAGTATAAAATAAAAAATAAAGTTTAATAAAAAACTGTAACCCGACTACGGGAAAATAAAAATGATCTAAAAAGTACGAAACAAGCAAATATTTCAGACAAAAATCAAGACATAGGTACAAAAATGGTCAAGGTAAAGCCGTCGTCGCATGCCATTATAATTTTGTAAGTGTTCTTGGCACCCACATGGCATACAGGCATGCGACCACGGCTTTACCTTGACCATTTTTGTACCTATGTCTTGATTTTTGTCTGAAATATTTGCTTGTTTCGTACTTTTTAGATCATTTTTATTTTCCCGTAGTCGGGTTACAGTTTTTTATTAAACTTTATTTTTTTTACTGAACATCATTCACCCACCTGGCGTCATCATGATTCCAGTCCAGGATATCGACAGCCATCTTCCTCAGCTTGATATCAGCCACATGGAGGTCGTGTGCGGTTCTTCGTGCAGCTGCGAGTCGTCTCCACAGCGGCACGTCTCTTGCTGCAGCGGCAGCGGCTGCAGCTGCCGTGTTAATTTCTTCGAGCCTGCATTCTACGCAACGTTGGGCTGACTTCACGTCTTCCCGCTCAGTTGCGCAGGCGGCTGTGCAGCGATATAGCCGGGAGAGAAGGAGGGGATATTTTGTCACGCGTTGTACTGGCACCTGGAATTTTAGTAAGTAATGTTTTATGATTTCGTTACAGAGATGCAAATATTTCATAAATAAAACTTTCTGTTTCAGGACTACGAACAAGGGAGAAAAGAACATTGAATTACCATGAGAAATGAGTTTAGATTCATCCTCCTCAAAACGGTGTTTTCCATCTGCGAGACGCGCAAGAATATCCTCAGGAGTTCCTTCTCCTTCTCGAGACCAGCCAGCAGAAGGGCAGCACCAGCTTGCTTCACGCAGTATGATTGGAACGCTGTTAGCATGCCTGAACACTCCAACAGGATTTTTCCAACGTTCACAGTCAAGAGATCCTGGGAAATATCACAAAAAAATTACTCCTGGTATAGTCTGCGGAAACACTTTTATCGAAACTCTTCAATTTCAAATTAATGCTTTAGTTATTTTAAAATAACTCAAAGGCTGGAAATTAATTTTAGAATATTGCAGATAAAGTCTTACCTCATCTCCTTGGTCCACCGCGATTTCAAGTCCGTCTCTTAACTTCTCTGATAGAACTTGGTTGTTCTCAATAAGCTCTTCAACATTCAAGAAAATGGCGCTAAGTTGTTCCTGGTTAAGTAGACCAGCTACCAACATCGGTTTGTAAAACTCTTCAAGAATGATTTGCAAATCTCTGCCATACTTTTCTTCGGTTTCCACTATTTCCGTGATAATTTCTTTCCTCTCTGCTCTTTTTTTGGCACACTTTCTGCATACCAATGGAGCGTATATTGAACCTAAAATGTTATAAGTAAGATTAACAAAAAGCTTTTTTGTTAAGGAATAAATAATATGTAACAGGATGTTGACTTACCTTGCTCTGTTAATTGAGGTTCCACAGCAGTGTCACAATCCTCACAGAGATGTATGGGCGTATCCTTATCGTGTATCATATTACAAGGAGACGTTTTACCTTGAAGTCTACTTCTTGAAGACTTACTCGTCTCCGAACCAACGCCAGAGTCATTTCTTTCGATTTCGGCCGATGTTTTTTTGCAAATCACGGCTTTTTCCAACGTATCATGATTAATAATAAGCGAGTTATCTTCACTTGAATCTGATGCATTTGATAACTGACTCGTGTTACTACTATGATGTTTATCACTTATTTCACTGTTATTAGTTTTGTCTTTTGATTCTTCTAACACATTCGATGAATTATTATGAGTAGCGTAACTAGTTATGTAAGTTTCTTCATCATCAATACCTCTCTCTTTGGCATCTACCAAATATGACAAAATGTCGTACTTCGACGCGCCTTCAAATATTGAACGTGATCCACTGCGTTTCTCATCGTCTAAAATCATCAGAGAATTTGGGGGCGGGTTAACGGGTAAAGGCGGTGGCATGTCTCCAATCTCTTCATATATAGGATCACTGTTCAAACGAATTGATTCGTAATGATGATCATCGTCGGTATTATTTGAAATTTCAATATCACACAACGCGGCGTCAACCAACATTTGATAAAATTTCGATCTCGTTGAATTCGTATCGTCTTCGGTAGACAACTCACTCGCCGAAGCATTATAGCAGTCCGACATTGGCTCAAGATCAGAAAAAACTCCCATAGCACCGCTCTCATACTCCATACTTTCATAGGGAGCAGAGCAGCTATTATCTTCATTCTCTGGGCAGACGGATGAGTCGATTATATTTTGTTTATTCGACGCATCGTCTTTGGCACAGTTCTCATTCTTTGGTTTCACTTCCTCTTTCTTGTCTCCTTCCTTCACACTTTCTTCTTTCAAATTTTTCAACGAACTTTCTATAAGCTTTTCTATAGTCATTTCACTGCTGTCTGTCCCTTCTGAGTTCTTAGTTTCTTGGAGTTTTATCAATGAGTTTTCTATTAGCTTTTTAACCAAATCTGAATCCAAACCTTCGGCAAGATGAGCAAAGAAAGGATCATCGAAAAGTTTTGTGACAACATTGCCATTATTTGGTTGAATATCAGGAGTTTGTTGGCAATCAGAATAATCATCTTTTTTACCACAGACGTGTGGAATTAAATTTCTTCTAACAGCTTCGACAGGGTCGTTTAATATTGAAGATAGATCATTCGAATTATTCTGATCTCGGTAGCCATAACAATCATCTTTGTTTTTATCAGCATAATATTCCTCGTAAGTGTTCGCTTCTAAATTCTTTTCAGCTTGTTGAGAGAGCACAGCACCTATATATATCTGACTTTTAGACTTCTTTACTTCTTTTTGTGGAGTTCCGACACTTATTGTAACGGTGGTACCTGTCTGGTAGGTATTACACGTGTTTCCATAATCATCATTGACGACGACAGAAGATAAATAAATAGGCGTGTCACTGCTTACATTCATAGTTGAGTAGCACTCGTTACCATTAATTTGTATGGAAGTTTTTCTAGGTTCGTTTTCCGAGGACCTTAGAATACCAGAAGCAGATATTGGCTCATCGGTATCAGAGTCAAATTGCTTTACACGTAAGATAGTTTTTTGTTCATAATCATTAGCATCTGACCATTCGTCACTAGTGGAGCTAGAAGAGTTGTTACGGACAAAACGTGTTTTGACGTAATTATGCTTCTTGGATTTTGTACGCTCCTTTGATTTGTGCCGAGGTGGTGGTTCAGGGGATTCTGATATTCCACGGCGTAAATTGGTCAAAATTGTTCTTGTAATATCACTACTGTCACTTAAATTCCCAGATTCAATATTGTCGTTGTATTGAATCGTTGTTATTGGCGGAGTTACTTCTGGAGTCGCGTGTGGCTGGCTAAACACATACTGATTTGGAGTGCAAATTTCGTTTTCTATGACAGACGTTAAAAAGACTTGGCTTGTGTGTCCATGTTTACTTTTTGGTCGCAAAGCCATCGTGTCTAAGAACTTCGGTGGCGCTATTAATATAGTTGGCGGGATACGTTCAGATTCAGACCGTCGTAGCACCGGTATTCTCGGAATGTTGTTATCTGAAAATTAAAAATATAATTAGTAAAAACATAACCCAAAAATAAATAACGATAAAAGCATACAAATGCTACACGATACCTTACCTTCTTTATTGATATTGTTTACAATTTCAACGCTTGTGGTTTGATGTAAAACTTCTGTTACTGGCTCAGCGATTTCTTCAACGACAGTTTCAAATGTATTTGTATGCAATTGTATGTGTTCATATATTTCAATGTCGTTTTGTGCTACAGTTTGGCTAATCAATTCCGACAACTTCTCACTCGATTCGTCCAAACTATGACTTACGATATCACCTTCAGCAACCACATCTTCTTCAGTTTCAATGCTTGAAGTAATCACTTCAGCGGGAACTTCTTTCGTGATATTTTGTTCAAGATTAAACTCTGCAGTATATATAACTTTTGTTTCTTCGTTTTCAACCAAGAACTGAACACGTTTTCTGTGTAGCATGTTATGAGAATTGACAGCCACCTTGTCTTTAGGTTTAGGGAGATAAAACAATGATGTGTTAACTCTTTTGTTATCAAAAGATTCGTTGACTACTTCTTGTTTTGGGGTAGACTCAACGGTATCATAATTCCTTGGCTTTTTCAAAATAGATTTTATTGTATCCGTATTTTGATTCTTAAGCTTAGAGCTACGAGAGTGATTGTCAGGTTTCCTGCTTGAATTTCTTTCTGTTAATCTTTGATTATCACTCTCACTGTCGTCGTCATTTTTGATGTTTCTTATTCTTCTCGGTGGTCGTTTTGGAGAAACACTTTTTTGTTTAGCCCGGTTTGATGTAGACATGCTTAAAATTTTCTTACTCGTACTCTTACTTACAGATGCTGATTTCTTATTTTCATTCTTAATATTTGGCAATGACAAAGTCGGAGATATCTCTTGAGATTTTGATTCATAGGATTTGAGATCATAGTCAACGGGATCATATATATCATCTATATTATTTGATTTCGACTCGTCAGAAACTCTTATTCTTTGACCACTTATAGCTTTCACACTTGAATCTGATTTAGATTTACTTGAGGAATGTAAGTTTTTACTTTTCATAGATTCTTGAAACACGTGTCCAAAATCGTCATCAAATTCAATTTCTACTAAAGATTTCGAAGTGCCGTTAGATTTCACTAAGTCATAGGGATTGATATCACACGATAATATTGACTTCTTTGAGTCATTACTCGTGTTAGCGTCTTCTTCAACCCATATTTCGTTTACTCGACTCACAGATTTACTTCTATTTTTACGAAGTGTCTCTGGGCTTGTTGGCTTTTTAGTCTTCACTCTGCATGGACTTATACTTTTGGCTCGTAATCGTGTCGTTGAAAACTGGCTTCCTATACGAGCTTCATGTGGAGGTGCCAATCTGTTTCTTCTCATCAAATCATAGGGGTCCGTATCTCCATTTGATTTAAGTATACTCGGGCGCGCCTTCGAACCTTGTACTCTAACTGTCCCAGCTCTAAGCAAGCCAGATTCACGGCTAACTTGAGGACCTCTTACCGTTCCCCCGACCAACAACTGCGGGCTATCAGCTATCGTTAATGGCAAACGAGATCCCTTGCATTTCTTACAAATACTGACTTTGGTTGAGCTGGTTTTCTTTGTACCATTCAGGTACTCAGGACAGGAACATAGTATGACAGCATAATTGTGTGGTGTAGGTTTTTGAGGCGTGCTTATAAGAACAGGACCAGAGACCTCTGGGTAAGTGGAAAAGACGCTCGGTCGCATAGGTGGGGTTTGGGTCCTTACGGACCCATAGAGCCAGGTCTCAGCGTACTTCATTGATTTAGACAGCGCTGATCCTCCTGGCCCACTGATGGTTCCGTACATGTACGGGCTTTCTGGAGACTTTTCTGATGTCTTGGAGCTTCCTGATGTGTTCAGCTTCAACTTCGATGACCATTTCTTCGGCCGCGTGTTCTCTGTCGTATCGTATATCTGAAATAGAATAGAAATACCATCATTAATTTAATTAATTCATTATTACTTCATATTTTTTTCATTCAAGGAGAAACAATTAAAGTAAAAGAAGGCGAATAATTAGACGAATTACTTTTACTGGACAAATAAACCGCCATTGAATAAAAGACGAAATAGATTTATTTCTATTTCAATATACCATAAAATACACTTGAAGAAGAATAGAAATGGAAATAGGACATAACACAATAGAACAAAATGTCAAGTGCCTCTCCACAAACAAGCCTACGAATAATTGCTATAGTAGCGAGCTCAAAACGATGTTTTACAACAATACCATTGAAATTGTGAGCTCAAGAAATGTGAAATATAACTAAATGAATTATAAATAGGCGGAGGTATGCCCATTTTATTATTATTATTTTGTTCTAATTTATTTTATTGTATAGTACCTGTACCTTATTTTCGTACATGATTATGACAAATTTGTTTCATTTTAACAGTTTAACAACATTCATTGCGTTATTTACGTTATTGAGCAAATTTTTTTCCAACTTATGAAGCAATCTGTTTCAAATCGAAACAAATTGTGATTGATCGTGCATTAGGCAAGTAGAGTACTGGGCAACCGAGCTCTGCTTGGATGAAAATAAAGAATGCTCATTTAATGTTATAGTTTAGTTCATACTAATTCCATGTATAGTACATACTAATTCCATGTATAGTACATACTAATTCCACGTATAGTACATACTAATTCCATGCTGCCATGACAGTAGGTACTGACTAATTCCATGTATAGTACATACTAATTCCACGTATAGTACATACTAATTCCATGCTGCCATGACAGTAGGTACTGACTAATTCCATGTATAGTACAAACTAATTCCACGTATAGTACATACTAATTCCATGCTGCCATGACAGTAGGTACTGACTAATTCCATGCTGCCATGACAGTAGGTACTGACTAATTCCATGCTGCCATGACAGTAGGTACTGACTAATTCCATGCTGCCATATCATTATTCTAAGGTAGCCATCTTGTCAATCAACTTTGGGTAACCGAGCTCAGCCCGGTTGAAAATACGGAGAAAATGAATTTTCCCAGATATGAGACCTAGCTAGACCCCTATATTGCAACTTTAATCGAAATCGTTAAAGCCGTTTTCGAGAACGTGATTACAAATATATACAAAAATAGTATAGGATTTGGCTGCCTACGTTTAATTTATTTGTTATAATATAACATAACATCACGCATTTATTCCCGGAAGGATTAGGCAGACATGTGCACACTTCGACAGTTATGTTTAAGTCCGATGTCTTAATAAGGAGGGAACCTATTGTTATCAACCGGGCATAAACATATAAAAATCAATTGCTGTGCGTTAGTCTCGCAAAAACACGAAAATGGCTCGACCGATTTGTTTTTTTCTTTTTGATCGCCTCGGTACTAGGGAGGTTTAGGAAAAAGGAAAATTACGAAAAACGGAAAGGAACAGCCGAAAAATGGAAATTTTGTATGGAAACGCAGCCAATATTATCGATCTCACGTGTTATGAAGTTCATCTGTACCCTAATTACGTAATTTATTTTCGTAAACAATTCTGCCTAATTTGTTTCATTTTGACAGTTCAACAACATTCATTGCGTTATTTACGTTGTTGAGCAGATTTTTTTTCCAACTTTTGAAGCAATGGATTACCAATCTGTTTCAAATTGAAACAGATTGTGATTGTGTTGTATTACGCAATTAGGGTACGGGTCATCTAGTATTTAATAAATATTTTAAAATAACAGGTACTATGTTTTATTAGGTAGAAATATTTATTCATTCTGGATCTCACAGCATAACAACTACCAGTTTACTAAGCACGTTTTCACATAACTTTTGCTCATAAATATCGTCTTCATCCAAAGGCATTTTGTTTACTAACTCTCCAAAGCTAAGAGCTTTTTCATGCAAATATGTTTAGCCTATTTACAAAGTCGAATCGATACTTGACAGTTAAAGCCTGTTATAGATAGGACCATTACAATTTGTCATGTAACTTTCTAAGCAAGCTTCAAATATTTATAAAACCAGATTTTATGAAGAATTTTATAAAAAATATGCAAATATATAAAGAAGTATACACAAAGAAGAATGGCAGGATTCCATGTCATCTGAGTGTCGTATTTAGACTTCGCGTACATTAGTAAAAATACTCTTAAAATCTTGGTCAAATTATGATAAAAGTTACTAATGCATACAAAGCCCTGTAGTTGTTTAATATAATGGCATGTACAATTTAGATAATGTACTTTCATTCATGAACGCTTTTGAAGTTCAGTGACTCTATAACTGCCATTCTTCTTTAATTTTATGTAGGTTCTTTCAAGTTAACAAAAAACCATTGATGAGTCTTGAGGGATTGTAATGGCGCTTAAGTATGGCTCATGCCATTGTTGGCCTATTGTTTCATACAACCTTTAAGAGCGTTTATTCTGAAAGTGGGCAACGTCGCAAATAGATGTCAAATATTTCGCTGTTTTGATTAATTTGGCAATATTACTGTATGGAAATAAGAAATGTGACTAACTAGTGAACTAGAATATTAATAATGAATTGCAATTATAAACACTGAATTTGATGTTGTAACCGTAAAAGGCATTTGGAAAGTTTCCAAATTTTTTTTTTACCTCTAAAACTAAATGTTTTGTGTTACGATATTAATTATTGCATTTCAGAATCAATATTTTAGTTCCCTAGTTAGCCACATTTCGTAATTTCATACAGTAATATTGCCAAATTAATCAAAACAGGTAAACATTTGACAGCTGTTTACAACGTTGCCAACTTTTAGGATGAACCCTCTTAGCCCGTTCCAACTATTAGCTCCTTAAAATACTATTGTAAAAGCCTATATATAACATTCTTCAATAGCAATTGATAGCACGACATTGAACTCATAAGAACAGCATTGCGTAGTAGATTAAAACTTTTTGAAGTGAAAACTTATTACGACGCACTTTGCGATGTTTCTAAACAATCTACCCAGCCTTTTCCCAACTATGTTGGGTCGGCTTCCAGTCTAACCAGATGCAGCTGAATACCAGTATTTTACAAGGAGCGACTGCCTATCTGACCTCCATAACCTAGATACTGGGTAACACGATATCCCTTGGTAAGACTGGTTGTTAGACTTTTGGGCTTCTGATTACCCGTAACGACTGTCAAAGATTTACAAATGACAGCCGGGACCAACGGCTTAACGTACTTTCCGAGGAGGGGAGGGATCTAGATATGTAATGGATGAGTCACCCATCTACGAACCGACCGCGACAAGCGTAGCTTAACTTTCGATTGACCCGAGCTGTTGTTATCATTTTGCCACAAGCCCTCTTTTGCGATCTTTCTGAACAGTGAACGAAAGTGAACCGTCAGGCTAGGGTCGGTGACGCTGAATCAGTTATTGCTCAGCTCCAGTCGGTCGGTACTAAATTGCGTATACTCGGTACTAAATTGCGTATACTCGGCGCGTAATCGCATATACTCGGCTCGTCATGAGTTTTCTCTTTTTCGTGTGATCATAAGCAGAACCTCTTTTTTTTACTTTAAATTGCCATAAAAACTAGATTCAGACGACCTATTCTCAAACGATGTTTTTTTCAAAAGGAAAATTCAATATTTTTAGCATGACCTCGAGCTCACCTTTCCGAATCGTATCCTAATTATCTTTCGACTCCAAAATCAAATGCTAATTTTAAAAAAAGCCGTAGCCATTCGCTTGGGAGAATGTTTTCATTACTCGTTTAAATGACTCGATGCTTCCGAAAGGTTAATTGTCCACTTTAACTTTGGTTAGACGAATCTTCTCTAACGTTTTGATTGCTTATTCTGTTTTCTTGTTAAACATTGTCCGGGATTTGTTTTATTTTTGTTATTTCTTAATCTGAGAGTGCTGGGGCAGGGCGGTAATTCTGTGAGAGGTCGGGGGGAGGTGGGGGTGTGGCCGTAATCCACCACACGGGCCCAGTGCGGGTTGGTAGATGTAAAACATATCTTCGAACTTTTAGTTCTAGGACATTCCGGTTTCCTCACAATGTTTTTCTTCACCGTTTTGAGAGCAGTGGTGATGAAATAATTCACACAAAGTAAAGCGCGTGGCTGGGTGCGAACCTAGGACTTACAATTCGTAAGTCGTAGCCCCGTTACCTCTGGGGCACCACTGCTCTCACTGGTCCACCACTGCTCTCATAGGGCCAAAACTACCGTCACTGGTCCATCACTGCTCTCACTAGGCCACCACTGCTCTTCGCATCGTAAAATGTAACACAAATTAGCCGTTCTTATTTATGCAATGCAACATGAAATATAAAGGTGCGTCTATGCTCGGCGAGCCGAGCATGAGCGGAGCATGAGCCGATTACAAATTCTTGTAGTGTGGACCGACTTACAAGCCTCGAACGATCGCGCTTCGAGCATTCGGTTCGTGCTCAACTGTGCTCCGCCAACTGTCGGTTTTTTGACGAACACAAGGGATTTGCATCGCGCTCAAACTACGTTCGAGAACAGTGATCGTTGTAGGTTCGTTGTAAGTCCACACTTGACGCCGCGAATGACGACGCCCAGAATGGCTCCGCTCATGCTCGGCTCGTCTAGCGTAGACGCACCTTTACACAACAACTAGGTGATTTTTTTTCAACGTGTGTTGAAACAAACACACGTATAATGTTTCGTTGTATTTCATGTTACGTGTAACCAATCTGTCCCCGGTATAGTGCTTTTGCTTTTTTTCATAGAATCATTATGGAGTAATTAATCAATACATAATTGAAAAGAAAATCCTGACTCACTCACTCACTGACTCTTCCAGCAACGCTCAGCCCATACACATGGACCAAAAAAGCTGAAATTTTGCTCAGAGAGGTTCCCTTTACCTTTCACGTGCTGTCATCTGCGCTCGTATCGAATTCAAATGAAAACAATAGGTATGTATGAAATACTGTTTAAATTCCAAGATAGACGATTTTTCCCACGATGATGTCATTTTACTTTCTTTGGAAATTACTGTAAAAGAAGTTTAAAAAAAACATTTTCCACATACGCTTCAGTTCAACTTAAAAACGATTTCCAGCTATTTCATGTTTTCACAAAGAAGTTTCGTGTTATTTTTGATACGGAGAACTGAAAACGCTTTCAAAGATACGTTCTTCAAAAAACATTCCTTTCAAAATTATTCACTATTTTACCTCAAATAAATCTACAAATTAAATTTTCCGAGTAACAAAAAACTACTTCTGAATGTTAAGAGGGCACGTTGCTTCAGATTTCACGTAAAAGTCTAATTATAATTCTTGAAGAGATGTGTTTTAAAAAAAACATACATTCTAAGAATCAGTTAGAGTTCTCTGACGCAAATAAATTTTAAGCCGTTCGTAGATTTTTTTTAATGGGTTCTCTAATATGTACAAAGGTCTGGTAGGTTGTTATTTAGTTATCCTCCAACCCGCACAGTGCCCGCATGGTGAATTTTGAAATTATTTAAAATGTAGTATTTAGATTACAACTAGTAGGGACAGGAGAATTTTTCATATATGTGACAATCCCGTCAAACTGTTTAAATCAAATTAAATATCTAATATGAAAAAATTAAGGACCCTAGGCAAAGATAAAATAATCAATTTGTGTCATAATTGGATTCCATTTAGCATAATTCTTTAAGAATATTCATTGGTTTGAGAATATTGAATATCGTTTGGATCTAAACCTTTTAATTTTTGTAGTTCATTTGAAGGTTGGCAACCTTCATTTAATTTGTTATCGTAAACGTTTTACACCAATGAGCAATTTTTTTAATTAAAAAAATATTAATTGCTTGTTTTAATTCAAACAATTGTTTCTCTTTACAATAAGGTCAACTTGATTTTGGATTATCTTTTAAAATAAGATAGAACAGTTTTTCTTAAATCAGATTTAATTTAACTGATTCTGGAAAAAATAAAACGATATTTTTTTTTGATACCAAGAAAACAGTTAGGTAATAAAAAGTAGGTACACATGGCTACATATCCAGCTATACATTTCCAATTTATGCTGATCTCGCATTGTGTAGGATTTCCGTACAATACGAGGTCAGCTTATACTGAAAATTTATAACTTGATGTGTAGCCGTGTGTACTATAATTCATGAAAATCCTCATAGCCCATAAAAACACGAGTAATTTCAAAGACTCGTCAAAATTAAGCTGACTAGCGCATCGAATTAGGGTTTCCACGCTTAAGGCTCGCAAACCCGATTGTCCTACTCCTAATTACGAGGCCCGGACTAAGCCAACGCGTGCTTTGTGAGGCGACCACACGGGACCACTGTCCTGGACAGTTTGATTACGCAATCCTCTGGCTTTTGATTTGTCAATTCCCGAATAGACAGATTAGATGGCAGGTAGCTTGTAATAATTCCTCAATCGAGGGTCCAGGCAGAGGGGGATATTCAGATTCGTGACAGTTCTGACGGATTGTGGAGTTAATGGTCACGAAACTGCGACTAAACATAAATGATTAGAATTTCATTTTCGGATAACTAAATCAAGGAAGAAGCTTTCTCTCATGCATCATCGTGGAAATGTTCTGCCATAAAACGTCATTGTATTTTCACTTTAAAATGGTTGACGTTACACCAACGTCAAGTAAGTACCTATGGTTTACAAACATTTTACTTAAGAACTGGATTTAATTGGCGCAGTCCGCGAAGTGCCTCGTCTCCCCCCCTTGGACCCCTTGGGCTTTACCGTGATAGAGGAGGCTATACCAGCTGGACTGGCTTATAATAATGATGAAGCAGGAACCAAAGAGTAAGAAAAGTTAATAAAAGAATACAAATTCAAATAAAAGAAAACCTGAAAGGGGTCACTGTGCTCATCATTATGAAAAACTTTCTCTATGTGATCAATTCTAAAATCGTGAAAAAACACAGCTGCTGCATACATTTGTGTTAGCAGAACTCAAAAAATTTATGGATCAGTTTTTTTTTTCGTGACTTCTGCTTTAGTCATGCAGTAAAAGTTGTTCATAATGATGAGTACTCTGACCTCATTTCAGGTTTTCAGTCATTTCAATTATTACACCTTGTTTAATGGGGAGTCATAAAAACTTTCACTACACAACAGGATAATTAACCCGTGTCCTTAAAATCAAGTCTACCTGTTATAATAACCCGGGTTATCTGTCACATGGCGTAATAGCCACCCGCATCGCTTACTTTGAAAGGGTTCGCCCGGGTTATCGTAAACAAGCTATATTGTTAGTCTAAATAGTGCAGTTAGGAGGCGTTGCGTGGTTTTCAATTTTCTATAACAATAGCCTACACGGATACTCCCTTGATTTGAATAATCGATCGCTGGGACCGTGGTTTGGGTAGAGATAGAGTATAAAATTTAAGTATTTTCGGACTATCGAAGATCGGGGATGGATAACTATCCGATAGAGATGAGATTTAATACAAAAAAAGTTAGTAAGGATTTAAAAATAGATTTTCCTATCCTAAAAGTTGCTTATAGTATCACAATGAATTCATGTAAATAGTTGCATTACTTCTCCGTAAGCATTTTTTTAAGATTGCCCAGGAATACCCAGTGGTAACGGCCGTGACTTACGAGTTTTAGGTCGTGTGTTAGAACCCAAGCAGGCACTTTACTTTGTGTAAATTATTTTCATTATCACTTCTCTCAAAACGGTGAAGGAAAGCGGCATGTACTAGAACAAAAAATTCGAAGAAATGTGACATCCAGCAACCCGCACTGGGCCCGCGTAGTGGATTATGGCCCACTCTCTCTCACAGAGAGGAGAGCTATGTTCCAGCAGTAGGAACATTATAGGCTGGAAAGGTTTTTTTTTATTAAGAAATACGTGCGGTCGCAGATTTATTCATGAAAAAGGGGCATTCTAGGATTACCGACAGAAGTAAAAACTTGAAAAAAAGTCGGCACCGCGGTAATCAACGTGTTGATGTCTTTTACTACACGCACCGAAGTAATCAACGCGTTGATGTCTTTTTAATGGTCAAAAACTGGTGTCGTCACAGTGTCGCGAAATCAATGGTTTAGTCTCATCTAAAAAATGCCCAACACGCTTAAAGAAGTTTTCACTTTAAAAATATCACTGTCTTGTAACTTGACCAATCACATATAAGTGGTAACCTTTGTGTTAAATTCTCGACTACCAGAAACAAAAACAATAAACACTAGAAGCAATACCAGAAACCAGATACCAGAAACAATATAAAATTCAGTAGAAGTTATTAAAAGATTTCATACTTCATGATGAGGAAACCACCAATTTTAATAAAAGTACTAAAACAATTAACACAACAACTTTCGCAAACGGTTAACGACATTTACAGCCTATTCAGTATAAGGTGCGTTTGCGCAAGTCCCAGTCACGATCAATTACTTATTGTTTGGGTAACAGACCAGCGTGCAACTGTTGGGCGGCTTTCTACGGAATTGCTAGTAGCAAAGTTTGTAAATATTACCAAAAGCTCAAGAGGTAGATACTTATAGCATTCCATATGGTTCACGGTGTCATAAAGAATAGACAGATTATAAATCAACACATACACACCCTCACACAAACACGTACACACTCTCATACAAACAAGTGAGTGCATCACACACACACACCATCAATCAATAGCAATTGTTCCACGTTGACAACCTTTACTATGTGTTACAATGAGAGGCCTGGAGTTCTAAAATACAGGTCTAGACTTAGTTTGGACTTTAGATTTCCCATAAATTACAGAATTTTGTCAAACGTAACATCACGCCTTGTTTCCCCGAAGGGTTGGGCACAGGTGTACCTGTAGTAGGTACACCCACATTTCGCCAGTTATGTTTAAGTCCCATGTAATAGAAGGCGAGCCTATTGCCATCAACCGGGCATTATTGCTTTCAATAATTAATATCGTAACACCGAATATTTAGTTTTAGATGTACTTAAGTAAAAAAAGCATTTAGAAACTTTCTAAATGCCTCTTTTACACCCAAAATGGTAACAACATCAAATTCAGTGTTATAATAAATTGCAATTCATTATTAATATTTTAGTTCGCTAGTTGGCCATATTTCATATTTCCATACAGTAATATTGTCAAATTAATCAAAACAGCGAAATATGTGATATCCATTTGCGACGTTGCCAACTTTCAGAATAAACGCTTTTAAGTCCGCCTTACAAATAAACAAATGAGAAAAATCCTAAAAATTATTACCATTTGCCCACTACAACGGCAGACCTCAATATATGTACCTATGAATAAATAAATAAAAATCTTTATTTCGAGCGAAGACTCATTTAAGGTATGTAACATTGTCCACAAAACTAACTTTTAGTAAACAACACGATACAGTGATACATGGAACTGAAAAACCCACAATTAAAGCCATACTTCATAAAAGCCCCCACAGACACGCACACAGACACACAGTCACATTAATTCTTACTCAAGTGCGGTTTGTAACTCAAAACTAAAGGGATCGTGTGACATTCGCACGGACATTCAACACCCGGCCTTCCTACGTAACCTAGTTAGTGCAAGAGAGACCTAACACTGGTTCGTCTAGGGTTACCAAGTAATGATATTGAGTGGAAGTATCTATGAAGAGAATATAATTTGAAGAATTTTGTCGGTAAATTGATGGAAGATCTTTGTTTTTAAGAAAATTGGGTTCATAGGTATAGTATTTTACCCTTTCCATGCATTGTTATTAAAAGACAAGGACATACGGAATTTATAGGGGTTTCAAAAGATGAGTTTTTATGTTTTACAAGCTTAATGTCTCCATTAAATTTTTGTTCCATAAATCCAAGAACAGATTTTACTTAATAGCTGCATTTAAAAATGTTGGCTCTGTCCTATAATCGCTGGGATGGACAGAAGAACCATGCAGTCGTTTGATCTAAGAAATATTTACGCTTTGTATGTACTAATTGGTACACCTACTTATATTATTATCAGTGTTACTTATCTCTTCCTTAAGGTTATTTATGGTTACTACAACCCTCTACTGCTCGCGTAGCATGACCACAATAGAAACGGGTTTTGTCGACGGAAGAATAGACACAAGACAGATTCACAATCACAATCAGTCATTTTGTCTATTCCTCCGTCGACAAAACCCGTTTCTACGGTGGCCATGCTACGCATGCTGTTTTGCTAAACTCAATATACAGTGTGAGTCTTTATAATGTGCAAATATTGATGAATATTTTTTTTATAATCGATGAACGCCGTTTGCACACACGAAAAATTGTCACGTTCCGCCTGAACCGAACGTGCAAGCGAGAGCGCGGAACAAGCGATAGAGAGGCACGATCGGTCTAAGCATTCGGCTTGTAACGTTATCACGTAAAATTATCGTCCGTAAACCGACTTTACAGACTTTTTATTTTTTTCGTCGATAAAATTAAGCATAGATTCCCTCATTTTGATATGTGCACATTATAAAGACTCACCCTGTATAAGAAAACTTATGGTCATAAAAACTTTTAATTATGTCTATCGCTCGCCCCTTGTAAATAGGGCTAACAACTTGTTAATAGGCTGCCCTAACAAAAAAGAAACCAATTACGCAAAAATATTATACATTTTAAGTAAAAATATTTGAAAATAAATCTTGAACATAATTTTTATTTTTATCATGGTGTGGGAAGAAAGGATCTTCATAATGATCTATTTATTGTATTAAAGATTGCTACGTTTGTGAAAAAAAGGTAAGGATTTACATAACATAACATTACGACTGTAATCCCCGAATGGTTAGGTAGAGGTGTACCAATAGTACACCCACATTTCGACATTTATGTTTAAGTCCCACATAGTAGGGAGCAAGACTATTCCTATCAACCAGGCACAAAACCTGACTACAGAGAAATTCCAAATGGAAAGACCAAATAACAACAAGACAAGGATTTGTCTGATGAAAAACCTTCGAAAGATTTTAAAGGGAGCATTTCTGGCAAAAAAAAAATGCTTTGAATTACCCAAGAGTTACCCAAGTTAAAAGGTAAGGAAGGCAACTCTGTTAAATGTTGCACTTTTAGCATTAACTCCTGTTTATTTCTATTATGTAGGTTTGTGCCACAGATTTGTAGATGAGTTATGAACTGGGTTCTGATGACTAAAGCCACTGAAGGGGTCCACTAGGGCCGATGCCTGCCGGGGTTGCGGGTTTGTCCTAAAGGGTTACCGTGGCCCCTGGCAAAATACAGGCAACTGAAGGAACATGGGTGGGTTTTAGTCAGGAATCACAAGAAGATTTCCGGCCACCGTAGGCGCGGGCTTGCGGACAGTGAACAATGGGCAGCTTGCCGTCCGATAAGGACCAAGCCCGGGTCGACGGCGCGTTGTGTTCCATGCGCGCCTCAAAGAGATGTCAGCAGAATTGACGGGGTCCGCTAGGGCCAATGCCTGCCGGGGGTTCGAAGAAAACCGATAGGGAAATCGTGGCCCCCCTGGCAACACGGCAACTGAAGGAACACAGGTGGATTTTAGTCAGTAAGAGTCTGACACGCCCTCCCGCTCCGCCCAGAGCGGGAGAAGTTATTTAAAAAGGTCCGAAAAAAAAAATACTATAGCCCGCATAGATCCAACTTAATGGTCGTTCGAAGGTTTACATAGATTAGTAGTCTACGGTATACGAGAGGCCCCATGTTAGGTTAAAAATATATTATACAAAATTAAAATGGACCTACTCTCGCACAATACTCAACATGCCCCCGCCAAAACTTTAATTATATTACACAATATCTTTATTATTATAAATAGAAACACCGAACATAATTAAACAAACAGAAAACCCATTACCAATAGCTAAAGTATATCATTTTCGCGAGCGTATAACAAAATATCAATTATAACGTACTTTGGAAACTTTACCACAACATCCCGAAGCGTACGGACAAGTTCTATTCATCTTTGTGAAGAAAATGTATCGGTATTTTTGTTTGAAACTCGATAACAGGGTACTTGGAGAAGTTTGTTAAAAGGTTACCCGATGCCTCTGTTTGATCCCGTATGTGTTTACAGTAGTTTATTGGGACTCAAAACGGGAAAAAAATCCCAAAAATAATCTGAGACAGCCGAAATCCTTCGTGTCGTGTAAAGTCAGAAATCATTGTTTGACAAATTGACTACCAACTTTAGTTGTTCGTATATTCGAACCAAGACCACAGATAATTACAGGTGGTGGACTCCACATTTTAGGTATGAAGTTACAAGTACGCGGCGAGCCCGTCTTGTCGGGCCAATTCAGTGAGTGTAACGTAGTTAGAAGATAGAGCTATGCGATATAAAGAGAGGCAACTTCTAGGTGAATATAACTGTAGGTAATTAACGCTGTGCGACCTGAATTGCACTTTATTGTGTCGTAGCACAACAGTCGCTTTTTATTAAATAATTTTGCGGAGTGAACCATATGTATTCATCTGTGCCAAAATTTAATTATTTTCGTATGAAGTGACTATCGGCAAATTGATTGTGTATTTATACTGTTTGTCTACCGCACAACGTCAACGGGACGTCAACGAGAAACGAGATTTTTCGAATCGAACGTAAAAACGTAAACGTGTGTAAATAAATGTATTTTCTTTCTTTCTTTATTTATTTATTTATTTCTGTCTTTCTTTCTTTCTTTCTTTCTATTTGATAAGAAATTAATTTCCGTGACTGTATTTGGTAGTCGGGTGCAAGGACTTGAACTATTTTGAGGAAAGATGCAATAAAACCAGGTTCTTATAGCAAATTATTTACATAGTGATTGTTACATCATTTTTAAGGTACCCACCTATTAATTTTCCTCATGCCAATTGGCAAACATCTTATGAAGTAGAAATGCCATTATGAGACGTGAAACGAAAATCGAAACATTTAATTAAGTGAATCTTTTCGGCGATTCGATAATTGGACAAGAATTGAGAGTGAAATTTCAAGGACGCGTCACGTTTAAGCACTTTTCGTTACATGAGAAAGATATAACTCTCTCTGTCTCTCATACTAAATCTCCCTTATTCTTTATTTTTTAAGAAGTTTATCTTCTATCCTTCTATCACGTGTACAGTGCTACACGCGCATTTTTTGTTAAAAACAGAGCTTATGTTTCTTTTTTATGAAGAACCATGCATGATTCATTTTTCAATCCAATACAAAAGAGGACACAGTAAGGCCAAACAATACAAAAACGTGTGACCACCTTTCAAAAAAATCCTTCATTTAAACGCTCTATAAACTGACCAACAAAACAAAAGACTCGAACAATAGGCTTGCTATCGAAACGCAAACGAGCTAGTCTATAAATAAACAAAGCATAGTTTCCAGTCTCATTCCCTTTACTTTCGAATGCGATTTCCCGGCGTCGCGTTACTGTAACCCTATAGATAGCGTTAGCTGAGCCGGTTTGCGCACTCGTGTCGAGTTCGCGGCACTGACATATTTTTTCTGAAGCCACATCTTGCGGGGGTGAGTGTCCAAGGAAATGTGCAAATATTTATTTATGAGTGGGGGAATCATCATTATCATTTCAACCGAAAGACGTCCACTGCTGGACACAGGCCTCAAAGCACCGCCACTTCGACCGGTTCTGTGCTTCCCGCATCCAGCAGATTCCTGCGGCCTTTATAAGGTCATCGGTCCACCTTATGGGAGGCCTTTCAATGCAACGTCTTGCGGTACGCGGTCGCTACTCCAGAACCTTTCGGCCCCATCGGCCATCTTTTCTGCGAGCAATGTGACTCTGTCTCAGCACTCGAGTTTGCCAATTCTTCGAACTATGTCGGTTACCTTGGTTCTCCTGCGGATCTCTTCATTTCTGATTCGATCACGTAGGGAAACTCCAAGCATAGCCCTCTCCATTGCCCTATGGGCGACTTTTAGCCTTCAAATAAGGCCCATTGTGCGCGACCACGTTTCAATGGAGGTGAGGAATAAAAATGTTTTAATTTCTAATGATAATCGCATAAAAGTAATGAACAAACATTAGCAATTTTTGGAATCGTCTCGATTTTCTTCAATTTTGATTACCAAGATCCTACTTTCTCAGAGGAACTAAACGTGAGCTTTTAAGTAAATATACGAGTCATATATTTTTATCCAGTAATATTATGATATGAATTATTTCCAAGTTCAAAGCTTCATTTACTGAATACCTATAATAATTACCTAATATTTTTTCTGACAGAATCTGTCAATGGTCTACACTCTAGTACACCGGATTTAAGGTTAATTTCAAGATGCTGCCCAGTTAGCGTGCTTGTTCTCTAATCTTTCTATTTAAAAAAATCCAGGATAGTAAGAAATACATTATCACACGACATAACCATAATTCACACCACAAATAAATACAAAATAATATAAAGATCATTTCCACCACGCAGTGACACGAACCGTATTGCCTATCTCTAGGGTCTCACCGCATCTGGGCGGCTATTCACAACCGCTCGACTCGATATTCGAAGCAAGTTTATTTGAAATAAGAAAAACATACTATTAAATCTATACCTACTAATAATAATGCTGGAGTTTGTTTTTTTTGTTTAAAAACGCTGTCTCTGGAACTTCTAGTCGGATTTGAAATAATCTTTTTGCATTCGATAGCCCAATTCTTGAAGAAGTCTATTTCAAATTACGCTAGGATCCTTAGGAGCCGAGCAAAAAAGAATAAATATGAAAGAACGCTACGCGAAAACGATGTAATAGCGTAGGCGGGCGATGCGATGTTATGGGGTGGGTCGGAGGGACAAGAAATTTCACGCCGACGAAATCGCGGGCAGAAGCTAGTTATTTTACAAAAGTATCACTGGTTTCCTTTTTAATAAGTCACTCAATGTATATTTCATCACTTACGAATAAGTACCTAATAATAATTATTTATTTACCACTTATAAACATACCATTAAAGTTACCATTTTGTTTTTTACCATTTCTCACAAACTAAACTTAACAATCGAATCGAATATCGAATCGAGCGGTTGTGAATAGCTGTGTTGATCTGTAGGTCGCGCCACTCGAGATTAGTCAGCGATATTTTAATGGAGATCACGGATGCCACGCACAAATGATGGGAATATGCACCATATTTTATGCAGGTTGCTTTGAAATAATATGTAGGTATTAAAATGTTCTGGGGTTAGCTTTGAAATAGATTGAAGGCTGAGCTTTTTATTCATTGAAGCAACGGTCGCCTGATTAAGATTGCTACTTAAGAGCGTTTATTCTAAAACTTGGCAATGTCGAAAATAACTGTTAAATATTTACCTGTTTTGATTAATTTGGCATAATTATATATGGAAACTAGCTGACCCGGCAAACGTTGTTTTGCCACATAAATGTTTGGGGTAGACCTCCCTTATTACTTAGGGGTATGAAAAATTGATTACGATCGATTCTCAGATCTACCAAATATACACATAAAATTTCATAAAAATCGATCAAGCCGTTTCGGAGGAGTATGGCAACTAACACTGTGATACGAGAGTTTTATATATATAGATATAAGATATCACTAATTAGTGACCTAAAAATAAATATTAATAATGAATAGCAATTATAACACTGAATTGGATGTTGTAACCGTTTTAGGTGTAAAAAGGGCATTTGTGAAGTTTCCAAAAACTTTTTGTTACTTCTAAAACTAAATATTCGGTGTTACGACATTAGTTATTGCTTTTCATAATCAATATTTTAGTGCACTAGTTAGCGATATTGCATAATTATTTCCATACAGTAATGATGCCAAATGAATTAAAATTGCGAAATATTTGCGACGTTGCTCACTATCAAAATGCACGCTCTTAGGTATAGAAAGAATTGCCTGCATTTTCAATTTTTTTTACCATCATCTTAAAGAAGTTACTTATATTTTTTTCTTTGAAGTGCAATAAAACCACATTTCTTACAGAAAGAAGAATGGATTATTTTATTTGTGCCAGGTCAAGGCACGCAGTACGGGTTTTTCTTTCAAAACCATTTACTTAAGAGCGTGCATGAAAGCAAAATTGCCAATAGATTTTTCATGAAATTATTTAGACTTATAAAAATAAATAACGGCATGATATTCTCTTAACATGTAGCCACCAGCCACGAGCCATGAGCATGAGGTGCTTAGTACCTACCTACATTTGAAAGAAGTGTTCAATTTTGCTAAGAAAGCAACATAACTCAAACTAGAAAAAATATCAATAGGTACTCTATTGAAACAGCAGTGAATTTTTGGAAAATTTCAAAATTGTTGACTGCGAAAAGAATGATAAATGTAGTAGCAGAAACAGATGGAGTACTAAAAATACAGTGCAGAGCCTTTATTTTCAGTACTCCTCCTAAAGCTGTAACGGATTCTTTACAGCGAAAATATTCAGCACATAAATACAGCATGTTGAATGTTGATACAGCTTCAGAGCTCTATCAACATCAACACGCACACGGCACACACCATATCGAGAGAACCACAAATAAATAGTGGGTACTGTTGAATAAAAATCGACCAATTCCACTATATTCCACTGGCTACTCGACTTCACAATTCATAACCACACAGGAGAAACTAGAGGGTGAAAATAGAGTTCACTGAAATGTACACCCAGTTATATATATACCAGGGCAGTAAGTCCTCCGCAGGAGACGCACTGGGCGTCGGGAATCGCAGGCCGATTCCCGGCCACCGTAGGCGCGGGCTTGTGGACGGTGATCAATGGGTAGCTCGCCGTCCGATAAGGAACCCGGGTCGACGGCGACGCCACCAATTCCATTGGTAGAACATAGAAGTCGACTAAAATGTATACATAAGACCTTTATTGTAATACCTGTGTTCACAAATAAAGATTGATTGATTGATAAAATAAAAGAAAAGAAAGAGAAAAAAATAAAAATGAATTATTCTGTAGTAAAATTAAATCTAGGTGGCCACCATCATTTGTGTGGTTGGCTGTACTGTGTGTCCTTTCCAGAGACTCACGGCTGATAACATCGACCCGACCACACGTTCACTTGCGTTTTTGCGTTATAATGAGCCTGCAGACTTCTTGTGAGAATCTCACCCTTCGGGACGTCCAGTAGCAAATATACTTAAGTACCTACAAATTTTCTGTTATTTGTGTTTTTTGAAGTAAAAATTTATTTAGGCGCGTTGGGCATTTTTGAGATGGGAAAAACAATTGAACTCGCGACACCGTTACCGATACCTCATTTTTATAAATGCGATTGTGCTCTTTATTTATATCTCGTTACAAATCAATCAATGTTCTATGAAAGTATTTTTACTTTAAAGGTTTTGGAAGTATTTTTTTTTTGTAAATGCGATTGTACTCTTTATTTAGATAAGGTTACGGACCAATGTTCCATACAAGTATTTTTCTTCCACCAAGGCGATCTTATTCAAGTTTCCACTTCTGTCAGCACTCCCGGAGTGCCACTGTTTTTTTTGTTTTTTCAAAATTTCGTCTTATTATGTCTCGATATTATTTATTTATTTTCAAATTCAAAATCATTTATTTGCTTTTCTGGGTATTATGTATAAATTCTCTCTCTTAAAAATTCATGCTTATTCATTTCTCGTGAATATAAATAACATTTCAAAACCACCATGTAAGTAGCATTTTCCGTCAACCTACAAAAAGTAACATTAGATTTATTCATTATTTTTAGGGTCATTGTACATTTACTACGTAAAATACAGTCATAAAAAACAAATTAAAACATTATTAATCCAATTTAAAGCTCAGGCTATAAATAGTCTACACGAATACAAAACACGATTAAGTAGGTGCCTGATTTAAATAAATCGCCCTTTTAAATTAAAAACAGACGAACATTTTTATTTCAGCCATTATCTTTGTTGGACGTCGGAAACGGTGTTGATATTTTTCGTGCTATTTCGCCCAGCGCGGTTTTGTTCGGCAAAAAGTCGAGCGGACTCGCATGAACGGACACTACCCGCTTTTTGTACAATCACCTACACAGTTTGTTATATCAATACCTTTATGTGCACAACATTTCCACCACTGTCACAATGTTTTAAAGCTGAAAATTCCATGCGTTTTCCGAAGCTTTGTTACGGATGCTGATAAAATGTACTTTGTTAAATACTCGCCGGCAAACTAGCCAGTGTTTTCATTAGCTTTCGGAATGTTTTCCGTTTTGTGAAATATTGTAAACAAAATATTCTACTTATTTAAAAGCAGTAGAAATCCTTTTAGCTCTAGAAAATATCTAGTACAAAACTTTTTCAATGAAAAAGGTCAGGGTGGGTTTTCGTCAATGAAATGAAATATCTAGCAAACTATTGTCAATTGTATAGGACAAAAATAGAAGAACTACAATAAATCATACTTTCTATATCACCACAATTTATTGATATTTGTAGCTAAATAAAAATACGGTTAGCAAAAACTGTATTCAATGAAAACGTATGATTATAAAGAAATAACTGACTTCTTTTTAACCGACTTCCAAAAAGGAGGAGGTTATATGTTCGTCGCGTATGTTTTTTTTTTTTTTTTATGTATGTCCACCGATTTCTCCGTCAATTGTGGACCGATTTTGAAAATTCTTTTTTTGTTTGAAAGGGTGTGCTCTCGAATTGGTCCCATATAAATTTTATTGACTTTGCTTGGATAGTTTTTGAGTTAGCTACAAAATACGTATTTTTTTCCCACTTAGTATGTAGATGATAAGTTTCTGTCACTGGTAGCAGGTAGTAGTATTCGAATGTGTGTGGGGTAGGTACCACAACTAAAAAGTGAAAAACAAAAACTTTTTACAAAAAAAAAACAACCGACCTCCAAAAAAAAACACTACAAAGTGAAAAATAACTTTAATTTCGGAAGTCGGTGGCAAAAAACGAAAATATAAAACCCAAGACACCGACTTCCGAAATTAAAGTTATTTTTCACTTTGTAGTGTTTTTTTTTGGAGGTCGGTTGTTTTTTTTTTTGTAAAAAGTTTTTTATACTTAGATTTCATTGCTAGTGGAAAGATGACATTTTAAGAAAACAAAAATGTCAAATTTTCTTTTTTTTTTTCTTTATCTCTAAATTTTTAATTACCAACGACATACCTAATGACTTATTATAATTGAGGAACACTGACTCCCAAGTCACAGGTATAAACCTAGTTTGGGAGCCAAAGGATCTATATTTAAGACACTACTTCTGTATGTGGCAAATGTAAATGTAATGTAATGTTTGTAAAAAGTTGTCACTTTATTTAAATACCTACTACAATTTTTTTTGGAAATCCAGGTTTCCACACTTGAAACCTCATAGAGTTAATAGGGCCAAAGCTCATCTCAAATGATTCAAATATCCTAAGGTTCTAAATAAATCAATAAATCAAATGTAAATGAAGAGAAAAGATTTGTATTTTAGTGTTTTTATTTTTAACTAGTTTTTGGTCGGAATTATCCCATGAGAAAGTAGTATCGGGATAAAAATAAATAATATAAAAAGTATTATATGTCCTACCCCATGTCATGCTCTACCCATGTGCCAAATTTCATTCAAATCCATTCAGCCGTTTTAGTGTAAAAACTTAACAAACTCACTTTCGCATTTATAATATTAAGATGAATAAACCCAAAAATGACTGGACTGATTTTAGAAATTCTTTCATTGGTAGAATGCTGTATTATCACTGAGTAACATAGGCTTTTATTTATAGAGATATCACGTGGGTGAAGCCGCTGGCGAAAGCTAGTTAGGGTTCCGTTAAAAAACGGAACCCTTATAGATTCGTCATGTCTGTCTGTCTGTCTGTCCGTCCGTATGTCACAGCCACTTTTTTCCGAAACTATAAGAGCTATGCTGTTGAAACTTGGTAAGTAGATGTATTCTGTGAACCGCATTAAGATTTTCACACAAAAATAGAAAAAAAACAAATAATTTTGGAGTTCCCCATACTTAGAACTGAAACTCAAAAATTTTTTTTTCATCAATCCCATACGTGTGGGGTATTTATGGATAGGTCTTCAAAAATGATATTGAGGTTTATAATATCATTTTTTTCTAAACTGAATAGTTTGTGCGAGAGACACTTCCAAAGTGGTAAAATGTGTGTCCCCCCCCCTGTAACTTCTAAAATAAGAGAATGATAAAACTAAAAAAAATATATGATGTACATTACTATGTAAACTTCCACCGAAAATTGGTTTGAACGAGATCTAGCAAGTAGTTTTTTTTTAATACGTCATAAATCGTAAACTTATCGTTACTTGCTGCTACGGAACCCTTCATGGGCGAGTACGACTCGCACTTGGCCGCTTTTTTTTAAGAGGGTACCGAGCTTTTTATGCACACAAACATGTTTCTATTAAGCTTATTTGAAGTAAATAAAAGTTAAATTAAAATGTAAGGAAATAAATTGGTATTATTGGGTATATATAGTAGACATCATCCGCGATGGAAACACGATTTGATAAAGTTGGCTCGATAGAATAAATTCGCAAAGTTACCTCTTATCGAGTATTTTTTTCCTCTATTTTGCTACTTTTTTATATAAATAAGTAAATTCATATTATGATTAATTTACTAAAATAAAGTTCATAGATGACTCCAGCGTTTCTCTGCGTTAGTTTTTTATTTAAGAGCAATATGATAAAAATAACAACGAAAAACATTGAAAAAGTGCAAAAATGTGATTATTTTCTTTACTCTTTACACGTTAAGAAAAAGACAGAGACGTAGGCAAATGGTCAGTACGCTCTTAATAAAAAACAATTTACATTTTCACAAATAGTCCACATTTTGACTCACTGTCTAAATATATATTTCAGTGCCGTTTACAAGTAAAAAGATTCAAGTAACTCCCACTATAAAGTCCAGTTCAAGCACGTCCATCCAATATACAAAACGTAAGCTCCTTTCCGCCGCCAGTGGAACTTGGGCTTTATATTTAAATAACAATACGACCATAGAGCTCGGAATCATCGCACCAGCAGCGTAGAGATGGCAGTACTAATAAAATTAGTGGCGGCAAGAGTGCATAGAGCGTATAACTTCTGTCATCTCCACCATTCATTGCTGTCATTTTCTAAACGTCATTTGTGTCGTAGTGCAATAGTTATTTATGCAACTGTTGTATTATAAGGGGTATTAAAACCTTGACGGGGTCCGCTAGGGCCAATGCCTACCGAGAGTTCGAAGAAAACCGATAGGGACATCGTGGCCCCCGGCAACAGGGCAACCGAAGGAACACGGGTGGGTTTTAGTCAGTAAGAGTCTGACACGCCCTCCCGCTTCACCCAGAGCGGGAGAAGTTATTTGATAATTTCCCACCCAAAAAAAAAAGGTGTATTAAAATACGAATGTGTATCACATGAGTGTTTTAATACCTAATTATAACAGTTGCATGCAATACTTTATCTACACCCATGATATGAATCCTCTATAAAAGTTTCTGAAACCCTTAGGTGTTTGTAATTCAAGATCAAGAATAAAGAAATCCCGCGAAATTCAGTACAACTGCACGTATGTACGTCGCCTGCAGCAGCACATCACACACACATGCGTGCAGCGGGTGCTGCTGCGGCTTGAACGTTGAAACGAGTTGCGTAATGAAATTTAGTACAACATTGGGATGAGGTAATGGTTACTATGACACTGGCTGTTATAATGTTGCCAATAAGCTAACTGTTTCAGAAACTTTTATAGAGGTTTTATAGCATGGGTGTAGATAAATGTTTAAACTGTCCTGTTAGTCTCGCTGAGCGTGGATCCTGAGTTCAATTCCCAGGTAGGGCAAACTGTTATTGGGTTTTTCCGTTAGGAAATTCTTAGTAACAGCCCGGAGTTTGGAAGTTGGCGGTGTGATACCCCCGTACCTCGGAAAGCGCCTGATCTCTCTCCAGTCGTGTCGGATTGCCGTCCTATCGGACTATGAGAGTGAGGGAAGAGAGCCTGAATCTGGTGAACTATAATATCTCCCGCGCCGATGGCTAGTCTCCGTTTAGACTAACCACCATGGCCGAATTACGGTCTGGAGGACTTGTGAAAATAAACCGTGAAACGCTTGGTTTCTATGGAAAGTGTTGACAGTGCCGCCTCTATCATAGGCCGCTGAGATATCTCCGTGCTCTGTGAATATAATTGAGGTTTGCCAAGTTGTTGTATAAATACGAATCTTTCAAGTCACGTTCACGATACTCCATTTCAGACGATTTCTTGATACATTTTATTATATTACAGGACTTATGTATATCGACGCCTTAGAGTGAAAACCTCGTAAGTGTTAAAGAAGTAACTTTTCAGGAGGAAGAAAAAACTGGGTGTTGTAAATTTTTGTACGGCGTCTTTTATGTTCGCAGTTCTGCATATAAAAGCAGGTTAAATTTCCATGTTAATTAATAAAAAAAAAACATAAAAAACGCCGTACAAAAACTTTACAGCACGCAGTTTTTTCATCTTCTTGAAAAATTTCTTCTTTTACACTTACGAGGTTTTTACTCTAAGGCGTCGATATATAGAACATAATAGAGCGGGGATATAGATTTTTTCTGTGAATTTAGTTTCGGTAAACGATTTTATTTGTTGCCATTAAAAGCAGGAAGCCTTTTAGTTTGATATCGTTTTTGACAATGATATAGAAATTCAATAGGAAAGAAATAAGTTTTTTTTTTATAATACACTTACAAAAATAGTTTCCATGATTACTTTCAACAATTTTTTATCAAAATAAGAAAACCGGCCAAGTGCGAGTCGGACTCGCGCACGAAGGGTTCCGTACCATCAGACTAATATTATAAAGGCGAAAGTTTGTGAGTGTGTGTGTATGTTTGTCTTTCCTTCACGCTCAAACGGCTAGACGTATTTGGATGAAATTTGGCGCACAGATAGTTTATAACCTGGATTAACACATAGGATAACTCGATATTCCCACGGGATCGGGACTTATGCGGGTAAAACCGCGGGGCGCAGCTAGTTATCTATAAAAACTGCAAAAAAATCATGTCTGTTGTATGGGAGCCCCCTTAAGTTTTTATTTTATTGTTTTTTTGTATTTTTTGTTATAGCGGCAATAGAAATACATCATCTGTGAAAATTTCAACTGTCTAACTATCACGGCTTATGAAATACAGCCTGGTGACAGACGGACAGACAGTCAGACGGACGGACAGCGAAGTCTAGTGATAGGATCCCGTTTTATCCTTTGAGTACGGAACCCTAAAAGATCGTTCTTTCATATTTAGTTCTTAGCATGTTCATTTTACTTGTTATAGCTCAATTTGAACTGGTTTATGAATGCACTGGCGAGTTTATAGCCGTATATTCAGATGCAAAACCTCTTACTGTGTAGTTTACTTAGTAGGTACCTAAATAAAAAGCGACATGAATGCTGACTGATCGTTAAAGAAGCTATTTCCTTACTCTCTATTCTCATGCTAGTAGGTAGGTATCCAGATGTTCGACAAGGCCAAGTTAAATAGGTACTTTCTCCCCATAAATAAATCTCCATTCACTTCAACAGGCTATGTTTAGAATTAAATTGAAGATAAGTAAGCCGTTAATATAATTACTTCCCTAACCTTCGTTGCAAAACACTTTCAAATAATCTGGTAAAACGGTGCGCCATTTTCCATAATTTGAAAGCCACAAAATATTAGAAAATCTCATTGGTTAGGTACGACTCATCAACAAATGGATGAGCTGGGACGATCTGGAAGAGAAAAATCTAGATATAATGTATGAAACCGAGTTTTCTTTTTGGCATTGATGTTTTGTTCAATGCTAAAAATAATCGTAATTAATATTGAGTGTGTCTTGTGAAACTGCAATTCTATATTACTGTTTAAAACATTCACATATATGATAAACTCACGCCTTGTTCCTGTCATGGGGGTAGGCAGAAATTATGCAGAACGCGACGCGCGTTAATTAGTGAACTATAATTAAACACGTGACTTTACTCATCATCATGAACAACTTTTACTATGGGACCAAACCTGAAATCGCGAAAAAAAGTCAGCGTTTCCCCATATTTTGACGAGTTATGCGAACATAAATGTAGGGAACAGCTGATTTTTTTTTCGCGATTTCAGGTTTGGTCCCATAGTAAAAGTTGTTCATAATGATGAGTAAAGTCACGTGTTAAAGTTTGGGCACTAGATAAAAACTTATCCTGTATACGGTGACTAGTAATTAGTGACCAATACTTAAACACGTGACTTTACTCATCATTATGAACAACTTTTACTATCGGACCAAACCCGAAATCGTGAAAAAAAAACAACTGTTTTGTTGACATCAAAAAAATATCTGTTCGCGTAACTCGTCAAAATGTAGAGAACAGCTGATTTCAGGTTTGGTCCCATAGTCAAAGTTGTTTATAATGATGAGTAAACTCACGTGTTTAAGTATCAGTCATTAATTTATTACCAGTCACCCTATATACTCCTTTTGCTTCGTTTACGTTCATACATCTGGTCATACACGCACGCCGCGCGCCGGTTGCGAGTACCTACTCTACTACGCACCTGACCAATATGGTGTTCCTTCTAGGGCCCTCCCAGTATTTCCACTCACATCTGAGAACTGCTGAAAAATTACTACTGCTGCTGCTACTGTTTAAAAAGTTCCAAGTAATTTCACAAAATCTATTAGCTTTAAAATGTAACACAAAAATCTTTGACAAAAAAAAAAACAGTGGCACTCCGGGAGTGTCGACAGAAGTGACAACTTGAAAAAAATCGGCACCATGGTAATCAACGCGTTGATGTCTTTTACTCCACGCACCGCAATAATCAACGCGTTGATGTCTTTTTAATAGTCAAAAGCTGGTGTCGTAACAGTGTCGCGAAATCAATGATTTAGTCCCATCTCAAAAATGTCCAACGCGCCTAAAGAAGTTTTCACTTCAAAAATACAGTCCGTATGTATCCAGATGAACTTTATTTTATACCACTAAAACCTTTACTTTTACTGAAATTCTTAAATGTTAAAGTCGCCCGCCATAAATTCTGACCCCTATTTTCAATTCAAAACAAACCTTCGCTCTTACAAAGAGAGTCACAAGTGTGCAAAGTAGTTGTAAGGATCACATAAAGTGATATTATTGGATAAGTAACCAAAACTTTTGTCGCGTATGCGGCCAACTGAACGGCTTGCAAGTTTTCTCTCGGTTTTTAGGGATATAAGTGAAAAGTATTTAGCGTTTTACGGCACTTAATATCTAAAGTATCTCTCTACTGATGACGTTACCTATGGGTCGGAAATCGATCTGTAATTAACCGTGATTACCACGAAATGCAAGATCGGAGGAATCCTAAGAAACTGTTTTCCAGCAAAACATATTTCTAGCAAAATAAACGACTGCATAATCCGCCTGAAACGCTCCCACTCAAAATCAAAGTCAAATCATTTATTCCGAATAGGCAAGTCCACGTCAAAATTTTATAAGGAAATAGAATTGATTCTAGTCGCCCCTTCCAAAAGGTAGTTTCATATTGAGAAGAATGTGCAAGAAACTCCACCTTTACTCTTTTAACTGCTAGGACACAGGGCTCCTCTCTGTGAGAAGGATTAGGCCATAATCCACCACGTAGACTACGTGGGTAACGAAACCACTGATGGTCATGCAAAATAACCGTTTGTTAAAAAAACGGTCTTAGTTTGCATCGGATTTGTGGATAAAATTCAAACAGCCCGTATAACGATATCGAAAAACGCGACCGCTTATGCCCGACACGCATGTTTAAGATGATGCCAACGATTTCTTGTCACGGCCTCTTAAATTTTTTATTGAATGCCGTTTTTATGCGAACATATAAAATCGACTATAGGTCCTCGCGAGGTGTAAAATCGGTCTATTTTACGCCCCCAAAAGTCGTAACCGAGAGAGTGGATTTTTATTTGTAGGACATTTTTCGAACTGTTACGTTGCGTAGAACCTACTTTTCGACGTTTTTTTTTACGTTCCGCGTAAAAAATTGAGTTGCTATTTGTAAGTAACGAATTTATTTTATGTTTACTTCTTAACTTTCGTATTTAGACATTGATGGCGGTATAAAGCGTGTTCCGAATGCCTTTATACGGTACGTACTAAAAGTCGCTTTTTTATTTATTGGCTCACGTTGTGACCGCATTAAAAGCATTTTTAGTGCAAGTTGAAATGATCTTAAATGGGAAACATTTTAAGAAAAGTTACTAAAAGAACATTTCCAGCAGCAAAACGTTTCATTTATATTATTTTATACTTTTAGAACAATTTAAATATTTAATTATCTTTAACTTTTTATTTTCCGATACCATAATATCTCTCTTCCTACGTCACGGACAAACTTTTTACACATTAATATTTACAGATAATTGGTAGCAAAGTAATTAATCCAATAGATAAGGACACAAAGCTAAAGATTGGTCTCTCACGAAATCCTAGCGATGCTTTTGAGCTTGACATAATTTAACAAACTGCAGTATTATTTATTTAGTTATTGTACACCACAAAAATACATAACAAAAAATAAATCAAACACTACAAAATATACAATGGGCGGCTTTATCGCTTTCCGCGATCTCTTCCAGGAAACCTTGGAATGGACAGTGATTTCCCTGGACATAAAAAGGGGCTGTTGTTGGTGCAAATTATAAGTATATTTTAAATACTAGAATATAATACATAGATACATATATTATCTTAAATAATGTATACATAAATACATATATACTTACTAAATATATAAGCAACAAAAATAAACGAAGACTATAGATAATTTAGTTAATACAGTTACGAGATAATTACAGTTACGAGAACAAGATCACAACGACAAGTAATGTTCCTTCACGAGTCTCTTAAATACAAGTAACGATTGAGGATATTAGAACAATTATTATGAAACCTTTATGGAAATCGTTCTACCAAAATCGCGTCCCATCGTCGCGTCGCGCCTATGTGCGACTTGACGACCGCATATAGCTGCGGGAGCATTTACACTTCATAAGGATACACCTACTAAGTAGTCATGTTAGTAGATAATAATAATTAATTATTGAGTAGGTACCTAATTAACTCAAAATAAATAGATGTTTGGCTATGTTCTAATTTATTAAACTGATGATTGATAGGTAAGTATTATATTTTCAATTGTCTCCAAAAGTGATTGTCGAAATAGAGATAGAGATGCTTCGAAAACAAAATATTAAAGCTCAGGCCAAAATGAGGGAAATCTCGTGCGGGATGCGGGACAAAATTCGCTCGCGCTGATTATGTCAACTTGTATAAGAGTGTTCAAACTGGCGCGAATAGTCGAGAGTTTTGTCTTTAAATCTTTAAGCCGCGTCCGAAAAGAAAACGATCGTCGCGCGAATACGCAATCGTCGCACGAATATGCGATCGTCGCGCGAATACGCAATCGTCGCACGAATATGCGATCGTCGCATTCATGTCACTGTTCGGTGAACCGGTACGCGTGGTCGTCCCGCGGTTTTCGCGTATTTCTTGCGACGCTCTCTTTCTAATAGGACGTGGGGAATAACAATTGCCGCGTACTATCGCGTCCCGCGCGGGTTTCGTCTCAATGTGGGCAAAGCTTAAAGCTCTGTATTACCTATCTAGCTACTTTATTCCTTTTCAATCATTTAAAGTTTTTTTATACATATATTATATTCCTCCGTATTCACATGAGCATGCAAAAACATAATTATTATGTATTTTACTCAAATTAAATAACAATTAGGAAAATATAATTTCAAACAGCTTGCATATTGGTTCCATTATTGTTACCCTGTATTGCGTAAATTAAAAACTTTTTCCCCGTAATTAGTAGGTAAGTGAAGGGTCCCATTAAATTATTGAGACCTTTTTCACTCACATTATTGGAGACAAAGGCTTGACGAATAAAATTAAGCTCGTTTTGTGATTCAAACAATGCCTTGGCTCAGAATCGTCGAGATTTCGTTGTTTAATGACACTTGTGTGTCAAGTTGCTGTTAACAGTGTATTTACTGTGTGATTGTGTTTTTTTTAACCTTTTTTACGTACATGGATATATTATTATTTTAAGACTGTTAGCTTTAGCTCAGATATTTTGTAAAAATTATCATATTACATGAAATAAAAATTCATCACCTGATTTTAAAGGAGAATGGGCAACTCTGTCCTGAAGCCCAATAGCGTTAAGATTTATATACCAATGGAAAGATCTCATCAAGAAGAATATTTTTTTATTATGAGACTTACCTTGATTGGTAGTACGTAAGGAGCAACACAGCCCTAAATGTAAGTAATTAAGTATTATTAAAATTCTGGTACCTATTTCATCAATTAAGTTTCATTAATTCTATGCTTTGCAAACATCATCTTTTTAAGCTTATAAACGAACATTTTAAAACATTGGCCTTCTAGAAGAAACTTTTTATGCGACAAGTTAGCCCTACCGTTGTCTAGAACAGAGATTCCCAAACGTTTCAATTATATTACACATTTCTTAAAAATAAATTTCAGTGTTGATTTGTAAACATTTGATATGGGGTTCCATAAAATAAAAGGTATTTGGTTGGTGTTCCGTTATCTTTAAAGTTTAGGAACCCCTGGTCTAAAAGCTTGCAATACTTTAGGCCGAGAACTACAAATGTTACTTTGTTCTTTTATGTTTCTTTGGCTAAGCGTTATTCCTGTCACTTTTACACAACTGTCAAACTACCAGTACACGATTGAGACGGAAAACATGTCTAATGTTTATAAATATTGGCCAAAGAGTGTTCCTATATCCTTAGCCAATCGAAAGACAGCAAAAGTAAGCTTCGATAGCAACTTTGTTTTACGTAGTCGGCTTGACTTTTATAATGAGCACGAGGAGGAACTCTCGTAGTAAAAATACCTTTATTGCCTTCTACCTTTTCTGCGTAAATTGGATATCTGTTTCAACAAGATGACAGTGATCTTTTCTTCAACTTACCTGAAACAAAACAAAAATAAAATAAGAACAACTGCTAAGGAAACAATAAGAAAAATACACAAAAAATTCGTATTTAAAAGCACGCATTGTGTATTGTTTTTACGAATAAATGATGTCAAACTTTTTTTATTTTATTTTTATTGAATACGAGGCTTTTGGCTACTTTTGTATTGTGTGTATTTTATGTTTAGTTTTTTTTTAATGTGCGTTTTGTTTGTGCAGAATAAACAAGTTTTCTTTCTATGTCAACTGGAATTCAATTTAAAAGCTTCCTGCATAAATGTCTCTTACAAATATAATTATATGATGATTATGCTAATTCTAATGATTATTATGTCTTGTCTACTACTTTACACGTGTCTTTTATCACCACTACAAGAAAATTCTGTAAAATACGAGCGAGCCTTACAGTATTCGCAAATGATGTAACATCTGACATCTCACCTTGGTGATAAGTAACATTAAAGGAGCGGGGCCTTGTCAAGGTCGTTTCTGACAGCCAACTCTAGGACCGCGCGCGCTCATTGGTCAAATTAAATAGCGCGCGCTTCCCCAGCTTCCTGTTACACACTTCCGTCCCTTTTCACGAAATCACTCCCACAGATTGCAGGAAAGCGAGAGGATAGATGTTACACACCAATAATTATTAGGCTGTGTACAGGCCTGAGAAAAGGCTGTCATCATCATCATCAGCCGAAAGTCGTCCACTGCTGAACATAGGCCTCCCCCAAGCACCTCCACTTCGACCGATTATGTGCTTTCCGCATCCAGCGGATTCCTGCAGCCTTCACAAGGTCATCGGTCCATCTTGTGGGAGGCCTTCCAACGCTACGTCTTCCGCAAAAAGAAAAGGCAAGAAAAAAGGAAAGGAAGAAAAGGCTGTCATTATGTTACAAATTGTCGTAACAATGATGACGTGAACACTCGCCATAAAACTGTTATGTCTACACTGGACTAAACTTGTTTGTTTTGACACTGGTGTATGCACTGTCTTACTTCAATAATGTTTCAGAATGCAGTTTGTATAATGATGAATCCATAAACCCGCATTGAGGCCGCATGGGGGATTTCGGCCCACTCCCTCTTACAGAGAGGAGACCTGTGTCCCAGTGGCAGAAACTTTATAGACTGGTTATGCAGTTTGCTATTATTGCGTTTTATTAAAATAGGTTTTTATTAATTTATTTATCTTTTGCATAGATTCTTTTCTATTTTGTGAATGTGAGAACGCTGCAGGCTTAATGGATTGTAGATCTGTTGACCATTTTCTATTTTGTTAAGTACCTGGTACTTATTGAAAGACCTACACTGTCCTCCCATACTTAGTAACACTATTATTTGAAAGTATTGTAAAAGCAAATTATTTTTAAAAGAGTAACCGTGGAGTTTCTTGCCGGCTCTTCTCCATAAGAAACGACCAATTGGAACCGTGCACCTAGCTTCTGACGTTCCATAAGTGCCCACGTAGGTTTATGTGAAATATGTTTTCTGGAAAAAGTTTCTTATGATTCCTCTGATCTTGCACAATTTTAGGGAAATTGTAGGCTAAATTATGGTATGCACTTTTTTGGCATTACTAGCTGACAGACGATTCCATTCTTCTGACGTCATACATCATCTGCCTAGCCTTTTCCCAACTATGTTGGGGTCGGCTTCCAGTCTAACCGGATGCAGCTCGATACCAGTATTTTACATGGAGCGACTGCCTATCTGACCTCCACAACCTAGTTAGTACTAGGTAACACGATACCCCTTGGTAAGACTGGTTGTCAGACTTTTTTGGGCTTCTAACTACCCGTAACGACTGTCAAAGATCTACAAATGACAGCCGGGACCCACGGCTTAACGTGCTTTCCGAGGCACGGAGGGGTCTTGGTATATAAAGATGGTCACCCATCCACAGACCAACCGCGGCAAGCGTAGCTTAACCTAATCGATCGACCCGTGCAGCTGTTGTTACTTAGCCACAAGCTCCTCTTCTGACGTCATACAAGTAAGGATATTGGATCTTTAGCAGTTTTTTCAACCAATTGTATTAAAAGTTATGCAATGTCATGTAAGCGAGAGTGAGGTCATCTTGTACGTAAATGGTTTAAAGGTTACAAACGAGAGAATGCTTTTATATACCTATTGGGTTCTTTTGTATCATTCTGATCTGAAAACCCGACTTACAATAGGGTATGAGATGACGTATTGGAAGGTAAAGTTGTGGAGTTATAACTTTATTGAACCATTATTACGCCGTCTTGGATTCCAAAGGTCAAAATGAATCTAAAAATTCTCTTAAAAGAATTTTCGAGCAATTTTCGGGTGACCTTTAGTCTACCTGATGGAGCTAAAATTATTTGTAGGTAAGTTGGCTCCTTTCATGGGTTCGAGGATCGACTGCAATCCGAAAAGTTATCAAGTGATTCTGACTTGGTATGAAACGTAAACCTTTTCTCAAAACGTCTCAATATAACATGAACCCTTTGCCTTCGCCTTTGGCAGCAAAATTACATAACATAAAATTTTCTTAAGTAACATAATCATTTCATACCAGGAAATCATAATTTAAAGGCAGTTTTCTCCAGCTAACAAGTTGTACAAAATAATTACAACCTTAAAGTTTATAAAATCCTTTTATAAATTTCGCGAATGTCCTCAACAATTATCTGTACGATAATCTTCTTTAGGACATCTGTTATTGTATAACTAAATTATCTTTTAATTGCTTATTTTACTGTTTCTAGGTATTACGTACTTTACAATTAGTATTCTACACGTGAAGATCCCCCGTGTGAACACTAATTATAAACATCACATGATTACGATACAGACTACATAATTATAAACAGGTAAATAACCTGCTCTCTCTCAAAGCGGTGCAGGAAAACATCTTGAGTAAACCGGCATGTCCTAGAACTAAAAATTCGAAGACATGTGACATCTACCAACCCGCGCTGGGCCCGCGTGGTGGATTACGGCCCACTCCCTCTCACCGAAAGGAGAATTATGTCCCAACAGTAGGAACATTATAGGCTGATTATTGTAAATAACCCTCTCTTCGAGCAGTGATAGCCTATTGGTGTGATCGTTGTACTTCCAAGTAATAGGTCTTGAGTTCGAACCCAATGCACGCACCTCTGATGCAAATCTGCTTCATTGGTCTAATGCTCGCAAGCACTATTGCTGAGCATGGTCCTGGTTTCGATTCCCGGGTCGGGAAAAGTGTTATTTAGTTTTTCCACCTGGAATTTCTCAGTAGCAGCCTAGAGTTCGGATTTGTGCCCGGTTGATGGCAATAGGGTCGTCCCAATAATATTACATGTGTTAGGTTTCAATTTATAAATACGTAATTGTTGGATATTGTACTGGCAACACCCAAAGATTCGATGTGTTAGAACGTAGCGCGGGAACGCCCTTCTGGGTTGGGCGCTCGTGACAGTAAGATGTGCTTGGTGGCTGTGTCGGTAAAAACATAGATTGGCATGGTATTGGTTGGAAATCTACTGTAAATTAAGGTAACCTATTAGTTTCATGGTAAATATTAGAATACGGATTCAATTGTGATATTATGTGGGGAATAGGAGATATGATGGTATGGTGTAGAATATTGAATTTGATGTTAGCAAAGAAATATAAATGACTGACAAAATATCTTGGTGTTTCATATTATTTTCCTTATCCCTGAAATATTGTAAATATGTAGTTTTATTAAACAGTTTTAGATTATGATATTGGGGTAACAACTTTAAGGTTCATTCGGGGATTGATCTATTTTGAGGTTAAATAATTATATTCGGAATTAAATTAGTTATTTTAGAGTAAGAATGGTTCTTATTTCACATGGAACTTAAACATTACTGGCAAAATATTAGTGTAAAGTGTAATGTTATGTGTAGATAAATCTATTTAGGTTTTCAAACAAAGTCTTCGCTAAAATCCGTTTACCATATTATCACATAACATAATAATATGAAGTGCTTCACCCATAATATAAACTACGTGTGCAGTAAACATAACGTTTCAAGTTTAAGAAAGTCATAAAAATAAATTGTAAACTTTATTGCCACGTCACAAAGTATGCGCATTAAATTCATGTACAATATTATTATTGTAGCAAAACACGTTGGCTTTTATTATTGTTTGTAGATTTAATAACAATTATTATTATTGAAATTCTGATAACTAAATAATAACATGACATCACGCCTTATTCCCCGAAGGTTTAGGCAGAAGTGTACCTATACTACAACTTCATTTCGCCAGTTATGTTTAAGTCCCATGTAATAGGGGGCGAGCCTATTGCCATCAACCGGGCACAAATCCAGACTCTTGGCTACTACTGAGAAATTCCAGACAGAAAAACTAAATAACAGTTTACTCGACTTGGGAATCGAATCCACGAACTCATGCTCAATAGTACCGCTTGCGACCACTAAAATATTAAGGCTAAATAATAAACAATTGTTATGACTATTTTGAATTTTGATGTAGGTACATTAGTAGTTGAAAATAATTTCAGGAAATCTTTTATTGTGATAAAGATTTCCTGAAATGGTAAATAAAGGTGCTGATAAACTTGAGCATTCACTTATAATGAGCATTCTCACTTCATGCGAATGTTACATTACAGAAAAATAGACGGCAGCGTTTCAGCGAGCATTCTAGCGAAAGGATAGTTTTGCTTCGAGCTTTTTGCCGAGCCGAGCCATTCTCTCATTGTTGCACACGCCACTGTCAAGTCTTCGTGAAGAATTTTTTTTACGTATATTGACTATATCATTCGCTATAATGATCGTAGCGATGTTTGGCTCTATGCTTGGTTCTGTTCGTTGTTCAATTCGACAAATTAAAAAACGGCGAATGTTCGATGTTCTGTTACAAGTGAATGCTCAAGTTTATCAACACCTTAAGAAAAACTTTATTTCACGTATCGATTTATATCAAGTAGAAAAGATTACGAATCTACCCTCCTAAAACTAATACAGAACTCGTTATCCTAAAATATTTTCGTTCTAACCTTTTACGTGCCTATTTTCAGGAAAAAACAGGTCAGCCTGGCCCATCCATCAGGCGCCGAGTGCTCTTGGCAAATTAACATCAAATATATACGATATTGAGTATGTAGGTCTAGTTATCACTTATCTTAATAACACTTTACGGATAATTTCGTACTTGGAAGAAGATGGAAGTAGAAGAAAAATATTATTCGGACAAAGTTCGGCGATATTTCCGAAAAGAAAGGATACTGCTGGCTGTTAAGAAGTGCTCAGAATCGTTTCGCTTTTTCTTATTCTAAATTTTAAATATCGTTTTTAAAATTTTTGAGTTCCTTTTTCACCGATTTTTTTTTTCTTTACTAGCACTTAACAGAACATGACGCCTGTATTCCACGGAGGGTTAGACAGAGGTGTACGTTAGTCACTAATTTCGCCGCGTTTTTCCTAAAAAAGGTAGAAAATGTCTAATTTCCCCCACTGCTCGATGCATACACATTTCAAATATTTGTAAACAAAAATGTGGAGGGACGCGCAACGTTTAAATTATTTTTATTTGAAAAAATTGTAGCATTTTTCAATGTTTATAAAAAAAAAAACGTGTGACACTCGGGGACTGCCGCGGTAAAGCTATTGCATAGTATTTGTGACCTCCATGACAACATCACGAACCGTCATTACATGGTGGGCGGAGTGGGGGGTGTTAGGTTTTATTTTCGTTACGTTACGGAATTTCTTGATTCGGTCGCCGCGCTTAAAGCCCGCGATAAAAGCTATGTAATAGCTTAATGATCTTAAGATTAAAAGACAGTTGAAGAAAATCTTAGTACATTCTTACAAGTTCTTATTGAAAACTCATAAGTTTCACTTCACAATATCGAACTCGTGCTCAATAGCATCTGCGCTGTTTCTTTGTTTTTCATAAACTAGATGTTATAAGTATTGTTTATTGAAGTGTGTTCGTTTGAAATTGTTCCCGTTTTAATTTAATATGGTTGAGAAATTGCGGAAGTTTTCACTTAAATATAGTCTTTGTTTCAAATTAATTAAAGCAGTTTTTGCAAAAATGAGTAAGATTTTATTCAGCAAAATACGAACAAAAGTATTGGTAGGTAGGTATATGAATATTACACAGAAAAACACGAAAACAATATATTTATCACGGAATGAAATAAACTCAGTTTAACTAAATGTTTAATTAAACAATAATTATTTACAACGTAAATATTTTAATTTGGCTGTTTGCAAACAAATTGTTATTTAATTACAGGAAATACATGGCGGGCAGTTAATAAACTATGAATATAAATTCAGAAATAACAAGATGGTTAATTAGCATGAGATCTCCATTACTACAGAACTTGTTTAAATAACCGAAACACTTGGATGACGATGCCATGAATTATATTGCAGCACGATTTCAATATTAATTAACGAATGATTTTTTTAATAAAAATAAAACTCCTTTTGGTTCGGAAACTTTTGCTCACTATTAATTTAAAAAAATATTTTTCAGGAGTCAGAACATCCTTAATAAAATAAATAAAAAACATAACCCTGTCTTTACTGCCGCGCAGTCGGGTAAAAAAGCAGTTGTTTTTCATTTTTATACAAATTATTTTCACTAAAGATTTCCGTATTTTTGCGAAATCACTGCAGCGGCAAGGTTGAATATTTCGTCATTTTGCTTTTATTTTATGGTTCTTAAATTCTCAATCTTTCTTATATGTATACTATGTGATAGTATTGTTCTATTCGATATAAAAAATATCTCCAGGTAAACAAAAAGCAATATAATAAGTAATAAATCAAAATTGCATAAGGAAAAAGTGACAAAACCCTCTTTCCATAAGATGAATTGAGCCGTAAACGTTGTCAGGGCTTACAATTATCTGTATTCCCATAGGACCCACCCTCGCCCTTAATTACATCGACTGATGAATACCACAAAATGATTGCAGAAGTTCTCATCATCTGCCTAGCCTTTTCCCAACTATGTTGGGGTGGGCTTCCAGTCTAACCGGATGCAGCTGGATACCAGTATTTTACATGGAGCGACTGCCTATCTGACCTCCACAACCTAGTTAGTACTAGGCAACACGATACCCCTTAGTAAGACTGGTTGTCAGACTTTTTTGGGCTTCTAACTACCCGTAACGACTGTCAAAGATCTACAAATGACAGCCGGGACCAATGGCTTAACGTGCTTTCCGAGGCCCGAAGGGGTCTTGGTGTGTAAAGATGGTCACCCATCCACAGACCAACCGCGGCAAGCGTAGCTTAACCTGATCGATCGACCCGTGCAGCTGTTGTTACTTAGCCACAAGCCCAGAAGTTCTATTTTTTTTATAAGAAATGTCTCTATATCGGCAGCTGAACGATGTGAGCTGATGCAAAACAGTTTTTAGGTCCATCAGTCTACTGCCCCTACTCTTATTTATTTAGGGTCAACGAATAATGTCTTCTTCCTCAATAAATCTTATCAGCTGTCACGTTAATTAACACTTCATAAAACTGCAATTAGAACTGAACTGCAAAGGAGATGAATAAACAAATTTTCTTTATTTCGTCAATTTAATTAAGTGGGGCTTCTGCAATTCTCTGTTACAATCCAATACCGATGGATTTCGTTTTATAGGCTCGCTTCCCTTTGTACGTCGTTATTTGTGATTTAAAATGCCTTTTGAAACGGGAATTAAAATGTTCAACTCTTTACTGAACTTGTTGATACAACAAGGACTAAGCTATTCATCGAAATAATTGCATTTGTATCAAATGCAATTATTACGATGAAACTCAACCGTATTTGATATGGTTAAGTTTCAATTAAAATCATGGTTGATGTTATTTTTCATACTCTTTCACACTGAAATACTTTTGGCACTTGAAAATATCGGTAGCTTTGTTCCGCCCGCCGACAATTGAGTACTGAAGTAAGTGTAAAAAAATACGTGTTTTACAAATTTATACTTTATTCATTCCTTATCGTGTCCAGCTGGACAGGTATCAGAAATACATTCTCTCAGCGGCCGGAGTTGAGGTATTATGTATTTGTCAGTATCTATACTGGCTTTTGAAAAGAAATCTATCAGTAATGCTGCGATCGCATCTGCATCTATCGTGACGAAGCTTTGCACAGATAAGATAGATGCAGATGTGATCAACCTTTATCGGTTATCATCGCGATAGTTCGGGCTGCGTAAACTTATCGCCCGGGTGGCGGTACATAATAAGCGTGGCGCGTGGTCGGACTACCCGGACTAGCGTTGGTTATTTCGACTGTTGTTTTCGGATTGCGTAGACGCTCTGTCGAAATAATGGAGAGCCATCTTGGATTATTGTAAGATATTATGAAGCCGCTAATGTGACCACCGCATTACCGCGATAACTTTTTAGCGAGCAAAACATACGAAGCTTCGGCACGCATTACTTTGTCACGATGCTCGCTGATGTGGCCGCAGCGTTATAGTACTCACATTTGACCGAAACCGATTTTTTTTTTAATTTAGTACGGGTTGCTTATTGTAGGTACTAGGTATTTAATGGTCATAAAAGATAATGAAACGTATTTGTATGCAAATGAGCTACAATAATACTCGTAAACGATTCGACAATTACATACTATTTGCTTTTGCTAGTGAACCATAACGATTGTACTCTGTATTACGAAGTTTTATGGCCAATTTTCTTTTCATTCGGTTAGAGTCATCTATTTTATGCAGCCATGGTTATTTTTTTAATTGGGTGAGTTGAGTGGGTCGGTGTATTTTTCGTATTTAATAAAATAAAAAGATATAATTAGTGTCAGCGCTTGATTATTTGGCATAAATGTCGGAACGCAAGATTCGTGATGCAAGCGGGTTACAGTTTACACATACTAACTTTAGATTATAAATGTGAAAGTGAGTTTGTTTGTGTGTTTGTTTCAGTTTCACGCTAAAACGGCTGAACGGATATATAGCCTACGACCTATAGGCTACTTTTCATCCTAGATCGCAAACGAAGTCGCGGGCAACAGTTGTTTCTTATAAAGTAATCTAACAAAATTAAGTTTAAAACTGTGACCTGACTACGGAAAAATAAAAGTGATCTGAAAAGTACAAAACTAGAAAATATTATAGACAGAAATCAAAGCATAGATACAAAAATGATCAAGGTAAAGCCGTGGTACCTTTCTTTTGGTACCAAATATGTCATAATTATGTAAATTAATTTTTTTTCGAGGTCAGAAATTTTGTGTAAAGTCCAACATATTATATTACATTTAGGGAGAATTTATTTAGCCACCCGGACCATTATTACGAATCTATTGATACCTCATTCATCAAAATCGGATCAGTAGTTAAGGCGCTACGGTGGAACACACGTAAATACAAACATACAAACACACATAGACTGCTAAAATCATAACCCTTCCTATTGGCTTTGCCGTAATCGGGTAAAAAGACCAACTATCGAGCTCTAAACTACCAAGGCAGTATAAAACGCAAATAGTTACGTTTGTCAGCATGAAAATAAACAGTTGAACAGTCTGCACGGTAACCGCTTGAATAGTTAGCGCTTATCACGCAAACGTTAGGATTATTAATCACATGTTATCCTAACATGTCGACACCACGTTCGTTTCTGTGACGTCAGCTTTAAACGTTAGTAAAATACAAACCAAATACTTGTTTGTTTCTATAATTTACTGGACTGTAGCTGTTCTGCACGCGTAGCATGACCACCGTAGAAAGAGGATTTGTCGACGGAAGAATAGACAAAATGACAGATAAACAATCACAATCTGTCATTTTGTCTATTCCGTCGACAAAACCCGCTTCTACGGTGGCCATGCTATGCATGCTGTTGCTGGACAAAAGCTTCTTCAAATTAAAGGAGAGATGAGGGTTTAATCACCATGATAAATAATAAATGATATTTACGTGTAAATTGGATTTAACAAACACGTTTACACATTCCATCATCAGTCTAACATTTTCCCGAGTATATTGGGGTTGGGCGGATTCAGCTGAATGCTGCAAATTTTACATGGAGCGACTGCCTATCTGACCTCCATAACCCAGTAACTGGGTAATACGATACCCCTTGGTAAGACTGGATTTTCAGACTTTCGGGCTTCTGATTATAAACATAATATTTTAAAAGTACAATTCCGTAGCTGACCGCAGGCGGCAACTGTAGGCGATGTGTCGCTGTGACACGACTGGTTTCTACGAATTTCTATGAAATACTTTCCGTAGTCCTTCATAGAAATATAGTACAAATAATATGTTCTTAATGTCCCTCGGCAAACCTCGTGTTTCGTCAGTCGTCGGATTTCTATCAGTTGCCCTTTGCACTTGGTGCAGACCGGATGCTCTCAATCGACTTGGAAGTACACAGAGTTGTTGATACTCTTTTAACTTAATGCAATTTATTAAAAAAATGGGAGGAAAGCCGCTAAGTCGCAGGCACGACTGATAGGAACATAGTTTTACAGCTCTATATCGTTCACACGGAAATCAACACAAAACGACAAAAAGTACTTAGTTCTGAATTCAAATGATTATACACGATAAATCTCTCTCTAATAATTTATGGACATGGAAATTAGCATTCGTTTGTATTCGGAAATCCGATGATACCCGAGGGACATTAAGAAAATAGTTAGACTGTACATAGAAACCAGTCGTGTCGCGGCGACACGTCGCCTACAGTTGTCGCTTGAGGTCGGCTATGAAATGGTACCTTTAAACTAGATGAGATCTAGTATCTGAGTGCAGGTCGTCGTGAGGAAACGTCGTGAGTATCAATGTGGATAAGTACTAAAGGAATTAATGGATGGATTGTGTGATAAAAGATAAGTAGTAATAAATGGCTCAAAAGGATAAGAATACCGAGATGGCTGTGTGATGTATGGAAGCAAATAACATGCTGCACAAACTCCAGATAAACCAGAATAACATAACATCACGCCTTGTTTCCCCGAAGGGTTGGGCAGAGGTGTCCCTGTAGCAGGTACACCCACATTTCGCCAGTTATGTTTAAGTCCCATGTAATAGGGGGCGAGCCTATTGCCATCAACCGGGCACAAATCCAGACTCCGGGCTGCTACTGAGAAATTCCAGATAGAAAAACCCAATAACACTTTGCCCGACCCGGGAATCGAACCCAGGACCTCATGCTCAGCAGTAGCGCTTGCGACCACTAGACGAACGAGGCAGTTAATAAATAAACCAGAATCTTGTGGTAAAAAAGTATTTCCCTCCGTCAAAATTACATTAAATAAGTACCGTACTTACTAGTAAACATAATTTTACATTGGACAAAAGTAGGTGTGCATTATCTTGCAGTTTGCAGCTCGTAAATTTTAGAAAGGAAATGTTTTGATTAATTGCCGGGAAATGATAGTGTGGCGTTTGCAGGGTTGAAATGTTTAAAACGGTGTTTGTTTTAAACAGTTTAGCATAAATTTTGCGTGAAAGACACATCGTTTTGCTTGTATTATTAAACTATCACTATTTTTACAAGCATTGTTGTACTTACCAATGGTAGCTCTTTATTTAGATCTACCTGTTAAGTTATACAACGTATAAGCCAACCAATATGCAAACCGTTGCGATCTCTATAGCTTCCTAATGAGAAAGATTGAAGGAGTCAATATTTTACTATTACAATAATAGAACCCAAATTATTACATAATCAGCCTATAATGTTCCCACTGCTAAGACACAGGCCTCCTTTCTATGAGAGGGAGTGGGCTGTAATCTACCACGCGGGCCCAGTGCGGGTTGGTGGATGTCACATATATGCGATTTTTTTGGTTCTAGGACATGCCAGTTTCCTCACGATGTTTTCCTTCAGCGTTTTAAGAGCAGTGGTCTTAAAATTAAATACACAAAGTAAAATACCTGCCTGGGTTCGAACTCATGACCCACAACACGTTAGTCGTGGCCGATACCACTGTGCCACCACTACTCTGATCACCCAAATGATTAAAAATCATCAGCTTTTGTTATCTGGGCCCAAGACCTTATTTTTTGACCCTACTAAGTTCCAACCTACCTACACATAGGTCATAGTGTCAGCTGTGATTGATTTGGTATTTTTCACCATGATCAATAGAAATGCTGCGGCCGCATCTCCGTCTATCGTGACGAAACTTCACACAGTGATACGATACACGCAGATATGACCAACCATTATCGGTCATCGTCGCGATAGTTCGGGCTGCGTAGCACTTATCGCCCGGGGTGGCGAAACATAATACACATGGCGAAGCCGCTAATGTGACCACCGCATTACGACGCTTTAGAATGAAAACCTCATAAGTGTAAATAAAAGAAGTAACTTTTCTTTGGTGGAAGAAAAAACTGCGTGCTGTAAAAAATTTGTACCACGTCTTTTGTGTTTTTTTATTAATTAATATGGAAATTTAACCCGCTTTTATATCCCGAACTGCGAACATAAAAGACGCCGTACAAAATTTTACAGCACGCAGTTCTTCTTCCTCCTGAAAAGTTACTTCTTTTACACTTACGAGGTTTTCACTCTAAGGCGTCGATTAGCGCGATAACTTTTTTTGCAAGAAAAATATACGAAGATTTAGCACGCATTGCTTTGTCACGATAGACGCAGATGCGGCCGCAGCATAACAATAACAAAACAAATTGGCAGCCGTCAATTGTTTTTACGATGTCATAAACGATTTCTACTTCAGTGGAAGCCAAGCAGCATTTATATAACGATAATATAAATAACATGTGTGAGCTAAGCCTTCCGTACACAGCTCATCATTGCTTCCTATACTTTCTATCTTAATATTCTCACTCGTTGGTGATGCCTCGTCCAATACATTTATAAATTATTCATTTCACTAAAAACTTTTATTGTAAATGACATTGAATATGAGTGAGGAATTTGGTTTTATTAAACTAGATAATACTACGTTATTATTTGCGGCCGAAATGAAATGTTATCACGTAAATGATTTGTTTTAAAGACAATAGCTACTTAGTTTGTGTGTCAAAGTTCTTATGATACTATATTTTAAGTTTTAAAAATGTTCTCAAGTATGTAAGTGAAATCTTTATAATTTCCCATTGAGTTTTTTTTAAACCATAATATTACAACAACCGTAGGTTTGCCACCTGGGGGCCTAGATTTTTGGTCACCAGAAAGTGACAAACAGTCCCAAATCTTTGGGACTGTTTGTCGCCCGGTCAGCGACAGGGCCTAGCCGCCATTTAGAAACACCTTTCTTGAGGACTGTGTGATCTAGGCTTAGTTACGTCATATGCCTAACTACGTCATAAATATGCCTGCTGCGTCTAAAGGTTGGGCCAAGATCAAAGGGAGCGATGAATGCAATAATAAATCCTGTATGCAGAGTTAAGGCAGACAGGCGCAACGCGATGGTGCTACATGATTTTGGTAGAACAACATCCATGAATTTTTCATAGAAATTGTTCTACTAGAGTCGCGTCGCGCCTGTCTGAGCCTTTATAATAGTTATGATGAAATCACGGGTAGTGTGATGAAGGAGTTCAATATAATCCTTTGTTTTTCCCAGGCTAAGCAAATCCTTTTGCAAAATGTTCCCTTAAATATAGGAAATAAGGAGCTATTTTCCATGCTCATTATCCAGTACCGAGAATACCGTTCAACTAATTATTTACGCTGGCCAATAGAAAGCATATTTTATGTGACATTTCTGCCCTGGAAGTGTAAATATTTAATTAAAGAACTAGAAATGAAACCGTTACAATGGAATTAATTAAAAGGATCTAAGAAATCTGTGTTTGTACAGGTTTAGTCGACCTACGATCTTACAATTCATTAATATTTAACATTTTAAGATCTTGTTCTACTAATTACTTGCTTAATAAGTCTTGTTTATTGTTTTATTACTTACAATTAACTTTTAAGTATTCTTACCAAGTTTATGTAATCTACAATATCGATTAGCCTCCAAATTAAGAGGAGGCTCCCTAAATTGTAAGTTAATTTGCATTAATATTCTGAAAAAGTCACGCATACAATGAAAATGGAACTTTAGTATATGATTTATTGGATCTTTTTCTTTTCATATATAAGATAGTTACGTAATTAGATTTTTTTTTTTTTGGAAAATCATGTCTTATTAAAGATTATTTGAAACAAAAACAAGATTACTCGGCTTTTATGTTTAAAATAATTATTGACAGTAAGAAAATGTACTTAGTTTATTATCCAAATATAAGATATTTTTTCTATAGATCAATATTATTACCTTATTTATAAACTAAATAAAAATTGAGACTTACGACATTTAGTTCCATGCTCGAACACGACCAAAGAGCTCACGCGATATTCCTCTTTATTACTGATGTTTTAGCGTTTAGCACATAGTGGAGTGGTGGGGTGCATTGGGGCGTAGTTTGCGTAGAAATTGTCTTTGGAGTGCCTGGTCTTAAATAATTATATGTGAAGACGATGCACCTAGAATAAAATTACTATACCACAATAGGTAAAAAGAATTAAAAATGAAGCACCTCAGGACATGTTGCCTCCTTGTTGCTACGTCACTATGTGCTAGCGACAGTTTCCGGGGCCCATTATTGAATGTGCATTATTGAGTTGGCTTCAGCCCCTCGTACGCTCCAAAAGTCCGGGAAATATCAAAGACAAAATAATAATATCTACAAATATATTTATAAAAAGAGAAGGAATAGGGCATCGTTAAAATAGTAATTTCTTGACTTTTATTATTTTTTACAGATTTTATGAAAATACACGAGACCTACGATAATAACCAGAGATCGGAATTGGGTGTGTGAAAATACCTAAAGTTTGCAGCGAGACATATTTTAGTTTCTTTCGGTTTTTTGTTTTACATGTTCTTTACCTTTGAAAAACCGAACTATAAACATTAGCAAGCTGCTAATACAGTTTCAAATTAATTTTTGTTTTGAACTTTTCCGGTTCAAATTCGGTTTTTACAAAAATATCTAAAACTGTATTACAGCTTGCAGATGTGTAAAATTCGGTGTTTCAGACGTACAGAACAAGTAGAACTAAAAAACCGAATTTGAACCGGAAAAGTTCAAAACAAAAATTTATTTAAAACTGTATTAGCAGCTTGCTTATGTTTATAGTTCGGTTTTTCAAAGGTAAAGAACATGTAAAACAAAAAACCGTAAATAAACCGGTACAATTCAAAACCGGTTAACTTAAGTGGTTGTAACAGCTCTATGATATGTCTCGCTGCAAACTTTAGGTATTTTCACACACCCAATTCCGATCTCTGATAATAACTATCACTAAAAGCAGGTATGTCCCGTCACCGATAAATTACGGCATGGCAGTAATTCAATCTGTACAACCGGTAAAGCAAGCGTCACTAGCCTGCTTTCCCATATTGTTGCATGTGATATGTGGAACCAAGAGCGAGAGTTACTTACCGCTTTCTATGGTACACACGGCTACACATCAAACTATACATTTCCAGTTTAAGCTGACCTCTCATTGTACAGAAATTCTATGAAATGCGAGATCAGCATAAACTGGAAATCTATAGCTTGATGTGTAGCCGTGTGTACATTAGGGGCGTGCATAGTCAGCCTCAACAAGATGTACATATACATCGACAAGAATCTATTTAATAATCTACAATACAGGATGTCAGGGACATCGACGCAAAAACTGAAACCATGGATTTAGTACATGATTCTGAATCCCTCTGCTTTGAAATTTTTCGTCGGTTATTTTAAAAAAAACAGCTTTTCCATACATTTGTATGTGTTTGTGTAGCCACCAAACACTTTCCTCACGTTTTCCTCATTCTTCCGCATCTGATAACTATAAGAGTAGAGGAAGACCAAAGAAACGGATGGACTGTGTGAAAGATGATATGGATAGAAAAGGGGTGACTGCCGAGATGATGAGTAATAGAGAAGTATGGAAGAAAGGGACTTGAAAGAAAGAAAGAAAAATAGATTTATTTTTCACAAAAATACGTGCATACAAAGACAAGGAGTAGGTAAGCAGAAAACAAAATAGGTATAACTTAGTACATAATATGCAAACATGAGTATATAACAGAAATAGTCGGCAACTGCACGTCATGACCGTGACAAGAAGGCACATGTTGCGCCGAGCCCAAATAAAGTGGGATCAGGGCAAGGGAATGATGATGTGTGACAAAATATATTACACAATGAGTACCTACTTAATTGTAGTTTTCCTTATCCATTTTGAGAGTCCACTGGTCTAGCAAAAATGATGACACAGGTTAACCGAAAGCGAATTTTGAAGTGAAAACTTCTTTAGGCGCGTTGGACATTTTTTAGATGGGACTAAACCACTGATTTCGCGACACTATAACGGAATTTACCGACACCGTGGAGTAAAAGACATCAACGCGTTGATTACCGCGGTGTATCCAGTAAAAGACATCAACGCGTTGATTACCGCGGTGCACGTAGTAAAAGACATCAACGCTTGATTACCGCGGTGCCGATTTTTTTTTTTTTCAAGTTTCACTTCTGTTGGCACTCCCGGAGTGCCTTTTTCATATTATTTCAAATGGGATTCATGAAAATTGGTTTTAATGGTTGAGGCTATGCGTTGATAGTGTCAGTCAGTTTCTTCATTTATAGACCACTAGCTGCGCCCTGCGGTTTCACCCGCATAAGTCTCGATCCCGTGGGAATATCGGGATGAAAAGTATCCTTTGACCCAAATCACGGTCTACCCATGTGCCCAATTTCTTCCAAATCCGTTCAGTAGTTTTAGCGTGAAAGCGTAACAAACAAACATACATACAAAAATAAAATCTTTTCTCTTTATAGTATTAGTTTAGAAGACAAGCCATGTAAATGATGGGAGGATTGCCAATTGGCAAAAATGACGAACTTCCATACAAACTTTTATACCCCAGGACATTAAGGACTTTTGAAAATTCATCCCCTAAAGGGATGAATTTTCAAAAGTCCTTTTTAGTGCTCACGTTCATTAAATAAGAAACTTTTGTTCGGCATTTCATACTTCTAAACCCAGCGGCTTAAGAAGTGCGTTGTCTGTTAGTGTATGAATGAAATTAAGATATTTATTAAACAATGGTGTTGTCTTCATTCCAAAACCACGTTTTCATCAAATATTTTTTATTTAACTTCGTGTCTTGTAACAATTATTACATAAAACGACCCGCGACTCGTGCTAAGTTTAAAACAAAACATGCATCGCACACTTACAAATCAACATTCTTGAATTTGAAATTGAAATGAAGCGAAAACATGGCGTTCGTCGTGAAGTACGATTTTTCCGGCAACAATGGAACGAATTACGGTTATTTTAGTTACGTGTTGACGGTAAACCGGTGATAAAACGTGAATAATTTTCTTACGTGTGTTTGGTAATTTGAGACAAAAAGAATAAGATTTACTGAATTTTAATCTGATTATGCAGGGCGATTAGGATAGGTGACAGGGAAAAGTTTTTAACTGTTTTTTCTAAGGAACAATAGTGGTATACACAGGTCAGTCTAAAGGCAAGTGTTTGTGACTAGCACTGGTGAGGAATAGGTATTTGTGAAGAAAAATAATATGTATTAAGTTTTGTAGGTACATACATACATAAGTTCACACTTTTTACTCCTAGAACCTGTCGGAATAACACCTACTTTTCACAAACTGTGTTCCATGTATGTACCAGAGACAAGCTTGTTCCCTTTTATCAGGAAGTTCCAAACTCCGGGCTGCTACTGAGAATTTTCTAATAGAAAAACTCAATAAATTTTCATCCGACCTGAGAACCGAACTCGTGGCAAATCAGCCTCATGAAAACAGCAGCTACAGACCAACAAGGCAGTTAATACAGGTATTGAGTTTTCAGTTCAGGTCAGATCTTCCTATAATATTGTTAAGTATTTTTAAGACCGCGGCGAAGATGGTGTGACGATCTAGTTATGTTTGCGGGGTCAACATGGCCTGAAATCGCACAAAGCAGAGAGGTTTGGAAGGAAATAGGGGAGGCCTTTGCCCAGCAGTGGGACACAATATAGGCTAAAAAAAAAACAAAAAAACGTATGGCACTCGGGGACTGCCGCAGTAAAGCTATTGCATAGCATTTGTAACCTCCATACTTCCTATTTGTCAACGCTACACTTGGGATGATGACGTGTTGACATAAAACAAAAATTACGTTTCCATGACAACATCACGTTGTCATGGGAACCGTCATTACATGGTAGGCGGAGTGGGAGGTGTAAGGTTTTTTTCGTTACGGAATTTCTTGATTCGGTCGCCGCGCTCAAAGCCCGCGATAATTTTTTTTAAGTGCCATTTATCAAAATCGAAATGGCTGTACAATAGGTTCATCTCTGCCTAACCCTTCGGAAATTACAGGCATGATGTTATGTAATTGTAGCGGTTACACCGCCACAAACGAACTACACATCAAAAGACATGACGTCACACAAATCCTGCATCGCGCCATTAGAGTTTACCGCGAACGACATTTAAAAGACTATCCGACATCAAGGTATCTGGTCGGAGGATCCTCCCTTTTCTATAGAGGATGAGTGAACTTTACACCCTGTTCCTCATACCTCTAAATAATTAACCGAAATCCTGTCAAGTCTTAAGCTGATTTCACGTAGTGTTTACATGCGTTATAAAAATGTTATCACTCTTTAATTGGTCGTGTCTGGGAACTTAAACATGCTATGTTATTATAGATTTAATCAACATTATGACTTCTTCGAACGACACGCATTATGCAACATGAATATCATAATTTAAACATCAACTACTTACTATGAAAATTGTTTTGCGATGTTTATTATTAATATAGGAAATGTTGCGCAAATCAATAGAAGCTCATTCAATTATTCAAGAACTCTTTTGATACAATCCATGCAAAACATTCTTGTGTATCTACTTTATATTTTCCGGCTTTACCTTCCTCGTCATACGTCAATTTGTAACACCACTCTACGAAATCCAACTTTTCAAGAACTCTTTGAGTTTCAAATAAGTTTTCACTTTAAAACAGAAGGGGTCGTGTATGTAAAAGCAAGCTTCCTTACAAAAACAATGGAAAGTAAAGATAAAGATTTGCCTTAACTTTAGTACATACATGGTACAATTATAATGTGTTTATTAATTGTGTTTCTATGATGTAAACAGTACTTTGTTTGAAAAAGATGTCGCGCTGAACCGGTGTTTGTAGGAGTTTGTAAATGGTACTTTTTTCTGAGCTTAGCAAAATCAGCCTATAATATTCCCACTGCTGGGCAGAGGCCTCCTCTCTTCGAAAGAAAGTACCACGTGGGTCCAGTGCGGGTTGGTGGATGTCACATGTCATCGAATTTTTGGTTCTAGGACATGCCGGTTTACTGACGATGTTTTCCTTCACCGTTCTGAGATTATGCACATGTTAAGTAAAATTTTGATATAACAAGGGATTAACACATTTGAGGAACTGAGACAGCTGTGCTGCTGGGGAGTTTGTTGCGCCACTTCTTCTTTCCAGCACGCGTAGCATGACTAGCGTAGAAACGAGTTTTGTCGACGGAAGAATAGACAAAATGACAGATAAACAATCACAATCTGTCATTTTGTCTATTCTTCCGTCGACAAAACTCGTTTCTACGGTGGTCATGCTACGCGTGCAGGTAAAGCACTAGGAAGTGGTGAAGGGTAGGCGTTTTAGGGGGACTGTCTTATGTAGTTTTGACGTTCGAAAGGTGCTGATTCTCAGCCTAGTTTGAATAAATGACTTTTGATTTTGATAAAACAATGGCGACTTACGTTTAAATCTTACATTTCAGCTTTTTTTACCAACGCCATTTGTTTACTCAATCACGAAGCAAAAAAAAAAACTAGCATAATAAAAGGTAGTTTATTTTTAATTAGAGATAAGGTTGGACAGTGCAGTGCTGGTTATCTAGCAGTGCGCTACGTGATCCCTGTACTAATTCTCTTTCGGTGCTATCGTGGCATCTAAAGTAAGATTGCACACGTTATGATCTACTATCAAGCTATCGTTTGTACTTGGGACTGTAATGGTGAAAGGTAGACTTGGTTTTTTGGAATAGATGTAGGATTCAGTTACGTAGTTTTGTATATATCAATTAATAGAACCAAGCGACAGTTCAGAAGATGAATTCAACTTCATCGTCACGTGTAAAATAGCACACGCCTGGTTAAAACTTGAAAAGATTCGCCGGTCTGAGTCAGTGACGGATCGAACTGCCTAAAATGTGTTCAACTTTTTTTAGTATGCAATACAACGCAAACAGGCTTTTTCAGTGAATTCTTATGATGCAACAGTCAGAAATGTCAATAAATATGGCATCCTTCTTTCCAATTTCGTCACAAACCACTAAACTGACCCGCACATTAAGGGTGGCCGTTATTCAAGACAACTGCAAACACGATTGCAAGCGCTATAAAAGTCCCTTCCTCGCACTTTGATCGTAAAAAACCGCGACCCAGAACCAAAGACAGACTTAAGCGGTTAGCGAATAACAGTATACGAAGTACTACACTATTTTAATGGTTCGCAGTTAAGAAATCGACGTCCGATTCCACAGTTGTGTTTGAAGTGAAAATGCATCAATATTTTTCACACTGAAATTGAAATATATGGCGCCCATCTAAGCCGAATAAACAGCCTTTGGAAGTGTCAAACAAGCGGTCAGTTAGTTAGAAAGTTGAAGCTAGTTGCTCATTCCAAAAAGTAGATCTCTATGGAGAAGAACAGGCAAGAAACTCCATGGACACTCTTTTAAATGTAGATATTACAAAATCCTGGGTAATAACAAACGATAACTGATTCAAAAAGACGATAGAATATCGACCAAGTTAAACACATTATGGTCTGGCTAACTATTTAGAGAAGAACAGAGAAAGATAACACGATACAACACTAACAGTACCATGACAAAGTCATGAGATAATCAACATCAAACATTGAGTGGTTTCAGGCTAACGAAAAAGATCCCCTCTAGCAAACTCCAAGTCCCAAGTAACAAATCTGACCACAGCCTAACAAACATTCGTTACCAAACTAACTAAACAAAGTAAAAATATAGGTACAAAGCAAAGTGCGAACAATTCTTGTAGTTAATTCCGAGAAGAAGCATTATTAACATGGCTAAGGCAAAGAGGAGTTAAGTTACATTAAAGACTTTAACACCACAATGTAGATATCAGAGAAAGCCTATTTCGAACAAAGTATGCTCATAAGAACACAGAATAATTATATCGCAAATTACCTAATATCATGTCCACAGCCTATCGCAGTCTGCAGCATGGAAGTTATCGAACTTGCCAATAGATTTCCAGCATTTTAATCACCTAATACTTTCAGAATCAAACTAGCACAGTCAATATGGCATGCTTTTAAGCTATTGCATAGCTTTTATCGCGGGCTTGGAGCGCGGCGACCGAATCAAGAAATTCCATAACGTAACGAAAATAAAACCTAACACCCCCCACTCCGCCTACCATGTAATGACGGTTCCCATGACAACGTGATGTTGTCATGGAAAACGTGATGTTGTCATGGGAACGTAATTTTTGTTTTATGTCATCACGTCATCATCTCAAGTGTAGCGTTGACAAATAGGAAGTATGGAGGTTACAAATACTATGCAATAGCTTTACCGCGGCAGTCCCCGAGTGCCACACATTTTTTATTTATTTTTTATTTGAGAGTCTTCCTTCGCAAAATTACTGGGACGCTGTGATATTTACAGGCTGGTATAACAATGTTACTTCTGCTTATCTTAATTCGCATTTACACCATCACAAGTTAAGTTCACGTAAGTTCGTTAAAGTTACGAAGATACTCGTACCTAAGCTACATCACTTATTAAATTTCGCTCAAGTATAGCCGAGGCTGAATACCGTATTATCTAACTGTGTTAAGATTAATACGTAGAATATTTGGATTTAATCCGCTTTAAGTAAAGTTGATAGACTTGTACAGTTGTTAGGCTGTGGTCTTCTTCTGTTTGATTGGCGTTCTTAGTGAAGCTTTGAAGAACTTTTTTTTTTTTGGTTTTGAAATTATCAAATAACTTCTCCCGCTCTGGGTGGAGCGGGAGGGCATGTCAGACTCTTACTGACTAAAACCCACCCGTGTTCTTTGAGTTGCCTGTATTGCCAGAGACCACGATAACCCTTTTGGACAAAACCACAACCGGCAGGTATCGGCCCTAGCGGACCCCGTCAGTTCTGCTGATATCTCTTTGAGCCGCGCGTGGAACTCAACGCACCGTCAACCCGGGCCTGGTCCTTATCGGGCGGCGAGCTACCCATTGCTCACCATCCGCATTCCCGCGCTTACGGTGGCCGGAGTGTTTGAAGATATTGGCAGGAGGATTAGTGATTGCTGCAACCTGCCATGCTGAAAGTATATCTAAGTATGCAGGTGCTATATATGTGGCCTCTTCGTCTCGACTTACATTTATTTCTCTTTTAATTATGGCATGTCACTGATGGGTTTTGTCACTGTCATATTATTAAATCTATTAAATACACTATGAATATAATTATTTACTTATTAATATTTATGTTCAATATTATTGGGTTAGGTTTCCGCACTTAGTCCTTCAGGTGGACCATTATGCGTGGGCCATGGCGGCCGTCGTTGATTATTCCAACCAGGTACGTAGCTATTGTTGTTGATATAATTCTATAATGCCCAGAAGATCTATGAGGCTGATTGCCATCATTTGTATTGGGTCTATGGATATATGAGTTTCAGTTTCAAGCCAGATCTAAAATAAAAATATGCAACTTTCTTATCGGTTTACTCTTGTGAGTATTCATTTGTTTACTACAAAATGAAAAAAAGTAACTGTCGACACTATTTCATTTTGTCTACCCATAATATAATTCTCTCACTATGTAGAACAGACACAAATCTGAATAAGTTTTCAAAATAAAATTCTACGTACAATTAAATTTAATCTAACTTTAATTCCTCGGATGAAATTCAGGCACTGAGTAATCCTGACACGCAAATAAGCGGATAAAGAACACGGAGTACAGGGACACAGGTTAACGCTTTGTTCAAACACTTTTTATCTCGAAAAACTAAGCTTGAAATGCTTGAATTTCATATATTTTAACTGTTGTTTCCCATTTTTTGTAGACATCGTAATGTACTTTTTATACAGCAAAAGACACGCTCACTGAAACAACTTTTTGAAATAATATTTTCTCCGTGGACAAGACTATTTTCCGTAAAGTTATCTTTATTGTAGGAGCAGATAATATATAAAGTCTACTTCATCTTCTTTCTTACTCAATAAATAAATCAGTTATCTAAAGTACTATGTACATTTGCAAGATTAATAACTTTTTAATATGAAGTTAACTTGCTGCAAGTTTTAGATATAACCAAAAACAGTAAAAAAGGCAAACTTACACGAGTCAAAATATTTGACTTATTGGTTGAGTAGCACGAATTTTATAATATAAAATTATATAATTTTTCTTGAGCTCCTTCACGAAGTTAAATTTATTTGTGGGCGAATCGACAACTCCAGAAATATGTATTAAGCAATTTTGAATTTTATACAGTAAAGTTAGTGTACTTTTTTTCTTAACTTTAAAGAACCGGAGTTGCCGACATAGCTCGCAGAGTAAGAAAACTGTAGTTGCAGTGGGCTGGCCATGTTTATCAAGGACCGATGGCCGGTGGAACAGACGAGTCCGGGAGTGGAGCCCGCGTATCGGCGCGTAGCGTGGGACGCCATCCAGCTAGATGGATAGACGACCTTAAGAAACTAGCTGGGGTAGACTGGATGCGGAAGGCGGAGGACAAGGTGTTGTGACACAGCCTGGGAGAGGCCTATGTCCAGCAGTGGACGGTGATAGGCTAAGTTGATTGATTTGTTGATTGATCACCCACTATTGCTCCGAAATTGTAACAAAATTAATAACTTTTTCACTATGGACATGTTTACTGCAAATTATCCTGCTGCAAGTTTTATAACCAAAAACTCACAAAAAAAATCAACTTGCACAAGTCAAAATATTTGACATCCTGCAAAACTAGGAGAGATACACAACGTGAAAAACGAGAAAATAAAAATAAAATCATTTGTCCGTTGATTGGAGCAATAATATTGGAGTACCATCCAGCTATTGCCCTGAAATCGAAAAATTCTCCTGAAGTGTTGATTTAGCGAAACGCGTGTCGACAATGGTTATAACTCTCCCTAACACGTTACCTACAGGAAAAACTCTATTGAACGGAAAAATAAATCTATCGGGAAGTACATTTTTATAGAAAAAGTTTATCTAGTGATTTCATTTTCGGCTGGTCAATGCAGAGATACCAAATTCCTGAATTAAGCCTATCAACAACATGTGCCAATTCTTTATAAGTTGAGGATTATTTTATAGCAAAGTCGGTTTCCAAAATAAGGAAAGTGAGGGACAAAATATGTATTAAGATGCTATTTAGAAGATTATGAAATAGGTACAGCATTAGGTTGCATTGATGATGACGACTCATCATCTGCTTTTTCCCAACTATATTGGGGCGGCTTCCAGTCTAACCGGATGGATTTGAATACCAGTCTTTTACATAGAGCAACTGCTTATCTGACCTCCACAAGCCAGTTTCTGGCTAATACAATACCCCTTGGTAAGACTGGTTGTCAGACTTTCGGGCGGGCGGACGACCCGTAACAACTGTCAAAGATCTACAAATGACAGCCTAGATCAACAGCTTACCGTGCGTTTTGAGGCACAGCGAAGGTCGTTGATGACGAAGACGTTGACAAAAAAGAACTCAATTTTGGAAGCCATCAGGCTGAGAGCACTAAATACCGTACATTGGAACTATGTAAAGATTTCGTTTCTATTAGAAAATCAAGTTTGTTATTAGAAATGACAGCACGCTACGTGAAGACATTACGACCAGTTGACCACCCAAAGACCCTGACACTTAAAATTTGCATTTATGTATATTTAAACCGCAACTTTATGTTCAAGGAAATATGTCTATTTGGCTCTTGTTTGGTATGTAATTATTTTCGACATGTACTCATTCAAGTAAGGCCCATCGTTCACAACGCTACTCAAAATTATCGTGATACTAACTCAAATTACCAATGAGTAGAAAGAATGTCACAGCACTAATATTTCAATGGCGGTCCATACACGATGCAACCAATAACCAACTATACTCCATTTGAAATAAGATTAAACATTTAAATAAATCTTTTTTACAGTTAATTCAACCGATTTTGACTTCTATCGCGTTGGTGGCATGACAAATGACAGCTGCAGTAAACAGTTGGTATTGTAACCACTTTTTTTGATTTTAATGCCGTTCTTATGCCTACGGTATAGAAGTCAAAATCGGTTGGATGGACTGTAAAAAAGGTATGTTTAAATGTCTAATCTTATTTCAAATGGAGTATAGTTACCTAATAACGCAATAGTAAATCGCACCGTTATATTAGTGCTGTGAAATTCTGCCTTCTTATTGGTGATTTGAGTTAGTAACATGTTACTTTTGAGCAGTGTCGTGGACTATGGGCCTAAAACTAGATAGGTAGGTACCTGTTTTTTTATCTGTGGAAAACAATTCAAACTGGAAATTTACATGCCAGTAGCTTGCACAAACCGCATGCAAGTATTTATACCATTGGGTTCTACCCAAAAATTTAAATCGTAGATTCGCACTAACGCGTAAAAAGATGGTCGTGTTTCGGTTTGACACCTCTGACGCACACAATGTTATTGTGTGAGCTCACTCTTCTCGTGCGGTTTAGTACGGTGACGGCAAATCTAATGATTTCAATCTTTGGCTATACCAACGAACGTTATAATATCAGAAGCTGTTACAGCATACAACCTGTTTCCTTGCCTTGTGCAAGTTATAAGCACGTGTATTACCAGCCTTAGAAAAAGCCTTAACCTAAACATAGATTTACAACAGCTTTACCCTAGAGTTTTTTGCAATTCGCAAATTCATTAAATAAATATTCAAAACAAAATGAGCGACGTCGAGGTCAAAAGGGCAAATAACTAAATATGTATATTTGTTTATATTGAAAGGTTACCGTGTATCATTAATTTTAACTAACAGCAGATAAACTTGTTAAAATGTCAAAGGATAATATTAATAAGAATAATGAGACGGCAATTAATGTCTATAACTGAAGTCATTGGCCGGTGGCAGTTTAAAAAAAAATTAAATACTAAAAAAAGAAAATAAAAGCATAGACAGAACATGATTTCGTATTTTTTAAATTTATTTGTTAGCACGTTTTCTTTATTTTATCGTGTAAATAAGTGACATAGCTATCTCCGAAAGAAAATATTTTCAAAGAAGAACTTAATTACAAAGATCACTGAATGCTTCTTAAATTTTAACTCCAAAAGAAGATATTTTCAAAGAACAACTTAATTACGAAGATCACTGAAAGCTTCTTAATTTTAACTTATCTTCCGGAAATATTTCTAAATTGGCTCGAAATTGTATCAATTTTCCTCGAATTTTTCCACCGAAAAGGTAATTTAAGTAATTGTTTAAAACCCAATTGTTTAAGCCTTTTAACTTGAATGCTACAAAATAATTATTAAATATAAGGTACACAAGACTAATGAAATTCCATTCCATAGAAACGTTTCAATTCAATTAACCCTTTTAATTGAATTGAGACAATTGGAATCCATCCCCTTGGTTGTTTTTGGGGGAAAACTTGCAAAGGGACATTGAACGTAGGACTTATAACTTAATAATGTTAATAACAATTAACGGTTCCTATTGTGTCGTGTATGAACTAAAGTTTGTTAGATCTGACAAAAGAATTACCTAAATATTTTTTGAATTCACGTGATATATATAGGTAAATTCTTCTAAACTTACTGAGAAGTGAGAAAGCTGCGGTTTCATCAAAATATTACTTTTATGTTTTAGACAAACTGAAATAGGTATACTTATGTATCGGTAAACAAGCTTAAACTTCCTGAAGTTAACACCTGTAAGTGACAACACTAGCAGAGCTCGTTGACCACCAAAAAAACTTCAAATCTTTATTTTAACGTGTTTATATATCCCGTTTGCAGTTTCACTAGCCAATTTTATTTGACCCTGTATAGAAATGTTACCATAGCATAACTGTGTTGCAACAGCAAATATTTCCGTTGATAAGCATGAAACTGGTATCGGTGAGAAATACTTTCTAATTTTTGTGTCATTCATATTTCTGAGTTATCTTAACATTTGCCTATTGAGAGTTAGAGTTTAAATACCATTAGAGGAATGAAAAAATTTAAATTAAGTCCTTTGGGCAAAAGACATTATTGACGTTAACAAAGAAGATTAATCAGACAAACCTTCTCTTTATCAAACATTATCTATAAACTTGTTTTATGGATAGGCATAAAAGAAAAACTTAAACATAGACAACTAAATTAGAACATCAACAACAACAATAACAAAACAAAAACAAGAATTAACAATTGAAAAGAAACAGTACTAAGGTTCCGAAAACATACTTTAACATTTCAAGAACATTCGCAGACAGTCAAACGGACTACTAAATCATTAAAATTGCTGTTACAAATCCTCATTACTTTGTATACAACCGTCTTATACTCTCGAATAATAAAGAAAAATATTCAAAACATTCACCCACCCTTCCACCGTCACTATAAATAGAATATATACTTCGTCCGTTCATACCTGTTTATCTCTGGAACTTCAAGACCGATTTTAATAGAGCTTTCGCCACTCTGAACCATGTTCCTGAATTGAGATTGGAAGCAATAAAATTTTATGCTTGCTTCCAGATATTCCAGAAGGCAAAATTGAAGTCAGTCAGATAGCTGTCACGATAATTCTTCTATACCAACCCGGGTTGCTTTGCTAAAGGAGTATAAAAATCCACGGACAATCTCGGCGGGAAATTTATAGCAACAATAAAATGTGGGATGTTGCCTCGCTCCAGCTAAGAGCTGTACCGGAATTGTTTGAGCCACCATTCGTATAGTTCTTCACAAATATATCTTCTATCACAATGCGGTAGTGTTGAACTTTGTCGGCAAGATTAAAACGCTCCAAGTTAAGGTTTCCTTCTGTCAAAATTGGTGCAACTTTGTACGTGTTTTCATCAGCTCAGAATGCCGTAATATCTTTGATGAGTTGGTTTATTTAAAAAATACTGTTGCTTTATGGCAGGTCTTATATTTTATGGCGAGTAAGGAAGTGGAAATTGAAACTTTTAATACCGAAAAGCACTAAACTAAAGGTGCCTTTTATTAAACTTTAAAGACTCTTATTTACTGATTTGACAGATGAAATAAGAGATACAATAATATGCTCTAAAATTATTAAAAATCCTTGGTCTCAAGGCAGTTCCTCGAGCATTACTTTGTGTTTTAAATTTAAAGACACGCTTGCGGTCACGCATTTTTCCATGACGAAATAGATCTTTATCTTACTCTAAAATGTACTTACCTACGTACTTTTCGAATGACCAATAATAATAATAACATAAATACGCCTTTATTATTTTAGACTGGCCCACTATTATGAAATTGGTGCTGCACGAACTATAGAAAAGGAAACAGTACACAAGGTTGAATTTATAGATATAACAACATTTTTTATCGGTGGTCAAACCTTAGTATAAAATTAGGGAGAAACCGAAGGGTATACCCGTAGGTTGAAACCTTATGGTAAAACCTTAGAGTGACATCTAAGGCAAAAATCTTAAATAATACCGTATGTTGACGCCTTAGGGTGAAGCCATTAAGAGAAACCGTACGGTAAATTCGTAGGTTTTTATTAATGTTTAAATAAATATGAAACAATCCGACTGTTATTATTAACAAACACTAAAAACTTCTATCAAAAATAGTTCTAATCGGATTACCTCACAAACCAGTCCATGCAAAAAAGCAAGGCTAAACCATAAAATCGAGCATTTAAAGTAATTTCTAAATCATTGTATCTGTGCAAGAGGGCTATTCACCCAACGCACACTTTCGAAATCAGTTTCACTATCTACTAGTCTCTCTGGCTAGTACATGCTTGTCTAGTCAGCTGCTGTTCAAATTAATGGCCGAAGTTAGTTTGAATTGATAAAATATTAGCACTGAATGTCTAGGAAATTGTGTGTTATGAATTATGGTGATACATTGTCATTGTATATATTAGTTTTGTTAGTTTAAAATAGGGTTGGTTTAATTTTGTTGGATGTAGAATGGTCTTGTGAAAGATTGTTTTACCACATTCTGCAAGTATTTAAAAACTTAGAGACGACTCCTGGAGTGAAGACTGCGAATCGCCAAGTGTAGTGTGGGGCGTCCCCCAGCTAGATGGACTGAAGACCTTAAAAAGCTGGCTCAGACAGACTGGATGCGGAGAACAGGGACTGTGGCGCAGATTGGGAGAGGCTTATTATATCCAGGAGGCAGAAGGCTTGTGTGGTGTTATGTGTGTAGTTTGTGTGGGTGTGTATGTGATTGTGTGACTTGTGTGTATGGCTATATATTGTGTGTATGTATGTGTGTCTTGTATGTTGAGGACTATGGTAGGCTGAGTAGATTGACACCTAGCTTAGCCTTTTTATATCTACATACAAATAGCAATAGACTGCTTCAAGCGTATTTTTTGTGATAATTGCATAATAATTTGATGTCTTAATAGAACAAGCAAATAATATTTTGATAATGGTAATAATTATAGTCTATAAAAACTGAGACATAAATACTTCCTCATTTTTGAAATAGCTTAGAAATTCCAAATAATAGTTTGGTCACGACTTTTTATCCGCATTCATTGCCGGTACCATAGATATCAATAATATTATGTACATTTTTTGCTTGTCCATATGTAACATTATACCTAATAGTATCTATTGAAATGTACCTAATTTATTTAAATTTTATTTTGCAATATTTAATGACACGTGTATGCTAAGTTAGCTAATTTAATGTTCCGCATAGTTTCTGAACTCAATATTAATAAACTGAACTGTTTACCTCCTGTTCTGTGCGCAGATGTGCCTTTGTTTGTGTAGACACAGTCAACATTAAAAGAAAACTATTAGAGATCACTGAAATAAGTTAAAAAGGAGAACATTCACCGTCCATACATTTTTGGGCTTAATGTGAAAGCCAAACAAAAAAAATATATATTCCATTAGAACATGTTATTTTCTTCACTTTTCACTATGGGACCAAATCTGTAAGGCCATTCCCTGCGCTGTTATACGAGTTTGAAAAATACTGTTTTCAGTATGTTTTACAGAGAATAACAGTAATATAATTATAGTAATAGCTTTTTATGCCAGTAAACATTACAGTTATCATTTTTTACTGTGAAACTAGGTTCTAGGGTTATTCTCCACATAACTACAGTACGGCACTTTCATAATTTAACCCAAAATGAATTTTCTCCTTTGATACGATTTATGAGTTTAAAAAAAAAAACAGTGGTACTCCGGGAGTGCCGACAGAAGTGAAAACTTGAAAAAAAATCGGCACCGCGGTAATCAACGCGTTGATGTCTTTTACTCCACGGTGTCGGTAAATTGCGTTACAGTGTTGCGAAATCAATGGTTTAGTCTCATTTCAAAAATGCCCAACGCGCCTAAAGAAGTTTTTACTTCAAAACCTTTAATTTTGCTGTTATACCTAAAGAGGTAGAGAAGGATGAGAAACACAAAAAGTTAACGTTGAACTTTTGTGTAGGTAAGTGGGTCCCAGAAAACGACTGGCGACATCGGGACAGACCCAGGAGAAGATGGCGGGACAAACTTGACGCCTACAGACAGGATTGGTCTCCACTAGCTCAAGGCAGAGAGGAGGAGAAAGGGGACAACGTATGCAGTGGGACAACATATGCCAAAAATAAAATTAAAATAAAAGTGTTATGTTATTGGATTTGCCGTGTATGATTTTGGAACTGCACAGACTCAAAAAGTTTTATAGTTTTACGTCAGATTCGTTATCACTCAGTTTAAATCTGGTTCTAGTGGAACTGTTACCACCGTGTGCTGTGACAACCGGCCCCTAAGTGGCCCTAACTACAAGCACACATTTGCTCCTCATTATGATAATACACTGTAATGAAAATTCACAAGCCTACAATTTATTTTACGATAATAGTTGGTAATGACAAGGTTGTATGTTAAAACGTTTATATTTTTTAGAGTTCCGTTCCCAAAGGATGCCAACGGAACTCTTTTACTAAGGCTCCGCTGTTCGTCCGTCTGTCACAGGGCTATATCTTTTGAACCGTAATAGGTAGACACTTGAAATGTTCCCAAAGTGTGTATTACTATGACCGCTATAATAACAAATAAAAATCAGTCTGCCTAGCCTTTTCCCAACTATGTTAGAGTCGGCTTCCAGTCTAACCGGATGCAGCTGAATACCAGTATTTTACATGGAGCGACTGCCTATCTGACCTCCACAACCCAGTAACTAGGTAATACGATACCCCTTGTTAAGACTGGTTGTCAGACTTTCGGGCTTCTGACGACTCGTAACGACTGTCAAAGATCCACGAATGACAGCCGGGACCAACGGCTTAACGTGCTTTCCGAGACACGGAGGAGTCTTGGTATGTAGAAATGGTCACCAATCCACGGACCAACCCTAGCAAACGTAGCTTAACTTGATGGATCGACCCGTGCTGCTGTTAGTACGTAGCCACGAGCTCCTCCCCGATATAATAACAAACAATAACAGTAAAATTAAGTTAAAAATTTAAGATTGTCCCCATACAAGAAACGTCTTTTTTATCGACGTGTTTTGCTCGATTTTAATAATGGCACTAAGAGTAATTACTTACTATTCTGGTACGGAAAACCCTTCGTGTGCGAATGCGTCTCACACTTGGCCGTTTTTATTTTTTTAGTCTTTGCTCTGACTGGGCCCCACTAATTGGCGGCTACGGACAGCTTAAACTTTAGACACACTACCTCATTAACGTAAAACGCATAAAACTTAACTCAAGGTGTGACCTACTTTTAATTGTAGACAAAGAAAAAGTTTAAATACACATTTAATTTTATTTTTGACATTTACAAGCTTTATGCAAAAGATTAATGTTGTCGCTTGTAAGTGATTAAATGGGGTTTTGCACTCGTGTTTATGAAATAAAACCTAGAAATTGTGACGTTTTGAGGATGTAAAAGATGACTAGTTTTTATAAACCGGGCAAAAAGACCTCATCTCATGTAGAACTGGTTTTTCCAACGTCAGATATCTTTTATCCGTGGAATAAAAGTTTAAAAAAGATTCCTTGGATAAAGATAATTTTAGAACATATCGTCGGCGTAGATGGAGAACTAAATAACTGCGATTTTGTTCAAATTGACTTTTCACCATTTTCGTAACACCCAAATCATGCCGCATAACTCTCACTCTGTTCAAGGCATTTTGCCAGTCCTTCTACACGTGCAGCCTGTGGGTTAGACATACGCAGAGGGCCTACAACGTTCTTCGCATACAGTACAATAACGCTTTTAGGGTGCTGTTGGGGCTCCCGCGTTTCTGTAGCGCATCGGGCATGTTTGCTGAAGCAGATACAGACAGCTTTCAGGCCATTATGCGAAAAAGGACAGCATCCCTGATGCGAAGGATTCGGGGAGCACCAACAGCATTTTAAAGGTGATTGTAAATAAGCCTGATTGCCCGTTCCTTGGGCACTGGACCCGTATGCACAGCTGCAGGTCTGGTGCAACAGGAAGCGGACATTATAGGTTCATGAATTAGTTTTGTTTTGTTTCATTTTATTTTACTTATTTCTAAATGTTACTAACATAGTTACAACAACTAAATGAATCATTTGTGTTCGATGTAAATAAATAAATAAATAAAACGCAATTTTCTCCAAACAAATTTTTTTTTGTTATTTAGTTCTCCACCTACGCCAACGATATTTTTGTATCTCTTTATTTTTCAACATTGTTTAAGTATATAAATACCTATTTAATCACCACACATCGGTAAAACGAACGTTATTCCATAAACAAGTGTAATGATGAATACATTGCGGTATCGCAACGGGATGAAGTTAATGACTACTCTTTAGCACGTCGCTGGAATGAGAACAGCGGATATATTAACGACTTGTAAGTTGTTTCTTACAATAAGTATCATGTTTATGACGGAACGGTAATATTGACTTTAGTGCTTTACTGAAAATAACAATCTTTAGTACTAATAATTCATCATCTAGTCTAGTATTAGCTTTCTTCAGCGATAGTTTTACATTTCTAATTTACCTTGCAAAATAAGTATGTTGGATTATTTAGCTACTACATTATATCTAATATTTAATAAAACTGTTCAATATTTAAGTACATTTTTAAGTTATGTTTATAAAATCTCAAGGCCCCCCTTCCCACTTAATGATTTTTTTTTTGTTTTCATATTTTAATGAAAAATGACATCGGTACAGTCGCGCACAAAAAACGTAACCATATGTAAGTAATGATTAATTCTGTACAATTTTTTGCGATTTATTCAATTACATTAATCAATCACCGAACGACAGCTTCGAAGAGTAATTATTTTAAGTATATATTCAATAATTTCTTAAGTCAATAAATCATGAATTATTTAACGAAGTTACTTTATTGAACCACCTTAATTCGACTTTTCAAAGAGTTTATTATGAAATATTTCATAGCTGTCAAAACTTTATTTTGTAAGTGTTTCAGCCTTCAGAATAACTTCAGTTTCAATCTGATAGTAATGATCCTTAATCATTTCCTTAATCGGTTTATTTTTCAAAGGAAAAACAGACGCGATTTTCACTTAGTAGGTAGATAGAGTTAGCGGAAAAAGTAAGTAAACACTAATCTACGTTTCAGAAGACATTTTAGGTACTATATTGCATTTATTTTTTTTACTAATGAGGAAAGGCAGTTGTTGATGATTGAAATGTACCAAATTATGTAGATTATAAGGCCTATCGTATCTAAATGTGGTGGCCACACTGACCAACCACAGATAATAATATCTCAAAACTAGTTCTAAACGCCTGCAGGAAGAGAAGGCGTTGTTAATCTTTATCGATATTATCGATACTCAATTATCACCTATAAAATATTTAAATATTCCTCCTCGCTAGTGTTTTATGAAAGCAAAACCTGATAAGACTCAATAAAAATAATAATTATTGACGATGAATATAAAGTAGATATATATAGATAGACACATTCTATTAAATCTGCTTTGGTTTAGTAGTTACAAGCGCTACTACTGAGTATGAGGTCCTAGATTCGATAGAAAGAAAAGAAAAATAGGTTTATTTGTCACAGAAATACGTGCATATGTATGCACGTATTTCTGTAATGTAAAAGACAAGAGTAATCAGAGAACAACACAAAGTACATAACAAATCACGAGCGTAGAACAGAAATTACTTAGGCGGCAGCTGCACGACATGACTGTGACAAGAAGGCTTCCACTCAGCATGATATAGTGCTATGGGGGACCCACAGCACAGCTCTGATTTACAGTGGTCACCCGAAAAAAAAAAGAAGATGTACGGAAATCAAGTCAGGTTTTTGTTTTTTTGTTAGTGTTGTTTTTTGGTCAGGTTTTGTGGTTTTGTGATAGCCAGGTCGGGCAAAGTATCATTAAGTTTTTTTCCATAAGTAGCAGCCCTAAGTCTGGATTTGTGTCCGATTGATGACAATAGGGTCGCCCACTATTACATGGAACTTAAACATAACTGGCGAAATGTGGTATACCACAGGAACACCAAAATCAAAATCAAAATATTTTATTTCACATAAACCTACAAGGGCACTTATGAAACGTCAGAAGCTAGGTGCACGGTTCCAATTGGTCGCTTCCTATGGAGAAGAGCCGGCAAGAAACTCCACGGTTACTCTTTTCAAAATAAATTGTTTCTACAATGTTTTCAAATTACAGTGTTAATAGGTATGGGAGGACAGTGTAGGCCTATCAACAAGTACCAGGTACTTAGTAAAATAGAAAATGGTCCACAAGTCTACAGCCTACAGCGTTCTCACATTCACAAAATCTAAAAGAAAAGAATCTATATAAAAGATAAACAAAATAATAAAAATAAGGACCTATTTAAACCAAATGACATGATTGCCTAGTGGCATGATACAGCTGTAGTCAGCTGTAACAAATCTAATTATATAAAAAAATAAAAAATAGAAAATTGTAGGTATATTATGTCAAATACTGAAGAGATTATGTCAATGAAGTAGGTAAAAAAAAAAAAGTAAAATAAAATAATCATCGTAATTTGGGAGCAGTTAATAGACATTTACATTATTATGCCGTTAATGAGGTACCAGGAAAGCCACATGTGCAGAAGGAATTATTGCCAGACTTCCTTGTCTTCAACGTAGTCTTTAATCTTATAATATGCTTTTTTGATAAGGACACGTTTGATGTGGGTTTTGAACTTTCCATCGCTTAGTTCTGTAACAGACTTTGGCAACTTGTTATAAAAGCGGATACCGTTTATAAGAAATGACTTACTAGTTTTAGTTAATCTAAATTTGGGTATCACAATTTCATGTTTACTACGTGTATTTATATTATGGAAATCGCTTCTTATTTTGAAAAGTCCTAGGTTTTTGCGAACATACAAAATACTTTCTAAGATATAAAGAGAAGGCTGAGTCAGTATATCAATTTCTTTGAATTTATTTCTAAGGGACTCACGAGGACTCATTTTGTAGATCGCGCGAATTGCCCTCTTCTGTAAAATGAAAATTGAATCTACGTCAGCTGCCGATCCCCACAGCAAAACGCCATAAGACATAATACTGTGGAAATAAGCAAAGTATACTAACACCTCTGCCTGACCCTTCGGGGATTACAGGTGAGATGTCATGTTATGTTTAATATATTATATCTAAACCAGTTCACATACACTAATGACAAATATGATAAAACAGAATAGAAAGAAAGAAAAATAGATGTTTTTGTCACAGAAACACGTGCATACACGAGACAAGAGTATGTAGGTGTGCAGAAAACAAAGTAGGTATAACTTAGTACATATGCAAACATGAATATAAAACAGAAATAGTCAAAAGAATAGAACAAAGAAGAGAAGAAGAAGAAAAGAAAAAGAGTAGTGGAATAGAGGATTATAGACTGCATAAGTCACGCAAGCCCTTTAAAGCGTTTCTAATTTCATCTGAACTCAATGTGGTTACCGAACTCCATTGCGTGTCATACATTCTGATAATAATAGGGTAATTTGTACCAAAACCAAACTTCATTATTTTCACCATACACCTCCGGAAATTATTATACTTTCGTCGCTCACTCATGACGGATGCCATAATCGTCAATTTCATATTTAAATCCATCACGAAACCCGTTTATTGCGGTTTCATAACCTGATTGGTTTTCAAAGAATTTTCAACCTTACTTCGAATGCTTAAAGTTGATAAAAGGTGCAGCTTTTGTTGTCACTTACGATGTTGTATATTGAATGTAAATATGGGAAAGCAGTGAAAAATAATTTGTTTTACTTATTGAGTATCGTAAAATTAGAATTTAATTTTGATCGAAGCGTGAATCAATTTATAATTAGTCGAGATGGCGTCGCTCTAGATAAATAATTAGAACTGAGAAATCATGTTATTTTCGACGACGATTAAATTAGCTAGAAAGTCAACAACTATCAGCAGGATCACCTTTCCTCTAAGAACAAATGTAAACAATTTACATAGACATACTTTAAACATCTAATTGGCGTTTCGGAAGCAATTACACCAATTCTCATTCGCGTAACATACAAATACAATTTGATTCCAAAGATTTCGAATTAACCGCTAAACAAAATTGAACCTTGACTCCTCAATTATAAGGTCAAATTCTGATTGCAGTAGGAAGTACAGAAAGTAAAGTGTTAAAAGTTTATAGTCTGGGGAAGTGTAAAATAGGTATCATTGAGCACGCGTCGATTTGCTAAGAGGATGATTGCTGTTATTAACAATTAACATTCTAAGAATTTCTACGGTTATTTTTATTGATATTGGCCCTTATAATTTGGACAGGGTCAGGCCTAATTGGACAGCGACCCCTTTACCTTGTTATGTGAAGTTAAACTTGACAACAGATATCCATTTCAGTTTAAACTGAACTATTGAACATGAGCTTACAAAAGGCCATCGATACAGTCTTCAAAAAAAATGCTCTTAGCATTTATAGTAGGTATATTGTATAGTCACGTTCATAAAGCACATTAATTTTCTCGTATTTTTTTTTCTACAATTTAAAAATAGAATCAGTGGTATCACACGAAACGCTCGAGGCATATTGGAACGCGATCACATTATTTTAACAGCGGCATTAGCGAAACCCACCTGATTGCAAATGGCGCCGCTGTATACATCGCTGCAATTTGTAAAATAATTAAAGAAGCCTCAGGCATTCTGTGGTTATACGTTTACATGTTATATAACCAATGTTATGTAGAATTAGGTAACTCATGTTATAATGAATAATTCTGTTAGAAAACTCGCAAAATTATGAAGGGGCGGGGTTTTGTCAATATTTTTTGCTTTTTCTTGTTATTGGAAATTATGTAACCAAATACCTAACTTTCTACTTTGTTAAAATAAAAATACCTTTTACGAAGTTTCGTAGACATTACTACTGTCTACCTAAATTAATGTCTACCAAGTTTTTAAAAGAATTAAATACAAATACACAAGTAAATAACTAGTGTTACCTAAACAGAAAGACAATTTTTTTTACTAAATATACGTTAATTAAAACAACAGTTTTTTATCAGTTACGTTACAACAATACCGAGTATTTACCAAACAAGCAAAAAACGTTATTTTGTAAGAAAAAAGTAAGAAAAGGAACGCATAATGACTCAACCTTTTGTCTCAAGCCGTTGTTAAGTAACTTTAGCGAAGAAACTATTTACACACAAAGCCTTTAAGGAAATTGGCTTTTCACACAAAATGTTTATTACGTAAACTAAATTAAATATTGTTGGTACATTAATGGCAAAATTTATTTTAAAATAAAGTACACAAGCACATTTCTCAGTGACTGTACTGTTACGCTATTTCATCCGTATCCGTATTGCCTTCGTTTTACTAAACTATGTAACTAATGAGCTTTCAATAAACAAACACATTTTTTTAAACCTGTTTTGTCCCACTGCTGGGCCAAGGTCTTCCCCTTCTCTGGCCAATCTCCCATAAATGCCTCCAAGTCATCACGCCTTTTTTTTGGGTGGGAAATTATCAAATAACTTCTCCCACTTTGGGCGGAGCGGGACTCTTACTGACTAAAACCCACCCGTGTTCCTTCAGTTGCCATGTTACCAGGGGGCCACGATGTCCCTATCAGTTTTCTTCGAACCCCCGGCAGGCATTGGCTCTAGCGGACCCCTTCAATTCTGCTGACATCTCTTTGAGGCGCGCGTGGAACACAACGCGCCGTCGACCCGGGGAGTCATCACGCCTGTCTTCTGGCTCTCAATGCGTAACGACTCTGGCCCATCTGTCCCGATAAATATGGTCCAAATCCCCCCAACAAATATGAAAAACATACACATAGTACCAGAAAAAACGAGGTGTTCCACTCAGAGCACTGATTTCAAGAGCACTTGTTTGAACCGCACTTGAGCACTTCCACTAACCGCACTGAAACAAAATTTTACAAGTGCGGCTCGCTGAAACAGTTTATCAATGTTATTTTTAGTCCCCGAACGGCACAATATTTTTAATGTAAAAACTTCTTTAGGCGCGTTGGGCATTTTTGGGATGGGACTAAACCATTGATTTCGCGACACTGTAACGACACCAGCGTTGATTACCGCGGTGCCATTTTTTTTTTTTTTTCATTACGGTCGGCATTCCCGGATTGCCACTGTTTTTTTTTAAATGTTGGCATGTATTTTTTGTCCAAGGCAAACAAAACATATCGATACAAATCAGTAGAAGTTAAGTCTTGTACCGGATAATTTTACCTTGTTCACCTGGAGCAAGGAGCCGACTACAAAATCGCACAAATAAAAAACGTGTGGCACTCGGGGACTGCCGCGGTAAAGCTATTGCATAGCATTTGTAACCTCCATACTTCCTATTTGTCAACGCTACACTTGGGATGATGACGTGATGACATAAAACAAAAATTACGTTCCCATGACAACATCACGTTGTCATGGGAACCGTCATTACATGGTAGGCGGAGTGGGGGGTGTTAGGTTTTATTTTCGTTACGTTACGGAATTTCTTGATTCGGTCGCCGCGCTCAAAGCCCGCGATAAAAGCTATGCAATAGCTTAAAAACAAACAAATGTGTCAGAAAAAACGTCCCAGTAAGAAAACTGTCCCTTAATCACATCACACTAATTACAAACGAACAGAATCCATCCCTTATCCTTCTTGATATGGGAATACACTTATCATTCCTTTCTTATAATTTCCTCTTCCGTGACAATGGAATGAGTCGGCTGTTCCCATTTCTATACAGTGTAATTAATCTTGGGCTAAATTGATTCGTGTTGGTAGTGAGAAAAAGTAGGCGAGTATAATTAGGGTTTGTCTAAGTGAAATCTTGCAAGGAATATTGTTTTGTGGAAGGTTTTTTTTCTCACATAACATACTGTCGTGCTTTGTTTCCCTCAAGGATTAGGCAGAGTTGTACCCATAGTTCTGGGTGTACGTTTTATCAGTTGTGTTGTTTTTCTGTCGTGGCAACTGTGGTTTCAGAAAGCGATTGCTTGTTTATTATACTCTGCTTTCAATTTATTATATTAATCAAGTATGAAATTACTTACATAAATATTAATTTTCAAGACAGCATATATAGCAGTGGTGGCCCAGTGGTAACGGCCGCGACTTACGAGTTTTAGGTCATGGGTTCGAACCCAGACAGGCGCTTTACTTCGTGTAAATTATTTCATCACCACTGCTCTCAAAACGGTGAAGAAAAACATCGCGAGGAAACCGGCATGTCCTAGAACCGAAAATTCGAAGACATGTGACATCTACCAACCTGCACTGGGCCCGCGTGGTAGATAACGGCCACTCCCTCTCACAGAGAGGAGGCCTGTATCCCAGCAGTGGGAACATTTCGAAAAGCTAATTGATCTAAGCGACATTTTGTACAACTTGCAGGAGGACGGATTGGTTGCTTTTTTTTAATCATAATAAGATCTTATTATGATTAATTGATTTAAGTAAATAAAAGTCTATGAAATAGTTGTTTTTTTATGATTTTTTTTACAAAAAAAATAACTATGTTCCGTCCAGGAGGACGAATCAGAAAATTGCAGGAGCAAGTTTACAAAATGTCGCTTAGATCTATTAGCCTTTCAACCGTCGATTTATAGGGTGATGATGATATATGGATTTTTCGACTAAAAAGTTATAAGTTAAATACCTACCTACATAATGGAGTTTGCTATTATCCTATGCTAACTATTAAACGAGCAATATTTGTAAATATATTTGTTTGTAAATAGATTTGTACTCACGTTCTCGAAATCGGCTCTAACAATTTCGATGAAAGTTGCAATATAGGGTTTATGCGGGCGAATATCTGGGAAAATTAGTTTTCTCCGTATTTTCAACCGAGCAGAGCTCGATCGCCCAAAGTTCAGAACAAGATAATGAATAATGACATGGCAGCATGGAATTAGTAAGTACCTACTATCATGGCAGCATGGAATAAGTAGTACTAATATACATGGATTAGTATGAACTTTCCTATACTATTAAATGAGCATTCTCTATTTTCACCAGAGCAGAGCTCGGTCGCCCAGGTACTGTTTTATAATCTAACATATTTTTAATACCTAAGCTATAATTAACTAATCAAAATATAAAGTTACCTTTTCTAAAATATCCGATGACGCTGTACTTCGCACGCTTACCTACATGCTTTTTTTTATTTGTATATCTTAAGAATTCTTTCGACACTCACTATTTTCTCCATGTCACAATTTCCGCATGACACGACACAATGACTATCAACTGTCATCACAACCTGTCAAAAGGTCGTTGACTTCTCACAACATTGTGTGTCAGTAACTTTTAAGCTGCCTCTAACTGGCCGGTAGCATGCAACCTGCGCATTGGCAAATCGGTATTTTCTAGGCAATATAGTAATCAACTTCGAGTGTATTGCCTAAGTGGTCTGTAGTTTATGCAAATAAAATACTTACTTAAAATCGAAACGTTTTTTAAATTGAGCTGCCTTATTGACATACATGGACGAGATTGTTTTCAAAAATGGCAAATCATGGCCTGTTAGAATAAAAGAAAAAAAAAACGCAAACTGTGATTGTTTATGCAGTTATGTTTTGAGGATTATAAACCGAACAAAGTATTGCTCCTTTTTCCGGCTTCTGACCCTCAAAAAATCGAATTAAAACAGTCAAGAGTAACCGCCACGTTGACGGTTACAATCGTTACACGACATGTGGTCAACTCCCGCATACTTTTACAAACAGGTGCATTTGGCGAATCTTGACAGACAAGCCCTAAAAACCGGTTTAAGCGACAATCGTCCGACAATAATCAACACTTGAATCATGAGCAAGTAAAGTGCAGAAAGCTCACTTCTTAAAACCTAAGGAAAGCTCATGTAAATTAATTAGTTACCCATTCTGACAAATACGCCAAAAATTGTTTATTGTTTTCCTTGGGAGTCCTCGCGTTGATCTGTTATTTATTTTGTTCTGTTTGTGTTTCTGTTATTTTATTTATTTATATAAACTTTGCTGTACAGCTGAAAAATACATAACAAAAATTTAACTATTATGCTAGCTTTTGCAATTATTTGAGCTCTTTAGCTAGTTCATAGACGAGGCATAGTCAGTCAAAACACTTGACAGACATGATAGTTGACTCCGATTCATTAAATTGACTTTTAAACACTGATAATTGGTACCAAACTGTTGAGCACTGCATTTTCTATGGAAAAGAGCATATTGCAGTCATTAATCTTATTGCTATTCAATAATTATATATGCTGATAAAACATGATTCCCTTACAATTTTTGAAGAAAAAATTTCTTTAGACGCGTTGGGCATTTTTGAGATGAGAAAAAACAATCGATCTCGCGACACCGTTACCTCATTTTTGTAAACGCGATTGTGCTTTTTATTTATATTATGTTACAGATCAATGTTCTATGCAAGTATTTTTACTCTAAAGGTTTTGGAAGTTTTTTTTTTTTTTGTATATGCGATTGTGCTCTTTATTTAGATAAGGTTACGGACCAATATTCTATTCAAGTATTTTTCTTCCACCAAGGCGATCTTGTTCAAGTTTTCACTTCTGTCGGCACTCCCGGAGTGCCACTGTTTCTTTTTGTGTAATCTTTATGGAAGCTTTACGATTATTAGAGGCGTTCATCAAAATTGACAAAATAAACCTTCTGCTCTTATCTATTTTGAATACAAAATTGGAAAGTGATTGGGCGATAAACGCCGCGCGCGCACCTGTGCCTTTCACGCCATCTATTGCGTAAGCGTGGTATGCGCGCTTTTGTGCTCAACGTTTATTGATATTTAATACTGGGTGGGATCTACATGTGTCTTCTGTTATTGCATGTTATATCACTCGATTGATTACCGCTGTTTGTGTAAATCTTACGTTTGTCGGTTTGTGGAGTCATTGTTGCGGTTTTAAGATTGAAATGGCGGCCATTTTGAAATGGATTAAGGCTTCCGCAGACTGCTGAAACGAGATGTCACGGAGTGGCGTAATTCTGGTAGAATAATTTCCATGAAGTTTGCAAAAAAATTGTTCTACTAGAATCGCCTCGCGCTGTCGCGTCGCGCCTGTCTGCGGTAGTCTTTATGGTTTACAAAAACGGGTTAGGATTTAATAGAATGGGATAGTTTTGAGAGAGGTTATAGAAATCTTCCCTTCTAGTATCATCACTGAAAACTTTGATGGCCAAAGTAAAAGTAGCCCAGGAAGCACATACAACCAATCGAAATATAAAAAGTCATGAAAATACCAGGTAAACTTTTACAGTAAAAGTAATAACAAACAAACAGAATAACAAATAACACTCAACGGTAACACTAATTAAAAAATCTAAACCGAGCATTCCATTTCATTCACTAAACCGATTTACAGTAAAAAAATAACGGAATCGTCACTGATCCATGTAAACCTGAATTTATAGAACTTATTCACACTCGTTGTACCAGCAGGATCAATATTACGGATCGTAATTGACCCGTTTCAATTAAAACGAATTAAAATTAATTGTTCAAAGTGGCGTCTGAACTAGCATACGATACGTGTATCGAAGCGAAATAGATCATTATGATTTTAATTATCAGTAATGTGATACGTTTGTGGTATATTATGACGGTGATTACAATTTGATTTTAATCTAACGTTTTAATTTAATTTCGAGTGCCGAAAGATCTTTTTGATAAAAATTATTGATAATACTGTGCTTCGTCACTTTCATTAAGAAGCTAACGAACTACTTAAGACGCAGATATATGACAGTGACCTTGAATAGTTAGCTTGCATGTTCTGTACTGAGCTCACGCAACGCGTCGTACGTCCAGCCAGTAATAGGACTCGCCCATCAAGGAGCGCTGTCCCAAATTAGACGCATTATTAATTTATTACACGTAAAACGAAAAGTATTTTAATAAAACACGTATACTAAAAGATTGATAATTTAATTGTCTTTCAAATAGTGAAGTTTTCAGAAAAATACGCTTGATAAATTTTGCGTCATTCTCAGTTTTATATCCGCTTTAGACATAACTTAACAAATTAATTTCACTATGTAATATAAACATAATCAAAAATATGCCTATATTAAAATATTAAGAAAATACTTTAATTTAACATATATTTTTTTCAAATCACTAACACTACTCGTTTAGACGTCATCTTCAGTATAAAATCATTAAAAGTCAGTTATCGTCCCCTTAAGTGATAATTTTCCAATTCTGTGTCTCATCTGAGATTTGTTCCATAAACGCACATACGACACTTAGATACAATAGATAGGTACAGGTAAAATTAATAGTTAGGGCACCCAATTCGATGTCCCCGGAGAGTAAAATGATAACTACAAAAACGCAACTTTTCAGGAAAAATAAAAAACATGTTTTCGTCGATTCATCATCTGCCTAGCCTTTTCCCAACCATGTTAGGGTCGGCTTCCAGTCTAACCGGATGCAGCTGAATATCAGTATTTTACATGGAGCGACTGCCTATCTGACCTCCACAACCTAGTAACTAGGTAACACGATACCCCTTGGTAAGACTGGTTGTCAGACTTTTTGGGCTTCTAACTACCCGTAACGACTGTCAAAGATCTACAAATTACAGCCGGGACCAACGGCTTAACGTGCTTTCCGAGGTACGGAGGGGTCTTGGTATGTAAAGACGGTCACCCATCCACAGACCAACCGCGGCAAGCGTAGCTTAACCTGATCGATCGACCCGTGTAGCGTTTTCGTCGATTGCTCCATAAATAATGGACGTATAGAGAGGATTGTCAGCTTTGAGAAATCGTTTTTTTTTGTCACGAGAACATAATTCAATGACTGTTTGTCATACTAACAACTGGGAATACATTTTGATAATATTATATTAACACTTTATCCTCGTAATTCCAGGCCTGTGTTAAATCTTTGAATACTATTGTTATATTTTGTAACTTCGCTGCATAGATAGTGGCAGTTATCATTTTACTCTCCGGGGACGGCGAATTTATCACAACACCCTGAGCTATTAACTGAGCTAACTTTTAGCTAGCCTCTGATCAGTGATAGCCTAGTGGTGTGACCGTCAGACTGCCAAGTTAGGTCTCGAGTTCGAACCCAAGGCACGCACCTCAGACTTTTCGGATTCATATGCGTATTGTACAATTGCAGTTGAAAACCAGCGTCAAGCACTTATTGTTGTCTGGCATTTTTGCTGAACTGGGCCTTTTTGGCGCAGCCGTGAGGCACACTCCCCTGCTAATTTCTTACACTTTTTTATTTGATTTTTATTTTTATATCTGCTGTTAATAATATTGTGTGCTTTTTTGGTCTGTGCTTAATAAATGTATTTTCTTTCTTTCTTTAATTATCACTTGCTTCAAAAACGGTGAAGGAAAACATCGTGAGAAAACCGGCATGCCTGAGAAATATTTCTCGACGGCACGTGAAGCCAAGTCAGAGGGACATGGGCGGATTTAAAACTCTGACACCAGGTTAGTCACCAACCACACGAAATAAGAAGCTAACCTTACTTAGTTCAGCTTACATCACACAGACCAGAAGAAGATTAGAGCTACGTTTTTCTTACTAAAAAGATTACCAAAGTTAAGGATATAAAATACCACGCCACAAAAACAGTTGTCCCAATTTCACTGCGCATTGGCACGCGTTGGATCCGTCCGACAGCACTCTCTGCGAGTGAAATCTGCTAAGATACGTCCAACTGGACATTATCATGAAAGAAAGCAAATGTTAAGCAACAAATAGCCGACTAGACAGTTCCTTTTGGCACAGTAACATCAATGGTCAAGACATCAGCGAGTTAAAAATTAAAGCGCAAATTTTACTGAATACTTGTTAACAATCAAACTTAGCAGAACGGCCCAGGAAAGATTTTTTTTTGGGTAGGAAACTTTCAAATAACTTCTCCCGCGCTCTGGGTAGAGGTGGAGGGCGTAATCTGGTAAATAAAATACAATGCGGCAATAAAAAAATTAAGGCCTTTGCAGCTGCCTAGGATATAGACAAAATTCAGACAATTATACCACCTAATAACACTCATTTCTTACTCACTATTAAAAAGAAAAAGAAAGATAAATCCTCCCACACGCACGATAACCAGTTTGGTTTTAGACCTCAACTGTCTACAGAAAGTGCTATACTGTGTCTTAAGCATACCGTCAGATACTACACGGATCGTAGGACCTCTGTATACGCGTGTTTCCTCGACTTGTCTAGGGCCTTCGACCTGGTTGCGTATGATATTCTTTGGGATAAATTGGACAGTATTAACCTGCCGCGGGAACTTGTGACTATCTTCAAGTATTGGTATACGAATCAGGTCAACAGCGTCAGATGGGCGGGGGCAATGTCGGAACCGTATCAGCTTGAGTGTGGAGTGAGGCAGGGTGGATTGACCTCGCCAACCCTTTTCAACCTCTATTTGGATGCGCTGGTCGTTGCGCTCAGCAGTCGTCATGTCGGGTGCCACGTTGACGGTGTCTGCGTCAATAATCTTAGTTATGCTGACGACATGGTGCTGCTGAGCGCGTCGATCTGTGGCCTAAGGGAGCTGGTGCAGATCTGTGAGGAGTACGCGCGCGCGCATGGCCTCAAATATAATGTTGACAAGAGCCAATGTATGGTCTTTGGAGCCTGCGGTGGTAAATCACCGGAAAATGTACCACCAGTTTTTCTCAATGGTGTTTCCCTAGACAGAGTGGACCATTTTAAATATTTGGGGCATATAGTCACGGCTGACTTCAAGGACCATGCTGACATCGAACGGGAGCGGAGGGCCTTATCGAAAAGAGCGAATATGCTAGCTCGTAGGTTCGCACGCTGCTCCGATCAAGTTAAGGTCACTCTTTTCAAGGCATATTGCACCTCACTGTACACGTGCAGCCTGTGGGCTCGCTACACACAAGCGTGCTATAGCGCCCTCCGCGTCCAGTATAACAACGCATTCAGGGCAGTGTTGAGGCTCCCCCGGTTCTGCAGCGCCTCGGGCATGTTTGCGGATGCGCGCACCGACTGTTTTCACGCCACCATGCGCAAGCGGTGCGCGTCCTTAGTGCGCAGGGTGCGGGCCAGCTCCAATACTGTCCTGAAAATGATCGCTGATCGATTTGACTGCCCCTACATACGACAATGCTGTAACAGACATGTATAGCCAGGGCACTTAAGCTGATTGACACTGACCTATATTATTATTAATGACTTGTTTGAATATATCTATATTTTTTTTAATTTAATATTAATTCTGTGATTAATTCTGTGTAATTTGACTTATCATTTTAATTTCAATTCTGTGACCCTATAATTTGTATTACTCATTCGTTTATTTTAATTGAATTTGACATTTTATTTTTATTTGAATTCTGTGATCTTTATAATGTGTACCTATTTTAATTGCATTGACATTATTTTTATTATGTAGGTTTTGTAAGATTGTGTGTTGCAGTATAGTTTTTATTTGATGTAATATGGGTTTTGCCTGAAATAAATGAATTTTAATTATTTTTTTTTTTTTTTTTTTTAATAATTTTATTTGTCACAGAAACACGTGCATACAAAAAGACAATATTAATCAGAAAACAGTAAGACAAAGTACATAAGAAATCATGAGCATAAAACACAAATAATCAGCACGTCATGACTGTGACAAGAAGGCTTCCACTCGGCATGATGCAGTGCTATGGGGGACCCACAGCACAGCGCTGATTTTCAGTGGTCACCCGAAAAAGAAGTACGGAAATCAAGTCAGGTTCAATGATTTGTATAATAAATAGTTTGGTAACAAAATCAAATAAATAAATATTATTAAATAACATAAATATTAATTAATCTTACTAACTAATAACTCTCATAATTTATCAGCCAAACGTAAGACGTATACTGCAAGATATATCTAGTAGGTCTCCACAAGCGCAAGGCTTGGCACAATTTCCACCGCGATCATCTTACACCAATTTTATTTATTGACCAACACCAGCCTCAACATTTACTTTAATTAATTTTCTATCAACACCTCCTTCTATGCTAATTAACAGCTCAGCTCAGATTTCAGCACCCCGTCTTAGTACATAACATAAACAGCATTCCGAGAGGAAAGTGAATTCCGGATAGCATGCCAGTTTGTTATGCAAGTATGCAGTTAATTTGCTAACTGACCCTAGGCACTACTACTGGTTATAGTAGTTGGTATTATGTGATCATGTTTGTGATATTATAAAACTGTGGCATGATAATTTAATAATAGACTATTGTGTGCATTCTGTGTAGTCTATTTTGTATAATATTTTTTTTACATTTACATTGTTATGTAGGTTGACGTATTTTTTTGAAGTGAAAACTTCTTTAGGCGCGTTGGGCGTTTTTGAAATGGGAAAAAACAATTGAACTCGCGACGCTTACCGACACCAGCTTTTGACCATTAAAAAGATATCAACGCGCGATACATTTTCTTTGGGATTGATGACATTTCAAACATTGAGACATGACAACGACATGATTGACATTTCCCTTTTTTTTGCCGACTTCAAAAAAGAAAAGTTTTTCCTGCACAGTGAAATTGTTCAAGTTTCCACTTCTGTCGGCACTCCCCAAATGCCACTGCTTTTTTTTTTTTCAATTATGTGTTGGTATTTATTTGTTTTTATCAAACCAATATACGCATATATATAGTCGGTTTCAAAAGTAAGTCCTGTTAAATTCTTTTCATCTTTATTTAGAAGGTTCCAATTTTATATCTCAGTACTTTTTCCAACAATTATTATTTAAATAACATTTATAAAATCACTCGAAAAATCAGAGATAAAAAGTGAGGTTATATAATTAACTTCAATTGTCGCCCTGCGTCGGGAGTCGCAGGCCGATTCCCGGTCACCGTAGGCGCGAGCTTGCGGACGGTGAGCAATGGGTAGCTTACCGTCCGATAAGGACCAGGCTCCGGTCGAGCGCGCGTTGTGTTCCACGTGTGCCTTAAAGAGATGTTAGCAGAACCGACGAGGTCCGCTAGGGCCGATGCCTGCCGAGGTTGCGGGAAAGTCCGAAAGGGATACCGTCGCCCCCTGGCAACATGGCAACTAAAGAAACACGGGTGGGTTTTAGTCAGTAAGAGCCCTCCTTAGAAGTTATTTGATAATTTCCTACCAAAAAAAAAAAAGGTGATGTCATGACACTTTTGATAAACCATACCAGCCCACACCTAATCGTAACCAATACATTTAGAGGCATTATCAAAATATACAAAAACTGAAATCAGTAAATAGACATGATTTATTACTGGATCAAACTATCTCAAGTCTAAACAACGAAATGAAAATAACCTTGCCGCTCCGCTCCAAACATCCATCTCAATGTTCTCAATTGCGATTTCAGATCGAGAATCCTTTGTAACTGTGACCTCATTTTAATCTAGACAAGTCGTGATGTTAAAATAAACGGTTCAACAGAAACGATATTGAGATCTAATCGAAAGTAAGGCCACGATAGGTAATCGTATTCGTTGTAATAATGTATCGATGTTTATGCATATCTGTGGGTAGTTTGCATTAGTTCTACAGTAAATCGATTTACGAGAATCTAGTCAATTGGATGAAGGTTCCCACAGATAGGCGCGACGCGACTCCGGTAGAACAATTTTCTTGAAGTTTTCAATGAAATTGTTCCACCAGAAACGCATCAAGTCGTCACGTCACGTCGCGCCTGTCTGCGGGAGCTTTGATCGAGGTTTGCTAAACGATAGTTGATTGAACAGACGTTTATGATTTTTAGATTAGTCTGTTCTAAAGACTTGGATTGATAAGAGTGCAAAATGCGACTGCAATCATTTTAATGTAATTATATCACAGATTTTTGGTTATGTTCACTCTAAACGTGCAATTATTCAGTTTATAAGCCATATAAAAATTCTGCTAAGTGCAAGAGCAAGAGCTTAAAAAAGTGAAGCTTCCTAGAAGATTGATTAAAATCTAAATAACTGTTTTGCTGGGATATAAAGTTTTTGGTCAACACATATTGTCCTCAACATGTTTACAAACTGATTTATCAACAACCGTGTACGCACGTACGAACGAAATATGGTGAACATGAACATCGAATATGGAATATTTGGTTCGTACGTGTGGACGTTAATTAGCAAAGCGAACACGAACACCATACGAACACAGTTCGACTTGTGTTTGCGCTCAATCGCCCTGCTCACTTTAGTAGCCATGGATTCGAAATTGGATCGCCACGAACATTTTTGACGAACAAAGTGTTCGATGTTCGTGTTCACCATGTTGTTGTTCGTTCATGCGTAGGTACACGCCTAACTGTTTTTGAGTCATCTTTGTCATAGCATAGCACAAAAAGCTCCAAATGAACTCACCTCCAGGCAAGCTCACGCAAAATAATATGCGTAAAATATTTATCTTCAAAACGTGACGTCATAAAGTTTAAACGTTGCAAATTAAATATTCGGCCGCCATTATTAAAATTTAAACGTTTCAAGCGTGACTTTAATGCGAGGAGCCGTCAACAGATATGTGATGTAGCACACGAAATTTGTTTTAAATTCATATTTTATTCAGTGTAAAAAACATAACATCACGCCAGTATTTGACTGTAGGGTTAGGCAGAGGTGTACCCAGATTTTGCCAGCTATGTTTAAGTCCCATGTAATAGGGGGCGAGCCTATTGCCATCAATGGCGCACAAATCCAGACTCCGAACTGCTACTAAGAAGTCCAGATAAGAAAACCCAATAACACTTTTCCTGACAGACCTCATGCTCAGCAAGCAGTAGTGCTTGCGACCACTAGACTCACAAGGCAGTTTAATATTTAGAGTTATTCAGTGTAATATTTTTTAAATAATTTTCACAGATCAAAAGCGGCTGTTTAATATTTTCATCGTCTATACCTACTTCTTACTCTACCGAGAAAGTAAGAAAAAGGTCAATCGTGATGATTAAAAAAAAAAATTACTACCAAAAACATATAAACCTATAGAGACTTATAGACAAGTTTGGCCATTCCAACCTTTCCCAAACTGCGTCTCCTACATCCATCCCTTCATCAATTTATTTTATGTCTCACCTCCTATTTCTGGAAACCCAGTTTGGCGTAAAATAGTGCAGTAAATTAAAGGATATAACGCACTAAGTCTAGGCATTCATGATGCCGCATTTGACCGCAGTGGCCAGTGTAAAGCACCGTAGTATAGTAAATGTATTGTACGTGAAAAGAGGAATACCCACGTTCGTTATGTACTATCCTACAGCTAATTGTTTTAGCTAATCAATGGCGATGTGATGGTTGTTATGTATGTATGTGTACACACACATACCAAACACACACACACACACGTGTGTGTGTGTTTGGTGTGTGTGGTGTGTTTGTGGTGTGTGTGAGTGTAGTGTGTGTTTGTGGCGTGTGTGTGACAGTGTTGTTTGTTTGTGTTTGTATAGATTCAAACTCTGTTTTACTGGGGAGTTTATTGCTTCACTTCTTCGTCCCATTAAAACATAAGTGCTGAAACGTGGATGTTGAAAAGTGCTAATTCTCAGCTCTGTACTGATCTTTTGATTCTGAATTATTTCATGAAAATTCTGTCATCGGAGTCAAAAATTCTACTACGCTAAACGTCAGAGAAAATTCTTACTAACAGATGCATATTCGCAGGTCTATCGAAATACTATTAAAAACCAAGCTGTTGGCCATCAAATGGCCGACAAATCTTAACAAGCTACTAAAACACGAAATCAATTTGTCTTTTACCGGCGGAAAATCACTTACACACTAACAACGGGGGAAAGTGCGATAACAAGTAACCACACAACATACTCCACAGCTTTTTCTGTGCCCATTTTACTTACGATTAGAAAATTTTCACTTTTCTTTCAATTGAAAATGTTATGCATTCATTACAGATGTTCGCACGATATTATATTTATCTGCGAGATCCATCAAAGTCTTCAACTAGATAATTGCAGTTACAATGGAGCTGTCAAAGATGTGTTTATGACACGTTTCTTTGCGTGGTGTGATTTTATTTATTGCTACTTTGTTAGCTTTCGCCTTTGCTGATTGAAGATTGAATGTAGTTTTTGATTTAAGTGTTTCTTTAAGTATTTTGACATTTACGTTGTAAGTATCTTTGTTGTGTCTTCGTAAAATAATGTTATGGAGTGTTTCGAGGTTGGCTTTGACCGCCCATTGTGTCACTCATTGTAAAATATTAATGTCTGTAATTTTTATGGTGTACATAATAAAGAATATTCTATCTATCTATCTATCTTTTAGCGGTCTCAAGATTTCGTTTTCAAAATAATATTGAATATGGATGTGTCCCTTTTTAAATGGCACACGCACAGAAATAGAGATCACATTAATTATTCCCTATTTGCCTAGAACACTTATAATTATTATTGCAAATAAAATATTCAAAAGAAAACAAAGGACACCCCATAAACACACACGATTTCATAAGTCAACCTATATAAACATTACCCAGACCTAAGGACCAACTTGAAAAGTAAATGGATATGAAAATCGTCAATGCTCGGAAGGTGTTTACCTTTGTAAAGCCTCTCAGTTCACGTCTCTTGACCCGAGTAACGGCAATTACACGTGCATTATGGCGGGACAAACATCCGCCATATTGGATGTGTGAAACGTCACAGGGAACAACAAGCGCTCAGTGCCTAAAATGTTGCAGTGACACAGTCAGTAAAAAGATTTTTTTTTTTCAGTCTGACATTTTAGAGAGGATGACAACTCATCCGCTCAACTGTCGATTTCCGTTTAGAAGTCGATAACAATGAAAATTCAATTGTGTCTCGTTAGTGACAGCTAAACTTATAAACTATTACAAAAATAAATCTGAATAGTTTGCTTGTTTGTTTGAACGCGCTAATCTCCGGAACTACTAGTCGGATTTGAAAAATTATTTTTGGATTTGTTAGTCCAATTCTTGAGGAAAGTTATAACTTAACATTTTGCTAGGCTCCCTTAGCAGCCTAGCAAAAAGAAAAAGTCAAAAAGAACGCTAAGCGTTTGAAATAAGAACGATCCTTACTCTAAAATTACTAATTTAATTCCGAATATAATTATTTAACCTCAAAATAGATACTAATACCCAAATTAATCTTAAAGTCGTTACCCCAATATCAAAATCTAAAACTGTTTAATAAACCTACATATTTACAATATTTCAGGGATAAGGAAAATAATATGAAACACCAAGATAATTTATCAGTCATTTATATTTCTTTGCCAACATCAAATTCAATATTCTACACCATACCATCACATCTCCTATTCCCCACATAATATCACAATTCAATCCGTATTTTAATATTTACCATAAAACTAATAGGTTACCTTAATTTACAGTAGATCTCCAACCAATACTATGCCAATCTATCTTTTTACCGACACAGCCATTAAGCACGTCTTACTATCACCAGCGCCAGACCCAGAAGAAGAGTTCCCGCGCTATTCTTAACACATCAAATCTTTGGGTGTTGCCAGTACAATATCCAACAATTACGTATTAATAAATTAAAACCTAACACGTTAATTAAATAATAGCGCGGGCACTGATGCGACAATGTGCGATGCAACGCGATGGGTCGGCGGAACAAGAAATTTCACGCGGACGAAGACGCAGGCAGAAGTTAGTGATAAATATAAAATATAAAACGTAACACTAAATTAGGCAGTAAATCTCTAGAGATGTTGGAACTACATAGCTTCGAGGATAGTTAATTATTACAAAAATAACACCAAACATTTTGCTTGGGCAAATTGTCAACAATCTTCAAACGCTACAAGTATATACAAGATGCCAAATTCAACTGAACAAGGCTTTGTAAACAATCCTTGAGAACCTTAAATGTGCGGTTGCCATTTTGTGGTTACTAGTCGATAACAGTTGCGACTTAGGTTTTTCTATACTATGTGCTAACCTTAAAGTTTGGGTCAAGGATAGAGCTCAATTTGAGTCATTATCAATATTGTTTGACCGATTTTATGAGAGAATTATACTGACTGTTTCCCAGACTTCAGCAATAGGTGCAAATGTGTAAATATTTTTGACATGATTTATGTTTAAAAATTACAAGTTTTTTTTTTCATTATGGTATGGGAAACAAATAAAAACAAAGAATTTACCTACACAACTGCGCAAAACTGAATGTTTTAATCACTCCCTAAAACAAAGGATCATCGTCCTTTACGAAATGAAAAAACAACAGAGCGTCATTTTAGGCTTCCTTGTTGACTTATGCAGAACGGTTATGTCAGCTAATGCCGAAGAGTCGGTTGAAAAAACAATGAGTATTTGCAAAAATACGATGTAAAAGGGGAAAAGTAGGTACTACGTTTTGTTTGTAAAAGAACGAACATACTTGAACAAATAGCAGTATTAATATTAAAGCATTTTTGGTGCAGCAAGAAAAATATGTTGTGAGCTTTGGCAGTCAGGACATATTTTTAGAAATATGAAATGTTGTTCATTAAGTTTGAAGTAAGATCACAGATGAATACAGAAGGTTCACTCCACATTTTAAGTATGAAGCTACAAGTATACGGGCGGCGGCTCGACTTGGTGGGCCAATTCAGTGAGTGTAACGTAGTCAGAAGATCTAAGTCCTCGTACACACGGACGAAAAATATTTATTTACTAGAATATGGTACATAAGTTGTTACATTAAATTTGTTTCAGCATATCCTGTCATAACATGGCGTGCAAATGTATTCACAATCAGCGATGTCAAATAATCTAACTTACAGATTACAGATTCTATTGATTTGACTTCTAAATAAACGACTATTTAGAAGTCAAATAAATAGAATCTGTAATTTGTAAGGTATAAATGTCTTTTAAATAGCAGTAGTTTGAAAAGTATTTTTTTAAACATTGTCAGCGGTAAGTCTTGAAAACTATTTGGTAAATTATTGTAAATAGTAATCGACACGCAGTATACATTTTTCTTAAATAATTTTAGTTTAATTGGAGGCAACCGAAGTGTATATTTATGCCGTGTTCGGCTATTTGGCCTGTTAGTGCTAGTTTCAAATAAATTTTAGTTTCTTTTAACAAAAATACATATTTCAAAAATATATAAACATGGCAGAGGTAGAATTTTAAGTTTTTCAAATAGTGACTTACAGCTGTCTTAAAAGTGGATTCCACAAATTGTTCGGATACATTTTTTTTTAACTTTAAAAACTGTCAAAATCTACCGAGTCACTCACTACTCAACAATCACAAATCTGCTCAATGAAATCGAATGAATTTTACTGTCACGCACAACTGCAAAATGTATCCCTATTAACGCCGTTTCTAGCTATTCATAACTAGCTCATTAAGCCTAATACCTATAAAACTATAAAATTTTAATGATGTCCGGAAATATCATCATAACAAGATTATAATGACCGTTCTGCGTACCCATCTATTATAACCGACGTGTATGGACATGAGAATAAAGTAATCCGTGAAACAGTAAATTCCGTCCGTAAAACAATCTCTGACATTGCAGATAGCCAAAGGCAATTTTTCTCCTCCAATGGACAATAGTGAGCTGCACGGTAAGGTTAAAAGTCAAGTCACTAAAGGTTATACACGCTACGGTTAAAGACAAAAACATTCTTCTGCAAAAACTACTCTAGTTCCTATTAACCTTTAAATTGTACGGAAACGGGACCATAACCGAAACGAATTACTTAATATTTAAAACAACGCCATCTATGAGTAAATAGCGGAACTTACCCGTTGCGTGGCATAGCAGGAGGGGTCGAGACCGCCCCCGGGTCGGAACATCGCCGCGCTAACTGCTGCCATCTGCCGGCTACCTGAGTATACCCTTCCACCGTGACATCGCTCTGAAACAATAGAACCTTCTTTGAGTAAAGAGGAAGTGTTGGTCGTTATTAGCTTACTAGATGCCACCGGTATTAGGAAAGTTTGAAGTAGGTAGTTAGAACATTTTTTAATAAACACAGAAAACAATTTGGATATAATTTGTAAGTTGTCATATTTCAGGTTAGACTTGTAAAGGGTACCTAGATTATTTGGATTAAAGCCCGAGAGATGTATTAAGAATCGAAAGACCAATTAAAAATCTTTTAACCGATTAACATTTTGAAGCACATGTGCCTGAAGTGGTAACTAACTTATTGAATTTAGTCCTAGGACAAATCTATCCCCAACTTCTCAACACAAGCACAAAATCATCCCAACAAGAACTTCAACACCCATACAACCACTTAAACTAAATTACAACTCATAAAATCACTGCCAACACATTGTTCCAACTTCCAAGCAAATATCGCACATTTAAGAGCAACCCGTTTTGCGCATAAGGACAGTTGCTCCGTGCCCACTGGTAAATTAGTATCGCGTACAACGGGAAGTATGACTCACAGACCATGGACTTACTGATCGGAAATGGAGCCAATGACCTTAAAGGGCTTACGAAATGAGAAATTGGTATTGGCCGTCTATTGACTTTGGCGAATTGTACTCGAATGTTCTATGTTCAAAATATTTTGCGGTTGACTATACTGTAAACTGTTGGACTTAAGCAGCTGTTCTTGTTTTGAGTCTAATTTCATTACGCACATAATCATGTTTTGGTGTTTTAGGTTCTAACACTCGTGAAAACCATGTCCTCTTTCTGTGTCCCCATTGAGGTTCACTGGGAAATTCGAAACACATTGCAAATATTCGCTCAACATTCACACATTTATATGTCATGATGCTGGAAAGACGCTCAACAAAATTCATATAGACCTCTCTTAATAGGTTTTCTATCATTAATAACCTGTCTAGAAAACGCTCCCTACAATCAATCAGCACTCAAAGTTCAATAAACGAACCTTAGTACAAAAAAGTAACAAGTTCACTAGCCACGATTGTGCAGCGCAAGCGCATCCGTATGACGCGCCGCGTCAGTGCACTCGGGGTCAATGCACTTGCTTCCTAGCAGAGACAATTCCCACACAGGTCGCGGTAATGAGTGTGTCAGTACTAACTAGTGTTGGTACAACTAGATCGGGATTGGAAAAGCGTTAAAGTCCGGGATCAAAATTTTTGAAGTGAAAACTTCTTTAGGCACGTTGGGCATTTTTGAGATGGGGATGAAAAACAATTGCACTCGCGGCACTATTACCGACACCAGCTTTTAACCGTTAAAAAGACATTAACGCGCGATACATTTTCTTTGGGATTAACGACATTCCAAACATTGAGACATGATAACGACATAATTGACATTTCCCTTTTTTACCGTCTTCAAAAAAGAAAAGTATTTCCTGCACAGTAAAATTGTTCAATTTTTCACTTCTGTCGGCACTATCGAAGTGCCACTGTTTTATTTTTATGCAAAATTGGTATCATTTCTAAAATTCTGGTCGTTCATATAGATGAACGGCAGGAGGTTATAAAATCAAATTCAAATACAAATGAAATCTCTATTCTAAATTTTGCATCTTATCGAAAAAATTATAAACTCAAATAAATCGCAGATTTAATTAACACTAAAGAGAAAGGAATATCGTACCATTTACATATTACTTTGAATCAATATTAGATAATTGCAATGGAATATACGGAAACAGAAAATAGTTGCTTGCAGAATTTCTAATAGTTAACAGTTCAAAAGTTCAGATTATATTACCATCAAATGTAGAAAATCTAATTTCTAATCTCCTTCCTTATTCTTGAATTTTCCGGGGTTTTTGTTATTGGTCCTTTGATACGGAGAGAGACAAGAACTTAAAAAATCACAGTAAGTAACTAATATTTCACAAAACCCTCCTCCATCCAACAAAATGCAATATTTAATTACACATCAGACCATTGACCATTAGAGACAGATCTTTATTGAACCGAATCAAAAAGGAAAAACACCGCTGTTACCACCAACAATAACTTCGTTTGACATTTCTAAAGAATTTCTTCTGATCAGACTGTCCTAAAAGATATGGCCACCAGATAGGGTCATTTAAATCCAGTTCCCGGAAAATCAGGGACACTAAACAACACTAAACCCAGGTACAATGGTACATTCTACACAAAGGAATTAGTATAACCTACAATAGAGACATTTAAACCACGTTTGTTTATCGTAGGTAGTTATTTATTGACTAGAAATGTTCCTAGAAAGCCTAAGAGAGCACAATATTCAGAGGTTTATCGCTATAATAAAATTACTAGTTAACACTGATTTCTATTTACCATGTATCCGCATGTACCGATAGATCTACAGAAACGTTCAAGGAAACTGAGGCAGTCATGTTTAAGTTTAGCATTTTGTTCGCACCGATTAATATTATTGAAATTAGTAGAGTAATTTGTTCAAAGGTTGGTGGTGGGTTTTTTATCCGGACCGCAATTCATATTTTAATCATTCTTTTTTTCTATTATTTGTTTATTCATTTTCAATTCCTGTTGAGTCTTCCTTCTTTTTCAATGCTGTTATCATCTGGTTCCAGTTTGATTTTAGGAACTTCAAATACTAATCTAGTTATTTTGATATTAACTTCATCAGTAGTTTCTTTAACTGACATTTAGTTTATAGATATAAAATGCTTTACTACAGTAACATCATCTAAATAAGTTTTTAAATTTGATTTGATTCAAAGATAAGTACACATAATTCTAATAAGTGCTAAGGTATAACTTTTAATAGTTTCACATTTACCTAGGTTAAGTTTATCATAATTATTCCAGCAGTAATTATAATACATAATCGGACACGCTAATTTAAACGGACACTCCTACCATATGATTAGTTCGATGATTTCAGTGGAGCGTGCAAAAATGCATGCACTTCAAACACAGGTATGATATAATTATACAGAGGTCAGGAATAAGTAGTCTGAGTGTTAGAATCACCTTGCGAATACCTTTCTTGTTTATTATCTTTATGGGGTTCTGTTCTCCAAATGCTAAAGCTCAAATCAATTTCACATAACTGATGTTGTTACAATTTACAGCAAGTACAGCCGTGCCTTTGTCATCATTTGAAGCTTTTGCTATGTTATTATCAAGTTAAGGTTCTTTACCTTTTATTGCATTTTTCTTTATCTTGTCCCTTGCTTCTTTGTCTTGTCTAGGTCCTTCAGAAAGATTTGCATTCATAGGTTCACCGTTTGAATTTGTTTAATGAAGAGCATTCATACTTAATGTAGAAACATGGTCGACATGTTAGGAGACAATCCCACTGCATATGACTCACGACTCGCACTTGGCTAGTTATTTTTTTATAATAATTTAATGGTCACCTCGACATAAGTTGTAATTTCTTCCCTGTATGACTGCTGAATGACGTTATTAATAATTATGTATTATATTGGTGTGGCTTATACCATATTTACATACAATAGTTGAATATTTCTTTTGTTATTTGTTTAATTCAAACTGATGAGGTAAGGTTATAAATCATTGTGTATCCATAATTTTCTTCTTTGCCTGTATTTCCAAAACTGTTTGAAATCTTTTCAAGCCATACGTTATATTCTTATATAAATCACCAAATAAAATGAAGTCCAATCCATTTGAAGCACTCTACAACCCAAATTCGTATGAGAAACAGAACATAAATAAATGCTCCAAAAAGCCACACACTTAAATCTATTGTCAAACTGTGGTCATGAAAAAAACAACAACGCACAGTCACATTTCGGGGGTAATGACATAATTGCGACGTCGAAAGAAATGCCCCAGTGACATAAAGATGGCTAGCGAAAGTCTCACTTAAGCGTCATTATCGTCGAAACCAAGAGTGTCCAATTTTGGCACAATCACAACACTATTGTGGACGAAATGACTCGCGAATTTGATGACATGTTTGGTAACGGAAGTGCTTGAACTCTAAACAACGATAGGGTTGTTAAAAACAAACCAATATCGTTCTTATTTTAGACACAAAAGAGTGATTGAATTTGATTACAATCATTAGCTTTCCTTCCAATTTATAATTTATGTTTTTTCAGGCAATTTTTAAATTTAGAAGAAAAACATAAATCTTTGAAGTCGGGTAAAAAACGACTAAAATGAGATACATAAAGTTTTTTTTTCCACTTGATAAACAAAAAAATCTTATTGCAGTGATTGACCGCTTATGAACTTTACAAAAACTACATACTTCTTTAAATTATTTAGTAACCCCAGCTTACTTTGTAATGTTGTACGATGTATGATTGTCGTTGCAAATGATGGGAAGTTTTCAGCAAAAACATGAATCGTTGACCGTCACTTTTCATTGTTTACTACACGGTCTAGGAGTACCTACCGCCTTCGAATAGATGGGAATATAGTTTGTCTTGTCAGTTTGTACATCGTTTTCTCACTTAAATGTTTATATTGTAAAATTGTTTAAGTTTCACTGTTTCAAAAGTGGAACAGTAGAGCATGACTGTAAACTGTTTACTACTTTGACTTCTCGCTCTGTTTATTCGACTTTTGGACTCCTGATTCAAAACACCACCACCCATTTAATTCTACTGCAAATGGATTTAAACCAAGAATCAAAATATCACGGAAAGTTCTCACAAAAATAAAAAGTGAGTTTGGGGGACTCCCGTCAGAAACAAGTTTCTGACGTGATACTCACACGCACACACACACTCGTATATAATAGAGTACAGACAGAGAGAGAGAATGTTGCATGGATTAACGCTTTTTCCTTATTTGACGATTTTAACTTCCACCGCAAGCCGCGTTAAAGAACTTCGTATCAACAGTTTCCTTTTATTGAATTTCATGTCCATTACAATAATGCTGAAAGAAAAACGAGCATGCCGAAGAATCAAGGACTATAATATATACGGTTATATACTGCTCTCTGGTCTATGTTTTATAAGTCAAACGCAGTTGATTTTGCAAAAACCTTCTATACTTTTCGCACTAAAAACCATAGAGGTACAAGGTGAAAATAAATTGTTCGAGAATATTACGCCCATAAGCGTGTTTGCGACATTAAAATAATTTAATTTTCCATGTATCTGGCGTAGAACTATATTGTATTGCAACAGTGTTGCCAAATGGTGTGTTTTCTAGAACATGACCTTATCGAATCGACGTGACGAGCTCGAGATATGGCCAACTCACGTAATTGCAAACTGACGCGGTATGACCTACACCATGATAAACATATAATACTTTGGTTTGTGTAGTCTAAGACTCATGGTAACGAAAGTTACCTGCATTCCAGAAAAGGATTGAATGTATTTTCGATCGTTTCACATCTGGATCATGGCTTTAAGACCACATCTTGATATGACAGTCAACTCTGTGTAGTTTTTGTGCTGTATCGGTATGAAAAATGCACAGCAGCATTTTTATTCCAGCCCGTCCCATCCTTGATGTCCTCCCTCCGGTTGACGCCCTAAGCCGAGGTTCGTACCCCACAGGGGGTGCCTTTAGCGAACGTTTACCTAGTTTTAATTAGCATAGTTGAATAACCCCTGGCTGGAGGTTTTAAGTGTAGGAGCTTAAGGCACCCACAGGAAAGCAGTTAAGTAGTCATGATCTCAGAGGTCAACTACGAGATTAATTAAGCTTAAGTTAGTATTCTTGGTGTTATCATAATTGTGGTCCTTCGAGCCGGATCAGAGATATCAATGGGTGTCACTAAACAGTCCACGTTAAGACCACCGCCATATCAAGCGCAAATTGACATGGTGATTGATTGCGCTTGTTGCACATCTGGAAGTTTCTTTATACAACCAGATGGACAATTTCTTGCTAACCTTGTGCAGTTTTATCAAGGTATTTCTTTCAAACGTGGCTCTAACTACTACATCACGATATGTGAGCACATTGAACGTGACACTAATGAGAATCATTTATCTCTTTACATTTACAATATCGGGATTACACCACCTTTCATCATTTTAAGATAGGTGATGAAATTTTACCTTTGTTTTGTTATTTTTATGGAGCCAGCTGCAAACGTCTTTGCGGGTACATGGTCAGTATTAATCAGTGATCACAATTGTGAGAAACGTTGGGTAGCCCATAGAAACAGTTAGTTTACCTATTTCGAATTAACTGCTTAGCTACCAACAGCGCTCACTACAACCCACTTTCTGCCCACTCCATATTCTACAATACTTCTGTTTTCAAACGCAAACATGCTGTATATACAAATTAACATGAATATAACCCATTAGGCACGGAAATCAAGTTCAGCCTACCACAATAATAGCTTTTTAGTCACTCGCGTCTTGCCTCCAGGCATCATTATTGACGTCATCGCGTCACCTCAAATTCATTGTGTTAGTTTCCGATGCAACTCGTTTTCTATTGTGCTCTAATGACCGTTGCCTATTGACATACTATCGTCAAGTTAATAACATTGTCCTACTTTAACTTCCCAAATTGTTCAGAAATAGAAATTGTAACAAGTAACAACAAAAATACGAGTGAAATCGTTCATGGGCGGTTAACATCTTTGAGCAATTTTATAGCACACTGTATAGCTATGAGTGGTTTTGTATGGGTTTTGGCCCCATTTGATTTTCGCGTAACCAATATGGAATACGATTGATTTTATATTGTTATATCCAAATCGATGTGAAATCAGCCTCCAATGACAAAAGAAACTCCGGATTGAGCCATAAAAGCAAGCCCTTATTTGGCACAAGTGGGTGCAACAGAAGTTCCAAAAGCCATATATGTATTAAGAGTGACTCAATAGCTGTTTAATAAAATTCCAAAAACTGTTACTAGCGGCGTAGGTCTAAAGTAATAATAAATCCAAAAGAGACTAAGAACAGAAGACTAACTTTAGCCAAGCGTAGAATGTTTGGTGAAGTGCAGTTTCTTGACGGTTCTTCTCCAAAGGAAACGACTAATTGGAACCGTGCACCTAACTTCTGTTTCAACAAGTGCCCATGTAGGTTAAAGTGAAATAAATTATTTTGAATTTTGAATGATCCGCAAAAACAAAGAAATTTTGCAAAAACAAAATTGCACATAGTCAGTTCCATAGATTGGGTCTGAGGACTACTTTTCTAGTACTAATGAACTACAAAGGACATACTGTTGGGAGGGGTAGCCGAGTAGTAGATAGGTATGCGGTGCGGCGAGTTCGAAGAACTCTAGCTAAGCATAAATTGAACAACTGATTTCACGCGTCGTTCGTTAGAGAATTTCAACTTATGAATATAAATTGGCAACTAGGTATACGTCATAGAGCTACGATGACAGGATTCCGACTGGTCCTTCTGCACTTTCTTACAAACTGTCGTACTTTCTTGCAGCCTACATTGTTTTATCTCGTGCAATATCGACGCACGCGCACAGTACATGACAAATTAAATTGTAACATACAGCAACGTAGTTTGTGATGCAAGATATTGTTAGAATAATTAAATTATTTAGTAACCAATTCCGTGATATAATTATAGGCAGGTATATCAACCTTGTTATTAATTGTGTCACTTTCAATACTTAATGTTTAAAATAAATTTAAGTTTCGTTGTATCTCAAATGTTTAGAAAATTACTCGCAAATCCTAAACTATACTAGGAAATTCGCAAAGGAGATCATTATTTATTGCAAAAATTTAACAACACTGTGGCGACCTCTACAACACCACATGTGAACTACGCATCAAAGACCTGACGTCACACAAATCCTGCATCGTGCAAGTAGAATTTACTGCGCGATCAGACACGATACTCGTCTGGTCGGAGGATCCTCCCTTTTCTATATAGGATGAGTGAACTTTACATCCTATTCCTAAACACTGTAGTGCGAAGTGTCATGTGAAGGCATGACATATATGTTCGATGCAACAGTTTTCTGTATGTAAAGCCGGTGACCAATGTCGGCCAATCAGGGGGGCGCGCCCACCAGTGAAATGCACAAAAGACTGCGCTTTACATGTTGTGGTGCACTGTGTTTACGTTGCATGAGCGAGCGAGTTCATTTACAAAAATACTATATTTAATTCCGATGGATTTTGGACATATTTGTTTATTTTAAATTGAAAGATTTTCCATTCTACTTCAATACCCCAGTGTAACCTTCCTGAAAGTCTTGAAATGGGTATGAAAATATTTAGTAAGCTGACGTTTTTATTTAAAGCTTATCTAAACCGAGATTAGAGTTAAACAACACACACACTCACAACAGAGCAATATATGGGCTTCGACCTGATGAATCCTGTAGGACGATATTTAAAAACCTTGGCTTGTTACCGCTACCGTCTCTTTACATATACAAAACATGTATGTTTGTGAGGAAGCATAGGGAATTATTTAGTACTGCAAATGATTTATATCCTCGTCGTAACCGACGAGACCCCCACAGGCTCGTACTGGATACCCTTCCGAGACTAGCTAAATTTAATAAAAGTTATATATCTATGTGTGTACGTATATATAATAAGATACCAAGTAATCTCAAGACATTAAATATGAGATTATTAAAAAAATAAATTGCATGAATGGTTATGTAGTCATAGTTTTTATAGTGTCAAAATGAGTGTCAAAGACTTCTTTGAAAATAAATGTTAGGTTAAGCAAAAACATGTATGCTCTTGTTATTTTTATCATCATCATCATCATCAGCCTATAATGTTCCCACTGCTGGGACACAAGGCCTCCTCTCTGTGAGAGGGAGTGGGCTGTAATCCACCATGCGGGCCCAGTGCGGGTTGGTAGATGTCACATGTCATCGAATTTTCGGTTCTAGGACATGCCGGTTTCCTCACGATGTTTTCCTTCACCGTTTTGAGAGCAGTGGTGATGAAATAATTTACACAAAGTTAAGCGCCTGTCTGGGTTCGAACCCACGACCTACAACTCGTAAGTCGCGGCCGTTACCACTGGGCCACCACTGCTCTCTATTTTTATACCATCTTTTTCTACCATGTTTTTAAGCAAATAAATATAATTCTAATTCTAACAACACTATTACAACATTTTACTTTAAACGTGTCAGAATTTTTTATTGTGCCTATAAATTGCAGGTTGTATGTATTTGTGTATGTAAATTCACTATTTGATGACCCAATATCGCCTTCTTGTGTCATATATCGAAACAAATATTTGTGTGACCTAAACACCAGATGTTTTTCATGTTTGTATGTTTGCACACATGATTCGTTTGTTAAGACGCGAAACGGAAGGTGTACCTATATTCCGCTACCGTGTTCCGGTCAGCGTTAGGTTAAAGGCTAATTAAAACCATCAATCATCTGCCTAGCTTTTTCCCAACTACATTGGGGTCGACTTCCAGTCTAACCGGATGCAGCTGAATACCAGTATTTTACATGGAGCGACTGCCTATCTGACCTCCACAACCCAGTTACTTGATAATACGATACCCCTTGGTAAGACTGGTACTGGTACTTTCGGGCTTCTGACGACCAACTGTCAAAGATCAACTGTACAAATGACAGCCGGGACCAACGGCTTAGCGTGCTTTCCGAGGCGCGGAGGAGTCTCGGTATGTTGAGATGGTCACCCATCTACTCACCAACCGCAACATAACCTGATAGATCGACCCATGCGGCTGTTCTACTTAGCCACAAGGCCCTCTTCATTTAAAACCATTAATGCAAAGGCGTATTCTCCGTTTCGAAAGCTTACTGTGACTGAGAAAAGAAAATCGATAACGTATAGGTTTAACTGCCTCTATGGTCTAGTGGTAAGACCACCTGTTTCAGACCTAGATGCCCTGGATTCGATTCCCAGCGGGGGCTAAATTTTCTGCTCGGTTTCTTGATTAGGGCTTATTCTAAGTCCGCCTGGCTAACTACCACCATCTTATCTATGTCTATCGCCATAACAACAATGTTAACAGTATTGTTAGGTATGTGTCTACAGTTGGAGGTAAGATAGCCAGTTCCTCTGTGGTTAAGGATTCCGGGCGAAGCTCGCTTCCACCTTCGACCTGATCATCACTTATTATCAGGTGGGATGAAGGCCAAAAGCTTCAAAGTTGTGTTAAATAAAAAGATGTTTAGAACTACTGTGGTCTGTTCTAAATGTATCTGATGAAAATGTAAACAAATAGATCAGAAAAAGTACCTATGGATGCCATTTTGTAGTGTCAAAAACACAATAAAACTTACAAATTTAATGAAAAGATAGTTAATTGATTCAGGCGTGACCTTGCGGAAATCCATTATAAAATACAATACACGTCATCCTGAGGATGCCTCGTTGAGAGGTGAAACACGTGTCGATTTATTTCAGGAGTTTTTTATGGCTCTTTAGAAATAACTAAGCGGAACAGGTTACTAAATATATCCACGTCTATTGTATTTTTTTTTTTAATAAAAAGAAAAAAAAAAAGAATAGAATGAATAGAAATGACGACGATAGGAATGACGATTTTGATGTTGATGTATGTGTATAGAATGCTTTGATTCGATTACTTATTTTAATACTTAAACCCGAAAATTTTATTTTAAAACACCTAAAGAGGTTTTTCATTTGAAAACAGCTGACGTAAATTTTATAACCTTAATTTTTACCATAGTAAACATCGGTCCCAGTTTACATCTGGCTGAATAGATAGTGGACAATGACTGACCCGTAATTCAAATAGCTTCTATTTTTTTTCTTGCAATTTTGGGCCCGCTTGTATCACAATTGACGAACCAGACCGATATTTAAAATACTTTGGCGGTAAACGTACACACGGCTACACAATTGAATCTATACATTTCCAGGATAAGCTGATCTCGTACTGTACAGAAATCCTATACAATGCGAGATCAGCATAAACTGGAAATGTATAGCTTGATGTGTAGCCGTGTGTACCTATTTCGGTGCAAGCTGGCCAAATCTACTTATGACCATAATTTACAACTGGTAGTTTAAAAAACGAAGCAGAAGTATGTAAGGATCGTAGCAGACGGCGTTCAATAGATTCTGCCTACCCCCATGGGAAAAAGGCATAAGTCTATGTATGTGTGTTTGTGTGCTTGTATAAATAGTTTTTCCAAAAATATAGACAGTCAAAGGTGTGAACTCGTCAAAAAAAACAAAGTCCAACTGTTGGCCGCTAAATGCACGCACACTTGAAAAGCATAATGACAGCACGATGACGTTGCACGAGTGTAAGACGTAGCTGTCACGCACACCAGCATAATAAAGTTGGCTTGTTTGTTTTAGTTCTTTTGCAGCGCGACACTCTATCTAGACATATAAATAATCAAAGGGTTTTTGTGACAAGCTTTGATCGTGATTCTTTGATCGTGACATATCTCATGATCAAAGTATCAGTTAGAAGTTCCACGCAAGTTATCTCTTACAAGGATCTTTTTCCACTCTTCATAAAAAAATCATTTTCTCACACTCGAGACGAGAACACCATAAAAACACTATCACTATTTTATGACGAGAAGATTACTCGCACATAATTCCACGTTTTCTCCTTCATGATACGAACAAAGTATCGTTGCTAATTATATTTTATTTAATAGTGTACAGCTTGACTTTATATGGTCGCGACCTTTATGAAAGTATGCCGAGATAGTTAAGGACGATCCGCAAAAGAAGCCCGCGCATTTCAAATTTTCTTGAGGTTTTTTGCAATTTGCAGGTCAGTGTCAGGTTGTATCTGGATCAAAATATGATTCACGACCGTGTCAAATATCTATTTACAGAATTATTATCATGAGAAACTAAGACATTGCGCTGCGAACAATACAGTGAAGCATAACAAAACTACACACTCAGCTCTGTGCTCACATGCACACATTTACAATCAAACTACACCTCACTAAGTGCACACATGTTCACGAAACCGGCCTCACGTCATTGTTGACAGCGCTGTCTTGGTTTTTTATTTGGTCTGAGCATTCGAATCATTAATACATCTCTCTAAAGCCGGGTGGGTCTCCTGCGCATGTTTTTCCGAAACATTACACGTAAACATTTGTTTTCATACAAAACATAGTGTTTGCTTACACAAATGTGTATGGCCACGATTCTTTGTTGCGATGTTTTTGTGTAATGTTTCGAAAAAACACGCGCAGGAGACACGAATTTAGTTAGATTTGTTCTCAAATGTTATGATTTCATGAAAAAGTCATTCAATGGAACTGACAAGTTCTAGTTTGCCGTAGTGACAAGAGCTATGAAAGAAGAGAGAGAGTACTCGCTTGGCAGGCACACACTCGCTGGGAGACTCACGCTTGGTGCATACGCATACCAACGAGAAATGGCTCGTCGCCGTCGAAAACTCGCTACTCGTTGCTCGCCAACTCGTTTTTAGTTGCTAGCTACTCGCTTTTCATTACTCGCCGACAGTGGGACAGGTGCCTAAGGCAGTTGTCCCACCGCCGGCGACGAAGCGGTTAAATATCGGCTATTTTCTGGCTTAAGAAACATACAATAAATATACATTCCGTGTAAACAAAAGAGATGCATATATTAATAGTTGATCCTTGACTATTCACACCGCCGGCGAAGACTCGCTCCACTAATTTGTTGCTGAGCGACAAGAGCTATCAAAGATAATACTCGCTCAGCGATGCTCGCTTGGTGGTTAGAACTCATGTCGAGAGACCCAAAAGCGGTAATTTCGCCCCGAGCGAGTGGTGCGAGTAATCGCCCGTCGCACTCAACCACTCGCTGATAGCCCAGCGACAAAACACTCGCTGCTCACTGCTCGCCAACTCGTTTTCAGTTGCTAGCTCTACTCGCTACTCGTTAACCGCCGACGGTGGAACAACTGCCTTAGGAAGAAACGCCTCTAGGCTTCTGACTATTAATCGATTAACAATGAGCTGCATCCGGTTAGACTGGAAGCCGACCCCAACATACTTGGGAACAGGCTAGGCAGATGATGAATGAGCCCAAATAGTGAAAAAGTAGACCAAACCAACTAAGACAATATGAATATTCAAACGTACTAAATGAACTTTGAACAAACACATCGGTAAACAAATACAGAACCAATATTTACTTACATTATTTGAACAAAATATTTAAAGAACCTCGTGTATTTAGAAATCGAAATTATCTTTTACTTAGAAAGTGAACAGTTAGAAAAATAGAAACATGCTTTGAAACATTAATTAAAAAGGTTATTAAATCCTTCGAGTAACATTAAACATCGATGTTACGTAAAACATTCGAACCACCCACCCAATTCGCGTCCTTAGCAACAGTCGCTTTACCTGATACAAAACACTTCATAATCCACCATCAATATTCCAAACTTAAACTGGGTCAGTAAAGGGTTAGACCCACCGGAACAGAACCCAGTAACAGCAAGAAACAATTTTCTAAAAACTGCATTAATAGTCAACGTACAACAAGTACTACTTTCTATAGAAAACGTGTAGAGACATGTTAATGCCTCGACGTGTTGACGCATATGCCTATTAGGCAATATTGGACATGGTGGCTGCCTCGTTCACTTTGAGCTAGTTCACTTGATTGGTTACTCGAACTTGTCAAGTAAGTTTTACTGGCATTGTAGACAGAAAGATGGTTTATAAGGAACTAGCTGTTGCCTGTAACTTCGACTGCGATCCAGGATGAAAAGTAGCCTATATCGTTTTCCAGGTCGTGATCTACCCATGTGCCAAATTTCATCCAAATCCGATTAGCCGTTTTAGCACGAAAGCATAACAAACAAACTCATTTTCACATTTATTTAGGATTATTAATTAGTTAAGTACTTATAAAGCTAATTTAACATAATTTACTACATTTAAACAATTAGAGCCTTAACTTTGGTTTAGTTCTTGGACAATAAATTTTCTAAAAGAAAGAAACCAATTCTTAAAAGACAGCCGTCATACAAACAACATAGCCATTTTTATTCCGCACAAACTATTACGTGATTAGAATAACAAAGAACTTATTCAGCTTTTACAAGTCTCATCGTATTCACATACATTTATTGGTAATAAATCGGCAATCCATTAAGGTGATGTAGGAGAGGTCATTTACAACCAAATAACCCCTAATGACGCTTATAGATGAATAGATTGCCGACATATTACGAATAACCCTGTATAATTCAAATATCGCTGTCCCCGGCGAATAAAATCGTAATCGTAAATACTGAATTTTACAGGAAAAATAAAAAACAATTTTTGTGAATATCTTATTAACTAATATACATAGCGAAATTGTTCAAATACCAAAAGTAAAGTGATTTTTTACATTAATTATAATACACCTTAAAATCTTCTGAAATAACCGTAGGAAATGAATGAAAAAATTTGACAGAGTGTAATCGGACCTCTAAATATCGAATATACAATAAAATTAAAACTATTGTGATAGCACATTACCATTTGATTCGCCGGGGACAGCGATATTCTTTAACAAGAAAGAATAAGCCACTACTATCCCATCAACTTGACTTATCAATCAGCCGATCTAAACGCGGCTAAGAAATCCAACTAAGGTACAAGTACTATCAACCGTGTATAAGTTTTTATCGCAATGAGACAAGACATTTGTCCAATGGAGAGACAGCGAGTAACTGCAGCAAAAAGACACTGGAGATTAATAATATTTTTTGTTCGTATTTCTACGTACTTGACGATATCAGATTGAAATCACTTTCCGTAGCTGTCTTACCTTTTCTCTCGTTAAGGAAACTGAAGCAGGGTCCGCTGCGCCATGTTTTCGTGTTTTATAAAAATTTAACATCAAACACGAACAACAAGAAACAGTTTCTTACTTACAAGTTACAACAATAGTACATTACTGCTGCGGCCTGCAAAGGAGGCATTATGAACGAATGTGAAAATGTGAACCCAGGCGGCCAAGGCTTGTATAGTACTTTTCTCAAATAATGCGCGGGAATTCAAACAATTTTAAATTCCAGAATCATGGATCAATGGATTTTCATAATAACATTGCCGGCCGCCTACTCGCATGAAATTGACCAGTGCAGCATTTTCGATTTATCTCGAAAAAGGTTGTCAAAACAATGCTTGAATTTCCAATTATTTTTGAAAAAAAAAATTGTTGCTTTATTTTCATTCTGTTCATAAAACTGAAATACCTTACTTATCTCAAAAATATTACAAATTTAAATATTTGTTTGGCAACAATATAATATCCTGGATTAGCACAAACGGTACTTTCATCCTATTAAACATTTCTCACGTGCATACCTGCGGGCAAAGCGGGTATCATAAAGAGAACGAAACCACAGTATAATAAAGTAACAGTATTACGTCTCCGCTGTGACCTTTAAATGATTACCTACGGCCGCTCGGTAGATAAACCTTCCGTGTCCGTGCGTACACGAGACTGTTGCATACAGGTATACACTGAGATTTCGAAGCGCGTCGTTTCGGCCATTTTCTATAAATACGTAATACTGTTACTAATTTATACTGTGACAAAACCAACCCGCTACATAACTTCGCCGTATTATTACATCATACGATCCTTTCATATTAATTCACTACTTGATTCTCTCAGCGATAGCACAGAGATTCAATTTGATCAATAAATAAAATGCATCGCGGAACTAAGCTGGAAGTATATAATTTAGTACCGAAGATTTATTTATATCAACTATCACTCGATACACCGTATCAAGATCGTAATGAAATTGATATTTTGTAGCGTCAAATCTTACCGGCGAAGTGAAAAGTTGCAATATTTCTACTTATTTTTTTTATTAAATTGCATTTCACAGTTACCGTAGATTGAAAGATTATATAGATGATAATGTATTTTTTTTTAGAATTATACAACGTGACAGCCTCGAAAAAAACCTTTTATTGAAAGCAATCAACTAGAGCAAGTTATTGGCATAATGTAAACGAACAAAAAATTGTTATTCGCTTCTCTACTATGTTTTTGTCAAATTATTATCGCATTGTTTTAAATACCTCTTTTTTAAATTAACAAGTTTTAAATAACCTGTTTAATAAGATTATAATCATATTGCAAAAAACTGTAATAAAGCAATCAGTTAATCACTTTGAAAAAAAAACAGTGGCACTCCGGGAGTGCCGACTGAAGTGAAAACTTGAAAAAAAAAAATCGCCACCGCGGTAATCAACGCGTTGATGTCTTTTACTCCATGCACCGCGGTAATCAACGCATTGATGTCTTTTACTCCACGCACTGCGGTAATCAACGCATTGATGTCTTTTACTCCACGCACCGCGATAATCAACGCGTTGATGTCTTTTACTCCACGCACTGCGGTAATCAATGCGTTGATGTCTTTTACTACACGCACCGCGGTAATCAGTGCGTTGATGTCTTTTACTCCACAGTGTCGGTAAGGTCGCGAAATCAATGGTTTAGTCCCATCTCAAAAATGCCCAACGCGCCTAAAGAAGTTTTCACTTCAAAAAGTTACATAAGAAATGCGACATGTTCCGTATACCCAAGGGTATAAAATCAAGAAACAATATTATTATTTCACTTACTTAAACTTACTCTAAACTGTCATCATACGTCTGACAGACGCACGGTACGTCTCACAGACGTACGCTGGGAAAGCTAATCCAGAATCAATTCCAAGTCAATTCCGGAAGTAGAAACGCCTACTCGTGAACAATTTAATGTACTACCTACGTGATCATCGCGTCATGTGGGAAGGTGAATGTTGATCAAGATTAGATGTCACTTCCGCGGTAATCTGGGGAAAAACGCACGTGACACGTTTGTTATTTCGCTTCTTTCTCGTTGGTGGGATGGTGAATGGGAAGTTCTTAAGATGTTTGTGAATGACTCCTCATTCCACAATGTAACATTTAATAGTTGAAAAATGTAAAGTGTCGTGGGACACCCGTTTGAAACGAAGTTCCTTGTGCACACTTGACGAATGAGTGCTAAACCGAAAAAGTGTAACAAATTGACCGTTAACACACTTTTGTTACGTAACAAAAGTGTTGTGACGGTCACAATGTGACAACCTCAACAGTTCAAGAAGCAAAGAAATTAAACATGAGGGATTAACAATGGTGATAGGCGGCGGTAACCTCTCGCGTCCGGGCCATGGTACGGAGCAAGAGGGCATGGGAGGCCGTCACTTCCTTCTGCGAAGCAGTAATGCTCGCAAAGAAGGAGGCAGAACGCGTGAGGGAGAGGCAAATTTCCCGCCCCTAACCGCCGCAGGATACGCCCTAGGCGTCGGCAATCGCAGGCCGATCCCCGTCCACCATAGGCGCGGGCTTGCAATGGGTAGCTCGCCGTCCGATAAGGACCAGGCCCGGGTCAACGGCGCGTTTTGTTCCACGCGCTTCTCAGAGAGATGTCAGCACAAATGAAGGTGTCTGCTAGGGTCGATGTCTGCCGGGGTTGCGGGTTTGTCCCAAAGGGTTACCGTGACCCCTGGCAACACACAGACAACTGAAGAAACAGGGGTGGGTTTTAGTCAGTAAGAGTCTGACACGCCCTCCGATTCCGCTCCGCCCAGAGCGGGAGAAGTTATTTGATAATTTCCTACCAAAAAAAAAGGATTAATAACGGTATGATATATACGTCATTAAGTTCAACGTCCCGGTAAAAGCCCTGGTTAACAAAACCAACGGATTTTCTTTACCTACGATTAGCCATAACATCACGCCTGTAATCCCCAAAAGGTTGGGCAGAGAGGTGTACCTACCTACAAGACACCCACATTTCCCTAGTTATGTTTAAGTCCCGGGCGAGCTTATTGCTATCAACCGGGCACAAATCCACACTCCGGATTCGTACTGAGACATTCCAAATAGAATAACACAATAACACTTTACCCGACCTGTGAATCGAACCCAGGATTGAGGCTCAGCAGTAGCGCTTACGACCACTAAACCAGCGAGACAGTCATTAAGTATAACGTCCGGATAAAACCCCCGGTAAATATAACCAACGGGTTTTTTTTTTATTGGCTGTTTTGGCAACCATATTGAACTGTACCCTAATTGTGTAATACACGATCAATCACAATTTGTTTCGATTTGAATCAGATTGTTAATCCATTTTGCTTAATAAGTTTGAAAAAAAAATCTGCACAACAACGTAAATAACGCAATGAATGTTGTTGAACTGTCAAAATGAAACAAATTTGTCATAATCGTTTTTATAAAATAAGTTACGCATTTTTTTTTTATTAAAAAAATTTGTTTACTTTTGTAAGTGTAAACAAAGTTATAAAGTTATTTTTATTGAATGTAAGTACCTTTTAATTTAATGTATCAATGATCCTTTTAAGTTTTTATTAATTTTAATGTAGCAATGCCCCCATTCAGGTAAATATTAGTGTGAAATAACTTCAGTTTTTACGTCGTTTCATTTATTTTAAAACAGCAGTGATAAGCCTAGTGGTGTGACCGTCAGACTGCCAAGTCATTGGTCTTGAGTTCGAAACCAAGGCATGCCTGAGAGATATTTCTCGACGGCATGTGAAGCTAAATCAAAGGCCATAAAAACTCTGACACCAGGTTAGTCACTAACCACACGAAAGAGAAAAAGGCGATTTATTAAAAAAATAATTATTTACGAAGACATTAAATACATTTCCAACCTTTTATATAACTTCAGCTGAGCATGACGAATTTAAGAATATTTTCCTGAAAACGGTTTCTTTTTTTTTTTTTTTTTTTTTTTTTTTTTTTTTCTGTTTGGCATCTCACAGCTGGTTCCGAAAACCGTAGCTGTTTAACCGGTCAATCCTGTGGTTGCCTTAAGCTACTACACTCAAAGCCTCCAGCCAGGGCACAAATACTAAGCTAAAAATTTAAGGATGAACGCTCACTAAGGGCACCCCCTGCGGGGTTCGAGCCTCGGCTTAGGGCGTTATCCGGAGGGAGGACATCAAAAAATGGGACGGGCTGGATCAAAAGGTTTTGATCATTATTATTAGTCGGGGAATTTAAAGCTACGTGCACAGCTGCAACAACTGCTGGCACCTCGTTTTCGAGCAAGGGTCGGGGGGGAGTATTATTTACTCGGGGGCGCGGCGGTCGAGATCGCAAAGGACCTCGGCGGCGAGGTCGGTATGACGGGAGGCGTCTGTTTTTGTACACTGTACTTGTTTCCCTATTGCTCTCCTGGAGGAGGGTTATGGGGTCATCGGGATCTACGAGGATATGCCTTGGACGGCGAACATGGCTTATTTTACTCGGGACATAACTGGCGGCCTCGACAACCAGAGGGTTGCGATGTTTGGCCGCGGACTCAAAGAAACGCTTGGAAAGGCGTTTTAGAAACTGATGGATTGTGGGAATCTTTAGGTCGAGGTGGAGTGCCTCGTTCCTGACGAACCAGGGGGAACCTGTGGCCCTACGGAGGAATTTATTTTGCACTGTTTGCATTCTATGGATGTGACGGGGTTTCGCATGAGCGAAGACGGCACCCGCATAGGTCATGATCGGTCGAATGCACGCCGTGTAAACGCGCAATTTGCACCTAAGTGACAATTTGCTACGTGCATTCACCAGATAGAAGAGTCTACCGAGAGCGAAAGAGGCTCGCGAACGAACCATCTTTATGTGCTCTGCGAAAGTCAAATGATGGTCTAGAACGACACCGAGATATTTAGCTCGCTTCTCCCAAGGGATCGGCTTGCCGAACATGGTGATTGGTCGGGGGAGGGGGTTTTTGAGCCTTGAACGCGGCTTCGTAAAGAGAACCGCTTGGCTTTTATCGGGGTTGACTTCTATCCGCCATTTTGTAAACCAAGCTGCCAGTCTATTGACTGCGCGTTGGAGATTTAGGCGAATGATGTCGGGGGATCTAGAGCTGAAGTAGATGGCAGTGTCGTCTGCGAACAGACCCAACTGCGACCTACCGCAACCTTTTGGGATATCGCTCGTGTATAGCGTAAAAATGAGGGGGGACACCACAGAGCCCTGGGGGACACCTGCGCGGATGGGACGGGGAGTGGATAACGCTCCTTCGATACGATAACGGAAGACGCGATTCGATAAAAAGTCTCGTAAGATGAGTACGAGACGATCTGGCACGCCGAGTTGGTACAGCTTGTATATTAAGCCGTTGTGCCAGACTTTATCGAACGCTTTCGCTACGTCGAAGAATACTGCACCGGTCATAGTCCCGCGCTGGAAACCAGCGCTTATGGATTCTACGATGCGGTGGGCCTGATGCACGCTAGAGTGCTCAGTTCGAAAGCCGAACTGTTCGTTGGGGATGAGGCCCTTGGTCTCGGCGAAATCTCTGAGGCGCTTATAAATAAGCCTCTCATAGATTTTTCCGAGAACCTTGAGCAGACTGATGGGACGGTAGCTAGAGGCCTCGGTTTTGGGCTTGCCGGGCTTAGGGATACCGATAACCGTGGCCTCCTTCCATGACTGGGGGAAGATATTGTTGCTTAAGGCACCATTGAAGATGGTGGTCAAAAGCATTATTAGGTGGGCAGGGAATAGTTGGATCACCCTATTGGTGATGCCATCTGAACCGGGGGCTTTGCGGACTTTAAGACCCTTGATGATGTCGTGCACCTCGTCCGGGAGGACGGGGGGCAGTGGACAATCAGGGTCATCGACGGGAGGGAGGGAGGCTCTGCGTTCGACTTCGGCGTCGACCTTTTTCAGGTGAGCTTTGTCTACAGGTAGGGAACTGGGAGTGCATTGGGCCTCGAGGCTGTCTGCGAGGCATTCAGCCTTTTCGGCATCGTCAAATGCGATGGATTTATCGGGACGGGTCAGGGGGGGCATGGCTGAGACCTGGGGAGACCTGAGTTTCCTCTGGAGCTCCCAGAAGGCCTGATGGGTGGGCTCAAGCTCGCCGAGTAACTTTCCCCAGCTCGCGTCCCGCAGCTCCGCTATACGTGTCTTTACAGATCTCTGTAAATAGCGCATATGGGCTTTGTTGGCGTTACAGGGAAAGCTATCGTAGGCACGTATGGCCGCGTTCTTCTCAGTCAGTAATGCACGCACGTCGTCCGGCAATTTCCAGCGACGGTCGTCCGTCGCTGGAACTTCCCTTGAACAATCGTTCAGGACGGTTTGTACGTGATTAGTGAGTGAGTCGATCGCGGCCGTGGTGTCGGCGACCGAGTCGAAAAGGTCGGGGATAGAGTCTAATTGAGGGGACGTGTTGGATTTCAGCTGTGTGCTTACTTTCTTCCAGTCCGTGATCCTCTTAGTGATAGGGGGGGCGTTCGGGTCGGAAAGACCTATGCGGGGGTGTAGTCTCATGACTACCGGGCGGTGATCAGAGTCTAGCTCTTGTACCGTTTCTATTGAATCTAACTTTAGGTTGACGTTCTTAAGGAGCGCCACGTCTAAGATATCGGGGGCATGATTTGGGTTCGTCAGCGGAAAATGGGTGGGAGTCATGGGAGCGATGACGTCAAAGGTCAGAGAGTTTGAGAGGTCGAACAGGTGTTGACCTCTGAGATTGGTTACCGAACTGTTCCAAGAGGGATGTTTGGCATTTAGATCGCCCGCTATAATGAGCGAGTTACTCATAGCGAGTAGAATCGAGAGGTCGTTTGAGAGGCGTTGGTGATGGTAATGCCCCGTGGTGTTACCGGGGGGATTATAGACCGATACGAGAGTGATCGGCTCGTGACCTGACATGCCTAGACGGCAGGCGGAGACTTCTAATACCGAGAGGGGGGGAGGGTCTAGTGGGATGCAGTGAAGCTGCTTTCTATAATAGATCAGGGTGCCACCCTTGTGACATCGCGACCTGTCATTGCGAACTATCCGGTAGTTGGCGAGTGACGGATCACGATGGCAAGGCTTTAGGAAAGTCTCTTGTATTAAGAGAACGTCTATTTGATGATCGCGGAGGAAGAGCCCAATTTCTTCCCTTTGGGATTTTATGCCGTTGGCGTTGAAGTAACCTATTGTTAGGGATCGGGGTTTGAATCTAGCTAAGGCCTCGTTATCCATTGAAAGATTTAGGGGTTTGGGCGAGGGATTCTAGGGCTTGCGTAATGTCCGGATACGCATTATAAATGGATTGAATCCTAATGATATTGCCTTGGGCGGCGACGATGAGTTTTGCCATTTCCTTTGCACGCGGGGAGGCAAAACATGCGAAATTTGATGTGATTATGTTGAACGAGGCAACACCTGACATCTGCTCGGTCGCGGGACCGGCAGTCGGGGGACGCGGAGCTTGGGGAGCAGGCGCGGGTTTAGAGGGGGGCGCGGCGGGCGCGGGGGGCGCAGAGTGCGCGGGACGCGCGGAGGGCGCGGGTGGCGCGGTGCCACGGAAGCGGGGGTCCCTAAGGTGGGGGGGGAGGAGATGGGGGGGCGGCGGGGGGGGGAAATGACCGTAAGAGGGCACCAAGGCAGGGAAAGACTGCTGGTGGTGGAGATAATTCCACGGACTAGGCCTCTGAGGGCTTAGTCGTTGGGGCATAAGGGCGGAGGGGATCCTATAAGAGGATGAGGAGGGAGTTTCCCTTTGCTGGCGGGCGCCGGAGCGCTTCCCCAGCTTGGGAGAAGAGGCCTTAGGGGCTTTAGAACAACCCCGGTAGTTAGCCGGGTGGCCCTCTTTGCCGCATAAAACGCAGCTAGGAGGTACGGTACATAGGGTACGGTCCTTGGGACGGGGGCAATCGGAAGTGCTATGCTCTCCCAGGCACTTTACGCACCTGGGTGTAGCATGGCAATTCCGCTGTGAGTGGCCGTATAACTGGCACCTGTGGCATTGTCCGACAATGCCACTCTTAATTGGTTTTTCAATTTCGAACCCTGTGAGATGACACAGGGAACGAATTTGGAAAATCGGATGGTAGCCCTCAACGGGCGGACAGATAACGAGGACCATGTCGTAGAGGTCACCGCCTCTGGAGCGGTGCATACGATGGACCTCGTCAACCGGGACGTTCTGCGACTGAAGGTCGGCGAGAATTTCAGAGGGGAGGATTTCCCTAGGGATGCGTTTTATTACAACGCGAACTTGTTTCTCTTCTGGGAGAGAGTAGGTGTGGTATGACACACCTCTCGCTCTCAGTAGACGGGTTAGTTCCCTATAGTCGCGCGACGTAGGGACTAGAACTTTTATACCCTGCTGGGTATTTCGGGCGCTGGTGAAGCTGATCTTTTGATCAGCGCACCATTTCGAGATGTCCGTCCACTTCCCCTTGTCCTGTACGAACAGGGGGGGTGGGGGGGGAATCTTTTTCGCGGGGAGCGCGGGGCAATCCATCGCGGTGGATGATGCGGTCGGGGTGGCGGGGGACGCGGGGGGATCCTTTGCGGAGGATGACGCGGTACGGGGGGCGAGGGGCGCGGGGGAGGCCTTCGCGGAGGACGTAAACGAGATCGGTGGGGCGGTGGAGGGGGAGGGGGAAGCTACGGTAGCGCAAGTCGCGACGGTAGCACGCTGTTTAACCACAGCTGGTTTGATGGTGACGGTGGATGAAGAGGAGTCTGAGTCCTCTATTGCGGCGACCTTACTGGCCTGCGCAGAGGTCTGCTTCCTGTTCTTCCTCTTTCTTCCCTTTCCTTGGACGGCTATGAAGCCGTCGTCGGAGGGGGAGGAAGAGGTAGAGGAAGCAGCGGACTTTGGCTCGTCTTCCTCCTCCGAGCCAGAGGGGTAGGAGGGTTGCTTTGAAGAAGCAGCGGGGGCGTCGGTGTCCATTGACTCCGACGAAGGGGAGGGGGAGGGGGGTCTGGGCGACTCTACAGTCGGAGGGGTGTCAAGAGCGTCGCTGAAAGTAGCGACGCTGACATCTTGGTGGGGGTTCTCGCCCCTTGAGATGCTCAAGAGGTTGGAGAGCTGAGCCTTATATTTCCCGCGGAGGGAAGGCTCTGACTCTAGTATATACTCGAGAAAGAGGGTTAATTGTTTCGAGAGAAGAAAACGGTTTCAGTTTGAGCTCAAGCTAAAAACAATTTTTGTTGCTCTGTTATTTGATTTAGAAGAATGCTTATCATACTAAAGCTTAGAAATGAAGCGTTCATCGCCGTGACAGCTAGGATCATGTTAAACACCTTCACGCTGCTAATGCCTGTCAAACTTGTTTTTAAATTGAAATTGGAAATCAACGCTTAATTTGACGAAGGCGGAAAAATAAAGTATCGTATTAACGAAGGCCACTTAACACAAAGCAATCGTTTTGTCTTGTGTATTTTTCACATAATATCTTAAGTAAAAATTTGTTTAAGAAGACTCAATCTTAATCAAACCGTGAATTCTCTAACATTAATGAACAAAACAATACTAGACAGATCTTTACTCATTAAACAAGATCTTCTATACATATATATTATAAAATACTTATTATAAATTAAAGCCTCGACTGCCTCGTTGGTCTAGTGGTCGCAAGCGCTACTCCTGAGCATGAGGTCCTAGATTCGATTCCCGGGTCGGGCAAAGTGTTATTGGGCTTTTCTATCTGAAATTTCTCAGTAGCAACTCGGGTTCTGGATTTGTGTCCGGTTGATGGCAATAAGCTCGCCCCGGACTTAAAAACATAACTGGCGAAATGAGGGTGTACCTGCTACAGGGACACCTCTGGCCAACCCTTCGGGAAAACAAGGCGTGATGTTATGTTATGTTATAAATTAAAGTCACCTTTCGCGTTTGTCTGGATGACCGCGTTGTTCTTCTAAACCTCGCAACAGATTTTGATGAGGTTTTCACCATCGGTTAGAGAATTTATTTCGGAAGGTTTATATATATAATACTTTAATATTAAAGTTATACATAATTAAGAAATCTCGATGTTTTGTCAAGTCGTGAAAACCGTGAGAAGCAGGAGCGGGTCGCTAGTACATAATAAATACCTACCTAAATACATTTAATAAAATCGAAGCGAAAACAAAACTGTACATTGAATATTTTAAAAAAAGTAATTGCTACAAGGTGTGGGAACGAGTCTGAGGTCGAAAATATATGATTTTTAAAATGATTGTCCGTTTGTCTGTATCTTCCGGATTGGCGCAAAAACAGCTGAAAGAAATTTGGAAAAATACGATTTTATAACCTGGATCAACACAAAGGGTACTTTTAATCACGCTAGTTCCTGTGGGATATTTAAACCGCAGGCAAAAAATAGTTTAAAATTAAACACTAAGTAACAAATTTAAAATAAGGCCATTAAAACCCGGAACTTCCGTAATACAAATTGACTAAGATAAAACACATTACAGCAATGCTAACACATCTGAACGACCTGAACTACTTAAACATCTTAATTTCCGCTCTAAAGCTACTTAACACACTTTAAAGTAAATCTGTGCGATATGTGACGAAACGGAAAGATGTAAAAGATTAGATTTTGTAAGAGAACATCGTGTCAAAATAAAACGTGCTAATAGTGACATGTTCCCGTTTTAGACTAGTGCGTTATAATACGTCACGTTTGAACTTAGAATAGAGATGCTCAACTGTTTTACTTTTTCACTGGCGCCTGCGTTAGGGCACAAAAGAAGTAAGCTTAAGATCGAAATTGCAAAAATATTGTACAAATTCTCGGAAGTTTTAAAATAACAACTTCTCAGTACAAATGGGTTTGTGCACCTATTTGAAATAAGAGGCGGAATTTTATGAAGTCATCACAGATCTGAATACATCTACCTCGTCCAAATAGTCTCCTTCCAGGTGAGACAAGAAAAAGAAGTTGCTCGCCGCACAGAAAACGCCTAGAAAAGCTATTGGTCGATGAAAACCCTTATGAAAGGAGATCTTCCAATTTGCCATAAACGCAAAGTAATGAACATGTGCATTCTCTCAATCCTTACATACGGCGCTCAAACCCTGGTCTTTGACTGTTGAACAGAGGACCGGGCTCGACGTTTACCAGCGAGCGATGAAGCGCAGTATCCTTGGAGTTCGACTTACCGACCGGATACGGAACACGAAACTGCGCTCTAAGACACAAATCACTGACGTCACCCAAAAGCAGCCAGGCTCAAGTGGAACTGGGCCGGACACGTTTGCCGCATGTCGGATGCATTGTGGGCTAAGACCACTACAACATAAGTTCCTGAAAACGTCCAGCGGCATCGTGGAATACCCAGGCGTAGATGGCGGAACGAACTTGACGCTTATAGGAGGGATTGGTCCATATTGGCGCAGGATCGAATTGAGTGGAAAAAGGAAAGGGAGGCCTTTGCCCTGCAGTGGGACAATACGGGCTAATTGCAAGCGCTACTGCTGAGCATGAGGTCCTGGGTTCGATTCCCGGGTCGGGCAAAGTGTTATTGGGATTTTCTTTTTGAAATTTCTCAGTAGCAGCCCGGAATCTGGATTTGTGCCCGGTTGATGGCAATAGACTCGCCCCCTATTACATGGGACTTAAACATAACTGGCGAAATGTGGGTGTACCTGCTACAGGGATACCTCTGCCCAACCCTTCGGGGAAACAAGGCGTGATGTTATGTTATTATATTAATTATCATCACAGATCATGGGTAGCTGCCTCAGCGTTATAGAGACAACAGAACTCCTTAAAGATTTTTCACAATATCTTTATAGGTTAACGATGAGCCAAGCTTACCTCTTGGTAAGAATTCCGTAAGTAGAAATCCAAAAAAAAAATTTACCACACGCGACCCACGTATATATTGACGACCACTGTCATAAACACTCCTCATCCATACAAAAAGGTGAAAATATAACCACGGTTAGGTTTCATGGTTTATTTTAATCACGTTTCATAGGCGACACTTTTACGACATTACGCGACGTTTCCCACGTTAGTAGATTACTATATCGTGCGTAGTTGAAGTGTAGTTCTAGAGGGAATCGTGCTTACAACTACTTACCAAAGTTCTTGTGTAACTGTAAAAGTGATTTACACTAACTTGGTTAAGACAATCGTTTTACTGCGATAAATGGTCTCAAAACTTGGCAAAGAATTTTAATTCATAATGTACAGAAACCACGTAGTTTTAAAGTAAATTATTTTCTTTGCTTCTTTTGTAATTTTATAAGAACAAGGGTTTATAAAAAATTGGCTGAAAATATACGGGCACGAATATTTGCACACCCCGTGTAGCGTAATCTCCATTTGAGAGACTTCATCTCAAAAAATTTAATTCATATTTCATAATATTATATTTATAACGTTGGTATGACATAAAGTTTATTTACTTACACATTATAATTTTCCTCTTTTTTTATTTAAAATAGGTTTATATAAAGTTTATTTACACATACATAAGGCTTAAACATAACTGGCGAAATGTGGGTGTACTATAAGTGCACCTCTGCCTGACCCTTCGGGAAAATAGGCGTGATTTTATGTTATGTTACATAACGCTGTATACTATGATAAAAAGCCATATTTTGCAATCTTCAAAGTCGAATTAAAAAATAAAATCGTTTTCCTAATCAGCGTATTCAACAACATAATTTTAAAACTTCTAGATAACAAGAATAACATTAAAAGTACTAAATGGAATAAATCAAAATAAATATCTGCTAACCAAAATAATAAAAATCACACGACGTAACCAAGTAATAGAGCGCTACATTGCATACAAAATAAAAACACCGGAACTGACATTAACGATGCAAGTAGGCAAAAGCTTGCAACACTTTAACACATATTACTACAGTGCATTAATAATTACGCGATGTTTTACGTTAACATTCAAATCGGATGCGTACGCGCAGCTGACACAATGAATTACGCAACGTAAACTAAGTAATTGTCGAAATAAGTAGAGTGTAACGTTCACACACGATGCCTTTACGTTAACGATAAACGTAAGTAATTATATAAAACATTTGATCACTTTGGAGTTTAATGAATAGTTCAACACCCTTAATTTTATCTGCCATGGTAAATATGATCTATTTCGAGAAGGTAACTGCGTTGAAAATCGTTTCGTAAAAAAAGTATATTAAAATCCTAACTAATATTTTATGCCAAAATGAGTTTGTTTGTTTGTTACGCTTTCACGCTAAAACGGCTGAACGGATTTGGATGAAATTTGGCACATGGATAGACCATGATCGTGACATAAGATACTTTTTATCTCGGTAGTACGTTCCGACGGGATAATTTCCGACATGCACGTGGGTGAAGCCGCGGGGAAAAGCCAGTGTGTAGATAAATAAATCACATGCATGACTTAAACAGTAGCACTCCGGGAGTGCCGACAAAAGTGAAAACTTGAACAAGATCGCCTTGGTGGAAGAAAAATACTTGTATAGAACATTGGTCCGTAACCTTATCTAAATAAAGAGCACAATCGCGTTTACAAAAATGAGGTGTCGGTAACGGTGTCGCGAGTTCAATTGTTTTTCCCATCTCAAAAATGCCCAACGCGCCTAAAGAAGTTTTCACTTCAAAAATGTGTGCATGTACTTTCCGATCTTATTGAAGCAATAAGTAGGTAATTGAATGTCTCAAAAGTAGAACCTTTAAAAAATTCGCTCTCAGTACAATCACACAATTAATCAAATGAAAATAATGATGCGCAAAATCGAAGAACAATAGCAAATCGATAACACCGAAGACCACAAGTGATCATTATGTTAAACCGATTATTAAACGATAACCGATCAATCAGACTTTAATCGGTCGAGTAACGGTTAATGCGTTAACCTGAACCCAGTTCTCTGTTATTAAAACCGAAACATCAGTTCGTAATTATTCATTTATTCAGACATTAATATGCTCGTAATTTGATACAAAAAATGCGAAAAATAACGAACCTATAAATAATGTACTGAAATAAAAATTAAAATATGGTTATATTCATTCTTTGTAATAAAAGATCATGCGAAAGGAATCGTATTAGAAACTGTCGATCGTAAAGAACCAAAAAAATAAGCTCCTTGTAACAACGAACGAAAATAACTTGATAGGCTTAATAAACATGCGAATCCTATAATGGTTTTCCATCCAATCGCTGAATTTTGCATGGAATATAGTAAATATCAAGTACAATTACCTATTTGTACAATCATTGTTTTCGTCTTACGATATGACACGACCATCTTGTCATTTCAAGAATTTTATAAAGTAAAGTCACCTCTTGACTTCAAGAGGTGACTTTTGATTTTAAGAGGTGTCTTTTGTCTTCTTAAAATTTTGCACGTCTACAAAATTTCTATTAAAGTAATGCATCATTTATAAACCCACTAACGACATTAAAATCATTCAAAAGGTGTAATGGAAACTGCAGTGTCAAATGTCTCGAATTTGCTGAGAACCAATCAAGCGCCTTTAATTTTAAGCGAGCTATTCCATTTTTCCTAAACATAAATAATTGATGAATGTGACCTAATGATTAAACAAGTTAACAAAACTTATAAAACACGCGCAAATTGAAAAAAATCTATCATCTCTAAATTAATGCAAGAAACGACTGAAAAAAGCCAACCAGTCACGCTAGGGAAAGGTAAAGAAACCTACAACGAGATACATCAAAGTCTGAACGATTTTCTTACGGAGAACAGTAAATCAGCTGCTCTTTTCCCCGAAGCAGCAATGGGTCACTGTTCGTAATCCATAGTCGCAAAGCGGAGCCATTAGCGGTAGATAACTGTACGCGACCGGTAGTCGAGTGCAAAAACTATTAGATGTGGTACAAGGTGTAAGAGGTAGGCGGTATTGGGAATTGGGAGAAAAACAAATGACGGGGGTAATGACTTTCTTGCAGGGTATGATTAAGTTGATTATGTAGTTGGTTTACAGACACATGTGGTAAGTACAACAATCACGATATTACAAAGACTATATTACATGCAGGAAGCGAAACGAGCTAGGACATAGACAATGATAGACGACACACAGTCACACAGCCTAAATTGCTAATGAGAAAAACAAATGACGGGAAAAATGACTTTCTTGCAGGGTATGATTAAGTTGATTAGGTTGTTGGTTTACAGACAAACGTGGTAAGTACAACAATTACAATATTATATAGACTATATTACATACAGGAGGTCAAAAGAGCTAGGACATAGGCAATGACAGACGACACACAGTTACACAGCCTAAACTATTGCTAAAAACAAATGACGGGGCTAATGACTTTCTTGCAGGGTATGATGGCATTAATTAGGTAGTTGGTTTACAGAAAAATGTGGTAAGTACAACAATTACGATATTACACACAGTTGGCCAAAAGAGCTAGGACACAGGCAATGACAGACGACACACAGTCACACAGCCTAAACGATTGCTGAGAAACATGAAAGAAAATAAAGATGATATATGGTTAGAAAGGGAGTAAATACTTCGATGACGACTAATAGAAATTCATGGAAAAAAAGACTACGTGGCGTCGACTACAAATCAATTGGGAAAAGAGCAAGTGGATGATGCTGACAGAAAGGCGCACTGAGATATAAAACTCTTATCCCTCATAACTTAAACCCCTCTTTAAACAGCTCGATACTTTGGAACCGTTTCTAATTAATATGACTGTCTACTGACACCTGACGTTACGACGTGCCATACTGGATAAGGTTTGTTTAATTTAATTACTCCAGCACTATAGGTAAAGTAATTTAAATTAACATAAAACATACAGATAGATGCTTATGTCAGGCAGCAAATGAACACTGAATATGGATCTTATGGATTTTGGGTTATGGTTAATGCGTCTTCAAGACAAAAGAATTCTATTGGTTTTTAGGTTATGCTTCGATTTTCTGCCACATGTATTAGAGCAAATGATATGTACATATATCTGCTTCATAGAATATCTCTTTTGTTCTGTCTCTCATTCCCAAAGAATTCGTTTCACAAACATTCATGACTGCATTCTTGTGCATAAATACATTTTCATCTATTGCACGAGAGTCTTGCATTTCAGATAGACTTTTTGTAAAGTAAATTCAGTTTTTCAAGTCAAAAGTGAGTCTATTTACCAGCCGTTTCTACTCGCTTTTCTACTCGTTCATAATTATACTTACAGGTTTCTATCTTATAAAAACTCATAAAGCCACTAACAAGTTACTACATTTTTTACAGCTAAACATTGATAAGGTCAACCAGCTTCCTTACTACACTGAAAAAACCAAACAGAATAAATCTCAGAAACCAATTAAAAACATAATTTTATGACGTCACAGAAGATTAATAGCCGTACTGCGCTGTTTCAGTGCGTCAAGTAAAAAGTTTTCAATCCATGAAGGTTGACTAAAAATAAAGTAGGAACTGTTTTTGTTGTAACGTCAAATAAAAAAACAAAAACAAGAAGCCTTTATCGTCTGACATTGGTAGAAACTTTTGTGAAGAAACTTTTTATGAAAATTAAATATTCTGTACATAAATCCTGAAGTATATGCGGAAATTAGAAATACACATTTAGTTTTGCTTATTCAAAAAATAAATACGAGCAAAAATTGTGAAAAAATAACAAATCTGCAACTACTAAGAGAAATTATAATCTAGCTTGTCAATCACCCGGTTTTTAGAGGCTGATCAAGATAAAAAGTTCCTAACCAATTGTCAAACTCATGTCAACAGCTGTCTGAAATAACAACAGCACCCTAACTACGTGACACACGATCAATCACAATCTGTTTCATATTGACAGTTCAACAACATTAATTGCGTTATTTATGTTGCTGAGCAGACAAATTTATTGAACATGTGAAGCAATGTCTTGGCAATATCCTTCAAAATTATTCAGATTATGATTGATCGTGAGTTACGCAATTAGGATGCAATTATTCGAATCACTTGACATTACATAGAAAATAAGTTAGCAATTTTTTGTGTTGTTTAGTTTCCCGAAAATTTGTGTAAATTATGTCGTCCATATTCCATGATCCTTTTTTTTTTTGGGTGGGAAATTATCAAATAACTTCTCCCACTCTGGGCGGAGCGGGAGGGCGTGTCAGACTCTTACTGACTAAAACCCACCCGTGTTCCTTCAGTTGCCGTGTTGCCAGGGGGCCACGATGTCCCTATCGGTTTTCTTCGAACCCCCGGCAGGCATTGGCCCTAGCGGATCCCGTCAATTCTAAAAGGATATTATAATTAAAATTTATTTTTAAGGTGCAGATGCCTAATGCGTTGCATGCAATACCCACATTATTCAATACCATATCGCTTACCTCCCATTTCTTCACCAGCCGACAAACAATTAAATACATTTCCAGTATTTAAGAACGACTTAATTAGTATTTACTTTAACACGTTTGAAATTTATCGCATAGTTGTTCACCACGTAACGCGGTATGTTCGTGGTATAATTGAGCATTGTTCCCGTGTTCACCCCACTTGCCAATTGGAGCATAGCTGCTCGTCTCGTGTTTACATTTGTATATATTACTCAGTTGCACTGAAGTAGCCTTGAAATGCCGGTGGTGACAAGTGTTTTCAGTACTTTTTATAGCACTTAAACATTTCTTTACAGAATCATGACCTACTCAAATCATTTAGAAAATTAAAAGTGATCTTACAGTAAATGTAAATACGTATAAAGCAACATTCATTAACTAGAGATTGCATTTTGAGAGACATTAATCTTCCCATGCAAAATTTTCAGACCCTAAGCAATTATGTATAGTCTATATAACCACTTGATCGAAGAAGACCAAACGACCTGACACTTGCAAACTCAATAATTTTAAAAGATACATCAGACGTGGATATGTTTAGCTATTTCCAAAGAGCCATAAAAATCTCCTGAAATAAATCGACACGTGTTAGGATGACGATTGATTTGTCGTGAACCCGAACACGGCGTTTTGCCACACCGAGCGCTGAACACAGACTGGTTACTAAATAATATCCACGTCTATTGTATTGTATAATGGATTTCCGCAAGGTCACGCCTGAATCAATTCAATAATATCAATTTTAAAAGAATTAAGAATAATTGAATTTCTACATCCCACCGTAACTAGACAAAAACTCCTTTAAGAAAAAAATATGACAAAACACACTTACACCACCAGTAGGTACCAACTATTAGCAAGTTAACATATCCACTCCAATCTTCATAACAGCTTTTAACGTTTACCTGAAACAACCGACAAATAAACAAATTACTAAAATGTTTTACAAAGCATTTCATCAGACGCCATTATTTTAAACGAATGCCTGACTCTCTTGTAATAATGAATGTGTTACAAGATAGTCAGTGATTGTGAGACTTTCACAGTTCTCTGATTGATTAGATAATTGTTCACACAAATTGCTACATGACAAATAAGTTGTGCCAGCCCACTTTTCTTATGTCATAACGCTATAAGATACGACTGTGGTAAATCAGTCATTCATCATCATCATTTCAACCGAAAGACGTCCACTGCTGGACATAGGCCTCCCCCAAGCACCGCCACTTCGACCGATTCTGTGCTTTCCGCATCCAGCGGATTCCTGCGGCCTTCACAAGGTCATCGGTCCATCTTGTGGGAGGCCTTCCAACGCTACGTCTTCCGGTACGTGGTCGCCACTCCAGAACCTTTCGATCCCATCGGCCATCCGTTCTGCGAGCAATGTGCCCTGCCCATTGCCACTTAAGTTTGGCAATTCTTCGGGCTATGTCAGTAATGAAGCAGTATTAATCAGTAATGAAGCAGAATTTAAGTAATTTTTATTTCAGTTCCTGAGTCATTATTTTGTACCTACAAATTATCAGCATTATTGCCAGATCAAGCCTTCTAGCTGAACTTATAGGTACCTACAGCAAGAATAGAATTACAGAAAAAGGAAAGGCTTCGGTATGAAACAGTATAAGGAAATTATGTATGTAAATGGTGACTTTAAAAAACTGGCATTTAAGCAACAAGAAACATTAAAGAAAATGAAAGATCTTTGCTGTTTACTTCCAAAGCATATGCATAATCAGACTATAATATTCCCACTGCTAGGACACAGGCCACCTCTCATTGAGAGAGAGTGGGCTGTAATCAACCACGCGGACCCAGTGCGGGTTGGTAGATGTCACATGTCTTCGAATTTTTGGTTCTAGAACATGCCGGTTGTCTCACGATGTTTTCCGTCACCGTTTTGAGAGCAGTGATGGTGAGTGTATTTACACAAAGTAAAGCGCCTGGCTGGTTTCGAACCCACGACCTACAAACTCGTAAGTCGGGGCCGTTATCACTGAGCCACTACTGTTCCTGACACCAACTTAAGAGCGTACCGACCATTTGCCTTTGTCTCTGTCTTTTTCTTTACGTGTAAAGAGTAAAGAAAATAACCACACTTTTGCACTTTTTCAATGTTTTTCGTTGTTATTTTCGTCATATTGCTCTTAAATAAAAAACTAACGCGGACAAACGCTGGAGTTATCTATGAACTTTATTTTAGTAAATGAATCAAAACATAAATTTACTTATTTATATAAAAAGTAGCAAAATAGAGGAAAAAAATACTCGATAAGAGGTAACTTTGCGAATTTATTCTATCGAGACAACTTTATCAAATCGTATTTCCATCGCGGATAATGTCTAGTATATATCCCCAATAATACCAATTTATTTTCCTACATTTTAATTTAATTGTTTACTACTTCAAATAAGCTTAATAGAAACATGTTTGTGTGCATAAAAAGCTCGGTACCCTCTTAAGATAAAGTTTGTACAAATACACTGAAACAAAACATAAACATTCCCCAAAAAGCTTTGACACACTTCAACAGTAATTTGGAGATTATGCAAAACGATAATAATAATCGCTCAGATTCGCAAACGGAGCCACAGGCGTCATTCAGCTAAACAAATACATAATTATACGTTTATATCACAATGGCCGCCATTACACCTCTTATATAACATTATATACTGCAACTTTTTCTTTTACTCTGACAGAAATGGTTTTACAATATTATGATCGTCGCCGTCGGTATTATGTAAATCTGTGGTTTTCGTGAAATACGATAAGTTTTTATCTTGATGTTAGTAAATCTGTGTGTTTGTCTTTTAGGATGAGACTGAATAATTTGCGGTATCTACTGCACATTTGTTAAATAAATCGATAGTTGTGAGAGTCGAGACTCGAGATATTAAGTGGAGCTTGCCATTGATAACAGTAAAATTTTCTAAAAGGTTCATCATCATCTGCCTAGCCTTTTCCCAACTATGTTGGGGTCGGCTTCCAGTCTAACCGGATGCAGCTGAATACCAGTATTTTACATGGAGCGACTGCCTATTTGACCTCCACAACCTAGTTACTAGGTAACACGATACCCCTTGGTAAGACTGGTTGTCAGACTTTTGGGCTTCTAACTACCCATAACGACTGTCAAAGATCTACGACTGACAGCCAGGACCAACAGCTTAACGTGCTTTCCGAGGCACGGAGGGGTCTCGGTGTGTAAAGATGGTCACCCATCCACGGACCAACCGCGGCAAGCGTAGCTTAACCTGATCGATCGACCGTGCGGCTGTTATTACTTAGCCACAAGCCCCTCAATTTTCTAAAAGGTTAGATGTTTAAAATAATTTCCCACAATTGGGCAAAGACCTCCCTCTCCTTTCCCATAAACATCAGTCGTCTGTCAACATGGGCTAGTCCTTTCGGTAGGAGTAATAAAATGCCTGAGCAGTTAGTAGCAAAATGTGGCCTCACTCATTGCCTACGCGCATGATAAGGATCCGTTTCACTCCGATGCCTTGCCAACATTAAATGTGGGTTACTTTGGTACTTTTGTTTTTTTCCTTCCAACAGTAAACATGGAAATTTATTCCACAGCCGTTATCTCCAAAATACTCGAAAACATAAGTTCAATGACTTCCATAAGTACAACGACTCGTATATCGGTGAACGATTTGATAAAAACAAAACATTTGCGAAAACATGGAGGAGGTACCTACTTCATTTTTAATGGCCAAACAGTTTTCTTTGCCAATTTATCGAATACTTACAACGCTACAAAAGATAAAACACGAAGAACTTATTACCATTGACAAGTACTTAAACAAAGAAATTGAACCTTTTAAAATTCAAATGCCAAGCAGTTCTAGTGCTAAATGTACAGTAATAAGGATGAGGGTTGGTTTTTTCGAAAGCATTGTTTAAAAAGAAAATTCGAGATAATAATATGCTAACGACACACTATCCCTCACGCGACGTCGATGCAAAAATAGTAGCGTTCGTATAACTGAGTAAATCCACGCAATGAGAGGAATAAAATTACTACAGGTACATAATTATATATTCTTTTTGTTGACAATATTTCCTTTTATGCAGATATGACATACTTGTTGGAGTATGTTTTTTCTTTGTGTAGGCTGTGTGCACAATATTTTATCATATTTACACCTACGGAGCTATCAATGTGAACATACTATACATGTGTACATTTATCGCATTATGTATGGTTGTTAATCAATCACGCATGATCTGCGATTGCATTTCTATCTGCGGAATTTTGTTGGAATTAAAACTGTTTGACAGTGACGTTCAGTGCTTCAAGTGTCTGTAGAAAAAAATTGATTTCTTGCTTCAATTTGTAAAAGTAATTAGGATTAACATAACCAAGCTATTTTTGTGTCATGATGGCCCAGTAGTTAAGGCCCCTCCTCTCATGCACGAGGTTGTTGGTTCAAATCCGGGCAAGTATCAAAGTTAATCAAGTTAATATCGGTGAAGGAAAAACATCGTGAGGAAACCTGGACTTATAGTTAATATAAGTCTGAAATCGCCAACCCGTCTTGTCAAGCGTGGAGATCAAGATCAAGCTCGTGCCTTCTCTTTATGAGAAGAGGCTTTTGCTCTGCAGTGGGACAGTTAAGCAATTATTTAAGGCCAAGTGCAAAGCAGAACACTTACTACACCTAGGATTGGGTGAACAAAAACTGTGCATAATTTTAACCATGTTACAACCATCGATTATGTATTTTGCAGAAATAGAACTATCCAATCGTGAATGCTTAATTGAAAATGCAAATTAAGTCACTCACAATTTTTTTTTTTTTAAGTATAAATTAGTTTGGTACAATTCATCTATCCTAAACAAAAACACAATGTACAGAGTTTAGAGTATTTTAAAGATAGAGTGAACGACGATGTCTGTGCTAGTATTAACTGTGTGACAGACATCGGCGCCTTCCTCCTACAATTATGATTTGCTATTAATAATAATATAATGTTACAAATAGTTCTCGTACAAATTAAGTTTTGCTCATTTCAAGTTTAATAAAAATTAAATTGAATTGATTGAAAATAATTTAATTACTTTTATTTTAAGTCCCTCACTACTCAAGCTCTTCAATTTCCTAAAAGACTGGCAAATGCTTTCAATTGTTTTAAAGCCATACACGTTTTCCAGATAACTGAAATTCCATTCTCTACAGACTTTCACCGTTTAAAGTCGCATAAAACCCTTCATCAACTTTCCATCAAATTATTCGGAACAATTGTTCCGAAAATTTGAATATCGAGTCGGCGCGTGCGCTGCGCCTGCGCCGATCTTATGCAAGCCGTATGTAGGTCGGCCGCAGACGCCGGAGCAACGTTATCTCGATCGTAGTAAGTTAATGCTGGTATACAAACTGTAAATAACTGTATTTTATGTACATCTTAAGCTGTTTCGTTTATAATTTCTGTGAAGACCTCTGGGAATTAAGATAAGAGCCCTTTGTGAGATTGAAGATTGTTGCTTGAGATCAATAAAATTATGGTTATCAAATGTAGTCAAGAAAGAGGTTTTGTGCGTCTGAAAGTCTCACAGAGGTCTTTGATTAATGTAATTTGTTGGCTGTATGATCTGTTTTAAAAGTAACTGATGAAAATGTAAACAAATGGATCAGACAACGTACCAAATCGTAGTGCCATTAACAAATTAAGTGCTTTGATTTAATTTTTTGAAACCGAAATTCTAATTTTAAATTACCTTAAATATGTTTTTCATTTGACAACTATAGTTAATTTTATAACCTCAATGTTTGTCGATGATTTTATAATAACAATTTTATTTATTTAACAGTTTATGAAACAGAAAAATACGTACAAAGGTGATGCTTATTTCTAAAGAAATCTTTTCCAGCATACCTGTGATAGGAAAGTAGTTAAAAAGATGTAGACAACGTGAGTAAGGGTAGAAGAGAAAACAGAATACATAAAATAAAAAATGTAACTATTCACTAATTTAAATATAAACATACAATATGAGAATATACTTAAATACATACTTCTAAAATACATATCACTAAAATATAAATAATATTTAAAAAAATGTTGTTGTTTATAATGTTTTTCAATTAAAAATTGTTCGAAAAACTGGTGTGTCTTAAAGTCGAAACCTTATAAATACAGATGAATGTAATGAATTCCCTTTAGTTAATGATTGCGTAATAATTTAACCTAAACAGGGTTTGTTTACTTTTCGTACAGACAATAGTCACTTTATTATTCAAAGTTCAAACTATGACATAATTCCTTTTTTATACGTACCACATGAAATCATAGTCCAACATTTATGATACCATAACCTTTTTGTTCTTGGCTGTGCTTTATGCCAGTAATATTATGCTCATAATAAAAATAAACATAAAATAATAAATTCTATTCATGTTTCATGAGCTATATAATATTCGAACCCCATATAAATCCCCTTGCCAAGGTTGAGTGTTACATGTGTAATATCAACATAATATCAATATAATATTGACATGATATTTTTAGAGTTCGTTTCGCTTTTGCACGCACTTTTTCATGTTTAGCAAATGGTATATGAATATAAATCTAAAAGTTATTTTGGTTTTTGCATATTTCTTTACCCAAATTGACGTCATTCGCCGAAACCTATCTCTTACGTGGTCTTTGACATTTCTCCTTTGACTTTCTGACCTCCAAATCTTAAAGGATTTTCCAAAATCTTGGTAAAACCCAGTACAATACCTGCTTTTGCTCCTTTGGGCAATATTGGCATATCCATGGTGGTTAGACTGCTTCACAATAAAATCAATCGCTCTGCCGTGCCCTACTAGATAGTGGCAACGCGTAATGGTAAGAGATAAGTTTTAAACTACCTTTCAGACCTGGTAAAATAGAGAATACATCTAAAGCGTGGCTTAATTATTCATAGAAGATAAATTTTGCCACCCACAAAGATAAATTAAGTCCTCAACAGATATAAATATCAAACGAAATGAAATTATAACATTTGATAGACATTTACAACAAGGAAAGGAGCCTTAATTGGAATTAGTAGTCAAGTTTCCTAATATATTCCGATTCAAAGACAGTTGACGGCAATTAAATAGCGGCAATAGATAAGCCTTATCATAATCGTAAGGAGAAAGCCGTTGGAGACTCCGACTTGGCTGTCTTTTTATGGCTGTATTGATACTCGACAAAATTGAAAGTAATTTGTACGCGATTGTAAGTAATCGATGGTGAAACACAAAAGGTAGATAAAAAGGGACAAGAAGACAATGAAGCAATGAAGATTTTGTTATAATAGGGAACAGCTGGAAACAATATATTTTAATATATATAAATTACGAGTCACGTTGTTTGTCCGCGATGGACTCCTAAACTACTTAACCGATTTTAATCAAATTTGCACATCGTGTGCAGTTTGATCCAACTTAAAAGATAGGATAGCTTACATCTTAATTTAGAAAAAAAAAAGTGATAAAGATGGTCCACCCCAAACATATATATGGCAAAACAACGTTTGCAGGGTCAGCTAGTTATTTATATATCCAATGACTTCTTATAGAATATTATCAATTTTACACAAACATTAAAGTACTGAAATACATATAAAACTTAAATAATAGATAGGCATTAAAATTTGGCCACTTACTGGACACAGAGGTTTTTTTTTTTTTTAAATCCAATAGAGGTTTACCACATCAATAAGCTGGATTTAACTTACATCTGTCATGTGAAAGATGAAAAATGTAAACGAAATGAATAAGATTAAATTCGTTGACGCAATTAATAACATGAGTAAATATGATTATGATAATTAATTTTGCCATATGATTAGTAACCGGTTTACAACATTCTCTTGCATCTATGTATGTAAGACGTATCGTTAAATTCCCGTTGTGCTATCATAGTAGAAACCGTTGCTTCTACAACGTTGCTTTCAGTATTAATAAACGCTATGTTTAGGATCGTCAGACAGTGAGTGCCTGATGACGGGAGTCGTCACCGGGACAAGCCTAAAAACGCTGGCGTGATAATTTGGACTCGTTCCTGACCGATTGGCCGGATTCACAACATAAGGAAAACTGGAAAAGTATGGGGGAGACCTTTGGCCAGCAGTGGGACAACATAGGTCAGATGTAAAAAAAAAAACAACATGACTCCTAAAGGCATTTTTTTTATAACATGATATAACAGCATCTACTTTCACAGACAGTCTAGGTTTGAAATAGAATAAAAATTGTGAGGAGTTTAACCCAACTATCAAACAATAATAATTGATAGTCATTGTAGATTAGAGAATTAAGAGTAGCCCATACTTAATTACAAGGCTTTAAACAGACAGGACGCATTTAAGCCATGAAAATGTTGAAATTAAACCTTGAGAACCAACTCCGTAAGAAAAAGGTACAAATAAAAAAGTAACTGCCCAACCTTACTTTTCAATACAAATAAGTAATATAACGGAATTGCAACAGTTTACCCACGAAACAAACCATTCAATTACAAATTGGAATAATTGCCTGAGAATTGTAAGCGGGCTGTGTCGAATGATCGACTATATTAAATCGAACAAGCACTTCGCACTAATAGCAGCTAACGAAATTTCACGCCCTACTGAACTTGATAAATTTCAAACTTCCAATTTTCGGACTTGAGAAGCAAAATTCTTACTTAGGGTTGTCGAAGATAACAAAGGCAAGCTTAAACGTTCAAATCTGGAGGAAGATTAGGACTATCTTCAGAACAGAGTCACAGATATAGCAATTCTATCGGAGAATTCAATTCCGACTAAAAGGCCACAATGAATTGTTGTTTCTAAGCAAAATATCAAGTAATAACCATATTTGAATATTTAGTCAGAGTTACATTACCTCTGCTAGAACAAGTGCCAAAATTTCTTTATCTAGAATTCATTGCCATTAATTCGAAAGGACATTCAACTTTGATAAATTTAACTGCCTCACTGATAACAGTTATATTCAAAACGTGATCAGGCAATTGCCACATTTCGCCTCGGGTCTCCGTTTGCTTAACCTAAACCAGCTCTCCGAGTTTACTTACATTTTACCAGCGACTTTTTATCTAGAGATCTTATTCTATCCTACTAAGGTTTTCTAGCTTTTATTGCCTTTGTCTGTTATTTTAACAAAAGGAGTTTTATTATTTCAGTCTATAATACATGTTATCTTCATCAAATAGTTTTTGTTTTTGCTTTTGTATAAAGCAATGGTTGAGCTGAATGGTGCTAATCCATACGTCATGTTCGTGAACAGTCAGTTGGGACTGGTCATATCTTAGCTGTCAGGGCTTATTTTTAATTTATTTTAACAACAGTAAAAAAAAATTAAGGCTGACTATGCTATCCCTTTGTCAAAGAACTTTCCAATGTCAGCCATCTAAAACGCATAATTCACCTCTCAACGAAAATGGACAAAGCGAAGAAAGCTACTGGCTCAAAGCTGCCATTCGATACTTGAATTCATTTAACATGACAACAACAGAACCAAACCCTCAGCCAATCTCTCCCTAACAAACAAACAATTAAACTTTCATTCACAACATCAATTAATTACAAACAAAACAACTTTCAATTAATATCTTAACTTCAGTCAGCCCTGAACAAAACAGATATCACCAAACGATTTCTAAGTTCTCATTGCTTTCTCCAAACACTTACTGAGTTTATATTTGCACCTATGTCCATTGTTCTCAACAGAATACTGTGTAAAAAGACTGGTGCAAAACAAGTAGGTACAGATTGCATTATTCCTATTGACCTTTTCAATGGGATGGTTCTCTATGCCAATATGGTAGTGGTTTTTCTGTGGAAGAACAAATGATTATTACTGTATATTGGTGAATAGAATATGACGATAAAGCAAAATCAGTGAATTCTTTAAAAGATGTTTTGAGAATGGTATTGCGTGAACGTTTAAAAAGTTTAACATAATTGGAATTGTCGTAATGTTATTTTGTAGTTTGTTATTTACTGAATTTTATATCCTCAACTACACAAGTTGATTTCGACTACTAGGTACTACCGATGAACAAAATGCAAAGCCACTTTACAGTTAAATATTCTGAAGGAAATTTGTCAATTTTGACTCATTTTACAAAAAATACTAAGCAAAAAAACACAATTTGACAACTTTTGTTTGAAACAGAAATGTCTAGAAATTAAGTAGAAATGAAAATATGAATAGGCGTAACAACGTAATAGTAACATATTAACAACAAAACAAGAATTGCATAATACCAGCTAATGATTGTTACAAACAAACTGAACATATCATTAGTTATCGTCTCATTTACAAGTAATACGTAATGCGGAAAGTTTACTTGTATTTGGAGATGGAGCTAGAGATCAGATGGATTGTCATATTAAACTCAAAACGAATAAGCCGAGAAAGTTTAAGAATGGTAAAGAAGATGCAAATAAAGATAATGAAATACTGAGTAATGAAGCTAATGATCACATAAGAAGAACGACAGGAAAAGTGTTTACATCAAATGATGCAATACAAGATTTCAACCACACTAATCTTTCATCACCATTTTAGCCGAAAGACGTCCACTGCTGGACATAGGCCTCCCCAAGCACAGCAACTTCGACCGGTTCTTCTCGAATCCAGCGGGTTCGTGCGGCCATCATCAGGTCATGGGTCCACCTTGTCCACAATCTATCAGAAGAATCAAACCGCAGACATCAATACAAAACAACTTGCCAAATGAACATTACCAAACATTTTTGTCGCGGTAAACATATATACAAGAAAATCATATACGTACCCAAAACGAAAGTACTTAGTCCATTCATTAGAGCATTAAAAAGGCATTCACATAATGACAGGTAACAAATTGACGAAAGTAAGAATTCTATTGTATGTTGTTTGAACGTTGTTCTCGTTTCCTGGGTCTTTGTAGTTGTGTAGGAGGTTCTTGAATGGAATGAGTTCTGTTTTGGAGTGATTGAATTAGCGTAGGTTTGTTTAGTGTTTTAGTTTATTAGGTCTAATTGGGAAGAGTGGTCTAATTTGCTGTTTGGAAGAATTCTTTGTTTGTTAGTAGGCGTTTTATCAGGTCTATTTTAGGGAGTGTGTGTTCATTGGTTAGTGTAATAGCTATTTGGGCTCTCTTTGACCTTCACAACCTTAAGGTGACCAATTATCGTTGTCGTGAACGAAAGCTCTATAGTTTCATCACTTTTTGCATACCCATAGACCGCCTTTTTTTTCTAGAATGCTCTTTCCCTCTCCTGGCCAAAGGCCTCCCTCCACTCCTTTCATCTTTCGCGAGCCTACGCGTCCTCCTTTATTATCTGGATCGCAGGACGATATAATCATCTGGATAGGTTCCATCTAAACTGTTGAACGGAATCTATCCATTTCGTCCCGCCATCTCATAAGTGACCTGCAGCAACCCCATCTTACTGTTTTCGTTTAAAACTTAACGAATTACAAACAAGAAAATTATAAGCAGCATATCCTCTTCATCTCTCATTAAATGACTAATTACACAGAATACACTGACGTATGAATGCAATTAAACGCACTGGATTATATAAGGGCCGTTCCAAACGACATGCAATTCGTAGACGACTGAGAGATTCACGCTTCCTGCGATCCTGGTACTGATTATCGTGTAAGCGACGTTTAAATGGATCTACACTGGATAGGATCTCGCGACGACAGCAGATGATCTTAATGCTATTGGTGATTGCACTTTGTTTGAAAGAGAAAACGGTTAATGTAAGCAACTGTTAAGATTTTAATAACATACGTACTGTATGATTTGAGGTTACAACAATAATTATTAGTATAAAACTTTTATAAAAAACAACAACCGACTTCCAAAAAACACTACAAACTGAAAAATAACTTTAATTTCGGAAGTCGGTGTCTTTGGTTTTGAATTTTCGTTTTTTGTCACCAACTTCCGAAATTAAAGTTATTTTTCACTTTGTGGTGCTTTTTGGAAGTCGGTTGTTTTTTTTTTATATAAATGTTTTTATTTTTCACTTTTCAGTTGTGGTACCTGCCCCACACAAATTCAAAAACCACTACCTGCTATGTAAATAACAGTGACAGGAACTTATCATATCATCCACATACTAAGTGGGAAAAAGTACGTATTATTGAAGCTAACTCAAAAACTATCGAAGCAAAGTTAATAAAATTTATATGGGACCACCTCGAGAGCATATTTCAAACAAAAGAATTTTCAAAATCGGTCCACAATTGACGGAGAAATCGGAGGACATACTTAAAAAAAAAAACATACGCGTCGAACATATAACCTCCTCCTTTTTGGAAGTCGGTTAAAAAGAAAAGTTTTTATTATTGACTCATTGCATGGCAAATGGCAATGCACAAGATTCTCGTGACATAATTCTCAAGGAAATCACTATTTAATTCTACATTGCTAAACAAGTTAACTTAATTACAAACAAAGTAATCATTCTGTTTCATGTTTTCATTTAACTCAGTTTATTTAATTATATTAATAATTACGAAAGGGACCGGCGGAAATTAAAACAGAAATCGACAATCACTTTCACTAGAACTATTAAAAAGAATGATGAAAATGTTTGTTACCTAACGCCTTATAATGAAAACAAAGCTTAAAACAACGTAGACAACCAACTTTTTAATAGTAAAAGTAATTGAGTCAATTAGCTCTAATATTTCAACTCAAAATACGGCGCTTTCTTTTGTTTTATGCTCGCCCAGCACAATGCAGTGATTGAAACAATGTATTTGGAAAGTTCGGTAGAATGGCCGGCCGTGCGTGTACTAAAATCAAGAAAACAATAATATTGTATGATATTAGTAACATATAATTTTAACACATCGACTGCACATAATCTTTGTAATATTAAGGACTACAGCTTCTCTTCTAACAACTACTATGTACTATTAACTTACATTTCCAGAAAACGAACAGTGATTGCCATTGAAAACTTACACTTGGCAATTCGCAAAAGAATCCAAAATTAGGAACCCATCATCTCATTCACGAAATTCGGACCACCATTAAAGAAATATCCAAATTAATGTTTCCACCAGCAAATTCCATTCAAACAGTCCATTCATAATTTCATTGAGGTCCAAGTAAACATTAATATTAATAAATTTCCCAGTAATCTAAATTTCGCATCTGATAGCAGCGAATTCAATGCTATTATTCGCAATCACGGAGCGAGATTCAATCCAACCGGGTTTCTAAACGCTCACAGCTAAATGTTTTATATCCACCACAATAACGGGCATTACCCACTTCGAGGTTGAATTGGTACAAGCGGTAAAGGGTTAGGAGTTGATTTGATAGCATTCATTCTGTGGATATATTAAGAATGAGTACTTCAAGGCTCGAATAACAGAACTAAATATGTATTTAAAACAAAATTGGACTATGTTGTAATTAACCGATAGTGCTAGTCAACAAATATTAAAAACATTAAAAAAAGTATTCTAGAACAGCAAGCACATACAATATTTCAGCTTTGTAAAGATTTTTTTTAATCTTGAGGTGCACTTACATAATTATTATAATGCCTTTTCTGTATTCTACTTATCCGTTTGAGCTAATCCGTTTACAAAACTTTGCATAACAGAAAATTATTTTTTATGAAGTTGTACATGAACCACCAAAGCACGAAATGAGGTTGCTCTTTTCGCATCACGATCCTCAAACAAGGAAGGAGGTGGTATTTACCCAAAGAACCAGTAACACAGTTAAAAGCCATCAGCTACCTCAATTACAGAAACGTTATTATGAAAATTCCTCTCTCCACCGCAATTCTGCACCGCGTCAGTTCCATTATTGCGCCACACTTCACAAAGTTCCAGGGCCATCTCCTAAGGCAATAAGTCACTATAGAAAGCAAGGAAGTGGCGACGCCTACAGTTCAATATTGTCTCGGCTCAATAAACTGGGCTGGTTCTGTTTCAAACGGATCTTTGTTTAAAGTTTCACCAAATATTTTTGTTTACAATGCACTGACCGAGTTGCTTAGTCTTGGAACGGCTTTGTTAAAGGTCAATGGTGAAGTCATTGGGTTATTTGAAAGAGCAGGTGCTCCAGTGAATATAAAATACTAAAATGATACTAAAGTTACAGTTGCTAATGATACAACAGAGACAAAAGGACTAGAAGATAATTGACACACTGCTTCAAAAATCAATGCAAATGACATAATTATGTACTTACAACGACAGATTTTAAAACAATTGTAACAATCAATACAAAGGATGCTATTTTAGAGGCTATAAATGTTAAAATGGAAAAATCCTTAATCATTATAACAAGAGTGCCCTTTTTTCGTGTTATTAACACATTAACCAACGGATCAGGATCTAATACCGTACACACACAAATCAAAACAGGAAAGCAGTGACAGTGCAGCTTTTTCCGGCAGAAAAACCTTGAGCGCCAGATCTAGTTCATCCAATTAACACTTCCACGAGGGATAAGAAGTTAGCTGAGTTAGACGTACTTAGAAGTACTTGCTGATATGCTGGTGTAATTGGATGGATTAAGTTTTATATAAACAGTACATAGGTACTGGGGTTACTTTAGACAAAATTTCATCAATTGGAAATTTGACGTCGGGTGATACTATCACTTAATTGAATGTTACCTACCGTATTGGTATCATAAGTTCATTGAATTCACCACTTAATTCATTTATGCCGTGAGCCACTAATCTCATATTTCTTAAAACTGTTTTGATCCGATCATTCGTTTTTACTGCAACTGTGTTACCTGTAGTCAATTTTATACCCCCAATAACATCATCTGTTGCTACAACATTTATTTATAACCTTATCCAATGTAAATTTACATCAATATATCTTTACGAATCATCATTAAACCTACACTCACCTCGAAAGCGTAAATCACTTCATTGGACCAAAGCCCTTTCATACAGCACAGATTGCTGATGTACCTACGTCTATGTCTGAAGAACCGTTACTTGGTCTAAATCGAGTAAGTCGGAACGACCTACTTCTTGTCGATTTACATATCAATGGACTTACGGATCTTCTGGTGACTAAAGAGAGACAATTAGCCGTATTGACGTGTCTAGACTTGGTGTCGCTAAGTGTGTTAAGTTATGACTGAGTGATGAAGTGAAATGGTGAAAAAATATACGTAATTGTGATTGGGGTTTATACAGGTATCAAAATACGCCGAAATTGAGAGACAAGATTTGTATATAGCATTCTTTTTAACATTGAAAATGCTTTTTCGATTGCTTCCGTTTTCAAGAAAAGTGCGACCGAGGCTAGCTTCCTCAATTATTAATATAGAGAAATAATAATTACACCAAAAGATGCGTTATTTAAATTTTCTTTTTATTTAAGAAAATTACCGTTTCTTTTGGGACTTTTCAAAGTATCTTAAACTTCTCAAAAACGAAAAGAAATATCGAAAAAATATAATACAAAAATCCTGAAGAATTTAAAGAGCTTCAAAATGATACCATTCTGGTTTCGATAGGATTATAATTAAGGGCAGATGTTTACTCCTCTGATTTTTAAGTGGTCATTTTCAATGTGCGAAAGTCATGGAACCATGAATTCTGTGAATTTTTTCTCGTCGTTTAATATCTTTTTAATGACTAATCTCAATAGTTGCAAGACTTCTTCTGCCGTTTTCACAGCCGATATTCTACAACGTGTAACGTTAAATGCGCGAAACCTCAGACACCCCAACAGATTTTTAATTCAATTGACCTATTTCAGAGAGAAAAAATCATTAAAAAAAATGGTAAAGGTTTTTATGTGCTCTTTTAGTTCGTAAGATTCGTATTTGCATTGAAATAAAAGCTATTATTATCCCGCGTATGAGAAACTTTAAATTGGTCGACAACAATTTGTGTTTGTTTACCTATTTTGGCGGGTTTGCGCATGTGATGGCTTGACCTATTAATATATAGACACGGCAACGTTTTTGATTCTGCTCGTTATTCTGATCAAACTATCTCCAGGTTTTGCGCATTTAACGTAACAAGTTGTATTGTTTCGCTACCCTATTTCACTAATGAAGACGTGTGAAGTTTCTTGCGGAACACAAGTCAGTAACAAAGTTCTGCGTGTTAAACATGTCGATCAAATGAGAATTGGTCCATGAAAACCAGAACAAAGTAGGTACTGCAATAAGCACCGTCTCTCAAATGTAACATAGATTTATTTCTGTTACTTCTTTTTACTTTTCAGTATGAATAGATAGATTTTGCGCAATATGATAATATAGCTAGAAATGGGGTGACAGTTAAGCGTAGAATGACCACGACAAAAAAATAAAAATAAAAAGCCGTCCGTACCGTGTATTTGTTAGATACAAATAGAATAAGGACGGTAAGTTTTTTATTGATGTTTAATTAGATTAATTACCAAAATAATTTAATACGAGCACGTCGAGCGCTAATCCTGCCGACAAATTGTCAAGCAGTTTGGCAAGATTATAAAATGTTAACAAGTGTTTGGTCCAAAATAGTTTTTTTTTTTTTTAAATAGAAACGTATTTTGTCGATGGAAGAATAGCCAAAATGACAGTTAAACAATCACAATCTGTCATTTTGTCTATTCTTCCGTCGACAAAACCCGTTTCTATGGTTGTCATGGTACGCGTGCTGGAGTGACGACTGATAGAGATGTATAAAGGAAAAGAAGATCTGCACCAACCAAATAAATTGAGATAAACGCAGGAGAACGATGAATGTATGTACCTAAATAAGTATTTATAAAAGGAAAAAATGGTGGCACTCCGGGAGTGCCGACAGAAATGAAAACTTGAACAATTTTATTGTGCAGGAAATGTTGTATAGAACATTGGTCTGTAACTTTATCTAAATAAAGAGCACAATCGCGTTTACAAAATAAATACTTCCAAAACCTTTAAAGTAAAATACTTGCACAGAACATTGATCCGTAACGTAATATAAATAAAGAGCGTTTACAAATATGAGGTGTCAGTAACGGTGTTCCGAGTTCAATTGTTTTTCCCATCTCAAAAATGCCCAATGTGCCTAAAGAAATTTTCACTTCAAAAACTTCATAAATGGAGATATTAATTACTTGAACTTACTATTAAAATTGCGGAAATCAATAAACTTTACAGCTTTCCGGGACAGTTTTAAATGTCATAAATCTTTTCACAGACTGTCATCGTAATAAAATAAAGACAAGTACTTATTATTTCTGTAGTAAATATAACACTATTCACTTAGTGGAAGCTCTTTTATAGTTGTTCAAGTTGTACACTCGGCTATATATCAAACTATATATTTCCAGTATAATCTGACCTCTTATTATACGGAAATCCTAAACAATGCGAGATCAGCTTAAACTGGAAAATTATAGCTTGATACCTATGTAGCCGAACTGTTAAAGCTTTATAAGACCGCCCATTGTGTCACCCAATGTAAAATTTCTATATTAATGTCTGTAATTTTTATGGTGTACATAATAAAGAATATTCTATCTATCTATCTATCTAAGTAAGAAAGTTCTACTAACAAAACATGTATCTTGCTATTATTGTTAAGCTATTGCATAGCTTATATCGCGGGCTTTGGCGACCGATTCAAGAAATTCCGTAACGTAACGAAAATAAAACCTAACACCCCCCACTCCGCCTACCATGTAATGACGGTTCCCATGACAACGTGATGTTGTCATGGGAACGTAATTTTTGTTTTATGCCATCACGTCATCATCCCAAGTGTAGCGTTGACAAATAGGAAGTATGGAGGTTACAAATGCTATGCAATAGCTTTACCGCGACAGTCCCCGAGTGCCGCACGTTTTTTTTATTGTCAATTCATCACTGAACTCTTTTGTAACAAAATATAATGCATTTCATCTTTACATCAAGGAATATGTTTATTCAGAATTAAAATGAAATAAATAACAATTTATACCTATCTTAACTAAAACGATGTCATCATCATCATCTATCTAGCCTTTTCCCAACTCTACGTTGTGGTCGGCTTCCAGTCTAACCGCATGCAGCTGAATACCAGTATTTTACATAAAGCGACTGCCTATCGGACCTCCACAACCCAGTTACTGGGTAACACGATACCCATTGGTAAGACTGGTTGTCAGACTTTCGGGCTTCAGACCACATTTTTTTACTTGACTTCGATTTGAATAATTTGATAACATACCAAGAGTTATAAAAAAAAATACGCGAACGAATTTTATAGTGCAGTATTTATATTTTCCTAATGTCCCTCGGGAATCATCGTATTTCCGAATACAAACGAATGCTAATTTCCATGTCCATCAATTATTAGATTTATCGTGTATAATAATTTGAATTCAGAACTAAGTACTTTATTGTTGTTTTGATTTCCGTATGAACTACATAGAGCTGTAAAACTATTTATCTATCTGCCGTGCCTGCGACTTTAGCAGCTTTCCTCCCATTTTTAAATAAATTTCATTAAGTTAAAAGAGTATTAACAACTCCATATACTTTCAAGTCGATTGAGAGCGTCCAGTCTGCACCAAGTGCAAAGGGCTACTGATAGAAATCCGTCGACTGACGAAACACAAACTTACATTAAGAAAATAGAAATAATGTACCTAACATTCTCCTTTATCCTTAACAAAACTTGTTTTCGTTCCGATACTCTGAATACAATAGCTCCAATCGACCTTACATTATCACACCACGTTTAATAGCATAAAAAGCCAGACACTTGAGGTTATAAATAAAGATGATTTTCTAAGAAATACCAGTATTAGGTGCGCCACCTACTCGTATAGAAAGAGACTGGACCTGACAACCTTGTGTGCAGTTTTTTAGATTCATTTCCTATTGTAAATTGCAGTGGTTATAATAGTAGGGTAGGAGGAACAATTTACATCGGTTGTCTTTGTGTCGGAATTGCAATGTTCGAATGTTCGCAATGTTCCTTATTGTTTGAAGTATTTTCGTACCATATTTTTAACCGACTTCCAAAAGGAGGAGGTTCTCAATTCGACTGTGTTTTTTTTTTTGTATGTTTGTTACGGGATTACTCCGCCAATTCTGAATTGATTTCTTTTTTTGTTTGGTAGATCATACTTCAGAGGTGTTTCCATATAAATTTTATTAACTTTGCTTGGTTAGTTTTTGAGTTAGCTTCAATAATACGTATTTTTTCCCACATAGTATGTGGATGATATTATGATAACTTCCTGTCACTGTTATTTACATAGCAGGTAGTGGTATTCGAATTAATTGGGGTAGGTACCACAGCTAAAAAGTGAAAAATAAAAACTGTTTACAAAAAAAAAACAACCGAATTAAAAAAAAAAACATTACAAATTGAAAAATAACTTTAATTACGGAAGTCGGTGACAAAGAACGAAAATTGAAAACCAAAGACACCGACTTCCGAAATTAAAGTTATTTTTCACTTTGTAGTGTTTTTTTTTTTGAAGTCGGTTGTTTTTTTTATTATTATTATTACAAGAAGAAAATCCGTGCACTGTAGCTGGCCACACCCTCATTCACTAAACTGTTAGATAGTTAAAAAAATACTTCAAAAATATCAGAGTTACTGAATGACCAACAGACAAGTTGGTCTTTAGTCCGAAAATATAAAATCGAATTTGCACTCAACCAATCATTGTTTTCTTCTCGGTCAACGAAGAAAGACGACATCCAGGCCACTTAAAAAAAAATGGTTAAAGTTTCGACTTCAGTTAATAAAGATCACCAAAGGCATCGGATTTTCAATATTATGTACCTACACTTGTTACACAATCAACCTTTTATCGCCCATCCTAATATAGAGCTCAAACAATTAAGTACTGCGCTCGCGCTGATCGGGTGGAATCACCTATTCAAGCATTTACCACGTTTGGGCAAATGTAATTTTCAAGTTGAATTTTCGTTATAACTAAAAAGTTATTAGTTCTTTACCATAAAGGACGTATGTGCCACGTAATCATCGATCCTTATTTGTTCGTCAACAAAGTGCATAATGCTATATTATTGTATCATGTTTATATTAGGATTAGAGTAACCGCAATAGCCACAATAGGGGTTAGGTCTTTGATCTCAATTGCAGTCAGGGTCTATATATTATGGTTAGGACATTCAATAGTCAGCATTTATTGGTCTGTGTAAAGTCTATTATAATTTCAAAAGCGCCTACGCTTCGCACGAATGGGGTGAACTGAATGTTAATTAAGACTGAGTTTGAGAACTTGTTGTTGACTAGATAAAGAGCAATATTTAGACGTTTAACCAAGACATTCAATATTAATAAATTAGAAAGGCCTAGAATGGAAGGGTACTGTTTCTTAAGCCAACAAAGGTTAAAAATTGATTTACATTGTGACTTACGTGGTTGCTTTTAATCATAATCAAGTTGTAATCTTTCTCCTTTATTTCAGAAGAGGAAACGTGCATTTATCATCACAGATCACATCACCACAAAAGAGTGTTAATAAGATAATGAACACACAAACATTGCAATGTTGTGCTACTTAGCACACAGTGTAATAATGACAGCCGCAATTCAAAACAAGAAACAAATACATAGTTAAAACAGGTAGTCTCACCCTACATACTTTGACATGCAGTTATTAAATAGTATAATAGACAATAGTATTTTTTTCATTATTTAAACGACCCTAAATGAGGAAGTATTATTAAATAACACCGGTAATGAGGTTTTTAACTTCTAATTATTCCATAATTAATGGTTTTGAGTGAAGTATTAACGCTGGCGTCCGCATCAAATTCGGTAATGATATACAATTCAAGGTTGCAGCGTAATGATTTTTGTATTCAACAAGTCGTTAGGAAAATAATTAAGCTTGACGTGTGTATTCATTGCATTAATATTCTAAGTAGTGTTTCATTTGGAAGTATGTTTAAAAAAACTTAATATTTACTTTGATGTCCACACAAAATACAATAGTATAGTGATAGATATACTTTTAGCAATATTTAACAAACTATTTAATAATTAGGTACTCATTAACTTTACATTTCTTGAAGGCAACCTTTACACTTCGAGGCTCCAACAGAACTAACTTAGAAGCTAAGCGACGACGCTTCAAACATCATATTTCCATTCCGTTCCGTTAAAAAACTAGTACTTTTACAGTAACTACCAAATGAGACACTTTTAAACTTCGTGATTACACTGATACAAAAATCATTTGAGGCAATTCACATACTTTTAATTTTATATTAACTATCACTACAAATCATGACAATAGGTACTTACAAAAGTATCACCGTGACAAAGAAAAATGTACCACACAGGTTATCTCTTAAAAGATTTCCTCCTACCGGATCTGCATCTTCTCAGTTTGAAGTCATTTCTAATGAAATCTCGAAAACAATAAAACAGAAGGAGCTAGATTAAAGTTACTAGCTTCGGCCCGCGACTTTATCCGCGTGAAATTTCTTGTTTTAACATAAAATATATCCTACTGGCTGTTGCCCGCGACTTCGTCTGCCATCCAGGATGAAAAGTAGCCTATGTCCGTCTCCAGGTCATGGTCTACCCATGTGCCAAATTTCATCCAAATCCGTTCAGCCGTTTCAGTGTGAAAGTGTAACACAAACCCACTTTCGCATTTAAGGATAGCTATGCCACGTTACTTCGTATTCGCTTAGAGATTTTTCAGATTTTTTTTCTTTTTGCTTGGCTTCTAAGAATAGTAGCGTAGTTTTAAATAGAAAGAGAATTAGGCTAACGAATGCAAAAAAAAATTTTCAAATCCGTACAACCAGTTGGATTCAAACAAAAAACAAACTCTTCAGCTTTATTATTAGTACTGATATTTACCAACTTTTTCTATACTGACGCACTGTTTAGGTATTCTGACTTCTACGAACATATAAGACCGCGCGCACTTTGGATGCGTTGTCGTACGAATTTCACTCGTGCGTACACGTACGACCATGGTCGTACGAATTGAGTGCGCACACTGGATACGTTTTTCTCTATCAAATAGAACAAATCCAAACAAGTTCGGATCGTTTTCAGACGTCGGAACTTTACATACGTATACGTACGACTCAGTCGCACCCAGTCTGCGCACTTCCTTTGTACTTAAAAGATCGGGATCGTTCGTGCGTTTTCGTACGTGTACGCACGAGTGAAATTCGTACGAAAACGCATCCAAAATGCGCACGGCCTTAAACTACAACGCTACATGCGCAACAAGATCTTCAACATTTCTTGAACCATGCGCACAAGCCGCTATCTACTTATACAGTACCTAAAATACAGTCAACACTCACATTACCTATGACATTTATTGACCAGTAATTTCTTATTCAAACCTGTCCGTAAATAGGAGACACCACAATGTTGCTTACTTCATACCGTGTTCAATAATATTATCACATAAAATCCATACTTCCATTCCAATATTATAAATGCAAAAATAACTCTGTCTGTCTGTTATACCTTCTCACGTCTTGTAGTAATGTTTCGCAGCGGAATTCGTTAAGAGCACACCGAGCTTCTGGCGCTAATGAATAGAATGAGCGGAATAAAGAATTAGCGGCCCGCGGTAATTTTTTTTTTTTTTAATTGAAAACTTCTTTCGGCACGTTGGGCATTATTGAGATGGAACTAAAGTTTAGTCCCATCTCAATAATGCCCAACGCGCCGAAAGAAATCAATGATTTAGTCACTAAACCATTGATTTCGCGACACTATAACGACACCTCATTTTTGTGCTCTTTATTTATATTTGTTACGGATCAATATTCTATGCAAGTATTTTACTTTAAAGGTTTTGTAAACGCGATTGTGCTCTTTATTTATATAACGTTACGGATCAATGTTCTATGCAAGTATTTTACTTTAAAGGTTTTGTAAACGCGATTGTGCTCTTTATTTAGATAAGGTTACGGACCAATGTTCTATACAAGTATTTTTCTTCTATCAAGGTGATCTTGTTCAAGTTTTCACTACTGTCGGCACTCCTGGAGTGGCACTTTTTTTCGTATTATTATAATAAATACAAATTTTGAAAATGTAATGAAAACATGTAGTTTTATATTTTTTTAAACTGATTAACCTTCCGTGTAGTATTTACGCCGTTCTAAGGGTTTATTTTATTTTTTAGAAATTACTTTGGATTTTTTTCTATCGAGAGAACTACAAGTAGTCGTGTTTCTAAAGTATACGATTTATAGAGTGAATCCTTAAGTATCTTACATAATTAATTTCATAACTAAAGGTTAAGCAATAACGATGCAGCAAGGGATCAAACGAACGCAATTATTTCGCAATTACGTGTATCGTTCCCTCGGTGCGCTGTTTAGCGATTCGGCATCATTACTTTCGCGTCAGAGATATGCTAGGAGTAAAGCCCTGGGTAGACCATGACCTGCCAATCTATTCTATAAAGATCTCGCTATGAAAACTAAGGTGAAGTGAGCTTGAAGTGACCTGTCAATAGTGTCAATCCATAAGGTGGAATGACAGCTCACTTCAAACTCACTAAACCTAAGTATTCACGGCGAGATTTTTACTTATTAGGCAGGAAAAAAAGAAAAAAAAAATACAATAGACGTGGATATATTTAGTAATTTGTTCCACGTAGCTATTTCTAAAGAGCCATAAAAACTCCTGAAAGAAATCGACACTTGTTTTACCTCGCAACGTAGAGCGCGCTCTGCGTTCAGCGCTCGGTGTAGCAACATGCCTTTCGGGTTCGCGACAAATCAATCGTCATTCTAAGGATGCCTCGTTGAGAGGTGAAACACGTGTCGATTTATTTTAGGAGTTTTTTATGGCTCTTTAGAAATAGCTAAGCGGTTACTAAATATATCCACGTCTATTGTATTTTATAATGGATTTCCGCAAGGTCACGCCTGTATCAATTAACTATATTATTAGGCAGAAATAGGATACTTTTTATTCCTGTAATACATTCCCGTGGGATAATTTGCCACCTCCACACGGACGAATACGCGGGCAAAAGCCAGTCGTTAATAAGGCAGGTTGATCAAGAATCATGATGCTTATCTAAAACCGATCCATACTTGTATGTGCAGTCGGGTATTTCCAACTAGATCTTAGGACAAAAAATTTCATAATAAATTGTTGATTTTTTACTATCTGTAAAACTGCTAATTGTATTGCTAATTAATTAGAGATATTGCCTGGTTTCATTGATTGCAGATTCGAGTCTTCAATTTTGCATTTTAATGTCTAGGAGGTTTTTAGACTCAGTAGATTCGAATCTGTTTTATTTAGCAGCTATATGAACTGCAACATCATTGGTGAATTAAACTTTAGTTGCTCGACGTAGTTCACAAAACATCTTTTTGTAAAGTCATCATAGTAAGCAAGACTAACTAGTGCTAGTTTATAAATTATAATAGTTATCCTTAATACTATAAATGCGAAAGTAAGTTTGTTTGTTACGCCTTCACGCTATAACGGCTGAACGGATTTGGATGAAATTTGGCACATATATAGATGATGCCCTGGAAAAGAACATAGGATACTTTTTTTTTCCCACGGGATCGAGACTTATGCGGGTGAAACCGCGGGGCGCAGCTAGTAGTTTATAAAATTAATAGCTGCGCCTTGCGGTTTAACCCGCATAAATTTCGATGCAGTGAGAATATCGGGATAAAAAGTATTCTATGTCCTAACCTAGATCATGGTCTACCCATGTACCAAATTTTATTCAAATCCGTCCAGCAGTTTTAGCGTGAAAGCGTATCAAACAAATTAATAACCAAACATTTTGTAAAAAATCTAATCTTGTCTAGATGTATCTCAGTATTCTTTTAGTTATTGTATTCCATAACCATCGTCGACTACAACACGTCTATCTCACCTCCATTTGGCTTGCATCCTACGTTCTTGTCCATTCATCTTTATTGTTCTACTGTACATCATAAAACAATATTGTAATACTATTCTTTCTACGCGTGTAAGGCCATCTTGTTTTCACCTCCGGGTCATTGTTAATTTTTCTCAGACACAAGGCTACACCAATTATGGCTGTTGGTTCTCTATTACTAATGATTTCTTGTCCCTCTATTCAGCCGATAAGTGATTGAAATAAGAGGTTTTTGAATTTATTCCTATAATTATGCAATCAATTTAGCTTCGTGTCTATTTTTTTGTTTTAAAGGTGGCTTTTTAGTTTTTGTGCTGTCCAAATTACCTATTTAGGATGTTGACAAAAAAGGATGGCTTTATTATCAACATTAATTTTACATTAATGATGATTAATGCTTTGATAAGTCGTCACGACATACAGTCGGTCATTTTTTTTTTAATTTAAGCCGTGTCAGTAACTGCACAGTATTATAAAGTAACAGTATTATATATATCTCGGCATCAACCATGAAATAATTACCTATAGCCGCTCGGTAGATAAACTGTCCGCGTCCGTGCGTAACAGGGGCGCACTAAATATAACACGCTGTGTATATCAATACACAGAGATTTCGAAGCGCATCGTTTCGGCCGTTTTCTATAAAGATATAATACTGTTACTTATTTATACTGTGGCAACTGTTTCATTTTATTAATTGCTTTAACCATCACCAGTTGTGGATTCTGCTTCTCAGAAATCTGTACCTCCGTAGTAGCAGAGATTATGTCAACCGCAAGCAAACTTAGCCCATATCTGTCAGGTTTCTTATTAGCCGAAGTAATGATAATTAAGGAGAGACTTTCGCCAGGCGACACTGACATAGTGGCCAGATTCCGATGCAATTAGCACCGCAATCGCGATTATAGAATTTTATACTAGCTCACTGTGGTTACCATGATTTATACGTCGATATGGGAAACAGAAAAATAAGTTAAATAACACTTCTTTTATAAAGAAAAAAATGTGTTACTACTATTATTGTTAATTGTAAACAAAGATAAAATTAACAAAAACTTGCCAAAAATATATAATTACTTTGGTTCAGTTAATAGGTCAGGGAAGTAGCTATTACTGCTAACTATGAAACCTGCATAAGAAGTAGATTTCGAATCTATACACAAAAGTGACTCGGTAACCTACTTAGTTTAAAAACAAACAAAATAAACGTATCGTGTAACGCCAGTCAAAGTTGCGTGCATGTCACAATTGTCTGTCAGTGGTTTAATGCAATTTTTAAACATACAAAAAATTGTTTTTCCAATTACGTGCAACGTAACTTGCAGTTTCTCTCTGGCTATTATTGCGTCACGGAGATTGCAGATCTCCGTTGGCTGTCCATGCAGTATTTATGTTTAGTTTACTTTAATATGAACGTTTATTCTTTATCTCTGATATTTTTTTTTGATATTATGAAGATATTATGGAATCTGTGTCAAATACAGCATCATAATTTATCTCTGTTTTGTTAGTCCTATTCTTCGTTGAACATCTTTCCAATGTATAATCATTTTGTTTGATTTCGTAATCTCTCTTTTCAACTGATTAGATTTTTATATGAACTCAATTTTTTTTTATCGATTTTTGTAAATTTTTCCATCTAAAACCCCTAAGATATTTAGGCAAATTTGCGTAAATATCTTACTATAAACGAGACTTTGACATATCAAAGCAAACGTCCACTATCCTGGACAACAACAAAATCATATCGACGCTACTCACTGGTATGAGGACATAGCTTGTCTGTTAGTATCGTGACACCGACATATACCCGGCAAAAACTTTAAACAGCGATTTAATGAGGTTTACATTGCAGTATAAATTGTACAAAACTACACTCTTGTAAACTAACCCAATCATTCCTATATTAAAGCTTACGGTTCCACAAAGTTACTTAAAATAATATAACATAACATAACATCACGCCTGTAATCCCCGAAGGGTTAGGCAGAGGTGTACCTATAGTACACCCGCATTTCGCCAGTTATTTTTGTTCCAAGGCACAAAATCCAGATTCCGGACTGCTACTGAGAAATTCCTGATGGAAAAACCCAATATAACCATACAACTACTACTACTGTATAACGTTAAATATAAAATAACAAAATATATATTCAAAAAAAATTAATATATTTTGTTAGGTATACTTTTTTTTTTGGGTGGGAAATTATCAAATAACTTCTCCCGCTCTGGATGGAGCGACAGGGCGTGTCAGACTCTTACTGACTAAAACCTACCCGTGTTCCTTCAGTTGCCATGTTGCCAGGGGGCCACGATTTCCCTTTCGGCCCTTAAGGTGGTACCGCAGTTGTAGCTCGCGAAATTCTAATTCTCTTACATTTTTTTGCAATTTGCAGATCAGTATCAAGTTGTATCTTGATCAAAATATGATTCGCGACTATAGCAGATATATATTAACAGAATTATAATTATTAATAGCTACATCTTTCTAAGTTAGATTTGTTCCATAAGAACTTTTCTATCTTAGAGAGATGTACGAATGATTTTAATTTCGCAGGCTACAATAGCGGATCCACTTTAATAGAAAAACAATAAGGTAATAAACAAGATTGATTATACATGCGGTACTTGGTACAAACAGTGTTCAGATCATTTTATGAGCAGTCACAGAAAAGCATTAACTTCAATTTTATGACTTCACGTATTCCATCATTCAATGCTATTGAGATGAATATGACACTTCAGGTTTAAAAGGGCAACGGAGAAAACTGGCACATACTGCAATGCAGCAGTGCAATATTCAAATACGCATAATGGCGAGCTTGATGTGACATTGACGAGTAAATCATGAACACGTCAAAATTGAAGCTATGTTCGGAAAATGGCATCAAAATAAACACGTTGGTATGTACAGTCGAACAAGGAGATTGATATACAGGCAGCTAACTTGCAACTACATTTAAATAATTTTGTGAGTGCGCTAAGCAATTAAATCTTTTAGATCATCATCACCATCATCATTGGCAGTCTTGTTCCACATACTGCTGAGTATTTAAGCCTCCTCCCTTTTGTGTCATGCTTCCCTGGTCTATCAACTATTTTAGATAACTCTCTTAATTATGCTATAGGAGTTATTACGCACACAATTAAAATGAATACTGGCAGTGTAGTGGAAAGATAAAAAAATACCTGTAAACACTCACCGACATAAACGTTGAAACGTAAATTCCAACCACTTGTGGGAAAAACAAAAGTGAAAAAGATGAAAGCGCACAAGTTCTTACTCGAACAAAAGTCGATTTAAAATGTTCCCATAATATTACAATAGGCGTTTGTGTATACGAGATTATAAAGTCGTAATTGTCAAACGTAAGAGGATGAAAGTGTTACGACACCGGTTAGCTCCGAATTATATTTGAGCTATTAATTAGGTGTAAGCTTTCGCTTTTGTGCGCGTGAGATTGGTGATGAAACCGTAGGAATAAGGCACAAAGACGACAAGACAAGTCTGATGGCGTGTTGTGGATGTACCTAGTGGAGTAATTGTGGGAGCGTTTCGTCATGAATATGTTTCTATTGCGAATCTAGGTGTGAATGAAATGTTGCGTGTACTAGGTATGTTGAGGAAAATGGTTGTTGTAGTACTTGTCTCTGCAAGTACTAAACCCAACTATTGTGGAGTCGCCTTCCAATCTAATCAGATGCTGCTGAATACCAGTATTTTCCATGGACCGACTGCCTATCTGACCTCCACAACCCAGTAACTGAGTAATACAATACCCCTTGGTAAGACTGGTTGTCAGACTTTTGGGCTTCTGACTGCCCGTAATGACTATCAAAGATCTTCAAATGACAGCCGGGACCAACGGTTTAACGTGCTTTCCGAGGCACGGAGCAGTCTCGGTATGTAAAGATCGTCACCCGTCCACGGTTCAACCCCGGCAAACTTAGCTAGACCCCTGCGGCTATTATAATTTAGCCACGAGCTTTTCCACGTAAGTACTACAACAACCATTCATTGACTGATAAGTGAGACAGTCAGAGCTTTTTTTTTTGGGTGGGATATTATCGAATAACTTCTCCCGCTCTGGGCGGAACGGGAGAAGTGTCAGACTCTTCTAAACCCCACCTTTGTTCCTTCGGTTGCCCTGTTGCCGGGGGCCACGATTTCCCTATCAATTTTCTTCACACCCCCGGCAGGCATCGGCCCTAGCGGACCTCTCACCTCTTTGAGGACATCTCTTTGAGGCGCGCGTGGAACACAATGCGCCGTCGACCCCGGCCTGGTCCTTATCGGACGGCGAGCTACTTATTGCTCACCGTCCGCAAGCCCGCGCCTACGGTGGCTGGGAATCAGCTAGCAATTCCCGACCCCCAGGGCGTCTCCAGACAGTCAGAGCTACTATCACAATATTGGTGTTTTATGCAAATTAACAAGTTCATGGTTCAATTAACTAGAAGCTTCAGTCTTTAGTCTTACTTTTTGCGAGTGGGAGTGCTCATGGATACCCCCAGAGAGGTGAGGTGAGGGGTGAGGTCTAATGTTATTATTTTTATCAAAATTGAGGAAAGTTTAGAATTGTTCAATGTTTAAATATTTTGAAAATAAATGTCTTTCACCATTCGAAAGTGAATGCATTTATAGATTTATTCAATCATTTATTGAAAGCCACCATTTGCAATTTCGCTAGGGTTGTGTTCCGATGGAGCCGCGTGAAGTCATAAATCTTCATTTCCCATCACTACAAGACAGCCAAGATGACTGATTATGCAGCCCTACTACTTTCGATTCTCGTACGATCTTGAATATAAATTGGTATTTACTTTACGATGAGTTTTTTAAGGCATAGAAAAGATGAATGTGATAAAAAAAGACGTAAATATGTTTAAAAAAATCTGTCTTTTCAAAAAGTCAACTTACTTTTGAAAGTTATATGTCTTCTTCAAATAAAAAGAATAAGGCACCTTTATAAAATAGGACATTATTAATTCATTGTAAAGTCATTGTCCACTTTTTTCTACTCCAATTCATTCTTAACATACGCAAAAACCTACACAGTAGAATAAAACCAATTAACAGAACAAAATAACTTGGCAATAAATTGATTACGACATTCACGCCACTGTTCGCGACAAAAACTAAATCACAACAGGGCTATAAATTGGAGTGACAAAGCTTATAACGAGCCATAAACTGAATAAAGTCACTTTCGCCGTGTCACTATGACTTGTGACATTGGGTGTACAGTCAAACAAAGAGATTGGTTTACAGGCAGCTAACTTCCACGGGCATCGTAAGTGGCAGCGCAGAGGTCGCTATGGCTACATTTTATAGGGCATTTAGGGCAGGAGGGGCTTGTGGCTAAGTAATAACAGCCACACGGGTTGATCTACAAGGTAAAGCGAGAGTAGAGGGGCTCCTCTCTATTTATTATTATAATAGTCGAAATATTAAAAAAATGCCTTTAAGTATACCAAACTTTTTTGTTTTTTGAGACTGTTTAGAAATCGCCATAATATGTAATAATAAATTAATGAATCTTAACTACAATCACTATTATAATAATGTATGGTATTGTTCAACAATTCGTGTTTGTTCCAGTCAATCTGTTGCTAAGTGTTGAACTGCCAACAACTTCGTTTGTCATCGTAAAGAGAGTTGGAATTATCAACGTAATAATATTGAAAACGGAATTTCAATTTACGGCTTTTTTTGTCAAACCGGAATTCAATCATTGCGTTGCTGAAACGCTCAATTTGACAAATCTACAATCATACATAGACTGTCTTGTTTGTAAAGTATGAATATGAAGTATGGTTTTTATTCAAACAAATTACAGTAAGACACGCGAGTTAAATTTAAAACAAATAATTGAACACTTTGAACAGTTAAATGTGTGTTTAAACAAAATTCAAAATTAAAACCTCGTAAAATTAATTGCATTCTAAATCATATCTTGTTATGTCGTGAACATAAGTCACAGTAAACGAAAGCTATTGTGACGTTTAATTATAGTTTCGATTTCAACAGAGACGTGACCTTAGAGCAATTGTTCGTGCCCTCATTATACTAATTGATAAATATTATCGAATGAAAATAATAGGAGTGCCTCAGGGCAATTTTTTTTTGCCACCTCTCAAATGGTAGCTCGCATGGCCTTCGTTATTAGACCACAATAAACGGCCATTGTTCCACTTCTATATAGCCATTGTTTGGTCTAGACACCGTGATATAATCATGTCTGTCCTATTTATTCGCTTTCAGAACTCAATTGGTAAGGCTTATTAATTTGTCAGATTGCGGCCCGATTTATTTTTTATCAATAAACAATTTATCATCGTTTTTTTGTTCCGACATGCACGGCAATGACCGAAAGCATATTTTTAAATACAGGAACTGCAAAGTTAGTGACTACCAGCTCATACTTATTTCCACAAGTACTGAAATCATCTTTTACAACCAGTTCAGAAAGAAAAGTTCTTTACACAATTTTCTTTACGTACCCGTCTCATCGTGGGGACTATTAAAATAATTAACAAAAAGGTCTACTACGATATTTTCTGTAGTAAATCGGATGATAATTTCTAAGAATTTCAAAACAACTTTCAACCCATCACGATTCATAAACATGTCTACTCAAGTCAGCTGACATTTGACATGGCCACGTTCGAACGTATCTCGATTCGTGTCCAGCTTAGAAATTGACATTTCGTTAGTCCTTTATGGTAACTTGAACAGATGGATTGGCTGTTTACCCTTTTTGGTGGAGATTTTGCAATAGTAAGTCTTATTGTGAGTCATAATACTACAGATTTGGCTACTCTGAATCATGTATGTGATGTATGATTTTGTAATGTCAATTAACACCTCAAATTGCTTGATAACCGAATAAATTACGCCGTGAAGACTGAACATATTCAAATATGGAATCTGCGTTTTATTCTAGTACCAAACATACGATACTTTAATAATAATATAGTACCCAGCCAGCTAGTAGTGTAGTGCTCAAATGGAGCATGCGTGTAATTTATATTTGATTTACGTACAGCAGAAGCAATTGAGGCTACATCATAAACCACCAAATTAGTTACGAATATAAATCTTACAGAATCCTAGTTCATTGAAATTACAGTAATAAAATTCAAATCAGTATCCATATCAACTTACTTACGCTCTTCACGCGAATTTTTGCTAATCTAAATTAGTATTTGTATCTTTACGGCTAGAGTTTATTATAAAATACCCTTGTGTTAAATAAAGTAGAATCTAAATTGGTGTATGTATCCTCGAAAGGCTTGGGAGGTATGCGCAGGCGCAAAATGCCACGCTCCACTCCGCCCGTAACGATATTTCAAATGTCAGAATCGTGATTTTTGTTCGAGAAATGTTTCGCAACCGTTTCGGTGTACGTGGCTTCCATTATTTATATGAATCACTTTTCTATTATATTTATTGCTATGTCTCCCTTACAGCCCTTTGACCACCAACAGTGCTTTGTGAGCAATACTAAACTTCATTTCAATATAAAATTAATGTGCTAAGTTCAGACTATTTTTTTTACCATTCAGTTTTCCTTCATCTGATCGTGATCTGATCACTCCAATGGCTTTGAAGGTTTGAAGTACCTGAAACAATAAAAAAAAAATTAATAACTTAATACTATTTTAATATTGATCGACTTTGTACCACAAAATTAACCAATCAATTTTGCTACAAGTATCCCACCCAACAATATTAATAAATTCAATTCGCATTTACGACCATCCCATTACTTGGCGCCTTTAAATCTCAAACGATTCTTGAATAGACCAGCTAATCGTTTCCCACGGTCCTTATTCTCATTATTTCATTATAGTTTATACGTATCTGAACAAACAAATCATAATTATCTTAGGCACACTAATAATGTTAGGAAATAGCGCTAACATGTTGGAACGAATGGCCTATAAAGACTATTTGATAGCACAGAAATTGCAGATAAAATAGTTGCAAGATTCTTTTCGAATAATGACAAAAGTAATCGTGGAGCTAGGCTGTAAGATATTATTTTTTACGACGACAATCCTGACAAATAATGTTAATGTTTAATGTAAACGCCACCTTAATTCAAGCTTGCAGTGGAAGTAGGCAACATTAGAGTCACCGCGAAGACTCCCAACGATCTAGCTAATGCACTTATAATGGTACCATTATATACAGGGGAAAGTAGGCAGGGTCGTTTAAATGAGACCTGACTTGAAGCTACCACACATAACACTGATAGGGGAAGAACTGAATTGGCTAATAAAAGCAATTAATGAGCAAATGGAATGCATGCAAGCAGATACATGAACGTAAGCAAAAGAAATATGTGGGAATTAAACATTAGTATGCACGCAGTTTACCTTTTAAGGAGAATAGAAATGCATGTTTGTAATCGGGAGTCGGTAACCGTAAGCTACGGACGACAGTAATGTTAGATTTATGGAATGCAACAACACACAAATTGCATGACACCTTCTGGCCCGCAAACTCCGCTATAAAGTACAAGTTTCTGATTTACTGCTTTCCATCTATCTTCAGATATATGTTCGTAAAATCCTTATTGATGGTAGCGAGTCGGGAAGCAATAAATAGAAACGATTGTTAGATTTTACTTTCTACATACTACAAAATAATGGTAAAGAGGTTTCAAAACAGATCGTGTGCTGACCCAACACTGCACAAGATAAGATTAAAAGAACTCAAAACTAGAGCAGTTTTTGAAATAATGAAACGCGGTTTCGTTACGAAAAACAGTTGAATAATATCATTACATAGATTAAATCCGTCACCATTTATTTGATTTGATCATTGCATAAATCATAAAACACCAACTGGGAATTAAGTCAACCATGGAAAACTGTAATTGTATGATAGCATGGAAAACTGCTGTAATAGCTTGATTGAAACATCGGATGGCTCATTTGAAGCATTTACCTTCTTCATGGTCTCATAACCATTGATAAACGATCCATCTTCTGAAATAATGGCTTTGGAAACTGGTGGCTTTACGAATGAGTACTCTAATGTCCAATCTTGGTGATCTCCGGAGTGGAATAATGTTTCACAAGATAAAGTTCTCGTTACAACGGTCGTGAATATTTAGTTTAAGGAATTCGCATCGGTCACGCCTGACCTCGCTTTGCGGAAGAAAGGTAACAGAGTCAAATTACTTCTTTTGTTTCATTGCTGTTGATCAGTGGTGAGATAAGATTTTTTGCTCCATTTACTTCATCCGATTTTTTCAGATAGAATTTGAAGGTGAATTAAGTCCTGACACTGTCGATTATTATCATTGCATCGTCGTCATTCCAGAATTATATTGTCTTTATGTTAAACGTTTTAAATAAACCTTTGTCTGGTTATTTTCTTTGCACTTCAATTTAAATATTCTTTGCAGCCCTGTCCTCATTTATTTTGTTTGTATAATCTTATTAAATAACTCCTTAAAAATTTCTCAGCATATTGAGAGTAAACTAACATTGAGTCGAAAAATATTCTGAAGAATAACTGTAAACGGTTTTGGCTCAAAACATTGAGTAAGATTTCGTAGTTGCCAACGTGTAACAAACAAAATGATTAGCAATACATCACAAATGGACCAGTCACGCGAACGCGAGGTTTAGCAATCCTTGTGATATCAGTTTTGAAACACTGTCATCTTTGTTCTCTTCATAATCTCCGTAGGAATGAGAAACTACTACTGGAGCAATCACTTCTATATATCCTATCAAAATATTTCTTTCATTAAACCTAGTTGTCTATGTTGGAAATAAGGATGAATTATTTTATTTTATTGGTTTGGTTTTTAAAACGCATGTTAGTGAAAAAGTAATGAAAATTTTAATGGATGGAGACGAAGACAAAGGCTTAAGAAAAGCCAGATTGACTGTGTGAGGAATGATATTAAAGAACAGGAAGTGAATGATAGGGTGACGGTTGACAGAGGAAAATAGAAAACCCAACTAACATAAGACAAGGGCAGCACGAAGAGGTTGGTTGGATTTAACATAATCAATATCTTTATCATGGTTGAATTTAATATCATAAGCACCTGGATGAGGGACGCACGGAACCAGAAATATGGCAGAAGAAAGGGGAAGCCCATACCCAGCAGTGCGTGGTTCCAAGCTGAAATAATGATGATAATCTTTATCGACAACAGTGATATATGTGGCTACTTATACATATGTCGCAGTTAGATGGTTGAAGTCGGGATATAGCTATACATATACCGTAATATTGTTATATAAAAGCGGTTTATAACTTTCAGAACGCCTTAATTTTGTTACTGCGACCAATTTTGACATAGCGCTCGCTCGACTAGCACGTAGTTGGTCACAGTTCTAACCTAATCTATTTGGTCGGAGTGCCCTAATAGTTATATTACTAGATCGTGCTCGTATCATAGTTATATTCCTAGTAAGACAGTTATTAATCGCCTTCATTTAACTATATTACGGTTTAGCCATATTCCTATATATCCCTAGGGATATAACAATATCACGGCTTCAACCATCTTACTACGACACATATACATACATAAGTACCTATGCTTTCGTTCCTTTCTTGTGAGTAATATTTGTTCTTACACCTCAAGTCACTTTAGGTACTTCACAAAACCCCAACATTTCTCATAAAATTTACCGTTTCAACAATAATTACTTTCAACATTTGTTTATATATAACGGTTCATCCTTGACGTTCACCGATTGCTTTTAGCATTTCTTCATACGCAGGAATAAAAAAATGGTTTGTGACCGATTTGTCCTAAACTCTCTAGTCACGAATACAAACGCTTTTATTTCTTTTAATGTTATATGTAACCTTGATTTCGTTTATTTTTACCAAGCGATTGTCTGGTTAGATGACCGTAAATCGTACCATGAAATTGTGTAGATAATTTTGATGGATATAAATCATGTTATGTCATATTTGTGTTTAGTCATTTACTTACTTTTAGGTTAGATAACTTTAGTTTAGTCGGTCGTTAAAAAGCTATCGACTCAATATTTGTTTGACGATATTGACTTAGATACTATTTTTGGCAAGCATGATATTGTAATCTAAAGGCCAATTACCCGTAATTCAAAACGTTCGCAATCTCATATCTATGATAATAAATGTCAAAAATGTGTCAAAACTGTAGGAAAATTAGACGTATTTTTGACAGATTAGAATGCGAACGTTCTTAAACCCCTGTGGTATAGAAGTTTCGAAATTCTTAAAATCAATCTCCAAAATAAATGACTGATACCTACTTATAGAAAACTAGCTGTGCCTCACAGTTTCACGCGCATAAGTCTCGATCCCGTAGGAATATCGGGATTAAAATCCTATGTGTTAATCAGCTAGGTCATAAACTATCTATGTGCCATATTTCATTTAAATCCGTTCTGTAGTTTTTGTGTGAAAGAGTAACAAGCATCCATCCAACCATCCATCCTCACAAACTTTCGCGTTTATAGTAGGATAATAATAATATAATAAAATATATAATAATATAATTTCATAAAGATTATATTAAAATATAATTTAATATGAAATATAAATAGAATATGTTAAGTAGGATAGTTAGGATTCTAAGGTTTGTGTTTGCAGATGTTAGAAATGTGTATTTCTATTGAAAGTAAAACTAAACTGGTATAATAAAGAAAGCCAGACTAGAAATAGTCTCGTTCCTAATAGAGTGGTGCATACACACACATAACTAAGATACTCCAACAAATAAAGACTTTATAGACAACTTTGTTCTGTTCTTATTGAAAATCTCGTAACTAGATACAGCTACCATTTTCGTAACGTAATGTCACTTCTGATTTCGCACGACTTTCTTACCCTTTTCGATTTTCTGAACATGTCGATCAACTTTTACTATTGCTTCGATAATACCAACACTTTACTTAAGTATCGTCATTCTGTAAAGTGTAATTGTAAGTTCGTCCTGCTGAATTTTATTTTGAAATATATGTTTTCTTATCTCTACAGTAAAGTATGAATCACAAAAAACAAACAACGGACCTACTTCTAATACGATTCCGATGTCTCTTTTATTACCTATAAATTCCATGTCTATTCAGAGATAATAAAACATTAAAGGCAAAAAAAACAACAATTCAAAGTTATATAACATGTATCTACCTAATGAATTCTACACCAAATTAATGGGATATGACAACAGAGAAAAAACCCAATAAGATTTAGCTGTATCCGGCTCCAAATATTAACAAGTCTACACAATTAAAGACGGGATTGCGTAGTTGCGTACATAGATGATGATGGAGACAAATTACCGGAGCGCCAACGTCCTAACAATTTATGAAGACCATTGAACAATCATTGGAGCGTGGTGAAACGCTTTCTATGCGCTCTGACTGACGCGGTGACGCGCCATTCTGTAGCCAATCACACAAAGGGAGCTTAGCACTCTAGATTCTAGAACGGTCGATCTCAAAATTTGAAATTGACATCGAACTTTTTTACTTTTTTTCCTTTTAACGAAAATCGAGATTCAAAAATGATATAAAAATAAAAATATATAAAATTATATCGATTAACCACAGACTAAAAATGAATCGGTCTAGAAAATTAATTTGCTAGAATTAATTTTCACAATAACGGTGCTAAGTTTCGAATGAAAATTTTATGGTGCCGTGACTTGTACGTATCTAACACTATTTCGAGTTCTAAATTAGATTCACGCTGTCTAGATTAACGAGATAGCTTTTGAACACCATACTAAATTGTGGTTTTTGAAGTGTTTTACCGTTTTTACTAAAAACGGTAACTTTAAAATTAGTATTGGACTCATGAAGCTCGTCACTAATTCGACGTTAATTTAGAAAAAAAATAGATTTTTGGTGAAGTAACTCTCATTGGAGGCTTAAGGAAATAATGCAATGACATCGCAGCCATTATTTAACAGTTAACTAACTGTTAAATGAGAAAAAATTATCTGCAGATAATTACAAATGAATAGAACGTAAACGAAATAAAAATGTTGTAACCGAAATGTACGATGCCGACGTAAAAACTGCCGTTTTTCATCATACCCATTCAATTTCACTGTACCAAAAGCCAGCGCCACTGTATACACGTATATAATACACAATGGTGGACAATGGCAAGGAACCACGGTTGGGTACACTTTACCACAAGGCCTTAGGAAGTCCGTCCGGCTTCATGTCTGATCATAACCAAACGTGTGTTAAGATACGGCTTTTAACTGTCTGCTGTCTTGAGTAAACATTTTTAGAGGCAGGATAATTGTGGGGAAAATTTAATTAAAGATACGTAGGTACTAATCCCTTTGTAATAAAATATGGAGTTTAATTAAACAGTTAGGTACATCATTTTAATCATAAGTTTTTGCTTTTTTTAAGTGAAAACTTCTTTACGCGCGTTGGGCATTTTTGAGATGGGAATAAACAATTGAACTCGCGACACCGTTACCGACACCTCATTTTTGTAAACGCAATTGTGCTCTATATTTATATTACGTTACGGATCAATTTTTTTTTTCTCTTAGCTTTACTCTTTCTCTCTGATTTAATTGATCAGAAGATTTTCAAATTCTATTCATGTCCTTTTTGTTACGTGACTATTCTGACCTATCAGAAAAATACATGCCTGCTGTTTCAACGTCATAAAATTACGTGTTTCAGGCCCATTACACATCTTCCATGACGTCACAAACCCTCACGATATCGTGATATTTTTGGAATATGTATTTTTAGGCCATGCAATAAAATGACCGATTTTTATTTTGTGATACCTGTACTGAGTTGCAGAAAATTGTATTATGGTACTATCGATCCTCGATTGACAGTTATAATACCCACGGTAGCCTTCTGATAAATCTAATAAATTGTACTAAATATGCGCAAGACCTTTGACATGGGCCTTTAACCGAATACAGCGGCGACAATGAATGCAAATGCGATAATTTTATCGCATAGTCGAAGGTCAATCCGTGTCGCAAGTCGCAAACCACGTAACTTCACTTAGCACCTTTTGTACTAAACTTTGAGTAACCATGTGAACAATGGTATAAGTATAATATACTATTATACTAAGTACCTAGTATTCCCGGATCTTCTTAGTACCACCACTTTTAATAAGTAAAGTTGAGGTTTAGTGTTAAATGTTAATCAAGTTATGAAATAAGTTGTTAATTTTACGGGTGATGATAGCTTGCTATATGAATATGGTAAGTAAGTATTTTTTTAATACTTTCAAACTCAAACTCAAATCATTTATTTCAATTAAACCATTTACAGGCACTTTTGAATTGTCAAGGAATCGGTCAGTCAGAAATAGGTTTGATGTGAGACAGTTCTTTTTTATATGAAACATCTAATGCGGCGGGTCAGGACCGCCTGTTGGCGTGGCGACGCATCCAACAGCCAACATCTAAACGAAATTTAAATAAAGAATATAATATTTTTCTTTAAAAAAAATGTTTGTTTTTTATTATGCCATTTTTTTTTTAAATTCAAACTTTTTGGCAATGAGTAGAATATTTTTAAAGAAAATAGTTAAAAAGGAAACGACTGTGTTGTTTGACGAGAGTTTGAAGTACTTATCAAAAATAAATGTAGGCATAATTTAACTTATAAAGTCATAATTCAATAGTAAACACGCTCCTTCCTCAGGCACTTCATTCCTAGTAGGTACATCATACAAATATTATAGTTTCCTGTTCTTTATAGAACATGAGGACGTTCCCATGGGCGCAACTGACAGGACAGCCTATTAAAAATACTCTAATTAATATAACTCAGCTTGATATATACCTAAATCTGAGAACTTGTTTCGCGTCGCGTGCAACTAGAACTCATTAAGCTTTCAAACTACCAGCCTCGGTTATTCTATTAAACCAGTAGAAGAGACCTGCCATTACTCGGGGCGCGAAACTCGGTCCAATTTCGAGATCCACCATTAACTTAATAATGAGGGAATTATTCAGACCTCGCTTCAGAACGAACTCACGTATCGTGTTTTCATCATCTTTAAAGCGCCCGACCAAATTGCTGACGTTACGAATGCAAGGACGTGCATCTTCTGTAATAGTGAATTTGATTTTTATGCGATAGATTTTAAGATCTAAATTATCATGGTGGAAAAAGTAAAGTTCGGAAGATAACTCATATCGATTTTAATAACACCGATTATGGGTGATCGATTGTATTCTATTGCAAAACACTTTTGTTCTTTATTCAATTGTTTGAAAGTGGGTGGCCGAGTGTTCTTATTTTGAAATAAAATTACGGTGCTTTTGTTTTTATTTTCATTTTATTTATAGACCTATTGTTCATTATCCACCATTCAATCATTCTTATTTTACGCTGCTAGCTATAAAAATGGAAATGTTTTTACTTCAAATAAATAAAATATGGGCGCATTAATTTGCATCAAATTTTAATTAACGATATTTAATCTTATTATTATGAAGAAGGCTGACTGCCTCACCTATTGATTAGTCAAATTTTTGCTTTCACGGTTTTCTTTTTGAGTTTTATTGATTATCTTTTAATTTATATGTAAAATAGTGGGTTAAATAATTTTAATAGGCATCAACGTTACTATAGCGAAAATTACCCCGGCCTAGAGCTAGAGTTTAAAGCTACACTTTACGATAAAAAAAAAAGTTGGTACAAAACAACAGTTTTCGAACTAAAATTATATATGTACTTTTCGCAAAATATAAAATATTAATGCTATTTGTGGAGTCGAGTGAAACCTGTACAGCATTGACCTCGGACCTCACTGCATGTAACCAACCGGCTCTGAAAAAATCCGTGTCAATGCCACTGGGGGGACAAAAAACAACGAGAGAGGTTTGTCAAATGAATTGTCAAACCTGTTAAACAGCCTCCGTCATAATTTTTTTCCGAAATTTACATTAACCGTAAAAATAAATAGGTTGAAGAGCTTTCTTATCTGAGTTTTTTTTTAATCTTTGGCATACCTAGTTACAGCTTTGTAACACACTGCCAGATAAAACTGTAAGTAACTCAGAAATGGCGGCAGCGAATTTTTAAAGTTAAGGAAAGGAAAATTATAAAACCTTGATTTTTCGAAATTCAAAAGTATTTTAAAATGAATCAAAAATACTTTTGAATTTCGAATAAATTTATTTTTATCATATGCTGCTCACAAAAAAAAATGAAAATAAAAATGTTTAACAGTCATCATACATAGACGTACAAGTGACGTAGGTACAATAACAGAGTAACTTAAGAAGTAACATTATACAACCGCATAGTTCCCCATCACTTTGTATCATAACAATTGCATATTTTTAATGTAATGCCCTTTTCATAATTAAGCATGTATAATGGAACGCGTTTTCGATGATATAATTTATAAAGTCGTGAGGCATGCATCCAATTACAATATATGCGATGCACGGTTGCCGTGAGAAAGTGTTGCATAATGTTATAGAAAAGAATGCTGCGTCTCATTTCCTCAATACTTGTCAAACAACGGATGTTTTGATTGACTTACGATGTTATAATTAACTATGGATTAATTTGTTTTTAATTTGTTGCAGATGTTCATTGATAAATAAATTGGCGTTCGAATTTTGAATAATTCAAGAACGAGACACGATCTAGATTTGATTTGAAAAAAGTGAAAAATTTAAAAATTGGAAATTGAGCCTTACTATTTTTAGCTAAGTTTCCTGTACGAGTTACATGTTTATGCCTTTCGTTAAAATAATATTGAATGATGCGTTTGACTAAAGAGCAACAACAGTTTATTTAAAAAGACCTTTGAAAATCACAAAAAAAAACTATAAGTACTTACCATCAATCAAACAAGCTTTGCGCAAAGTCGCAAACTTATTAAGACTTCAAAGTATCTTAAAAGCTTATTAAATTGACTGCATTTTACATGTGGCGCTATGTAGCTATTCAATAAAACCAATTAATAAATATTTCTAAGATAATCTCTAAGATTATGCTACGCAAAGCATGCACAAATCTGACAGCATAACTTGTAACTTCACATTTGATTACACAATCTTTATAAGCAGAGTATTTAAAATGATTTGCACCTTCAGTCAATTACACAGCGTCTAATATCGATCAACACGTTCAACAACAGGTGGCTATTTACCTTTTACCATCATAGGAAAAAGAAAGAAAATCTATAGAGATGGTAACTGGCTGGCAGGAACTCGGCAGAAAAATACGTTTTTAACATGAATAACTAAGCTGAGTCACGAACTATTCTCGTTCTAAATTCAAAAACAGCTGAGTTAATGACCCTTTAAAAGGCAGTTTGAATAAATTATGAGCCGCTTATGAATTTGATTGGTACTTAAATCGAATTAAAGTATCTACAATTGATTAATTATTGGGATGTTGGATTTTATTTGACAGGAAGGCTGATCATAGTAATTTCATTTATAGGTGCTTTTAAAATGAACTTAAGGAAACATAAAGAAAATCTAAACAAGACATCTGCGTTTAAATGATCGTAAACATGCACAAAGTCTTTACTCTATGACGTGTAAATTACCAAAGACGACAACATCAGTTTTATTAACCAAAACTTTCTCGCCGGCATAAATCTAAACAGCAGGAGCTACATAATTAATGAATTTATTACCTAAAAGTAAATACACACCCAATATTATGTAAATTGACAAAATTTCTCCCATGAGGGTCATCTGATGACCGAGACCTAGTGTTATATAACGTCATGTTATCAGATGTTATTGTTATGTTGGCGAAAGTGCCAACTGCCAGGTGCCTTACTGTTTGAAATTCAAATTTCGAATTTCTCCGCGACCGGTTTGGTGGGTGTTAAATATTATAACAGATAGGTATTATTGATTTTCTTAGTTGTATTAGATTACGCCTAGGGCTTGGCTCGTGCGAGAGTTGGTTGATTAGTGGCTTAGCGGTGCTGATTTTATCAATTTATACTGGTTGATGAGGAGAATAATAGAATGACTGGATAATTAAAATGGTAGTAAGCCCAAAGGCGACAGCATGAACATATCCGTCTTGCTGATTGTATTAATAAAATCCTTGAACACTTAGCTTCAGCCACTCAACGTATAAAATTGACGTAGAAATAAAAGAAAATAAATCCCAATCAAAACTTGAATTTTTGGATGCTTGGGGACGAAAAAGGGAAAAATCTGGCCTGCTGAATTATGATCTTTAAAACGATAAAGTCATTTAAAAGAATATCCAGATAATTACTGACGTAAAATTAACTACTTTAACAACGTCAGCTACGTACCTACTACGTCTATGATTGATTGAAAAACATTAATTAGCAATAGTCACTGCAGCACAAAGCATTGATAAACAATAACAACGGTACGAATATGGGAACAACGAGGTCGATGAACTTTTTGCTTAGCCACTCATTATGTGGTGCAAACTCAGCAATTATGTCAGCTGACAATGAGTTTACTGTCAAGACTGCAGTATATGTAAGAATTGCAAAAGTAACATTTTATTTTTGATCACGGAAGGCAAAACACATCTCACGATTTAAATTTCACATGTAATTACTTAAATAAGATTATAACAGAATATTTCTATGATTATACACTATGACCAAGACAGTGATGAATATAAATAGATGGATTTAAAGAAGCAGAAAGAGGGATATCAAAGAAAAGATGGATGGATTATGCGGAGAATGAAATAAAGGGAAAAAGGAGTGAATAATAATAAGGTGACAGTCGAGAATGGAAGTGAAAAATATATTGTACCAATTCCAAGAAACATAAGAACAGAGCAGGCAGAACAAATAAAGCAATAGGCAGTAATTGTTTCGGTAGAAGAAAATAAACTTTTAAATTCATACAAGGAAAGCTGATTCATTTCATTAGTTTGCAAACGATGCTAATAAAATCCTTGAAGCTAAAAATATAAGATGAATAACCACGTCAAATCTGTATAAAAATTCACATACGGTAAATATCTATGAAGCATTGACATTGTATGTTTCATTCGCGGAAATTTTCCATACTGTTGACTACGAAGCACATAATGTGACCTTTTGAGAAATTAATTTTATGTTTAAAGCAGTATTAGGCATTAGTATCGTTAATGTGACGACGACGACGTCCATTCGTGTCGCGGTTTTTTATGAATATTAACGCTCTTGACATTTCAATGAAATTCACGACGAAATGATTGTCTGTTTTTGTTAGTTTTGCAACGTAATTAAATACTGAATTAATCCGTGCGTCTGTTCATGCAATTTTAGTGTTTGCAAGACCGGTTTTGTCTTAGGAAGGGCAAATGCATCCTGAGGCCGTAAATATGTTGTTGATTGAATATAGATAGACAGATAGAAAACTCTTTAATAAGTACACCATAAAAAATACAGACATAAATTTAGAAATTTTACAAATGGTGATGTAATGGGCGGTCTTATAAATAAAAACGATCTTTTACAGACAACTTTTGGATGGAATAAAGTGAAAAAGGGAGACAATACTACAAATAGTCAGTAGTGTACCATTTAAGAAGAGACAAGAGAAGAAAGAAAGAGAGTTTTCAATAAGAGACTTTGTGAGGCTCTCAGTGTACATCGTGATGACGATTTGTTTAGATCACAGTAAACTTATAATGAGCTCCTATTGGAACCACGTCATAACTTTACAATACGTAGGTACTGTAAGGTTTTATGCAAGAAGCAACCTCATGATATGCAGGCTGGTGAGAAAGCAGCATGATATTCGAACAATCTGACTATATTTAAAATAGGATTGGAATATGTTTTGTTTGAAGAAGAAAAGAGAGAGAGTCCCGGTAGGCCAGTCAAGCCGGCGATTATAAAAGATATTAATGTAAAACGTAGCTCAGTTTTCTAGGAATAATTATCATATGCTTGATCTATAAAGTGTTTTATTCGTCCCGGTACTCATAGATAAACAAAGTGTCTACAGTACTATGCCCATTATTTTCAATTAAAACGCTAAAACATACACGTAAACCACGTAATATGAACATACCTTAAATATTAGCGAAGCTCCACAAACCGCGTACCACAATCTGAAATTAAAACAGAACATTTAGAGAACGTATTAAGTAACATCGACCATAATCATAAAATTAAAACTCTTGAAGAAGTACCAATTATTTAAACGCCGATTAATAACATAAACAACGACGCCCACATTACGGAACTCCAAAACGAGATTAAGTAATAATAACATTATCTATATACAACGTATTACTCAAACGAAAGTGAAAATAACGAAAGTGGTAGAGGTCCGATGGCATGGCCGCCATATTGACGAAACAAATGATGCGCGCGTATTTCGAACCTGTTCGTGTGTGGGTGTGTTACACACGATTGCAATAAAATGTAAATACACGCAGTGTTTTTACTCATGGCGTCTTGATAGTCAAAGTTTTTGCGCGGTCATCTCATCTGTCAAGATTATTTTGTTCGTATTGGACGACTTGATATCATCACTGTAGTCTTTTTTTTGTCAAGATTTGTACTTCGAAAAGTCAAAGGATTATCTAAGTGGCTGACATGCAATGATATAAGTAATGAATTCGTTTCTCTCTAGACAGGACCTCCTTTAAATAAAGCTTAATGTTTCTTGGATGTGACTCACTCTTTGTTTAGACTATAATAGAACTGAGTTTAGGCCATGACATTCGAATAAATCTGAAGTCCAGTTAGAACTAGAATTGTCAACTTCAAAAATATAATAGCCAACATTTTGAACCAAGTCACGTTTCAATTTTGGTGTAGGTCCTCATTGTGTCGAAATACCGCTAAGTCGGTAATAAATTAAACTGGGCAAGCATCAGCTGGATGTATTCTACGTATATCAACACTTAAATCTGGCAAAATAAGGTTGACCTGTCTTACAGCTGCAATGATATGATCTTCAGGGTTAACCGATGGTGGTTCTCCATTACAAGTCTAGTTGCCTTTTGAGGAAAATTCTGTATTACCAGTGTTACTGTGGTTTTCGTGTTCAGAATATTTTATTGGCCGAATTTTTTTTTTAAAGTGTTTTTGTTAAAAACAAGAGACGTTGATCTCTAAACATACAAATTCTTAGAAAATATAAAAGGAGTCTTAACATCTTTGTACTTCACGATGATATTCCTATCTAGAGCTCAATTGAAAGCCGTCGCTAAGATATTAAATATCAGAGATATCTGAAATATCTGGGATATCTAAGATATTAAATAGTTAACTTTACTAAATTTTAATGAAGTTAACTAATTCACGTCAGATATCGCGTGAAAATCTTTCTTGTAAATGTGCGTGCTGCCAACTTGACAACCTGACTTTGACAGATGGTATTACTCTGTTGGTACATACTCGTAACAGATGGTTTAGAACATCGTACGTTGCGTAACTTGAAAACTTGCTTCGGAGATTTCATATTTATACTCGCATTATGTATAGAAGCTATAACTTGTATAAAGTTAATTAATTTTAAAGCCTTTAGAGGCATTGCAAGTTGCAACTCATTATGATGATGTATAGAGAGAGGTCCAATCCTAACTAATATTATAAATGCGAAAGCGAGTTTGTTTGTTACGCTTTCACATAAAAACGGCTGAACAAATTTAAATGAAATTTGGAACATGGGTAGACCATGACCTAGGTTAGGACATAGGATACTTTTTATTCCGATATTCCTAAGGGATCGAGACTGATGCGGGTGAAACCGCGGGACGCAGCTAATCTAAAATATTTGTGATAGTAGAAGAACTTGCCATTGCATGGTTACATTTTGTCGCTATAAGGTCTTTTCAAAGTTTATCAATGAATTTTCTATTATCTCTAAGGCCTAACTATAATATTATAAATGCGAAAGTGAGTTTGTTTGTTACGCTTTTACGCTAATACGGCTGAACGGATTTGGATGAAATTTGGTACATGGGTAGACCATGACCTGGAGAAGGACATAGTTTACGTTTATCCTGGATCGCAAACGAACTAGTCACTAATAAACATAGATTTTCTAAGAATTTTCCATTTATTATTAAGTTAAGTTGATTAGAATTAACTCATTCGCAATAAACTGTCCAGTTGCTCCTACATTCAGCCAGCAAGATAGATCTATTTTCGTTTCAAAAAGCTATAAACAGACTGTCGTCTATCTATTCAGCCAACACGGAGGTTCTATTTTCAAATTATAGTTATAAATAGCCAGTTATATCGCCGGGTATAACGTGTTTCCTCGCAGATGGACGGCCGGCGTTGATGGACACGTATGGCGGCAATGAACTCGACGACGCCATTATTGAATTCTAATAAGCACCGTAATGAAATATCTTGTGCACTAGATTGTTTGTGAAGGGTTATTGATGTTATGCGATAACCGATAAATCTGGGAGAGATTTAATTTGTTTTGTGGATTTTGGCGAGAAATGAAGCATTATTGGAACAAAATATGTTAGAATCTGCAGTGACTTATTTATGTGTGGGATTATCATCAGTTTCTTCATTAACCTTATCTAGTGATACAACTGTTTGTTTTATTTTACCGATTGTTTCATTTTACGCCCGTTTCACTTTTTATTTTTCGTTTTTGAAGTGAAAATTTAGTTAGGTGCGTTGGGCATTTTTGAGATGGGACTAAATCATTGATTTCACGACACTGTGACGACACCAGCTTTTGACCATTAAAAAGACATCAACGCGGTGGTTACCGCAGTGCGTGGAATAAAAGACATCAACGCGTTGATTACCGCGGTGCCGACTTTTTTTAAGTTTTCACTTCTGTCGGCACTCCCGGAGCGCCACTGTTTTTTTTACCTCGTTTTGCCTCTGTCTTGCTATGTGCAGATTACGGAAAGTTCATTTGCATAGCTTCAGAATTAACTATCGAAATTTAATCATTTAACTGGTGTTAATAGTTTATGAACAACTTAATAATTTACTTATACATGCATTCTTCCTGTAATATATGCACACAAATTGATGTTCACAGCCCAGAGGAAATTCTCATACTTAATTGTTCTCCAACGATTGTCTAGATGCATTCCCATTGCAGTGAGGTATTAATTTTCTCTCTAACGGAAAAAACATAACTACCAAACAACAAAAGCCAGTCAGCTACAAGTGTTTACTACCAAGCAATTTGCAAAATATTTAAAATTCCTTTTCATACAAATATTTGAATTCTATTGTACTACTAGCATGATTAATGCACATTATTTCTACGAAGTTATGTATCACATGCCCGAGATACACGAGGCTAGTTTCTCCAGTCAGTATAGTAAGCTAGTGTTAGTAATCTAGCATGCTAGTAACTCTGGCTTCGTGTATACAGGACTAGCTTCATTTCTAAGCTAGTAAGCTAGTGAAAAAACTAGTAAGCTAGTGTCTCAAGCTAGGATAGTTTAAAAGGATGGAGTTCTATTTTTGATATAGTAGAACCAGCTTCATGTGACCGGCGAACCTAGTATCCGCAGTTCATTTTCCTTCACGGACGTGTTGTTACATAAATTATTTCAATGTTGCTGGCTTATACTTGTTAAAAGACCTACACTGTCCTCCCATACCTATTAACACTTATTTGAAAATATTGTAAAAGCAAATTAATTTTCAAAGAGTAACCGTGGAGTTTCTTGCCGGCTCTTGTCCATAGGAAACGACCAATTGGAACCGTGCACCTAGCTTCTGACGTTTCATAAGTGCCCATGTAGGTTTGTGTGAAATAAACTATTTGAAATTTGAATTTGAGTATACTGAGGTTCTAGCTTGCTAAGCTTTAAAAAACTAGCTTCGTGTATCTCAGGCATTAAGGTTGTAAGAGTAATAAATGTTATGAAAACGAAACAGGTTATTGCAATGTAAAATTAATAACTCCTCAGCTGTTATTGCACTGTAATTAGTTATGACATAACTCTTAAAGTGATTTGACAATTTATTACCGCGCCAAGTCTTGAAATGACATAAACGTTTTGAACCGACATTTTATCATTTTAAATGTGTTCGACTTTGATGAAACGTGTTATACATATTTTGGGCTTGTAAAATACTAATTACCGTCATGTCGTATTTGCAAAGGTTTTTTTTTACCTAACATGTTTTAGATTAAAAAAGTTGTTTGCCATAGTGTCGTAATTTAAAAACTAAATACGAATTTAAACTAAAACCACTTACAAACAATATTTAATATAAGTTTGTTAAATCTCAATTTAAGATTTTTAAATATTAACAGTGCTTATACAAGTGTTCTTAAAAATACCACGGACAGAATTTGAATGTCACAAAATATTTGAAATTCGAACAAAAGACTGACACAACTAAGGCGTGGTACACACAATACAGTCTTCGTGTGCGTTTATAATTTGTCTCATTAGTATTGGCCTCCCGACCGTTTCGTGTTAACCTATGGCCAACTGTTTGAGTATTGTTCGGTTCCTAGCATATAGGTACCTATGTGACATGGGGAGAGAAAAGTAAGCATCAAACACGATAGTGCTTGTGAGATGAGATACACCGGAGAAGGAATTGAAAAAGAACCGATCAAAAATAATGAGCGCCAGAATCGCTTTAAAATCAAGAAACGGCTTGACAGTGGGAATGACGTACTTACAAAAAATCAATTGACATGATAATGAGATCTGCTCCACATAACAATCGCATGTGCCATTCGCAAGTGAACAATAAGCCTTAAAATACCATAATGCACCGATCAAAAGAACAAATTACAGACACATCAATAGATTCTTCATTATTTTTTTACTGGCAATCACTTTCTTGATATTGTCTTGTAGAATTAGTTGCCATATCCAACGGACTACTCTCATTGTGAGCCCCCAGCCGTTATGTAAGCCTGTGAACGGCATGTTCTCTCCAAGCCTATTGTGACTTGGGAATATGAGCTTTCTACGCAAGTATGTAAAAAGAGCGGTTTTGTCGATGACTGGAGCACGAAGCCAGCGATATTGTTTTGTTTTTTTAAGTGTCACTTATTGACAAACGAAGTTACTTTGTGATGGAAAGTACTTAAAAAGAGACATAAAGGTAAGATAAGACATAAAACAATTTAAAAATGTTTTACTTTTTAGATTTTAAACAAAATTTTCTAAAATTAAATTGCCTCGTTGGTCTAGTGGTCACAAGTTGTGCTACAGCTAGGGTTACCATCTGATAGGCATTTGCCGCATTTGTCAGGCATTTTCCGGTTAAGACAGGCGTGTGGCCGGCACACAGTTGAGAAAGGAATCGCTTGATAATAGAGTCGATAAAAGCGTTATTAGTAACCCAAGAAAGTTTTAAAAACGTTTCGTGTGAAGATTTTTATTATTTATTTTAGAAAAAAAAGAACTTTAAAAAAAAATTATGCCTTTGGAAAAATATCACTCAATTCAGATCGTTATTTTTTTTTAAATTATTTTAGTGGTCGTAAATTGTCCATACTTTTCATTTTGAATTAATGTCAGTCTTTACTTATTATCTGTTGCGTATGATTTATTTTGAAGACTTAGGTACAGTTGTTTACAATAGATAGGCATTTTTCTGAAAAAGCAGGCATTTTTTACATCCTAGACAGGCATCCTCCCTTACATAGATGTTAACCCTAGCTACAGCTGCTGAGCATGAGGTCCGGGCAAAGTGGTATTTGTCTTTTTTTTCACCCGGAATTTCTCAGTAACAGACCGGAGTCTGGATTTGTGTCCGGTTTGGTGGCAATAGGGTTGCCCCTATTACATGGGACTTACACAACTGGCGAGATGTGGGTGAAGGTACTATAAGATAGGTATACCTCTGCCTGACCCTCTAGAGATTACAAGTGGGATGTTGTGTTATGTAAGTGTTTTTTTTTAGACTACAATGTTTGATCAATTAATTTTACCCAATAAAATATTTTTGGCGCAATATACATAAAAACCCAGGTATTCGAAAAATTCATACAAGCCTCAGAACATTGTGTAACAGAAACATGTTTCTATCAACAACGTCAGGCATACCAATCAAATTAAGAAACACCTGAGCATACACAGATGTATGAAATATTCTAATTGAACTTAAATGTTGCGTAAAATGAACCAGTCTTGATATTCTCCATGTTCAAAAGCAGAGGTTACAATTTGAATTTCGAATAATTTTTTAAACCATCGTTCTGGACGTTATCGGCATTTTTTTAAAATTGTCGTGCCATCGACACGAAGTAGAAGAGGCAGAAATCGCACAGAAGAGAGAGGTTTGGAAGGAGAAAGGGAAATAAGTTTATTTAGACTACATACATAAACTCATGCCTTCTTTCCATGGGAGTAGGCAGATATACTCATTTTGCTTCGTTTACGTCATACATCCTTTTAGACTATTCTCAAGAAAATACGCAAGAATAATTTAAAAAAGAAACAGTTCAATATAAATCTGGCTAGCCTTTTCCCAACTTTGTATGTTGGGGTTGGCTTCCAGTCTAACCACGACAGATGCAGCTGAATACCAGTACTTTTCCACATCCCAGTTACTGGGTAAGTAACACCATTCCCCTTGTTAAGACAGATTTTCAGACTTTTGGGCTTCTGACTACGTAACGACGGTCAAAGATCTACGGATGACAGCCAGGACCAACGGCTTAACGTGCTTTCCGAGGCACGGAGGAGTCTCGGTATGTAATGGATGGTCATCCATCCATGAACAGACAGCGGAAAGTGTAGCATAACTTTGTTCTATTCGAGCCCCTCTATTCTATTCTGAAGAAAAAAAAACGCAACGTAATTAAAAAAGAAATCATCATCATCATTTCAGCCGAAAGACGTCCACTGCTGGACATAGGCCTCCCCCAAGCACCGCCACTTCGACCGATTCTGCGCTTTCCACATCCAGCGGATTCCAAAACAATTCTTTTGTGAAAAGAAATAGTTGACGTAAAAAACTAAACACAGGTTTGTTTTTAAAATAAGAATCCGCATAAACAATGACGTCAGATTGAATACGATTTATAAAGATGAGCTCAGTCAAATCAATGAGTAAAATAACTCATAAGATCTTTTATTATTAGTTAAAGATTCCTGTCCGACATTGAAATTATTTAATAAAAACAAGGTAAACGACTGTTGTAGTTTCCGCTTAGTAAGACTTTTTTTGCAAAATGGCAGCTGATATAATTCCTTATCGTACTTTATACAGGTGATTTAGTTCATAAATATTTACGTTAAAAACAGCTGGAACTTCCGGAAACATGCAATGAAGTCCCTAAGTATTAACCTACAAAGTAACTACACATAGGTATAAATAACTTTCTACCCCTTGTTACCCACCGGATACAATAATAAACTGACATTTGAGAAGAAAAAACTGCATGCAAGCAACCTTATTTCTATTTTTATTTTCCCGCGCGTAAAGCTACCTATGCGAAGAAAAACGCGGGAAATGTGAACATTGTACCTACAAATCGTGGAGGTATCCGCTGCATTTAATTTCAGTTATAATTAGATTTTACCTGCATTACTACTCTGCAGCTATGTAATAGACAATAAATCTTCAGAATTCCAGCAATCCAAACGACATTCGAAGATATTATTTACATTTGATCACGTATCGCTGTATCTAAGATGGCTATCGCGTCTGTCATGTTGGTACATTTGGATACACGTAAAAGTCACGCACGATACAATAACGTGAAGTTATGTGAAGCATCGGTTTCCGTGCATGAGCACAAATTAATCGTTGAATCAGGATATCTTAGTTAGAGTAACCATTTCTTTGCGCTTTTACGGACAGTCATTTGTTCCTAGAAGGTGTACCAGGAATATTCGAGCATTTACCATTGCCGAAAAATGACGCCGGAAAGAATGTTTAAATTATGTATGATTATTTTGGTCAGTAAAATCGTGTTATGACCGGATTAACTAGAAACACCAACAGGCTTCATGTGTCGAATCTAAAACTAGTTTGAAAAGGTTAAGTTTTTATACCTACAAACACTTTTTTGTGTAGAATCCAAAGTCGTCTAAATGAAATGAAAGCGTTACTTTATACCTACAGACCAGTAATTGTGAATTGAATTTATTTAATCTGACACAAAATAAATAATGAATTTATTTTAAATTGTGATTATATTTTTTGCCAACTAATATTTTGTGGAAAATTACCTATTTATTAAAGGCACTCTCGCCTACTAATAATCTTGTAAGACAGTACCTTAATTGCGTAACTTATTTTCATAAACAACATTGCCTAATTTGTTTCATTTTGACAGTTCAACCACATTCATTGCTTTATTTACGTTGTTGAGCAGATATTTTTTTTCCAACTCATGAAGCAATGGATTAGCAATCTGTTTCGAATCGAAACAAATTGTGATTGAGTTGCATTACGCAATTAGGGTACAGATTTCCACCAAACCTGTAATCAAACCTACAACAAAAACCTCTTTCAATTATTTTAATACATGGCAACACTACTAATTACGCGCCAAAGAAATACAGTCGTGTTCATAATTGTTCATTGTTACTCCACGTTAGTCATAGAATTAATGTAATCGTTAGAAGCCAGGGGATTTGTTTTGGTTTCACTTTAAGACTCCCACAGACAGGTGCGATGTGACGGTGCGACGCGATTCTGGAAGTACAATTTCTATGAAATTTTCATAGAAATTATTCTACAAGAGTCGTGTCGCTCCTGTCTGCCAGAGCCTTTACAGAAAAATGCACAAGTTTTTGTACAAAATAAAATGTTGCCCTTTATTTATGTCAGGTAGGTATTGCGATATCTTTTGTTGGAGATCCTAAATCCTAATCCTAATTTATTTATTTTATTTATTTATTTATAGTTAATTAAAACGGCACAACACCAATTACATTAATTAACATAGAAACAATTACAATCTTGACATTAATTAAATTTAAAACTAACATGGAACAGTGGACTCCCTAGCATACTTTCTCTCACAGAACACCAGACATATACGCATAATTTTACTCCATTCATCCGCAAACACATCACATTCAGGGTTGGCAGTCAGAAGGGCATTTAGCATTTTTAGGGTACGACAGACTGGGGATTCGGCTCTGGCTACAGTTTTGCATGATAGTTGCGCAAACAAATTGTGTCGGCGGCTCTGACGGTGTCCAATGTATTTGTCGGGCACAAATAATCGGCAGAAAAGGCCATGGAGCTCTGGACAGTCGATACGTCCCCGTAAAGTCTTACAGGCAACCGTGAGCTGATCAAGACCTCTTCTTACCTCCAACGAGTTAAAGCCTAACATCCCTAAAAGATAGTTGGTAATATTATAAATGCAAAAGTGAGTTTGTTTGTTATGCTTTTACGCTGAAACGGCTGAACAGATTTAGATGAAATTTGGCACATGGGTATCTAGACCATGACCTGGGTTAGGACATAGAATACTTTTAAACCCGATATTCCTACAGGATCGAGACTTATGCGGGTGAAACCGCGGGGCGCAGCAATTTATTTATATAAGTATAGAAGAGAAGAGAAAACGTTTAAAGCAAAAGGAAAATGCTGGACGTAAAGTATGGAAAACTTCTTACTGTAAAACTCAATGCAAAACCTGTCTGCCATCTTACAATCAAGAATCAGCATAAACCTTTAAGACTTTTTAATTCAATCTGACAGTAACAAGCCAGCTACTTCTAAACAAGGTTTTACAATTCCGCAAGGAGACCGCACATGGACATACCAAAGACAATAAAATAAAGTTTCTAACATGCCAATACAAAACAACTTTCGTTGGCTATTTAACCAAATTTAATCCGCGCATTATGTCGTTTTCCCGCGCTTTCTATTCTACTGATGCGTTTGCGCATACTACAGCGATTGATTTTACGCGCGACAGGTGCGGGTTTTACAATTGTCTGCGAATAATCGAATAATGTTTTATCGGGAAGTATTGCTTGCTTGTTTGATGGTATCGATTGCTGGAAACGTCTCGATAAAAGAATATACTCTTATTATTTTCGGTGTTGCGCGTTTCGATTTTAATTTATTATGAGATTCGGTAGGTACGTTCGCAAAGAATTCGAAAATAATAATAGTTGTTTTCGGCTTGTTAAGATGCAAAATATTGAAAAAATGTAAAATAGTTTTATGAGATCGTAAAAAGCAAATGTCAGACTTGTTTTTTATGTCACACCGGCCTTGAAAGTTTTTAAAAAAAAAACCTAATAAAAATATTAACAGAATAAAAATACGTAATAATTAAATTCAGATGGCCATTAAAAAACACATAAGTGGAACACATTTCCTCTATCTTACAAAAAACAATCGCCAAAATTATGTCATCAACCTAATTGACTGCACGGTTGGCGCAGTGGTTAAGCGATTGACTGCTGCGTTTGCGTGTCGCGGGTTCGATTCCCGCACGGAACAAATATTTGTATGACCTACAAGTAGTTGTTCCGGGTCTGGCTGTTTGTGTATGTGAGTTTAAATGTTTGTAAACGCACCCACAATACAGGAGAAATTCCTAGTGTGGGGCAACGTTTTAAAAAAAAAAAAAAAAAAAAAAAAAAAAAAAAAAAAAAAAAAAAAAAAAAAAAAAAAATCTATAAGTTACTTAGGTAAGTACGTACAAATAAACGTTGTTATGCTTGACATTTACCAACCAACACCCCGGAACCAAGCAATCTGTCGGTACCATAACGTTAACGCATCATTAGGTACTTGAACATATTATTTTCACTTTCATGCAAGTCATTAAAAAAGTTTTACATTGAGTTTCTATGTAACAACAGGGAAGTAGGGCCGTGATTACATCCGAACTAACTTCTTGATTTGTAATGTCAACAACGATGATGAGTAGTCAAGTTAGTATTATTGTCAATTTATCTTGAAAACAGTAAAATTACGGAAAGAACTGAAAAGCATGAAAAAAAGGAAACTAACTGTAATCCTAGCCTGGAATTTTGTATTTTTTTTTTATAAATTATATTTTACTGCTAATGACTGTACTTATTCTTCTAGAACTATTAGAGTACCTACACAAGCGCTAAAAGTCGAAACAGAATTTCGCAAAACTGTTTAAAAAGACATGCATAATTTCGACAGCATTAAGTAATGTTAAATATAAAACTATTAATTACATGTGTACTTACAGACATTATGTTTGCATTTTAATTTCGTTGAATAACATTAGTACATTACATAGATTAGACTTGTTTCTTTACAGTTCATGATTTTTTTTTTCTAGATAAAGATCTTGATTTTCTTCAACTACACACACGTTTTTCCAAATATAGTCATGTTATGATGATGTAATATTATTACTTGAAATTATACAAGTTGATTAGATTCATTATTATACATACATACATAAACTCACGCCTTCTTCCCATGGGGGTAGGCAGAAACTACAGAACGCCACCTGCTACGATTCTTACATACTCTTTTTGCCTCATTTACGTCCATACATCTGGTCATACAAGCACGCCGGTTGCGAGTACTACGCACCTGGCCTTTCTGAAGAACATCACCAATAAGGTCAGTATATGTCCTCCTAGGGCGTCCCCGCCCGGCCTCTCCCTTTACATCAGCCTTGTAAATACATTTTGTTAGTCGCCTTTCATTTGACCTCTCAACATGCCCAAACCATCTCAGCATACCCTTTTCAATTTTTGTCATTATTATACATTGTCTTAAAATGGAACATGCATTTGGTAATGCCTAATTAGGTCTTTGAAAAATAATAGTCTTTAATACCTCAAAATTGAAAAACCAATAAAAGAGATAAAATCCCAATATTAAAAAATATTTCGTGTTGAAGGTATCTAAGGTTCTAATAACATTTTAATATTTTCTAACAACATCTGCTTCGATAAACGAGTGACCTAAAAATTAAATCTGCTCTAAAAGTGTCAAATATTTTCTTTTATCTATATTTTAATGGAATACGGCTTTAATGTATGACAATTTGAAAGTTACTGACATTGACAGTCTGAAATGTCAATGTAATAGGGGTCAGGCTGGTCAAATGGCGCATTACATAAGTTCTAAAATTATAAAATAAAGACATGTAAAGAAACTTTTATCTGGGTCAAAATGCGCAAAATGAATATTCAACCGTGATAAGCCATACTTACTTTATTTTTGGAGAATTGATTAACTTTTAGCATAACTTTCCGAGTTCTCGAGAACTCATTTATCACACTCAGTGGTCTATACCTTAGCGAATATTTTTTTTATAACTAGCGACCCGCCTCTGCTTTGCAGGGTTTTTCAATTTTCTATGTCCATCAATTATTAGATTTATTGTGTATAATAATTTGAATTCAGAACTAAGTACATTATTGTTGTTTTGTTTTGATTTCCGTGTGAACTATATAGAGCTGTAAAACTACTTCCCTATCTGTCGTGCCTGCGACTTTAGCGGCTTTCCTCCCACTTTTAAATAAATTACATTAAGTATTAAAAGAGTATTACAACTCTATATACTTCCAAACCGATTGAGAGCGTCTGGTTTGCACCAAGTGCAAAAGGCAACTGATAGAAATCTGAAAACTGACGAAACACGAAGTTTGCCGACATTAAGAAAATAGAAATACAGTATTTTGGTCTGATTGGAAGAAAGTAAAACCTCTTCACCACCATAAAAGGCGCTGCCGTTAAAACAAAAACCATTTTCAAACATGGAACATGAAAAAGTTAAACAAAACACATATGGCGGAGAAAGTGGTGTCTTCCTATTCTCACAGAGACTAATCATTGGAGGAAACTACGCGTCTACGTAGGCAGAGTAAGTACTTAAGAATATGTTAAGATGGCGGATAAAGGCGTGTCTCAATATGAGAAGATGGCTCATTAGAGTTCGGTTTTATTCGTTTAGAAGTTCCCTGAGATTGAAATCTAGTACACTATGATACAGAGGAAAGTTTTGTTACTTTGGCTGTCATCACGCCTAGCTACATTCTCCGAAAGGTTGAGCAGAGTTGTTACCTACAGTACACCCTCATTTCGCCAGTTATGTTTAAGTCCCATGTAATAGGGGGCGAGCTTATTGCCATCAACCGGGCACAAATCCAGACACCGGGCTGCTACTGAGAAATTCAAAACATTTTGCCCGACCTGAGAATCGAAACTAGGACCTCACGTTCAGCAGTAGTGCTCGCGACCACTAGACCAAAAGGCAGTAGTCGAGGTATTCTGGAAAATGCAGATTTTTTATTGTAGAGGAAACTGTACACTCGGATTGAATGTCATTTTAAGCAAAAGACTGCCATACAATATATTCTGTATACCTAGTACTCATACTATAGTTATATAATAATGAATTTCAATAAACTGACCCAACATTTGCATAAAAATATGTTACAAAACTTTACGTTCCGATTCGCAAACTATCATATCAGCGCGGCCTTCGCAAATTACGCGGCAGTTTGAGACGAAAACATTGCGACAAGAGAACAAACAGCAATCTTTTTAATATCTATAATAATGGCGTTGCAAAATTTTAATAACAACTTGCTCTTGGAAAGAGTAACTTGCACGAATTTAAGGCCCACGCGCTCAACATGACGCGACTCTAATAGAACAATTTTTATGAAAACTCCTTGGAAATTGATCTACTTGAGTGGTGCCGTATGCGGGAGCTTTTATAGACCCTTCGACTTGTGAGAACACTTGCGCATGGGCAAATGTGGAGACTATGTTTTTTTTTAAGCTATTGCATAGCTTTTCACCACTGCTCTCAAAACGGTGAAGGAAAACATCGAGAGGAAACCGGCATATCCTAGAACCGAAAATTCGAAGACATGTGACATCTACCAACCCGCACTGGGCCCGCGTGGTGGATTACGGCCCACTCCCTCTCACAGAGAGGAGGCCTGTGTCCCAGCAGTGGGAACATTAATAGGCTGATGATGATGATTGCATAGCTTTTATCGCAGGCTTTGAGCGCGGCGACCGAATCAAGAAATTCCGTAACGTAACGAAAATAAAACCTAACACCCCCCACTCCGCCTACCATGTAATGATGGTTCCCATGACAACGTGATGTTGTCATGGAGATTACAAATGCTATGCAATAGCTTTACCGCGGCAGTCCCCGAGTGCCACACGTTTTTTTTTTTTTCTTTCCTTTTCTTGTTTTTGCCCATTTCCACTAACATTAGATGACACCTAAATCATCATCATCTGCCTAGCCTTTTCCTAACTGAATAGGTACTAATATTTTACATAGAGCAACAGCCTATCTGACCTCTACAATCCAGTTACTGACTGGGTAATACGATACCCCTTGGTAAGACTGATTGTCAGACTTTCGGGCTTCTGACGACCCGTAACGACTGTCAAAGATCCACGAATGACAGCCGGGATCAACGGCTTAACATGTTTTCCGAGACACGGAGGGATCCGATATCTTCCTTTTTCGTATGGTTAGTGACTAACCTAGTGTCAGAGATTTTATGCCGCCCATAGACCTCTGACTTGGGAAGCCAAGTCACATACCATCGAGAAATATCTCTCAGGCAGGCCGGTTTCTTCACGATATTTTCCTTATATAATTATACAATACGCACATGAATCCGAAAAGTCAGAGGTGTCTTGGGTTCGAATTCGACAGTCCAACGATGGTCACACCACTAGGCTAGCACTGCTTGGCATTACATTCAATATCTAATGGATGGTCACCCATCCACAAACCGACCATGACAAGCGTCTCTTAGCGTTCGATCTACTCGAGCAGCTGTTTTGATTTAGCCACGAGCGCATCTAGTTTATTTCACCACAGTAGGTACTTTGATAATATAATTATATTATAAGACTTCAACTCAAAACTAAGTACCGAACCAATACCACAGTATAAATATGGACAGTATGGAAACTAAGCCTATTTGTGGAAATAATTACCAACGCTCCATTTTTAAAAAGATCGCGGCGACCACTCCTCTCGACGCGGCACCCGCACCTGACAGCACCGCGATAATCGCTTGGAGTCTCGTCAATGAGCGCGTCGCGTGAGTGAACCGTTTCGAACGTTTACTACGTAGTTTCTGTACTGTCCATATATATACTGTGGCAATTCCTTGGCCATTGGATATTTTCCACTTGAATTATTCTACGCGATACTGCAAAAAACGCTGCAATGTTTACCTCTCGGTCTAAGACTCTCAGGATGCTTGTATGCGTTATTTAGCCTCTGAATAGCACTTGAATTACGGTTAAAAGATTCCTCTCGGTTGGAACTTAGAATTCATTTATGCCATATATAGGAAAGTCGTGTTGGGTTTAAAGATAGGAACAGTTCACAGGTCGGTGGAACAGCACCTACGAACATTTTCCTCAATATTGTTTTGCATTTGCGGAATAGTAAACAGTAAGTTGCTACCTACGCTTTATGATTTAACCTATACTAATATGTTTCAACATAAAAGACAAAAAGAGAGCTAAAGATCTGAAGAAAATCACCAAACTAAAGGATGCTACCTTCCATACAAAAATATTGAAATGGAGATGGGCTGGTCACATGCTCCGCGATAGGCACAATAAGTGGTCTAAAGCTGTGACGGAATGGCAAATTAGAGATGGGTCGAAAAGAAGTAGAGGAAGAGAACGTAAACGCTGGGACGAGGACATAGTGGAGACAGCTGGTGCCCTATGGACTAGAGACACACGAGACCGTCATAAATGGAGGAGCCTGGGGGAGGCCTATGCGTCAAAGGACGCGCTGATCGACGAAGACACCGAAGTGCAATAGTTATGTTTGCTTAATTTATTTTATATTGTCATTAGTTTATCAGTAAATAAAGGCTTATATTATTATTTTATAATATGTTAAATAAAGCTGAAGAGTTTGTTTGAACGCGCTTATATCTGGAACTACCAGTCAGATTTGAAAAATATTTTTTTGCATTAAATAGACCAATTCTCGAGGAAGGTTATTTAACATTATGTTACAACCCTCAGGAGCCGAGAAAAACGAAAAATATCGGAAAGAACGCTAAGCAAAAATAAAGTAGGTAGTAGCACGGGCGGATGATGCGAAACGACCCGGTGCGTCGAGAGAAGTTTGAAAAAAGAACACAAAACATTCTTTGTTACATCTAAAAAATATATCAAGCTGTTCATATCCAAATCAATGATATCTTTTGAAATTCTTAATCGGATCAATTGAAAGAGGATTGTGTATAAACTTAATAACTTTTATCGTTCTATAATAATACCAGTATTGCTAAACAAAATTGACACCACAAAATGGCGACCTCGTAGCTGCATTCGATTTCATGATATTTACATATTTTGCATATTGTTGAAATTCGAAACTTGATTTGCAAAATTTAAATTCCTTAATTAATTTCAACATAAGCCGTTGTCATTTGAGAAGAATGTATTTTTAGATAAAGCTTTATTCAATGGTAGGTTAAGACTGAAATGTCAATACCAAAACCGGCAACCGGCAAAAATAAACTTGGATACATAAATTAAGTATAAAACGAAGACCGCGAACATAGAGAACATAAACACTTCCACCATACCGAAGATGCCGATCGTAAAATTCCAAAGTATCATTATAAAATAATTACCTACATTGATTAGCTTCATTACGACGCAAATCAGACGTACAATTACGGCAAAAAAAGTTATAAAAAAACGCAACACACGATGTAAAATGTAAAATGAGAAAATCGAATGAAGCGATGTCACTATTACATAAATATTAGACATTCATTCAAATGCGTATGCAAAACTACACATGCCCAGATAAGCGCAGGGACATCGTTGTAATGAGGCGTCAACTCGATTCGAGACTCGATATCAGTGCGAGACGATTTCTATCGACTCGACTCTATCGATAGCTCGTTACGGGAGTCAGTTAGGCATGACGGCGGTGAGTGCTCGTAAGGAAGGTGGGTCGCGCGCTTCAAAAAATTAAATTCGAATATAAAATTCAAATCGAATCCAAATAATAAACAAATGCTGGTTGGTTTCAGTCACGTTTTTAGGGTTTTGAGTTATTGAATCGAAGAGGATTTATTACAAAAAGAGATAACACTAAGCAACACTAATATTGAATACAACAAGAAGTTTAGTGCAAACAGACACACATGTGCATATTTTGGGAAGTGATATTTCAAAACGATTAAAAAACCTGAACAACATACACAATAAAAACACGAAATGCTCGAAACTTACCTAACCAAAAAGCCAAACATTTTTGATTTTATATCTGTAGCAAATGAAAAAATAACAATTGTGCATAAATAAACAATCTGTGACATTGACACTTACGAGCCGGATCTAACGAGTTCTTATCACACGATCTTATTGTACGACACAGACAAACAAGGTGGACCAGTAGGCCTTACCTTGCTCCTAAGGATAGAAAGCCAACTTTTTTAACGAGGTATCAATCAACGGCTTTCTATATGATTTCTATATTGTCTAAAGATAGAGTTGGCTTATCCATAATTCATTAAAAGTTCTAAAGAAAGATTGTTAGCATTTTTTCTAGATTTTACGTCATCGAAATATTTTGCCATAGCCTCTTATAAGGTAGCATTTGTGGGACCTAACATAACTATATCTGAAAGGAAACGTCTCAGGACTGTTGTAAATATGAACAGGCTTATCGAAGTAAAATTTAATGCAGTTTATGACTATAATAGCTCTTCAGGGTCTACTATACATTATGATTCACACTTTTCCACACAATCGGCTCAGTTATATACTCGGGAAATTATAATATAAAGGCTTTATTCCAACCACAAACTGGTTCCAATCACGATACATGAAAGAATACTTATACCTGTTATAAACATGGAAACCAGTTATTTAGGATTCAATTATCCTATTAATTTAGTTAGATTTGGTATCGTGAGAATAATGGCAGATATTTACCAAGCAGTCCATGAAATTGTGTTTTATTCTAGACACTTCTTCATGAGATGATCATTCCTTCCCTCGAAATCTAAAAACACCTAAGGAAAGTTCTTTAGATTTGCGACTGTTGCTTTCGTATGTTGATCATTTACTGCATAATCTGAAAATCATGTTTTACAAGGATTGAAAAATAATCATGAACTGCTTTAATTTCATGCTCTGATTGACGAAACTGGTCCGAAGCACATTAATTTGAAATATCTCATCAAACATATAACATACTTAATTTTTTTTTATCTAAATAAACCAGTTTTAAGTTGTATAGAGGCATAGATTACAAACGGAGGTTGAAATCTTAGCACCGGTCTAAATACAAACATGCAAGGTATATATCGTGAATCATCTTCAAAATCTTGGTCATCACACCAGAGAACCGTTCTGTGCCGGTTCGAAAACTCCATAAAAACTCATAACAGTATAACGGATGAATATTAAAAAGCCAATCGTATTGCAATTTGCCTATTGACGGAAACGAGACAGCTTGATAGCTTTTTGTACGAATGGTTGAAAATTGATTCGTATTAGAATGGCAATACGAAACATGATATTTTAAGGAATTATGCTTTTAGATTTCAAAGACTAGAATATACGTTACAGTTCAAAGTATAGGAGCATGTAATATTATTGGTTATCGTTACAAGGTTTAGTTGCACAAAGGATGCGGGTGATATCAATACGACCCCGGCCTAACAATAAACAAATGACATTGTAAAAACCGAGCCAAGAGGAAAACATCCAATGGAATCCCAACTTCAAATTTACTGCAGAAAACTAGGCCGTCGATGTACACATCTCAGGAGGTTTCCATTTAAGGAGTTATGAAACCAGGAGGAAAGAGATAAAATCTCAAGGAAAAGAATAATTCCGCACACAATTCGAGAAACTGGAAGTTGCCGATTAAAAACAACAAGACGGGGTCCTTGACTTTGTAACAAAGAACTTGCGTCATGCTGTTACAGAGATAACAATATAATTGCTGCAAGAAGTTTACTTTCACGGACATAAGCAGCTATCATACTCCGAACTAAGACTTTGCCAGTTTGCATGAATAATGACAGTTTAATGCAAAGCAACGGCATTAACAGTTTCAGTTTAAGATTGCACTTGGATATCAGACTAATAACTGATCGGTCACACTGAACGGACAACGACCTAACACGAAATCTAACAATTTTCCACTCGGAGAGGCATTTCGAAAACATCTGGCGTCTAGTTCGAGAAAAAACTTAACTGTGCTAGCTTATAAAGCTGTATCGAGTAAATAATAAGGTCTATTTTCATTTGAATAAATACAAAAGTAAAATTGTTGAAACATAGCTCTGGTTCGCTGATTCGTTAAAACGTTTGTATAACGAAATTGTTTAATACTGTTGGTGTACTTTCTGTTGCTTTTGTTATTTGCTTCGACACTTTTTTTATCGCCTATTATAATATAAATAGGCATGTCGTCTTTCGTTTTTATCAAATTCTTGTTTAATTTAATTGCATCAAGTGCTCACCAACTCTAGATTTTGAAACCAATTTGTGATGAACTGGAAACCTATTTTTCTTCATAGTTGATTTAAAATTGCACTTTATTTTCATTTATACATAAATTATGTTTTTTGATTACCATCGTAGAAAGTCAATGTATTGTGGATTCTATTAACTTGACTAGTACAGTCATTATTAAACATTGCTTGGTTGAATCTATTCGAACAGTTCTATTCACTGTTAATAACAGTGACGATACCTGCACCGAACCATGCAACTTCCTACTTCCAAAATCACACAGTAGTTCACAGTACATTCCCAATAATTCCTACTTCCAACCAAACATTAATATTCTCCAAATCTATGTCAGTCATAGAATTCAAAAAACTTCGTTCCTATATAATTTTTGCCAGTAACCGTGACGTTATGATCATATCGTTTTGTCCAACCATCAATATTATACAGAGTTGTAGATAGAGAGCTAACGGTATAATCAGTCACATCTGAATGAACGGGCACGGGTCTAGATTCCATCACGGGGAGACCTCGATACTTTTTTACTACAGTTTCTCTTTTAGCTGCATTATTAATGGTCTTTATTCCTCTGTTAATTAGGTATATATTTGTTTAACTTGGATCGTCTGTAGCTTTGTTCGATCCGTATTTGTTTGTAATCACTTTGATGCTTTCTTAATTAAATTTTCTACGTCATTTAGTTCTGAGGCTGGTGTTATTGTACCTTCTCTTTTATTAGAAATGGTGAATATTTTATTGGTTTCTTTTTCACTGTCTGCTGCAACTTTCAGGCTAACTTTAGTGTTTATTTAAACTTAACAAAATTAGCCAACACAATGTTTTGAAAACAAAACTTAACAAATTGAATATTCATAAACTTATTTCGTATCTTAATAGTCTTGCCATTTAATGGCGCAGTCTTTTGTCCATAACTCACGTATTTGTCGAGAAACTAGTTAATGATATCATCACACAGAATCGTGACTAAATATTAATCTTTATTTTCTATTATATTTCCTTGTACGAATTCAACCAGTATTTGTGTACTACAAAATTATCTAGCAAGTTCTGTAGCGTTTGCAACAACTGTGCCAGCTCCGAGATCAGTTTCGCAAATTTTATAAGTCATTAGGTGAATTTTGCACAATCTGTAACAGGAAAACGAAATCTGTTTTGCATGCTTTTTTATGATGTCAACGAAATGGGTTCAAGAACAGATCTTTGTGTGTTTATGTTATTCTACTTCACTTTGACCTGCATGCATATTATGTAGTTTGTTTTGTCATAGAATTAAGACCAATATGAATATTCTTCAGAATATATGTTTATGACAAAACCGTTATTGTATTTTCCGTTATCTCAGTCAACCCTTAGCTTCTTGACCGACAAATGTCAGTCACAACTAACAAAGAAAATAACACCATCAACTTAGCTGTAAACATACAACCTGCAATATGAAAATTTAACCAGTTTATATTGGACCCTCATCTGTTTATACGTTCCTCATTCCCAAAGTTCATGTTACAGTGGTGTGATAACGATAACAAGTTGGAATTATGTCAGGGCGATTATCGCTTGCGCAATATACACAACAACTAGTAGTAATGTCCCCTCAGTTCCCATGGGCGGTGTAAGCCATTATAGCTTTAATTGACTAACACCAACTGCTTGTACCCGCTTTTTAGTTTTGATTGGAGAAGGCAATTCCGTAGATTGCAGTCGTTAACTAAGTTTTGTGATAGCTTTAATTCGTTCTATTACTGGGTTGAAAACTGAACTGTTTTGCCGGAAAAGTTATGAATTTCCAAGTAGGACTATTACCGTTTTAAGTGGAAGATTGAAGGTTGAAACGGAAATTGAACAAAATTTTTCGACTTATATTTAATAAAGGCTATGGTCACATCACAGCCTCAGTTAATTAAATTCATCCATCTAAGGCTTTTTATAGTCTATGCTTAAAAGAACAAAAACTGTATCCTAAAGCCATTAACCAGCAAAAATTCCATTATAAAATCCATATAAAACGGCCATAACCGATGGAAACCGTTGCCGACATCGACTCAAGCGCAACACAAGTATCTCTCCTTGAATGTTCAAAGAAATCTGTCGTCTTGAACACGCGACGTTTTCTCGTTCCAAACATGTCTTAAGTAGGTGACACATGATGAATACCTCTACGAATAGATGAATGAGTGTAATTAGTATTTCCTGTAGTTTCGAAGTCTAGTTCACAATTTCCTTAAATTATGTGAGTAAAACAGCGGTAAAAAAAAAGTAAAAAAGTGGTAGCCCAGTGGTAACAGCCCCGACTTACGAGTTGTAATTTAATTTCATCACCACTGCTCTTAAAACGGTGAAGAAAAACATCGTGAGGAAACTGGCATGTCCTAGAACCAAAAAATCGAAGATATGTGATATCTACCAACGCGCACTGGGCCCGCGAGATAGATTACCACCCACTTCCTCTCACAGAGAGGAGGTCTGTGTCCCAGCAGTGGGAACATTATATGATGATTATGCTTATGCTAAGTTAAAGTTAGTGTGCGGTATAAATTTCAAAGTAACGGTTATTCAAATGAAAACAAGATGCAAAATAGACACCAGCGGATGAAGAAGGTTATTTAGAAATTCGTCTGCTGTCTGTTTCAAAGCAGGATTTAAAATAAATTCACTACTTTCCTTTCACCAGTCCTCCTAAACTTAGACGCAACAGACTCAAAAAGAGAAGTAGGTACTGCCTAGTCTTTTCCCAACTAAGTTGGGGTCGGCTTCCAGTCTGACCGGATGCAGCTGAATACAGGTATTTTACATGGAGCGACTACCTATCTGACCTCCACAACCCAGTTACTGGGTAATACGATACCCTTGGTAAGACTGGTTGTCAGATTTTCGAGCTTCTGACGGCCCGTAACGACTTTCAAAGATCCACAAATGACAGCCGAGACTAACGGCCCAACATGCTTTCCAAAACACGGAGGGGTTTCGGTTTATAAAGATGGTCGGTCACCCATCTACAGACCAACGACGGCAAGCCTAGCTTAACCTGATCGAAAAAAAATGACGCGGCACTAAGGTCACTCGAGCTTGAACAATGCACGTCAATATGATTGACATTTAACACCACTCCCTGTTCAGGGTCCTCAATCACTAAAATAAAGGTTGATATGTAAAGAAGTCATATTTAAGTAGTCAGTATGACGATAGATAAATGTGGGTATATCCAGCTAATCGTTGGTAGGCAGCTTTGCTGCAACATTACTAATGGCCAGTTCCTACATAATTTACGAACCGTTATTGGTTAAATACTCCTTGTATCTTTACCAATAATGAAGCAAAGACCTCATAACTTTGCATAGTAGACCCTCCGATATGGAAGTAGCTATCACAGGTAAAATTATCTTATGAATCTATTATAAATCCCAGTTTGGCAATAAAAAATGTTACCATTGGTATGTAAAACGATTTATTATTGTTAATAAGAACCCAGCATTACTAGGTAACATTTTACCACATCTTACGAGAAAAAAAGAAGAAAATAATTATTAATCCTTGGATAAACAAAAACAAAAAAGTGGCACTCCGGGAGTGCCGACAGAAGTGAAAACTTGAAAAAAAATCGGAATCAACGCGTTGATGTCTTTTATTCCACGGTGTCGGTAAATTGCGTTACGTTACGGTGTTGCGAAATCAATGGTTTAGTCCCATCTCAAAAATGCCCAACGCGCCTTAAGAAGTCTTCACTTCAAAAAAAGTCTGCTTTACTGAAACATGCAAGATACTTGTGATTCCTTTGAAAGAAAAGTAACCTATCTGACTTTTGACAACCCTACGCAAAACAAAGGTACTTCTTAACAACAACGCCTCCATAGACTCTTATAACAAAGCAATAAGATTCAAATTCGTATCAAAACACCTGTTAATGTTTATCAATCATAGTGACACAAGTGTTTTGTTGAACAATACACTAGTAAGTGTGTGCCAGTTACCTGTTTTTAAAAACACGCACTTAACCGGCAGTACATATTTATGACAATCAAATGGACGGCTTGAAATAACATTGAATCTAAATATTGCTACCTGTCTAAGTAAATAATGGATACTTTTGGAAATACAGTTTTTATTATTTAGGTAAGTATCGGCTACTTTAAACTATTTTAGATAAGTGCTATGGTTTGTTATAGATTTACAATTTCAAGTCAAAATGATTCCTTTTTCTATAAAGGCGATGCGACACCGGTAGAACAATTTCTGTGAAGTTTTCATAGAAATTGTTGGCAAGGCCCAACCCGTATTAGCTTGGTAGTGGAAGAAGCTCCTCTCCATAATCTTACCCACCACTTTTCTATTCGTTACCTTTTCTAAACCTAACAAAAAGAAATGGCTGAACTTTAAGCTGTTCTTAAGAGTCATCACTAACCGTATCGCGTGCAGGTCTGACGACTTAGTTATTTGCAAATGTATGATTTCATAGTAATTAGGTAGTAAGACGTTATTGTCCTCTTTTTTTAAATAGTTGATTCGTTGGTCCGTGACGTTAACATAGATATTAAATAAGAGCGTAATTAAGTCGTCATCGGTCATCGGCGGCGCCTTAATCTCGTACGAATACTTAGTTTATTTTTGTTTTTCTTTAAGTTAAAACTTCTTTGGGCGCGTTGGGCATTTTTGAGATGGGTCTAAACCATTGATTTCGCGACACACCAGCTTTTGACCATTAAAAAGACATCAATGCGTTGATTACCGCGGTGCGTGGAGTAAAAGACATCAACGCGTTGATTACGCGGCGTCAATTTGTCTTCGACTTCTGTCGGCACTCCCGAAGTGCTACAGATTTTTTTTTTTAAGTAGGACTTATTTTCACTAAAATATTTTAATAAATCCAACAGTGACAGCCCTAGTGGGAAAAAGTTAATTCAGAGTTTATGCGAAGCTTCATCAAAATCAATTAGTGGGACACAGTGGACGACAAAATTGTAAACATTCCACTTTGACCCACTGGTGCGACGGATTGGTGGGGCAAAGTGGAATAATCCCAAACAAGACTCAAAAGTTAAATGAGAGTTTACTACTGGTAAACTTCTGACTATCAAAAGTACTATTACAGCTATTGTTTTTAAGAACCAATACCGTAAAATCTGTAGTACGGCATTTCGATTTTCTAATAAACCGTTTAATTAAATTATAATCGAGTTTTATAGCTATTAAGGCGTCACCTAACGCATAAATCTTACAAGTTAAGGAAAGTAAAATCGAAGAAAATTAAGATTACTGCAAATTAGTTACACTCCCTAATCATTTCACTTTTCGACTTCGAAAATGACCAACCGTGAAATATGATTAACTTAATTACACAAAACACATAACTTGTATTTAATTTCTATATCAAAAAGCTAATAGACAGTCAAATTACATAGTATCATGTATTTGTAATTATGGGTAATCACAAAAACATGTTGCGTAGAAAGCCATATTCAATTATTACTTACACATTGACTTTCGACTTTTACTATGTCGTAACTTAAACTGTCGCGTATAGGCTTTATAAGATTGTTGGTAAGTTGACTTTAATATCTCATGAGGTCTGATCAGTTCGTGATTGTAGATTTGTAGCAGTGCAGCGTGCGCAGTTTGAGTAAAAAAAAACAAACTATGTTCTTAATGTTCCTTCGGCAAACCTCGTGTTTCGTCAGTCGTCGGTTTGCACTTGATGCAGACCGGACGCTCTCAATTGACTTGGAAGTATATAGAGTTGATAATACTCTTTTAACTTAATGTTATTTATTTTAAAATGGAAGGAAAGCTGCTAAAGTCGCAGGCACGAAAATAGTTTTACAGCTAATATATTTCACACGGAAATCAAATCAAAACAACAATAAAGTACTTAGTTCTGAATTCAAATTATTATACACGATAAATCTAATAATTGATGGACATGGAAATTAGCATTCGTTTGTATTCGGAAATCTGATGATACCCGAAGGATATTAAGAAAACAGAAATACTTATGCGGCCTACCTTAATGTCCTTTCTTTGGTATTGTTCGTCGAATCGTTGAGCTCTTTTAAAGACCATTTCAGACACCAATCTACATGGTCCTCACATGATCTGACCAAGATTGAGTCTGGACTTTAAAGGAGACTGTGACCTATGAGTTTGTTTCAACCTTTCTTTACAGAGTAGTCCAATAGGAAACACCGACTTCATCTAGTTTTTTGAAAATATGATTGACGAGTAAAAGTGTTTGTGCAAACCTACTTACAGAAATAAAATCAGTTATCATTTATTTACTTAACATTTTCTAAATCAAGTAATTGAAAATCAGGAACAATGTCTACGAAAAGCATTAAGAAAACATTACCTACCAATATACCTACATAGAAATTAGAATGCTTACTTTTTTTACAGCAAAGGAAACAATGAGTCACTAATGAAACAATTTAGGCGTCCAAGTTTTTTCTTCTTCAGTGTTCGACCATAATAGTGACGTCATAGAAAATGCAATTTGGCGGACGACGTGAAAGTCAAGTGAAAATTCATACTTTTCAGTTCATTTTCTTTAGGTTTTTGCTTAGTTCTTAAATATCTGCCGCATCATTAAAAAAACTCATTAACACTGCATTAATAACAACTTGTCACTTAATGACTTGTCAAGATGTCAACGGTTAATTTTTCTGCGAAAGTCTTGACACTCGGTTGTAAACGGGTAACTTAACGGTCGTAGGCAAAGGGCCAACTTGGTCACACCATTAACATCATTGTGTGGAAGAATTTACTAAACTAAGTAGTTTTGACGTACTTGCACGTGAAATCTAGTTTAAGAATAAATTATCGATTTAAAAGCCGATTTTAATAATTTAAATCCAAAAAAGAATTTATATCGATATGAATTAAATAAAATTTTAAAAAATGTTTATGTGGATTTTATGTATTTTATTTTTAGAATAGATACACGTTTAGTTTGTGCAGAATAAACAAATTTTCTTTCTTAACTATGAAAAAAAAAATATACCTACCAATGGCAAAGATTCATCCTTTACATTCATCCAACAACACTTTTTACATGAACAGCGTAACATTACAGTAATTCTAAATATACCATTCGTAAAAATACAATTCGTTGACAATTAAAGATCGAGGTTTACAATATTTTACTATGTTTTACCTAAAAAAGATAGAAAACATTGAAATGATGACCATGATGCCAGATAGAGTAAAACTGCATGCATTAAACATGAAAAATAAATAATTTCTAAACGCTTGAAGATTGCATCTATTATTAATTAAACTGATGCAATTAGAGTCGATGATTCTGTAGTTTTTTTTATAAGTCATTATTGTTTTTGCATAATTATGCGTGTATAGTATTGAATTGACTGTAATTATTACTTGAATATGTTTAAAAGCATGTAAGAAATCTAATACATGGTTGCAAAAGTTTTCGCTAGCATCCATGAATTTATCATGTCAATTGCTTTTCTTCTTATCCTAAAAACTCTATATATTCCTTCCATTTTGTCATATTAGATCTACGATATAGATACGATTACTCCTAGCCGTATCATCAAAGAATCGTTTTGCTGCGCCTCTAGGCCTATCGTATAACATATCCTTGATTTTCCACTTTCATTTTCCTCAAGTATCAAGAGGTTAGCTTTCATTAAGCTGAAGTTACTTAATAACACCTGCATAGGTCAAAAGTTTAAAAGTGTTGACATTAAGTATGAATAATAACTGTTCATAAACCAACTAGGTCATAATCATTAAGATTATTTTTAAGAAGTAGTTATTTTACACAACTAAATATAATGACACACAGTTTTTATTTCTGTTATTCCATAACCTACATAATATCTAGACATCAACCTACTTTTAATGTGACCCTTAGTCGGTCCTACTAAGGATAAACATAAATCAAGAGATATATCACTTTAATAAAAGTAAAGTCAATGTTGACATCACAGTAGTTTTGTCCATACAGGTATAAAGCCGACAACCGGTCGTACTTATTTCTTCAATACTAGGTCAGAGCATGTCCAAAAATGTTAAACTTGACGATGACTATATCAACATGGTAGCGTAGGTGGGACAGAAAAAGAACCAAGTCTAACGAATGCAATCCATTGCGCTGCATATTCAAATAGTCTGTTATCTAAACCTCGGCTGGTAGTAAATGAAATGGAAACACTAGGTGAATTCGTTTTTACTTTCGCAGTGGAAGCTCAAGTGCCACTTATAAAGCAGTGTTTCGACTCGAATGTACCACTTTGGCGAACAAGTGAATACATTAAATACACACGAGTGGACGATTTCGTGCTCATTACCTTGACTCGTATTTGAAAAGGAAAATCTTGTAGTTTTGTTACTTAATGACGAAAGCGTTGACAGTTCAGAATAATAATTTAGTAGGGAAGATGATAAAAGTGATTGAAAAAAGTAATGGAGGGAACCCATAATGAAGCTCCTTTCGATGCGGTTTTTGAACTTGACACATATTGATTTATAGCCCATCAAGCAGAATAAATATGCGAAGCGATAACATTCACCCTATTAAAGTAAGAAGGCATGTATGCAAACGCATAACTAACGACTGTCTCGCTCCATCTGCATCGTCCCTATCCGAGATAATCACCGCGAATGTGAACAGTCCCTACATTTCCCATGCTCTCTCCACTTTCTTAGCTTAGGTGTATGCAAAGTCAATACAACATGCTATCGAAGACGCGAGATAACAACGAAGTGACGATTCAATCTCCCGTTCCCTATAAGGTAAAGACTGACAAGATGAATGTGTCGACTCACCCAATCACGAGAAAGTAGGTTGTAAAACAGGAAAATATTACACACAACATTAACTCATCGAACAGCCGATAATTATCAATTTATTTTAAGAATCCTTCGATCACCGTCGCAAAAAGATTTTCCAAAATGCTTTGCACTTAAAACGCAAATGTTAATAGTTGTAACAAGGTCTCTGGGACATCGCGTAAGGCGCATAATTTCCATACAAATTACGGTCACTTTCGAAATTGTGCATTGAAATTCGGTTGTGCTAACAATTTTAAAACACCATTGTGTTCGGTTCGTTTGGGCCTTTGAAAAGCTTGGTGTTAGTTGTGATAGTCTTGGAGTGAAGTTGGCTTGGGTTGTGAAAACACAATCACAATAAGCTACGGGAAAATTGATACGTTGAATGACAATGAGATCAAAATAAACTTTGAACAATGAATTGTGGAAACAGCAAAGATGAAACAAACGTTTACAAAATTTCAATAAACCATTATTGATGCTCTCTGAATCACCAAGATCTATCAACACTTTTCTGTTAAAGAAATGCAGTATCCAAATCTAATAATAACCCAGCATGTCTGCGGCGAGACAGGAATTTTATTACAAAACTCAGAAGAACAAGAGAAATATAATAAACCATTGTCGTTGCATCACCTTCATTCAGTCACGATTCTATCTGGGCTGCCACTTACTTGCATTAATATGGAATTATGTTGAAGAACAAACCACAAGCCGGTTTTGACATATAAGACAATATTCTGTTATACATAGGAGATGATTGATTCAGTTATTGTAAAGAAATTTGAAATGAATTCGTAATTTTGATAAAGTTGGCGTAAAATTGTTAAATTAAGAAAGTCAAACCGTACTATACTTGGTATTATAACCATGAGAACCTCATTGCGAGTATGATCGATCAGTTTTAATAGAAATGACAATAATTGAATCTTAAGGTAATATTCAAATGTATTTCTTACCGTGAAATGGAATAAGATCTCGTCGTTGTAAATGGTAAATAAAAAACAGTTTCTTCTTAAACCTTTGGCTGTCGAAACGGTACATGTAGATATAACTGCACAGTAGAAAGCTTGACCGATCCAATAATTACCGGAACAAATTAATTATATAAATGTTTACTATATTCAATGTTAAACGATAGCCTGTCCCCGCTTTTGGTAAATATTCTAATAACTATTAGATTCGTGTAGTTATATTAATTAAAGTAATTGCTTGAGTTACTACTGGGCAAACTACCAAGAATATTAATTATAATTCTAGTTGTTTAATATATTACTTCAAATATCAATTAATTCAAAGGACAAGTTAGACAAAATGAGATCACTCCAACCTTTAAATAATTTAGTGACGTCATTTGGCACAACTTTAGAAAAGGTCTATCTAAGCTTGCTCTCTGTGGTAGTCATCAAGAACGTACTATAATTATATATCTGTTTGAAACACCACATTTTGTTCATAATGTCACATCAAACCAGTGTAGAATATAAATAAGCACTTTAGTATTAGCTGACCCCAGAACCGAGCAAAAGTCAAGGATGAAGCCTTAAAAGTAAAAGATATAATGTATGGAAATGTCAGTAGTATTAGTTATCTTTCATCGTCTGAGTTTGGTCAAAGCTGCGAGGCAAACGGGTCATTATAACGACAATAAAAAAATTTACATTAAAAAAATCTGTGACCGAGAACTAAGGTACCTCAAAATCACTAATATAAGAAGTGATCGGAGAATGAATAGATGACAAACAAGCTAATAGTCTGAAGACTAAAATTCAATGAAGAAAAACTATCAATGCTATCAACAGCAAAAATCAAAATGACGATCAAAACGTAGATAATTTTAAGTAGACGTTATCATCAAACTGCCTAGGAAGTAAACAAGGTTGCTATAGTAACGGATGTTATAAATACCCACATATTAGTAACATACATATTTATTTTGTCGAAACTTCCTTCGTGCGTAAATAGATAAAGAATACATTAGTGCAATATTCACATTCATATCAGATATTTCAACTAAGTATAATTATTTTATCAGGACTTTGAAACAAGAATTGTTATTTGAAATGATGTTCAAAATGTCGACATGTTAATGTTAACAAATAACATTATCATAATTTGTCTGCATATTAAGTTATTAATAAACAGAAAATCAAACAAGTACAGATAATGTAAAAAGAAACGCATTATAAAAGATTTGACTACCAAACAAACATTGAAACATATTTATTCAAAGGTACCAGGCATACATAAAATCGCAGAGATGCACGCTGAACTTCTTATAAAATAACATGGTAGTGAGAGGAAGGAAAGTGAATGATCGTGTGAAATTAATATGGACTGTCACACACACGATCACTTTATGATACAGATTTGAGCAGTAAAATGCAAAATCGATTTCAAAGAGTAAATTGAACGCTTTCCATCGTGCCTTAGAGGTTTTATTACTATTAGGGCTTATGTAGACAATTAACAATTCATCAGTGAAACTGTTACTTTGATGGTAGGGAGAAAATTTTTACAATATCTAGAGCTGATCTCTAATCGAAATCAATTATACACGGTTTCTTCAGAACTTGGGTGATTTTCATAAAGCCAATACAGCGATTTTACGACCTTTGGTAAGTAAGGAAGGGAATGATAAAAATATTCTTGCATAAAATCGAAAGGAAAACAACAATAGTACATAAATAAATAAATAAAAAACAAGGAGGTCGAGGGACTTTCCTTGATGCGCAAAGGTAACAATAATTTTATTGTGATTGGAGATTTTCCTTAACGCTGACCACAAGAGTATGTAACTTCAAGTAAGATGAACTTATGATTTCGTTTAAATAAAGTTTATTTTGTTCAATAGGTATACTTAAGTTATAGTAATACAATCTCGCGGGCACAGCTAATGTATGATCGCATATGGGCTGTTTTCCGACATCCACGCGGACCAAGTCGCGGGCAGATAGGCAAGAAGCTAATACGTTAAGTAATAAATGACAAACCTAGGATTTCAATAAACTATCATGCGTGAAACTACTGACTACAATAGTCTTGACATTATAACTCTTCATTTATTACAATAATTCGATGTAATTGTGTTGATAACCACTTCATTCAAGGCAATTCACACGTTTAGTGTCTTTGTCAAAGAAACAATTGAAAGTGAATATTTTTAACGACCACATTTTTAACAGACAATGACATTTATTTGTGTAGTTCCATCATTAGAGACAATAATCTTAAATTATGTAAGTCTTGTCACTGAAGTCTTGGGAATCACAAATTATGTGTGCATAAACTTTACATTATTGTTTGACTTTACGCTTAAGTAATGTTTACAGATAACGGAAGATAACAGACTGATAATATTTAAAGAGTTGCAAAAGCAATTCCACAGATAACCTAAAAAGATCTTCATTAACGTTTTCGTTAAATGTTAAAACTTGAAAACGGAACGTTTCCAAACTCTTACTTTAAGAAAAGTACCGAAACAATGATCAAGCCATTAGTTCCATCGGAAAGCAATTTAAAATTCGTATTGCACTACTTAAGACCCGTTTCGTTCGATTTTTAAAAAGCTGGTGCCGAAACTATTCCGTGACATGGAATATAAAAAATTCTATATTTGGAGGCGATTGCTGCATTCGCGCCAATAGGAGCGGTGAATGCGGTGCTGCGAGGTTGTTGCGAGGTCGTCACGAGGGCCGACGGACTGCACACTGGACGGATTTTAAACTTTTATAGAGCTCACGACTTGTCAGGTCCTGTTGTACCCAGTACTAAGACCTTGACTGCGCTAAGTGGTCGTCGATATTACTCATGCTATTTACAGCATTAACTTAATTGGTTTGACTCGAAAAGTAGATCATGATTAATTTCATTTAGATTGAAGATGATCGTGGAAAGAAAAGTTATTAGAATTAATTGGAAACCAAATGATTGTAGGCCGTGAAAAAGTTTTTCGCTCACTTTTCTAACACGCAACCCAATAAATCTGTTTAGATGAATAAATTATAACGAGTGCTATATTTCATTTTGAATTCTTAGCAACTAAAGACTATAAATTATACTACACAAAATCTATAATTATTAAGAATGACAAAAACTAAAGTATGTAGTCATAAATCATTTTAGAAGTTCTTCGATATTCGGTTTAAACTTTGATGATTTGTTGACATCAATGGGTAATGCAACGAAAAAACAGTAAGGTATTGAAGCTCTTAACATTTTTACCATCCAAGATGTTGTTGAACCTAATAAAGCATGTACCGTAAACTTTTCCATTGACAAAGATCAAAATAAGTCATTAGATGAAACTTACCTCAACGTAACTGCGTATGCAAAACAATGAAAAGTCTCCTTGTCTCAATTACATCGCCCTTTGCACAGTGGGCGGTAGGACCGGGCCGCCTTGTGCGACCGCTCTAGATGTCTACTCGAACATCCGAACGAGACCATTTAATTTTTATGGTAATTAAAAGTAGATTTACTACGACCTTTCAAGGCAAAAAACGTGTTCCACAAGGTACTATTTTGGGACCAGTACTAATTAATGAAAATTAATTTACTTAATTTTTGACACAAATAAAATAAATTGTACTAGTTTTGATAGAAAACCACGGATTAGTGATCAAATAGAAGCCACTGCAAAGTTTAAAACATGGAATCTAACATTTTTTGGAAACATAAAAAGTGTTTTAGTATGTGTAAATATTTAGTCAGTCTGGTTAAATGTCTGTCTACAATATTTTCAAAGATAATTTTAAAACATTTTAATCCGAGGACGTATAGCAGTCATTTAAAGTTATGTACACAGGTCCTATCTATAGTCTATACTTTCACTAACATTTAGACATACACAAAAAATAATTTTAACGTTATGTAAGACGATTAAAATATGGCGATTTTATAGAAAAGAACTTGTTACAACACAAAATTTAAAGCAAAAACCATCGTTAAATTATATAAGGTAAGGCAAGTTGTAAAAGCCAGCTAAAGTACTTTCCCTCAACAGCCTTTTACAACTCGATTAGCTACTGGTACATTAATCTTTTCTTTCACTCCTTATATTTTAGTGATACCTGACAGAGACCATGTACTTACATTAAGTTATCTGATTGAGAAGTTCTACAAAGAAGGAAGGGAAGGGGAAGACCAAAGAAACGATGGATGGACTGTGTGAAAGATGACATGGCTAGAAAGGAGGTGACTACCGAGATGAGGACTAATAAAGAAGTATGGAAGAAAAAGACATGTTGCGACGACCATAAATAAATTGGGTTAATTATGATTGAGAAGTTTCACATACCAAATTGCAGCATTAAGTTCCTGTTCTTTATCTATATAGTGTGAGTCTTTAATAATGTGCACATATCGAAATGGGGGAATCTATGCTTAATTTTATCGACGGATTTTTTTTTTAAATAAATAAAAAAAAATTAAAGTACATAATGGGCGTGGAAATGGGCGCGACTTACCGAGAAATTTTACGATTATTGTAAAAATGCATGAAAAAAAACGTGTGGCACTCGGGGACTGCCGCGACTTAAAGCTATTGCATAGCATTTGTAACCTCCATACTTCCTATTTGTCAACGTTACACTTGGAATGATGACGTGATGACATAAAACAAAAATTACGTTCCCATGACAACATCACGTTGTCATGGGAACCGTCATTACATGGTAGGCGGAGTGGGGGGTGTTAGGTTTTATTTTCGTTACGTTACGGAATTTCTTGATACGGTCGCCGCGCTCAAAGCCCGCGATAAAAGCTATGCAATAGCTTAAAAATACAGATTTTTGCTAAAAAAATAACACGTTTATTTTCAATTGAGTAGGAGGTAGTCTTTTTTTCACAATTTTATGAGGTTGCCTAATTACTTCCAATCATCATGGAGTTTGTTTCATCGCGATAGATCATTTAGTTTAAAAGTTACACCGTTTTGTTTAAAAAATCCATAAAAAATAAAAATTAATATTTCGATTTTTTTAAATATTTTTTCCGTCGATAAAATTAAGCATAGATTCCTTCATTTCGATATGTGCATATTATAAAAACTGACACTATATGATCAATAATTTATTAAAATTTAATGATTTGCGTGTACAAATGTATCAAATGACGAAATTTTAATATTTGTCTAATAACGCATTTGCATGCGTTACTTTTCCGAATAAACATAATATCAATTAATTAAAAAATACCAATTTAGGCATACTGACACGTGCCTATAGACACGAAAACAATAATATGTTAATTGTTAAAACGTGACGCAAATTTAATAACGAACAAACAAATCAGAAACATAAAACCGATTGCAGCTATCTAAACTAACGCAAGTAAAACAATATATCTATCAATGAAATGAGAGCTATAATTTACGTTCTTAACAGAATATATGGCGTTGAACTAACAATAGCGGAAAGCCGGAAACAGGAAACTGTTAAGTGTGAAGACACGGACACACGGGCGTACAGTCTGTCAAATAAATTCGCTACTAATCGTGGCAGTGTGTGACATAAGCCAAAGTAATTATGGGGTAATGATGTTGCATCAAATGCAACTTGACGTTATATAATTTTGGCAAGTTAATCTAAGATGTAATATGCAGTTATTGCAAGCTGTCTTGCTTTACTCAGGTCAGTGAAATCTGTGTATATATAAGTGCTTTAAACATATCGATTAAATTATTAGCATGTGACTATTAAAATTTGATTTGAATGCAAATGTATTCGTTGAGAATTCAATCCGCTGAAATATCGGAAACAAAATGAATTCGAGTTTGCGAAATAACCTTTTAAGATAATCTAGATTTTATTTTGAAATGAAACCAGTTTCCTATAAAACAGACCTGGAATAACAAGTTTCATTTCAAAAACTATTTTATTTAGTTCTTTAACGAATATGACCTCCGAAACTAAAGCTATAAAATTTTTAATCAGCTTCCTTTTTTTTTCACTTTATGCAATTTTATTGCATTTATAGTTAATACACCTACATTGTATAAGAAATAAGCTCTGGCATTTTAAAATGGACTCTTAAAATGTTATAGACAAACGTTCTTGACCTTTTTGCGATCATAAGTTTAAAGGCCACAATCATTTTGTTGAAATAAATCGCGCAGCTACTTATGAAACATAAAAGAAGTTAATTAAGTATCTTAAAATTTATTACAAAAACTTATTTTGCATTTGAAGTATTGGCTAAGTGCCATATGGAACTACCATGTTTAGCCTTGAATTTCTTTGCTCCAAGCTTAACATTCCTTAGATTTGATAAAATTTAAAACATGGAGATATCTCATGCTAACATTGTCGTCAAACAAAGTTAAATCCACAGAGGTGTTCTCGAAAATGAAAAAAGTAAACAACCAAGGTCAGAAAAAAGCTCAAAATATGTCCCGAGTTGGATTCTTATCAGCAGCAGGGTGCTTTTACAACCATCCCGTGTTTGCACTTTCAAAAACATCGGAGACCTTTGTTATGATAATGTGGCTTGTTTATACACCCTGATAAGTTGTTGAGTTTTATTCTTTACTTAGATACTATGAAGATTCATAGACATGCTAAGCATGCAGCTTTTTCCATATACAACTCGTTCTTATTAACCTTTTTGAATTTAAGTGCTGTTTCTTGTATATTGCCCGAGACTTTTGCTACTAAGTAACATATATTGCCTCATATAAAATTGTAAAATGTTTGTTATCATCATAACAATATAAACACCCGCATCTAGACGTTCATAAACGTTTGCAATCTTTAGAAAGTTCCAAGACAGCGCCATATATCTTTATAGTTGAATGAGTTTCTATAATATAATTTACTACTGAACGTTGTTCTACATTTAGACGTAAAATGTCATATTTAGCGCTAAATCTTCGTAGTTGGAACAAAGGTAACAAAATATTGTTTCCATGCTTTTATTGATAATTACCCTCATCTATCTCTTTAGCTTGGGGTTTTACGATCGTTCCAATCTTACCTTGTTCTGAACAGTAAGTTTTGTTTTGTGGAACATATGGATAAACAGTTTAGTATATATACAATTGACACTTGGGTCTTCTATGTCCATTATTTTAAATTTATAACCTAGATGATTGACGAGTTGATGATACAATACCAAATATTGAAAACTTTTGGATTCAAAAGATGGCAGTGATCTGTGTAGTTGTGCACAACAATGAAATTCTAAACTTTTTGAGATAGACGAGTTTGACGCACTTAGCAATACAAATTAAATCTGAAGAAATTAAAGTAGTGTTTGGAAAGTTTTTTAATTTTGTAGAACTTTAAAGGGTCCCTGAAACGATCAATTGCAATTGTCAATATTTACGTGATTGATAAACATTGATGAGAAATTGAATTGAGAAAAGTTGGACAGTAATGCTCTCATTTACAACACGTTTTAAAACTTGAATGGCGTCATACGCTGACACCACCGCAGAGTTGCGCAGTGCAAACCAAGTTTTTGGACAAAATAAGAGATGTCAAAAAACGAAATTGGAACTGCTGATGTAATGCGGGATCTAGTTTTTTTTTTTTTGTGGTCGTTTCTTTGGTGTGCTTAAATCAAGACCAATAAAAACTGTTGCAATGGATCGGTTTACTGAATAAACTATGTTACCAACTTTCGCAAAGTTTCAAACCAGACAAAACAATTTATTTCACCGACGACGATCAGATGGTGACTTACGCAAAGAATAATTAAACAGATATAAACAAATCGGTCGTCGTCCACTGTTTACTAAAGAGACATACAAAGCTCGTTTCGAAGGTAAATTTATTCTAAACAGAAGCTTTGGCCACGAGTGCCGCACGTTAAGATGAGTCAGAGACCTTTTCACCCGGCGGCCATTGTTTATTCTGGACTCAAACACGTCCTTACGTTTTCCCTCACATTTTCGTTGGTAACTTTAAAAAAAAAGTCTAAACGCTCGCTTTGAATATTCATAACCCCTTTTATGAATTATGAATGTTTTAGAATATATAATTTCTCGCTCTTTACTGGAGTCGTGACTTTGTATAGAAACTTGTTTCTGTTGAATATTTCACTATTGTTGTTTTCAAATTCTCCAATTCGTTAAGAGCGCTGGAGATTATTAAAACGACGCCAGGAGGCAATCAATCATACTAAACTTTAGTTTTTATTTGAGAACTCTCCATCTTTTATGAATCTAAAAACTTAACGTCTAATGATCTCCTAAAATATGATTGCTAATTTTTAACGAACATGATTCTTACAAGAAAGCTTTCTCCGCCACCGTTAAAGTTATACAATACGCATAACTGTAAACATCCGTTCTTACCTCTGCTTAGGCAAGTCCGTTAAAATTCCGGCACACTGCTTTTAAGATACACTAACACTTATTGGATTTTAGCGAGTCGATCGAGCGTCGGATCCCCGCACCGTTATTCACGTCATATGTGTGTCAAATAACGAGAAAAATTCTCACAATCTCCGTGGGCACTTTATGTAGGGGCAGCGGAACACAATCACTAGCACAAAGGTTTAATTCACAAGATCACTGTAATGTGGGTATATTTGGGTGGTTGGTGCAGGGAGTGCACAGTGTGTTGCGCGCGCGGCGTTGCGCGTCGGGTCGTTTTCGCGCGTACTGGGTCAGCGCAAGCGTCGTTCGTGCGCCCGCCTCTCACTCGCGTCGGCGACTGGCGCTCGCCGCCTTCACCTTCGCCGCGCTCGCCCGTTTCGCAACCTCAGCGGTTTCCTTGCAGATATCTTGTTGCATGGCAACTGTTGAAAACGATGTGACGCCGCAATAACAAACTGAATTTCGAACATATCGATTCTTTTCCAATCTTTTTTTGCATCTCGACTTCTCGAGTGATGTTTCCCAGTGTAAACTTGTATGTTTACGCGCATTGTTTTGGGCGGTAAACAGGTTGAGGCAAAATGTAAACAAACAACTATCGTTTGTCTGATGCTTGACAATTTACATTGTTTTGCAAAACAATTCAGTCATGCACATTCACACTGAACGCAGCGTTCTATTTGATCGAATTCATTTAACAATCGATGAAAGGTGCATTCAAAAGTTGACCGAGCTTAAAGAGTCTTGTCCGAGAATCGAACCCGGAACTAGAGAGTGCAGACAGATGCACAGGTCGAACCAAGTCAAACTGGTTGCATTGCTCTTGATCTTAACAAAGCCTAGCCTTTCAAAACAAGTATTGGAATACCTAATGGTATTGAATAAAATTTTACAAGAGAATTGAACCGAACGTGACCGAGCGCCTGAACGTGAACTTTCTATCGATAACGAATCGATTATTGTTACAATTCTATGAAATAGCACATATCGATGTGTGGTGAAACGCTGATAAAATCGATACTGTATTAACAATTTACATAAGTGTCACAATTATGATGTATTGGGCTTTTGTTTCGATTGTATTCGGTGACGAATAGGCGTTGATATCTTTTGGTCGGCGGTTGCGTGTGGCTCTAGTTGGTGTACTTAGTTATCGGAACTAAGTCACTTTCTGTTCTATTTCTAAATGATTTTCGATTTATCTTCATGTTTAAGTAAGTATTAGTAATCAATGATTCGGATTTAGTAAAATATAATTATCTATGAATTATTCCCTTCATATGAACTTAATTTTAGTGTTACTAGCTGCACCCCGCGGTTTCACCCGCATAAGTCTCGGTCCCGTAGGAATATCGTGATAACAAGTATCTTATGTCCTAATCCAGGTCATGGTCTACTCATGTTCAAAATTTCATCGAAATCTGTTTAGACGTTTTAGCGTGAAAGCGTAACAAACAAACTCACTTTCGCATTTCGTCGCTCGGCATCCAAAACCGCGAATGTGACATTTTTTACGAAATCCAGATTTTTGTTTTATTTCATTCCACACGTTCAAATAAGTGATCCTGCATTTAAAACGGATTGTCGTAAAAAAATCGAATATAATATTAGTTAGGAGTCCATCCAACATAATTATTATTATTTTATTCCAACTCCAGCTATTTAATTTGATGATTTTATAGACAGTTACTTACACCATTGTTGATTCAATGAGCTATTTTTGCTATTTAATTTATGGAATATTCATAGACAAAATACCTACCATAAAAATCTTCTCATCATCCTAATATCATTACCATAACCCATCTCTCTTACGCAAACACTACTGTAGGTACTGTCCACATCAAATGATTACCCGAGTTGTCATCAAGCACAACTTTCAGTAAATAATGTACCTACGGTCAACCGCACGAAAAGTACAATTGAACTACGAATATCGCCCTTACTTACTTAATAAATAAAGTACCGAGGCGACCGAGCTCTATAGAGAATGGTCATTTAATAATATAGGATAGTTCATACCAATTCCATACTGCCATAATAGTAGGTACTTACTAATACGGTAGTTGACTAGGTAAAAAAAAGAAATTATGTTTAGTCCGTCTTTCAGATAATAAAAAAATGTTAGACACGTATTTTTTGCTTTATCATATTAATCAAAAATAACTTATAAAACACGCATTAAAGTTGGGAAGTGGGGGCTCGCTACGTCACAACGCAGTATTAAATCTAGCAAGGCGTGACGTCATGCCACATTTTAACTTAATGTATCGCCGTAATCTTTTGAAAGTGGTGGCACTCCGGGAGTGCCGACAGAAGTGAAAACTTGAACAAAATCGCCTTGATGGAAGAAAAATACTTGTATAGAATATTGGTCCGTAACCTATAAAGAGCACAATCGCTTTTACAAAAAAAAAATCCGAAACCTTTAAAGTAAAATTACTTGTATAGAACATTGATACATAACGTAATATAAATAAAGAGCACAATCGCGTTTACAAAAATGAGGTGTTGTCATGGTGTCGCGAAATCAATGGTTTAGTCCTATCTAAAAAATGGCCAACGCGCCTAAAGAAGTTTTCACTTCATAAAAATTTTGTACACAGGCCTATTCCATGCTGCCATGATCATTATTCTAATGTCAATAATGTCATGTCATTATTCATTATATTGTTCTAAACTTTGGGCGACCGAGGTCAGCTCGGGTGAAAATACGGAGAAAACTAATTTTTACAGATATGATGACCTAGCTAGATCGATTTTTCGCCCCCGTAAGCCCCTATATTGCAACTTTCATCGAAATCGTTAGAGCCGATTTCGAGAACGTGAGTAGATACAAATATATATAGAAGCAAATATAAATACATACTAATATTGCTCGTTTAATAGTATAGAATACATTTCGCCGTCCCCGGCAAATTAAATCGTAATCGTACAAACAAAATTTTACAAGAAAAATAAAAAACTGTTTTTTGTGAATATCGTAAAAAGATATTCACAAAAACAGTTTTTTATTTTTCTTGTAAAATGGAATTGTTCAACTACCAAAAGAAAAGTGACTTTTATATTAATTACGATACACCTCAAAATCTCGTAACTTCTGAAATAACCATAGGAAATGAATGAAAAAAAAAAATTGACAGAGTGTTATCGGACTTCTAAATATCGAATATGCAATAAAGTTTAAACTATCGTAATAGCATATTACCATTTTATTCGCCGGGAACGGCGATTTGTAACAATTTACTTCCAAACTATCTTAATGGTATTTACAAAACATTATGACTTCATCAACACACTTATTAGCAGGTACATTGTTACTGGCTTAAATAGTGCAAGATAGGAAAATTCAGTTTTTTAGCAATGAGACCTAGGAAACTGTTGGACCTAGCATGCACTCGGTACCAAAGAGATGCTGCACGCTTGCGCCTGATTGCAGCCGAGCCAGCAGTTTGCACATCCGCGAACATACCCGAGGCAATACCATAGTATAAAGAGAGGTAGTAAGCTATGTTATGGTGTACATAATAAAGAATATTCTATCTATTCTATCTATCTATCTTCATACAAACGCACCGCACGCGGCTTGTATGCACACGCACACTTAACAAAATCTCGACAGGTTTCTCACGAGAAATGGGTCGAGATTTTGTTAAATGTGCATGCGGCGATGCATAGATACTATGGCCCACACATACAAGCCGCGCGCGGTGCGTTTGTATGAAGATAGCTTACTTCCTCTCTTTATACTATGGTATTGCCTCGGGTATGGGTTGGTAGCCCCAACCGCATCCTGAATGCACGGCTTCGAAATATACACGCTGTCAAAGTCAAATTGTGACCATGGACGTGCAGTTGACTGTACGAGATAATAAGACGAATACTTATCTGACCTTACAGCGGATGTTACATTAGACAGAAAATTATACCCTTGGTCAGTGGTTGAGATTTAAATAAGTGTTTTATGTAACAGTTATGTGTTTTGTTTGTTAGTTTGAAAAACGAGAGATGGTTGTTGCTATATATTTTTGTCTAAGTCATAAACCTCCTGAATTTAAGTAAGGTTTTTAGTTTAATACCAAATCCTAACTAATATTATAAATGCGAAAGTGAGTGTGTTTGTTTGTTACGCTTTTACGCTTAAACGCCTAAACGGATTCAGATGAAATTTGGCACATAGGTAGACTATGACCTGGGTTAGGATATAAAATACTTTTTATCTCGATACTCTCACGGGATCGAGACTTATGTGGGTGAAACCGCGGGGCGCAGCTAGTATGTAATACGTATGTGTTTTATTTGGACCATTTTCTATTTTACTAAGTACCTGGTACTTGTTGATAGTCCTACACTGTCTAGGAGGACAGTTTAGGACTTATTAACACTGTAATTTGAAAATATTGTAGAAACCATTTATTTTGAAAAGAGTAACCGTGGAGTTTCTTGCCGGCTCTTCTCCATTGGAAGCGACCAATTGGAACCGTGCACCTAGCTTCTGACGTTTCATAAGTGCCCTTGTAGGTTTATGTGAAATAAAATATTTTGAATTTTGTTTTTTTTTTTTTTTAATTTTGTCACAATTTGAAAAACGAGAGGTTGCTTCTGTAAATTCTTGTCTAAGTCATAATTATCCTAAGCCAGAAGATACATTATTTTTTAATTAGAGTTGTAGTTCCTTAAAAACTCACATCACACAACACTAGGGTAGATAAATTAACTTACCTACTGTAATTTTAATTCTGTTCAAATATTTAACTCTCATCTCAGCTCCTATATCATCTACCTAGCCTTTTCTTAACTATGTTGGGGTCGGCTTCCAGTCTAACCGGATGCGGCTGAATACCAGTATTTTACATGGAGCGGCTGCCTATCTGACATCCACAACCCAGTAACTGGGTAATACGATACTCCTTGGTAAGACTGGTTGTCAGACTTTCGGGCTTCTGACGACCCGTAACGACTGTCAAAGATCCACGAATGACAGCCGGGACCAACGGCTTAACGTGCTTCCGAGGCACAGGGGTTCTTGGTATGTCAATGGTGGTCACCCATCCATGGACCAACCGCGACAAGCGTAACTTAACCTGATCGACCCGTGCGGCTGTTATTACTTAACCACAAGCCTCGCATCATTATCTCAGCTCCTACATTGTAACTAAATTAGAAATTCCCTTTAAAACATTTTATTAAGTCAAGCAGCCATTTACAAAGTAAAATTAAACTACCCACTAGAAACATTTGAATCCAAATCACACGTAACTGGTTCTTTAATAGGATTATAACTATTTACTTTATTGGTAATGTGTTTAACACTTTATTCCATTACTTTCAATGAAATGCTTTTATTACAGGTTAGACCAGACCTTAATAAATTCATTTATAGACACCATGATTCTCACGGACTCAGCCCTTATTTTATTTTCTAAGGCCCACTTCCACCACAAATCACTAAATTACTTACGTTTAACCCTAAATATATTTAAAACTAACTGACCCCGACAGACATTATCCCGTCAAAATTTTAATATGGTCTTGGGTTCTTACAAAAATCCCATAGAAAAAAGCACTTTCAGTTTTTCCCGGATTTTCCAATTTTCATTTCCCTAAAACCTTAAGTAAAACCCTAACCCTAGAAATAGCCAAATCGGTCCAGTCGTTCTCAAGTGATGCGTTTACAAACGAACAGCATTTCAGTTCTATTTTTTTAAATAGGTTAACAGCAACAGAATGATCTTTTTGTGGTGCAAGCGACCCTAAACATCACTTCGCAATTTGAAAACATCACTTCGAAATTAGAACGTTGTGAATCCGCCATCTTTTAATTTAATTTAAAAACAAAATGAATTCAGTTTCGAATATTGTGTGTGGTCATTTCAATGAGGTCGGAAATGACAGCGTTGCAATTGCACCACGGTTGCAAAGAGCAAAACGGAGGCAATAATAACATTATAATGCATTTCAAAGATAATTGAATTGGTTTGAAATTAATTGGTTGCTAAAGCTGAACTCCCCCAATAGGAATTGAGAAATATTTGTTGTAACGATTGTCACAGCGAGCGGAGTCATAGGTCGTTTGTTTAACCTGACTAGTACTGAATTACTTTCTAAGTGCATTAGTGCCTGAACAGCCAATAAACTTCATTTTCAATGCATTGTTGTTACGCTATCGCAACTATTGTGTCATTGCACAACATGGAAGCACGGTGAGTAAAATAATAGAAAATTAGATAACGCCATATTTAGGTTTCGAAACCTTAATGTAAGTACTACTACTAAATGAAGAGATCCGCAGGAGAACCAAGGTAACCGACATAGCCCGAAGAATTGCCAAACTTAAGTGATAATGGGCAGGGCACATTGCTCGCAGAACGGATGGCCGATGGGGCCGAAAGGTTCTGGAGTGGCGATCGCGTACCGGAAGACGTAGCGTTGGAAGGCCTCCCACAAGTTGGACAGATGACCTTGTGAAAGCCGCAGGAATCCGCTGGATGCGGAAAGCACAGAATCGGTCGAAGTGGAGGTGCTTGGGGGAGGCCTATGTCCAGCAGTGGACGTCTTTCGGCTGAAATGATGATGATGATGAAGTGAACTACTAGAAGAGTGAAAGAACACTATCTTTCCACTTCGTCATATAGTTGCATAGTTATTATATTATAGAGATATTTACTATAGAGGTATGTACGTAAGTATATGCTGAAAAAAGTGACATTCTATGCCACAAAAAGCGAACATAACAATAGTCATTTTTAATCTGTTAAAAACAGGGAAAGAAAATTAGAAAATTGTACTGAATTTCATTCATCCTCTGGGGGGAGAATGTGATTTAAATTTGGAATACTTACCGAAATTTATACTGAACTACATCTGTGTTTACACCATTGAGTTTGTATATAAAGCATTATACATCTTTTTGAAAAAGGAATACGCATTTATTATGCAGTGATGATTAAATAAAATTACGAAAACCGACGAGGCCGTATGAGCTTGATGCCTTTGCTTTTCCGACAAAAAAATATTAGTCTAGGAATTTGCCGCGTTTTTGTTTTCTTCAAATACATAAACGTTAAGTTTATTTTAATTTATTTTTATAAATAAGTTAATGTTCTAAAAATACGTTACGATGTTAAATCAAAGCGACAGTGACAGTGAATTGTCGGATTCCATCAGTGCAAATGCTGCCGCAATTATAAATAATTTGCTTCCAACAAAATCCAAGAAAAATTATTTAATAACGAATGAAGAATTTTCAACGTGGAGAAGTGCGAAAGGCCTATTAATTTCAGAATCAGTACTTTTTGTCTATTTTGATTATTTATCCAAGACAAAGAATACTACACGAGAATACACTTTGGTGCATATACCTATTCAAAACTGAAAGCTCAAACACAGCATTGAAATAAATAGATTCACGAAATTACTGGCTTTTTTAAAAAGAAAATCAGAAGGGCATTGCGCAAAGAAGTCTAAAATTTTTAGTACTCAAAATGTGGAAAAATTTCTTAGTGAAGCTCCTGACGAAATTTTTCTGGCCACAAAAGTAAGTATACATTATTTAACTATGAATATTTCGTATCTTAGTAATGGTAATTATTCTATATATTTACCTGTTTTTTATCTTTGTTATAGGTGGCCTTAATTTTTGGACTCAATGGTGCTTGCCGCGGATGTGAACTTGTAAACTTAAAGGTGGAGGACGTTGAAAATCATTCCAATGAGTTACTGCTGATTAATGTAAAGGAAACTAAGACAAAGAAAAATCGGTCATAAATTGTACAAGGACAATATACTAAAATCATTCATAAATACCAAGCATTACGTCCCACCAACATGGAAAACAATAGATTTTTATAAACTATCGGAATGGGAAATGTACTCGACAAGCCATCGGCAAAAATAAAATTAGCAATATGCCAAACGAAATTGATAAATATTTAAAACTTAAAGATGTTGAACTCTACACCGGTCACTGCTTTAGAAGAACTTCGACGACTTTCTTGGCGGATTCAGGGGCGGACAATACGTCAATAAAAAGACACGGTGGTTGGAGCTCTGATAGAGTAGCTGAGGGTTATATCGAAAGCTCAATGGCGAATAAAACCATATTAAGCAGTCAAATTAACAAAAATATAAAACTTAATCCATCAGAGCCACAACCATCAACTTCCGGCATTCTTATCTTCGTCCGTAACTCACGATGCACCACCACCACTATCTCCGACGTATACTATCTACAATGAAACGCAAGTTCCTCAGACGCAAGAACAGAGAAATACTCAAATCAACTCATCAATAATAAATGTACCAAACAAAAATGTAACTCTCTCTGTCAATAATTGGACCAATGTTTCGAATGTTAACTTTTACTTTTAATTGTCATTATTTTTAATAAATGCTTATCTCATATTATTATTGTGTTAATTTTTTCGCAAATGGTACGAACAGTAGAGTATTTTCCTCGGTGATAAAGCTGTCTTAGTCTTGGATGAACTTAAATCCCTCGGTACACTCGCGATTTAAATCGTCACCCGCGACAGAAGACACTGCTTTGTCCCCTTGGTTAATAATCTACTATTATTGTATGTTTATTTTTAAATTAGAGAATTGTATTTTTTTCTTCCTTGATTGATGTTTTTTTTTTTTGTTTTCTCTTCTACCGTTGTCTACATCTCTTTTTATATACTTTCCTGTCGCAGGTATGCTGGAAGAAATTTCTTTAGAAATAAGCATTGCCTTTGTACGTATTTTTCTGTTCCTTTCTTCTTGTCTGTTTATATGTGTGTGCATAAATGGTTAAATAAATAAACCTTCCGAAGTATGTGCAGTAGTAAAGGCAGTAATAACAGCCTTCATAACACCCTCTTTTATATTTATAACAACACTAGCTTCTGCCCGCGATTTCGTCCACGTGAAATTTCTTGTTTCCCCCCCCCCCCCCCCTTCCTACCCGCCCCGTCGCATCGCATCGCCCGCTTGCGCTATTACTTTGTTTTCCCTAAGCGTTCTTACTGACTTTTTATTTTTGCACGGCTCCTTAGCGTCCTAGCGTGATGTTGCCTAAGCCTTCCTTAAAAATTGGGCTATGAAATGCAAAAAGATTTTTAAAATCCGTCTTGTAGTTCCAGAGATAAGCGTCTTCAAACAAACACACACGAAAAAAACTTCAGCTTCATTATTACTATAGAGCCTGGGTTCCGAACCTGGGGGTAATTACGCCCGCGGGGGTAAATCTGCTATTCTGTGGGGGTGACAAAGAACCTAATAATTAAGACCTAATCTGGTGGAACCAAAGCTGGTGCCGAATATACTGTTAATAGCTAACAGAGCCTGTATTGTTTGTATTGATAACATTTTTTAATAATTTATTTATCTTTTGTATAGATTCTTTTCTATTTTGTAAATATGAGAACGCTGTAGGCTTAGTGGATTGTAGACCTGTTGACCATTTTCTAATTTGTTTAGTACTTGGTACTTATTGAAAGACCTACACTGTCCTCCCATACCTAGTAACACTGTTATTTGAAAGTATTGTAAAAGCCAATTATCTTTAGAAGAGTAACCGTGGAGTTTCTTGCCGGCTCTTCTCCATAGGAAACGACCAATTGGAACCGTGCACCTAGCTTCTGACGTTTCATAAGTGCCCATGTAGGTTTATGTGAAATAAAATAATTTGAATAAGTATTCCATAAAGACCAAGCCTCGCTACAACTTACATAAACAGTAGAAAACGCAGTAAATTATATTTAGATGAGTAACAATTATTGAGACATTAGAATCGGAAACGTGATGAAATAATAAACATGATAGTAACAATCTCTGATAACACGCCATAGAAACAGTCACGCAAAGGCAATTCAAGAAACCTCGTTACCCTCCAATTATGAACGTAGATGAATATTATGATAAATGAGTGAGATTTCACTTTATCGTAAACAGTCAAAGATATAAATATGTCTTGATCTTGATAGACAGTCAAAGCTGTGAACTCGTCGAAAAAAATAGCGTCCAACTGTTGGCCGCTCAATGCACGCAAACTAGAAAAGCATAATGACGTGGCGCAAGTGTAAGACGTAGCTGTCACGTACAACAGCATAAGGCTAAGCGTATGCTGAGACGCAGGTGACGTAGCACAGCACAGTACAGATTTTGCACGGTAGGGCAGGCGAGGCAGATATAGCCCGCAAGCGTATGCTGCGACGCAGCTACACAGACACATTCGCGTCCTAGCTAGTACAAACAATCTGTCATTGAAACAAAATTATGAATCAGTGGTTAAAACCAAGTGACGATCTGCACGCGTCGCGCAGAAATCTGTGCCGGCTCTACAACGAGACGCAGAGCAGGTCAGACATATGTCTGCGTCGCAAGTGCCGCACCGCAGCGTACGCAGCTGTCAGTACGTTCATGCATTACAAAATCTGCTCTGCCCTGCGCTGCGTGGACCTGCGTCACCTGCGTCTCAGCATACTCTTAACATAATAAAGTTAGCTTGTTTGTTTTAGCACAGATGATTTACTCCGCAAAATCGTTTAAATAAAAAGCGACTTGCTACGACACAATAAAGTGCAATTCAGGTCGCACAGCACTAATTACAAATATATGTGTTAACCTAGAAGTTGCCTCTCTTTCTATCGCGTAACTCATATCTTCTGACCACGTTACACTCACTGAATTGGCCCGACAAGACGAGCCCGCCGCGTATTTGCAGCTTCATACCTAAAATGCGGACTGAACCATTTGTACTATTTCTGTGGTTTTAGTTCTTTTGCAGCGCGACACTCTATCTAGACATATAAAATAATCAAAGTAAGCAGCCTAGCCCTTTCCCGCTACGAAACATAAATCATAACTTCACACCTATATCCCCAAAAGGGTTAAGCAGAGTTGTATCTACAGTACCTACACCAGCATTCCGCCAGCTACGTTTAAAGGATCCCCGAAACGGTCAATTGTAACTGTCAATTTTTACGTAATTGATACACATTGATGCGCAAATTGATCGTCTACCAAATGCAATTGATGCACTTGACAATATTTCTACAATATTGTAATTGATCAATAAATCATTGCAACTGAGCATGTCGGGGAACCTTAAGTCAAAAATTTCGTAATTCTAGGTCAACGGGAACTACCATATAGGTTTTCGACCCGAAACCGGTGGACGGTGGACGTAGAATTGTCAATTTTGGTTCACAAGTAAAGGGAAAATTCTGAAAAATAAGGTATCACAAGTTAAATTTGCCCCTATATTTTTATCGTGTTGACTCAGGACCTTGATTTTTATACACCTAATAAGGACTATAAGACTTCAGTTCAACTTGCAAGGTCCACCCGTTCCTGAGAAAATCGGCGGTGACACACGGACAGACGAACAGACGGACAAGAGAGTGATCTTATAAGGGTTCTGTTTTTTTACCATTTGAGGTACGGAACCCTAAAAACAAAGTAACATTAAAATAAAAGCAGAAAATCCTATACGAAGCCAAAAGTCTCCAAGAAGAAAATGAAGAAGACGAAAACAACAAAGATGGTAATGACTGTCATAGAAATTATAGTATCTATCGTGCATTACTCTAAGCTAATTAAGAAGTGCATCATTATACTAATACTTCATTTCTGGCTCACTTTCCTATAACAAGCATTTGACTGCAACGATGTTCGCGTGATCTATTTGATTTACAACCCCGTTTTCCTGAGTGAACTATTTTCCATTGACCTCTGAACTAATTTCAAGTTCAGCCGCTGCGTGATTGAGTTCCAAACATTCATTCAAACTTCCGCATTCATGTTGATTTATTTTAATGTCACAGTCAATCTACATATTTTTGTGGAGAAACAATCATTTAGTGCTATCCAATTGTACCAATTTATTATTGTTAAAATCCGCGCAAGACTGTCTTTCAAAATATTTACATAAAATCACTCAGCAGTCAACGATCCTTTTTTGATCATTTAAAATCTGATGATCATGATCTGACCAAGATTATGTCTGGAATTTAAAAGAGTCTGCGACCTCTGAGTTTGTTTCGGCCTTTCTTCTCAGAGTAGTCAGATAGGAAACGCCGACCTCATCTAATATTAAAATATGATTGACGTGTAAAAGTGTTTGTACAAACCTACTTACAGAAATAAAATCATTTATCATTTATCATAAAACCTCTCCCCCACAGGCGCGTTTTTATCGGTCGATAATAAGGCAGGCGTTAATACGATATCTGTTTTCAGTACATTTTGTATTAGAACGGCCACGAAGTTCCAACCTGCTGCGATAATAACGACGCAATGGAAGTAGGACGCTTGCGTTCCTCCGTCCTGCCACATTCCGATATGTGTTCTTAGAACATTTTGAATAAGGACACATGCGATCTTACACACACCTTTTTTTTTGGGTGGGAAATTATCAAATAACTTCTCCCGCTCTGGGTGGAGCGGGACGGCGTGTCAGACTCTTACTGACTAAAACCCACCCCTGTTCCTTCAGTTGCCATGTTGCCGGGGCGCCACGATTTTCCTTTCGGCCTTTATTCGCAGCCCCGGCAGGCATTGGCCCTAGCGGACCCCGTCAATTCTGCTGACATCTCTTTGAGGCGCGCGTGGAACACAACGCGCCGTCGACCCGGGCCTGGTCCATATCGGACGGCGAGCTACCCATTCACGGAACAGAAAAAACAGTCTGTTCCGTGTACCCATTGCTCACCGTCCGCAAGCCCGCGCCTACGGTGGCCGGAAATCTGCCAGTGATTCTCGACGCCCAGGGCGTCTCCTCCTGCGGCAGTTAGGGGCGCGAGGGCGCGAAATTTGCCTCTCCCTCACGCGTTCCGATCTAACACACACCTGTGTTATATAAATAACGTTAGTACGGTGTAGTGCGGGACTGCGGGCGGAGGGCCTGTAGTGTAGGTTACACAGAGACGTTAGAAATATCGGACGATTAAAACGCAGCTGTGGGCAAGGTATCGGGACGCCTTATCGCAATAAGACGAATAATACACGTCCAATTTTTTCATCAGATAGTCGGACCCGATAGTCTGATCCGGCTAACAGAACAATGCAAACTATCCGACTATAGGATCGGACGTGTGTTGAATATTTAAACAAAATAATGGCTCCAACGCCTTCCAATAGCCGGATCAGACTATCGGATCCGACAATCCGATGAAAAAATCTGACGTGTATTCCCAGCCTAACGCTTACGTTATTATCGACCGATAATAACGCGCCTGTGGGAGAGAGGCTTTGTGACCTGGGCTGTAGCTTACAATACTTTTGTACTATCACAGTCAATTAATTTTCTGATATTAACAATTAACCGAAATCAACTACCTACTTGAAAATGATAATGGCCTGTTTGCCTTTTTTCTCACACATTTATATACCTAGAATTTTAGCTCAAGTAAAGCGCAATTTATTTCAGTCAATTTGGTGTAAAAAGCTGAAAAAATTAAATAAAGGCGTAACTGAATATAGCTTGGCTATATGACAAGTGATAGTGAGTCGTGAGCGATTTGTCGCACATTGTTTTTTGTAGTCGCGCGTCGCACGTTCCGACTGAAACGAAAATCGTGTCTTATGATAATTAAAAATAGATCTAGCTACTTCCTCGTATACAAGTAGGTATATGTATATATGAATTAAGTAGCTATGTACGGTGGGCTACATCTATTGGGTAGGTACCCCAGTTATATTATAGTTATTTATGCAACTGTTGTATAATAAGGGGTATTAAAACACGAATGTGGATTTTAATACCTAATTATAACAGTTGCATACAATACTTTATCTACACCCATGATATGAATCATCTATAAAAGTTTCTGAAACCATTGAGTGTTTGTAATTCAAGATCAAGAATAAAGAAATTCCCACGAAATTCAGTACAACTGCATGTATGTACGTCGCCTGCAGCAACACATCACACACACATGCGTGCAGCGGGTGCTGCTGTCCCCCGCTTGAACGTTGAAAAGAGGTGCGTAATGTTTAGTAATGGTTACTATGAGACTAGCTATTATAATGTTGCCAATAAGCTAACTGTTTCAGAAACTTTTATAGAGGTTTTATAGCATGGGTGTCGATAAAAAAATTAATACAACTGGGGTACCCAATTGATACAGCCCACTGTACCTACATGTTAGATATCTGAAGAATGTGTGAATGGGATTCCAAGCTGTCACCGTACCACGGCTTTAGCATCTACATAGTTTGCTGTTGGTAAAACAATCGACACATGCATTTTGAAATTCGTTATAAATCTCTTCTGTAATGCGGAAACAAACTGTACTTCTTTTAAAATATGTTACTTTTGAATAGGTCTACGATAAACTTTCTATCCCATTTTGACATGTGTATTATTGTGTATATAATATATTCGTAGGTGTATTCTCCTATACGGTGAAGGTCTGCCCGGCTTGGGCAGGGCATCGCCGTGTCCTAGTGGAAGCGATCGGCTGCGGTGGTCTCTCGCGTCCGGCCCTGATTCGAGTCATGCTACGGAGCGAGAGGAAATGGGAGGCCGTCACCTCCTTCTGCGAAACAGTAATGCTCGCGAAGGAGGAGACGGAGCGCGTGAGGCAGAGGCAAATTTCGCGCCCTCGCGCCCCTAACCGCCGCAGGAGGAGACGCTCTGGGCGTCGGGAATCATAGGCAGATTTCCGGCCACCGAAGGCGCGGGCTTGCGGACGGTGAGCAATGGGTAGCTCGCCGTCCGATAAGGACCAAGCCCGGGTCGACGGCGCGTTGTGTTCCACGCGCGCCTCAAAGAGATGTCAGCAGAATTGACGGGGTCCACTAGGGCCAATGCCTGCCGGGGGTTCGAAGAAAACCGATAGGGACATCGTGGCCCCCCGGCAACACGGCAACTGAAGGAACACGGGTGGGTTTTAGTCAGTAGGAGTCTGACACGCCCTCCCGCTCCGCCCAGAGCGGGAGAAGCTATTTGATAATTTCCCACCCAAAAAAAAAAAGATGTACCTATTCTTCTAAATGATTTCTGTATAATCTGTTTTTAGAAGTGAAGACTTTTAAGTAATTGGCTGTCAATCTCACAAACTATTTTTGAAGTGAAAACTTCTTTAGGCGCGTTGGGCATTTTTGAGATGGGAAAAATAATTGAACTCGCGACACTGTTACTGTTACGATTATCGACACATCATTAAAAAAAGTATTTCCCGCACAGTAAAATTGTTCAAGTTTTCACTTCTGTCGGCACTCCCGAAGTTTCTTTTTTTTTATTCGTTTTTTTTTAGCTGTAAGTCATCCATACGTAATAAATAATTCGCGGGCTACAATCACAGATTTTATCCGTAAGATAATTTTGATATTAGATTGTAAGATATTTAATTTTAATGTTAAGACGCTAAACACAATATTATATATTTTTAATTTTCTTGTGTTGTCATCAACAGGTTTACATATCTCCAAGTGTCATTAAATTTAATAATGTGTTACAGGCAATAAACAACAACACAACAAATCATAATAATGTCAATTTTCCCATTGCTTCATGTTCAACGTTTGTGATGATGACTAAAAATATGTTTTTATCCGTCTTGTAGATTATTAAAAACATTTGGACACGTATTTTTTCTTTTATTACGTTATCAAAAGATTACGGCGATACATTGAGTTAAAATGTGCCATGACGTCACGAGTATGTAGATTTTATATCTACATACTTCTGACGTAGCGACCTCCACTCCCCAATTTTAATGCGTTTTATCCAAGTAATTTTTTATTAATATGATGAAGCAAAAAATACGTGTCTAATAAGTTTTTAATATCTGACTGACGGACTAAATTAAATTTACCCAGTTAAATTAATCAAACCAATAAATAATAAATTAACCCAATTAAATTTACCAATTTTTTTAACCCAGGTATCATCCCTATTTCTCCCAAAAGACAAATAACCAAATCAACAAATCCTCGACATTGTTCTACTTCTAATCGAACTCAACATTTCCATCGATTTCGAATCCATGTATGTAAACCGTCGTACCGTGTTCTCGTACATTTGCAATATTTCATGTAGTCCGTCGGTACAGTGGGTACAGTTGGTACGTCATTGTGTGTATGTGGGTCGATCGTAACAGACGATAGTCACGAACAGAGCTCGTCAACGCATCCGCCACCGGACGAGCGTTGCTCTTTTGTGTGCGGGTACGTTGTTTCTTACGGCACGACTTTTTATTAATTGATAAATTTCCCAGGAGAGAGAAAGAGAGTTGAAGCAAAAAGATCAAAGGACACGTTTCAAAACGTGTCATCGTGAAGCGGTAGAAAAAAGGAAAACTAAGTTGCTACACACTAAAGGTCTATATCGTCTCTGATCTTAAAATAAGTATCTGTACTTTGTGTTAAATATGCACTTATTTAAATAACATTCACGTTCATTCTTCTGCAACAGATTGCCGCTCTTTAAGGTAGAATCTCAGATGAGGTAGAACCACCAAAACTTAAGGTATAAATTCGGTATTAGCAGCAGCAAAATCATTCTTAAATCATGCGGGTTATGAAAACTAGTTTATTACAATGTGAATGGCGACCGCGTACCGGAAGATGTAGCATTGGAAAGCCTCCCACAGGGTGGACCGAAGCCCTTGTGAAGGCCGTAGGAATCCACTGGATGCGGGAAGCACAGAACCGGTCGAAGTGGCGGTGCTTAGAGGAGGTAAATGTCCAGCAGTGGACGTCTTTCGGCTGAAATTATGAATGATGATGGTGACAGTTCGAAACAATATGGATCCTTTTACGGTTAAGTATAAGTTTTAACAACACCATTTCTAATACGACACACCCATACTTTCGACGATTGTAAAAGGACCGGAGTTAATTTCAAGATATAGTCCACTATTATTTAACTATGTTCTATTAACTATGTTCAAATAAGTAATTAGAATTCTAAATATTACCTATTTACAGTAAAAAATACATTATACAAGCTAACACTATAACTACTAACTAACCTAATAAATAATAGTTAATTGATTCAGGCGTAACCTTGCAGAAAATCATTATCATCAGAATATTCTATCTATCTATCTATCATCATCATCTCTCTGCATTCAGCGCTCGGTGTGGCAACACGCCATGTTCGGGTTCGCGACAAGTCAATCGTCATCCTGAGGATGCTTCATTGAGAGGTGAAACACGTGTCGATTTCTTTCAGGGTTTTTTATGGCTCTTTAGAAATAGCTAAGCGGAAGAGGTTACTAAATATGTCCACGTCTATTGTATTTTCTAATAAATAATACAAAATTACATTATGAACTGCGTGTTGTACATGCAGTTCATGATGTACTCGATTAGACTCCCGAAATCGAATCCCTTGTTGATTCATATTAAAGTAATATTATGGGAAAGAATAAAGGTAGATAATTTTCATCTTAATCAGTTTTAAAGGACGAGGCATTCATTCAAATAACGTATCGTTCAAATATTTACGCATCACTAAACTTGCCGTGAAGCAATGTAAACGAACATTATTATAAGTGATGGTCCAAAGCCATTCACTGTCTGTCCGCCGATCGGATTCTCAGTCTATTCTCACTTACATAACAACAAAATATTTTACTTGTTTTGCTTCCTTTATTAACTACAATTGTGTGTCATTCAGACCACAAGATTACTAAGAGCTCTAGAAGACAACGTCGGTGCCAACGAAAATTTGAAATCTATATACTAATATATAAAGCTGAAGAGTTTGTTTGTTTGTTTGTTTGTTTGCTTGAACGCGCTAATCTCAGAAACTACAGATCCGATTTGAAAAATTCTTTCAGTGTTAGATAGCCCATTTATCGAGGAAGGCTATAGGCTATATATCATCACGCTAAGACCAATAGGAGCGGAGCACCAATGAAGAATGTTTCAAAATCGGGATTAATTTTTTCCTTTTGAGAGCTTCCGCTGCGTGCGCTGCGTAAACAGTTAAAGTTTCGCAAAAATCATGTATGACAGAATTGTTCCCCTTTAAAAGTTCTAAAAAAAAGTCCGCGACAGCATATGTCTATCTTTTAAGGTTGGCTCACTCTAACCTTTTTTATGCTAACCAAATTTGTTCAAAAGTAATGCGTTATTTACGAAGGTGTTTTTATAAACATGACATTAATCCTTATCCAAATAAATACATTATTCATCACAAGTATTTAATTTAAAACAAAATTGCCATTTACATCATTCGATTTCAATAAATATCTTAGGAGATATCGCAGTTTTAAAATAACATCGCAGCAAAATAATGATCAAGTACTGCGCGCGATTTCCGGTGAAGGTATCGTTTGGGGTAACAATTAATAAAGCCCAGGGGCAAACATTTAAGCACGTAGGAATAGATTTACGCCTAGAGTGTTTTTCGCACGGGAAACTATATGTTGCCCTATCGAGATCTGGTTCTTCTTTTCGTGCTCTTGATTTTCAACGCTCTGTTTAGCGCCGAGAGTTGAAAATCCAATAGTGTGTTTTTTCAACGAGCTGGGACGAGAGTGCGTTCCAGCGCGTTGGATTCTCAACGCTCGGCTTAACACCGAGAGTTGAAAATACAGTGCGCGATAAAATCCCGCTGCGATTTTATTACGTCCGTGCGAACGTCGGCTTACTGATTAAAGCGTGATGTAGGTACCTAAAATAGCTAACATAGGTACGCATTATTAAAAAAAAAATACACCTTTATTTAAACGAAGTCGCGGATTAAAGATAGCGTTAGCCCAAAGTAGCTACTCCACGCGGACGAAGTCGCGGGCAGTTCTGAATATAAATTGAACAGTGACCATGAAGTTTCTTGCCCGTAATTCTTCTCCTAGGTACCTACCTACTACGCATTGGAATGGAAAACTAGCTTCACATTTCTGACTGACCGACTCCTTGACAGTTCAGAAGTGCCTGTAAATGGTTTAATTGAAATAAATACTTTGAGTGTTAGTTTGAGTTTCATCATCATCATCATTTCAGCCGAATGACGTCCACTGCTGGACATAGGCCTCCCCCAAGCACCGCCACTTCGATCAGTTCTAAATAAAATACCGATACTGAGAGGTGTAACAGCTCTCTCATAACTGGTCACTGTCTGCACCTACAAAAACGACTTAATTTTCAGATTTAAACTTACAATAACAAGTTTTTTTTGTCCGTTTTAGGTTTTCAGTGACAATTCGATTCAGTTTTCGATACAAAAGAAACTAATACCATAAAAAATAACATTCTATGATATAACAATCGTAGGTTCCGTTGTAGTTAAATCGATTTTGTGGTTGTTTATGTAATTCTTCTAAGACTGGGTTATCTAGATTTCGTATGTTAGGTACACGAGTGCAGTTTTACAGAAATTTTGTCTATACTGTTTCTTTTTCAACACCTATATAGATTGATATCAGAGCAATACAAAATAATGATAAGAAAAAAACAGCTGTTCTAAAAAAGCAATGATCCAGAAGAACAAAGTCAAAGTCAAATAATTTATTTCAAATAGGCCTTTATAAAGGCACTTATGAACGTCAAAATTTACAAAAAAATAGAGTTGATTCTAGTCGCCCCTTCCAAAAGGTAATTTTCGTATCGAGAAGACATAACATAACATAACATCACGCCTGTAATCCCCGAAGGGTTAGGCAGAGAAGAATGGGCAAGAAACTCCACCGTTACTCTTTTATAATATTTTGTACAGGTACATTAATTATATAATTATTTGTGAAGACGATGCACCTAAAATTAAATTACCATACCACAATAGGTAAAAAGAATTAAAAATGAAGCAACAACAGATAAATTAATTATGTGATAGATACAAGGTGCTCACATATTTACAAACATTGGAAAAATAAACCCAGAACTTTCCCATACTACAGAGGGTATAACTTATTTCGCTTTACCGTAACACCATAAATAATTAAATCTTGTCACCGTCGTTCATTTGCTGCCAACCCGCCAATCTACTGCTAACTGTGTCCCATGGGAAACAGCTTGAAACGTAATAGCTAATGTTGTTTCCCGCCGATGAGTTGTGTTTATGTCAATACGATACTTAAACGGCATACTGTATTGCTTTGTGAGAACTAGCGGAATTAACATCTTATACTTTATTAGTTTGTTATAAATTATTCTTTCTGGAAAAAATATTATGCAAATCTCAAAATCAGTAGTTAAGAGATATGTTTCTCAGTATCTTCCCAATCTTCTATCAAAAAACAGGAGATCGATGTTCGATTAATATTTGCAAACCAGGAACCTGGTAGAGTAGTAACTGGTGATACTATTACCGACAACTCATTTTTGTAAACTCGATTGTGCTCTTTATTTATATTATGTTACGGATCAATGTACTATGCAAGTAATTTTACTTTAAAGGTTTTGGAAGTATTTTTTTTTGTAAACGCGGTTGTGCTGTTTATTTAGATAAGGTTACGGACCAATGTTCTATACAAGTATTTTTCTTCCACCTAGGCGATCTTTTTCAAGTTTTCACTTCTGTCGGCACTCCCGGAGTGCCACTGTTTTTTTTTAATCTTCAGGTACTTACCGTCCCTCTACTGGTCTAACATCTCCTCAATGGGTCGACTTTCACTGTATTGCCTTCTCCGGCCAAACAGTCAATAAAGAGACTTGACTTGAATACAATCTATGACAAGTTTCATAAACTGACTATCTTGTTTGATTCTTTCTTTAATGACCACGTAAGCTTCCTCAAAAGACTTCCACTAATGCCAACTTTAGTCATCAATGCTCCTTCTCTGTGTAACCTTCCCACACTTCATATCATGGCCGCCTTTCTTATCGTCATCTCCAATGATGGATCACTCAAATCAAAGAGACGTTTCGTCAATTTCCTGTGAATGTACCAACGCTAATAAGCTTCATGTATGAAACGATAAGTAACATCACGAACTTATGCGCAATGACCATTAAAGTATCTCAAAATGGTCGCAATTATCTACCATTTGCGTTGAAATAGATCGAAAAGTAGAATCTTTGCATTAACCTGATTTTTGCATACGTAATTTTATTACGTCAGGGATTTGCTGATGATGTACAATTGCATTGTCAAAATACACGTAATAATATTCTCGTTAGATAAGCAGGCAATGATTATTTACTTTTATTTTCTTTGCCATATTGTTGATGTCATCTTCAGTTACATTAGCGATGTTATAAAATTGTTCTCATACTAACATGGATAGAATCAAGACTAATAATTTTATACCGATACTAGACTTATTTAGAATTTAAATTATCAGAACGAGCGAATTTTGACACTATTACATATTCATTCACAGCTAACTTCTTTGTTCTACCGCTGGTAACTAAAATAGACCATTATAGACGTTTAAAAGTAGCTACAACATAGTTGCCACCCACCGTGTTTGCCTCAAAGTCACATTTAACGTTAATATATGCATATTAAATACCTAGGCTAGAGTAGGTGTCATGATAACTCGATGCTCGGAGTGGGTGCCACCGACTTGACCATTGCCATTTCAACAGAGGTCAGTCGCATTCCAGTGTTTGCGGATCTATAAAAACAAATCTGTACTATGTATGTAGGTTCTCGCTGAATTTTTTGATGGGGTAGATAGATAGCCAATTAGTGTCTATCATAATTTGATTAGAATGACTAAATTGGTATCGTTTAACCTCGATGTTGATTGATAGATTGGGAATTTGGTAGAGTAACACTATAGAATAACACTAAATGCCACCTCAGTAGTTTAATCTTGTATTTCCAGGTCGAGTAACTGCTCGGTGACAAGACACTGTCGCCGCGTCGCCACCGCGCCGCCACCGCACCGCCGCTGTGCCTAGCTGTGTATATGCAAGGTAGCCACCCCGCTGCCGTATCGCCACCACGCCGCCACCACGGATTGTAGACTGATATGGCAAAATCAAGCGGCGACGGCGCGGCGGCGGCGCGGTAGCGGCGCGGCGACAGTGTCGTGTCGCCGAGCACTAAGGCGTTAGGGAATTTTCTGTTTCATTTCTGAGAAAAAGATACTTTATAATTTAATACAATGTCGTCCTATCGATACGAAGAAGAAAAACACTTATTGACCAAACAAAAATCAACTGCCTCGTTGGTCTAGTCGCAAGCGCTACTGCTGAGCATGAGGTCATGGGTTCGATTATCGGGTCGGACAAAGTGGGTTTTACATACCGAGACTCCTCCGTGCCTCAGAAAGCACGTTAAGCCATTGTTCCCAGCTGTTATTCGTGGATCTTTGACAGTCGTTACGGGTCGTCAGAAGCATTAAAGTTGACAACCAACCTTACCAAGGGGTATCGTGTTACCCAGTTACTGGGTTGTGGAGGTCAGGTAGGCACTCGCTCCATCTAAAATACTGGTGTTCAGCTGCATCCGATTAGACTGGAAGCCGACCCCAACATAGTTGAGAAAAGGCTAAGCAGATTGATTTGATTCAATAACGTTTAGCTCTCGTATCTTTATCGTAAAACTTCAAAAAACAAACTTGCAAGTAAGTATTGAGATAAACAGTTGCAAGCTACAACAAACATTTGAAACCACTTGGAATATTGGAAACCGTGAACTTTTGAATTTCGATCAATCGTGACGCAATCAAATATTTAAACAAAAGTTGATTTTCCCGCGGTAACGGCGAAAAAATTGTCACGCATTTCATTGTCAACAAATATGAGGTTATTGAAACGAAAGCGTTGAAAATTGCTCACAAAATGGAAGAGCGAACAAGAAAGTCAATGTGAGAGATAAAGAAACTGAATCGGTATTATATTATCTGCTACAATGCGTTTCTATCATTGTTTGGTTTAGTTCCGTTATCGTTTTGTGTCTAGTTAGCTGTTTGTCTGAAGAAAGTACATAATGTATTCCTTACCCGAATCTGTGTTTCTCGAAACACCTGGAGTTGTAAATTTATTACTTTTAAGCGTTCACCATCGAGTGAGATAGTAGTCAAAAAGAAGCCTTAAGAGGGCTTATACTAAAAGTTGGTAACGTCGCAAATAGCTGTCAAATATTTACCTGTTTTGATTAATTTGGCAATATTACTGTATGGAAACATGAAATGTGGCTAACTAGTGCACTAAAATATTGATTATGAAATGCAATAATTAATATCGTAACACCGAATATTTAGTTTTAGATATAAAAAAAGCATTTGGAAACATTCCAAGTGCCTTTTTTACACCTAAAACGGTTACAACATCAAATTCAGTGTTCTAATTGCAATTCATTATTAATATTCTAGGGAACTAGTTAGCCACATTTCTTATTTCCATACAGTAATATTGCCAAATTAATCAAAACAGGTAAATATTTGACAGCTATTTGCGACGTTGCCAACTTTTAGTATAAGCCCTCTTAACTATATGATGAAGTTCTAATTTGTACGTACTTATTGCAGTTTCCACAGAGAGTAATACTATGACCGATGAAGAACCTATTCCTGCCGGTTCAGCTAAGCTAAAAACGTTAACAGTCTCGTTGATCTCGTCCGTGTCCTTCGTAGGTAAATATTTTCTTATCAGACCATCTAGGAATTATTAGAAACCAACAAAAAATGTTCGCGTCGTTAGCTTTAGCAGAGCGTTAGCAGATTTTACCTATTGAATAATAATTGTTGTAACCAGAACTAGATCTGTGTTTGATAAAATTAATGACCAAAAGGCTCTACACAAATCACATTAGTAGTGCCACTTTCTACGTAGCCAATGCAGCCATGAATAAGTTAACCTACTTAATCACCTTGTAACATTAATCTTTACCTTTGGCTTTCTGCATAGACATCGTTTTTATTTATGGTTATGAAAAAGCATGCTTGCTCTATTCAATTTTTTTTTATGCATGACCAGTTACAACAGAAACATTTCCAACTTTAAATAAATCCTTTTTGCGCAAAATTTTAAATTAAAATACATTGCTAATTAACAAGTAGGTGAATTAAATTACAGAATCGTGTCGGACGGTACTGAAGTAATTGAGTGCCACTGTAATTAATCATGGTATGCACTGTATGCGAGATTGAGTGCAGTTGCATTATATGAGCAAAAGTATTTTAAATTGCCAGATGAAAATAATCGAAATACTTAGTGCCTAGTGTAAGTTTTAGAAATTAATATATACCTAAATACATACGAAAAAAAGGATTTTGTGGTTTTATGAAACCACGGTAAAAGTGAAACTTCTATAGGCGCCGCCATATTGGCCTTGGCTGCTCTGACGGGTGCCTTTCACTTTATCCCTACTCCACGGCCGACCGTCACGCGACATGCAACACACAAACGAAAAAGTTTGAGACGATGTAATAAAAGTTTCACTTTAAAAATGAGGTTTGTTTGCGTGATTTCTTGAGTTGTATTGTAACTAGCGCAAGAACACTAAATAAGATTAAGATTTCTTCCTTTTCCTCCTAATGTTAAGAATTAATCAAAGTGGCATTCGATTAAATAAACAATAACATCGAAAATAGATATTCATCAAAAATGAAAAGAACAGAAATTATACCTCCATAACAAATTAAAAGTGCTCCTTCAGACCTCGAATCCGCTTATTGAATCTCTCCGCTAACATCCTAAGTCCTCCGTCTGGGAACGACTGTGACCCACGAGGACAATTTGTTAGTGTTATTACGTGCTGTTAAGTTCGCGTCAGTACCTACTCCGCGGTTGAAAGGGGGCGCGTTACCGACGTGCTCCTGGCCACTAACGTTAAAAAAAGAAAAAGAATTAGTTTAAAAAAAGTGAACCGGTGTTTGTGGTAGACAATTTGAAATTTTGAAAATGGAATGCGCGCCTTAATAGTTTGTAAATAAAAGTTTTGTTACGTTATCGAGTGCTGCAAGATTGTGCAAATGTATATTTTAATAGTATTTCGGCTGTGATTTTTTAAGATATTAGTGTGAGTTTATTTTCAATACTTAAACCTTTATAAACGACACCTAACTTGGATCTCGGATCACATGTAACACGCGATAAGTATGTTTTAGTTGTAGCGAAATGTCTAGTCAAGCAATACGATAAATTAAATCCAACATGCGTTTGCAAGATAAAACTGACGCTGTAAACAAGAATTCCGCGTTCAGTACAGGATTTCCCTCTATATACGCTGACATGTCGGCATGTAATCTTGGGATACTATTAAGACATTTCCTCTGAATCCTCTCAACGATTTCCTTAAACATGTTCTTTTAAAGATGTGCCCACGATTGTCGTAATTTTATTTTTTTCCGTCATTTATATCATAATGAGTGGGCGTTGTTTAGAAAATCGGCTAGTATAAAACGATGCCCCCTAATCATCTCGATTTATAAGTACATTTGTGTGGAAATTATAAAATTTTATCTGTTAATTTTGAATCTCATCTCATCACTAAGAATCGTCAATGTATGTACTATTTTTTGTCATAATAGGTAATAGTTTAACTATGTTGGGAAAAAACAGACCTAGTTCCGAAAAGGAGTTGCCGAGAGCCCGCACGCAAAATAAAATCTGACCCTTGTTGTCAAGACCAGTAGCTCAACTCAATTTGCGAATACCGCCCAAACCATTAATCAATTGAAGTTCCCGGTATAAATCTCTTATCCCGGACATAAGTCAAAATGTCATACACAAGCCATCTCAAAAACCGATGTGTCAAATGGCTTCTCTAGACAACTGTGGTTACTTGAGCCAATTTAGGCTGACAACGAAATCCAATATAATTTGACCCTTTAAGCGTCGAACAGTTCTTCATTCCCAGTAGCTTTTGTAAACAGTTAGAGCTATGGTGGGTCAGGTTACAATGGACATGTTTCAGCCAGCCCACACTCTAACACTCTGATTCCACATTTCCGCCCAATGCCCTATACAAGTTGTTGTGTATCGAAAATAAACCCTATCTTGATATAACTAGGGTTTAAGTTGATACATTTAGATATAATAAAAAATCTACTTAAAAATTGATTATGAAGTTTATTTATATTTACAAATACACAAAGCCGAATTTGTGTTGGAGTTAATACTCTTTTCACGGCCACATAATGGGGATTTGATGGCCAAGGGCCACAAAATTTGTTGAGTTAGAAAATTGATCTTGACCATCTAAAATAGAAGAGTCAAAGGTTAACCATTAACAAGTAGTAAAACCAAGTGACCCAAGCTTATAATTTTTGCTATCTTCTTTTATCTATTATTTGTCAATCTCATTAAACAGAGGTGCTAGGATTTTGATACATGGTAGATTCTTCTTCTTTTTCTTCTTTCTCCTGGCTGTTATCCCAATTTATTTGGGGTCAACCTTCCTATTACTTCTGCGCCATACAGTACGGTTGTGGGTTGTGTCTTTTTTGTGTTGCTCGCTATCGTATTGTTTTTTATTGTTCGTAGCCAAGTTATTGGTGGTCGTTCACGGCGTCTCTTTCCATCTTGTTTCTATTCATGACTCTTTTAGTCATATTTTTTCACTTAAGTTTGATACATGGTTGATGCTTATTGTTATTTTCTGTTTTACCAAAACATGCGTCTTTCATTTTACGAATCTTTCGTTGTACACAAAATCAATCTGCCTAGCCTTTTCCCAACAATTTTGGGGTCGGCTTCCAGTCTAACAGGATGCAGCTGAATACCAGTATCTTATATGGAGTGACTGCCTATCTGACCTCTACAACCCAGTTACTGGGTAATACGATAACCCTTGGTAAGATTGGTTGTCAGACTTTCGGGCAGAAGCTCGAAAGTCTGACAACCAGTCTTATAATACCAGTCTTACGGGTAGTCAGAAGACTACCCGTAACGACTGTCAAAGATCCACGAATGACAGCCGGGACCAACGTGCGTTCCGAGACACGGATGAGTCTCGGTATGTAAAGATGGTCATGATTTGTCCTTCATTTTACACGTAGAATTTAAATCTTATTGCCCGATTCACAGACACATTTTATCGAACAATTACCTTTCTACAAGCGCTATATCTTCTGTGAGTGGCCTAGCATTATTCGTCATTCATCTTTATTATGGATACCTAATTATAAAATTATTATTAATTTATTACAGATAAATGAACCGTATAGAGCAAAATGGCTACACCATCTCAAAGAAAAAGAATAAGTATGATCGTATTATTAATTTTATATGGAACAGCTGATGTTGAATGCAGTCTACCGGTTGATCTGGCTGCTGAGGAAAAAGGTTAGTCATTTATTTATTTATTGTCTTAAATTAGTAGGTAATTGATTCAGGCGTGACCTTGCCGAAATCTTCTTAGATATAAAATTCTCGTGTCACAATGTTAGTTACCTTACTCCTCCGAAACGGCTTTACTGATTTTTACCAAATTTTGCATGCATAATCAGTAGGTTTGAGAATCGGCTACTATCTATTTTTCATACCCCTAAGTGATAAGGGTTGTCCACCCCAAAAAATAATTGGCAAAACAACGTTTGCCGGGGTCAGCTAGTCCATTATAAAATTCGAACTCTGCGTTCAGCGCTTGGTGTGGCAAGACGCCGTGTTCGAGTTCGCGACAAATCAATCGTCATCCTGAGGATTCCTCGTTGAGAGGTGAATTACGTGTCAATTTTCAGGGTTTTTTATGGCTCTTTAGAAATAGCTAAGCGGAACAGGTTACTAAATATATCCACGTCTATTGTATTTTCATGTCTTAAATTTTTTACAACAAACAACAAAATAAGTAACAAAAATTACCAAAAAAAAATATACTTGGAACGAGATGCCCCAATAGCGAAGTTATTGGAACAGGCAAATGTCGCAAACTTTGTAACTTTATTTTAAAACATGATCTTTTGAAATCCGTGCTCTAGATCGTTTTTTTTTTAATTCTATAACCTACTTACTTAATGAAAAACCTCAACGTGTCACTGTTACCAAATATACGCAATAAAATCCAATTTGATAAAAAAAAATATGCCAATCAGACCTCTTATAAGCTCTTAGCTTAATTAACGTTTGATCTTAAAATAATAATTCGTGATACACTTAATGATGTTGCATTAAGTAATTACGCACACTTACGATTTCAGTGTTTCAAATCGAAAGTATTCTTATGCCATAATGTCGACACATCGATTAAATAAGATTTACCTACTGATCTGAAAACGATGTTGCATTCATAGCATGCACCTTGTGACAACACCTTGGGAAGCAATTCAATCAATCTGCCTAGCCTTTTCCCAATTATGTTGGGGTCGGCTTCCAGTTTAAGCGGATGCAGCTGAATACCAGTATTTTACATGGAGTGACTGCCTATCTGACCTCCACAACCCAATAACTGGGTAATCGATACCCCTTGATAAGACTGGTTGTCAGACTTTCGAGCTTCTGACGACCCGTAACGATTGTCAAAGGTCTACGAATGACAGACGAGACCAACAGCTTAAAACATGCTTACAGAAGCATGGAGGAGTCTCGGAAAGCCCGGAGCCCGGAGCTCTTGCTTTACCTGGGGGGCAATCATCAGTTGTCTAATAGGTTGCAGTTTTTATAAGTGTTTTTGTAATCGTTCATACTTAATTTTAAAGAAAAGCTGCATCTTATTTTCCAGTGAATAAGGCAGTAGATTATTTTAAAAATTATCACAGTTCTGAAGGAGTTGTTTCCCAAAGTCATCGGAAATCTCCTAGAAATAAATGTTCCGGAATAGCTCATGTCAATTGAAAAATTTGAGTTTAAGTAAAGGGACAATTTAAATTTTCCATGCACCGCGGATATTTCATTTTAAACGCACACTACAAAAGATCACTACTGAGAATCTCGTTCACCCAACTAAACCTGATTTAAATCATAAAATCTCTAAGAATTTAGTCAAAACTCAAAAGATTTTCCTGTAGCGAGGTGGTACTGAATGGTACCAATTTAACTCTCATCGTTATCACTTGGAGTATGATCCTTATTGATTTTAATTTAGATCCTTGAACCCAAGACCTCACTTTATCACGTGGTATAGATCTAGCCTAGCCACTTTATTGACTAGCTAGATACCTAACATAGCAACAAGCCAGAATAACAGGACAAGATTGCTAAAAATATGTAAATTTTTAAGAGCAATAATGCTTTAAATGATATATAATCAGCCTATAATGTTCCCACTGTTGGGACATAGGCCTCCTGTCTTTGTTTGGGAATGAGCTGTAATTTACCACACGGACCCAGTGCTTTAAATGATTATTATGTAATATTTAAAAAAGCTGTCTTAAAAACCATGAAACTAGAATGACACATTCAAGATCGAAGAATCTGTAATTTTGTTGTTTCTCGCCCGTATACAAAACATTATGAACTTAATTGAAATGCTTAGTTAAAGGAAGTAAATATTTGGCCAATTTTACTTTATCAATTTCAAGTAACGCCAGCCCCATCTATTCTACCCCAAAATTACACAACTTGTATCACAAACATAAACAAAACAGTACCTAACATCTTCCCGCAAAATTCTTTTTTTTCTCGTTTTTTGCAACTTGCTGGTCAGCATCAGTTTGTAAATCAAATTATGATACGTGACCGTTACAAATGTGTATTTACAGAATTTTAATCATTAAAATCATCAATACAACTCTCTAATTTAGAATTGGTCCTGGCGCATTCGCCATACAAGCCCAAAATACTGAACCACTCAACCTTTTTTCAGTGCTACCACCAACAACACTACCTTTAACGTCACCATCCTCAAGCGTCACCACAGTCAACATATCGACATCAACCTACGTCACTGCTATCCCCCCGATACCACCCAGTGATAGAGACAGGTTCCTGACGTTCGCTGAGTCGGGACATCACCGAACCTTCATGTTCGCTAAGGACAATACTTTTATACAGCTGGATGGGGACATTATACAGAGGTTTCAGCTTAGGTAAGACTCTTTATCATTATATTAGCAATAGTACCTAGGCGACCGAGCTCTGCTCTGAAGAAAATAGAGAATGCTCATTTAATAGTATAGGAAAGTTCATACTAATCCATGTATAGTATTTACTTATTCCATTCTGCCATGTCATTATTCTCATGGCATTATTCAATATCTTTCTAAACTTTGGGCGACCGAGCTCTACTCGGGTGAAAATACGGAGAAAACGAATTTTCCCAGGTATATGAGACCTAGCTAGATCGATTTTCGCCCCCGTAAACCCCTATATATTGCAACTTTCATCGAAATCGTTACAGCCGATTTCAAGAACGTGAGTACAAATATAATATACTTATATGTATCTACAAATATTGCTCGTTTAATACTATAGGATAGGATGTAGACACTTTGGACAGTCAACAAAACGAACTCGTTACTGTTGATTCCCAACTGGATATGCAGGCAGCTGAGCTCAAGTCAAGTACCTAGTCAAGTGTAGGAGTCTAGTACAAAAAGTTGTTACACTCGAAATAACAATCAAAATCGCTTCCTTGCCCGCATATCAAGCTCTATCGTTAATTCAACAGCCAATTTCCTAGCTATGGCGAAGGTTTCCTAGGTGAATAACAATCAAGACACTTTCAATCAGGATTTCGAGTACTTCTTCTTCAGTAGATTCTGCTATTCTTTCTCTTAAACTCAAGCTTGTACAAATAAAGCAATTATTATTATTTATTTGTTATTAAATACCTGCATATAATACTAAAATCTTTTTTCTGTGTTACAGGTTATGCAGAGAAATATCATTTAAATTCCGGACACGATTGCCACATGGCTTGCTGGTATATCATAATGTAAAGAACCCAGTTTTTAAGATGCAGCCGTATGCTCTGTACGTTATCGTAGAAAAGGGTGAATTGAAAGGTAAGCAGAATAATATAAATCTGTTCAGGAACAAAGTGTAATGTAGCCACCAGTAGCCACTCGATTTGCAACATTTTTAAACAATTTTTTGGAAAAGTTTTCAAACTAATTTTTATTTGGAGTTCCAAATTCAAATCAAATCATATTGCCCAGTTAGACCCCAGGATCATAATGACTTACTTTAGGTTAGGTTTGCACGACATAATTTAACATTATCGAGCAAGTCGTGTTTAAAAAGCATTATTTGTTAAAAATCAACACTAACAAAAGTGTCCAAAATATAAATGTCGAGAGAGAGTTTTCGATTTTACATATTTTGCGACGAACAAAATGGCAAGCATCGGTCCTCAAATTGCAAACGCTGCACGGTGAGTCGTTGACAAACGCTAATTCAGGGACACAAACAATAAATCTTAGTTGTCGGCGCTCACTGAGGCAATGCCGATCAAGTGCCACGACATTGAATGGATCTTGTTTGTAGGCTAAGTTTTATTTGGGACCTAGTTTGGTTTTATCAACATCTGTTGTAATGATGATAAAATCTGTCGCGCCAACTTGCCTACGATTTTCTTTGATTTCAATATATTTTTGGCACTTACATCCGATTTTCTTAATTCCACTATTTTGTTTATTTTATTAACATTTTGATTGGCATATGTATGTACAATACAAGACTGCAGTAATCACGGGTGATTTCGAGTTATCCATTGAAGAGTTCAAATTTTCATCATTGGATTATGAAATGCCGAAGATATTTCTTTTTCAAGTCTGATTTAAAATGCACGTCTCCAGGAAAACCATTTATCTATCTTCGACGCAAGAAAATAAATCAGATAAGAAAATAGTACACAATCATGTTTACTTTTATAAATTGAAATTCCAATCAATCAGCCATCATCATTTATTATCATTTGCTTCATAATAATTTCTCATCGTCCATACCTCCGGGATCGTTTGATTTCCTTCACTTTTTTCTCTGGCATGTCAAGTCTTTACCATTCAAACGTCCGTCCATCAGTGTGTCGTCTTGTCTGTCGATCTGTCTATCTGCCTCACAATGTCTGAGTGTTTTGTTTTCTCTCAAGTCGGTAACTGCTATGTCTGTAGGTACAATTTATTCATACTGTATTGGTAGTTTCTCTAAAGAAATATTTGTAATAGAAATATGTTTGATAGCTTGTTTCAAAATTAAAATAATGTCAACCGGATCGATTATTACCAGTTTTTTCTCTAGCATTCCGATTTGATAATCATCAGTTTTAGTTTCAGCATTTTAAAGCCTTATGAATACTCAAACACAATAACAAAACCACTTTGCATTTTATTTGATTGACGTCAGAGTATTTTTATTGTATAATGTATCCTTAAGTATGAGCAGTCTCTATATCTCTTTTGATCAAATATTTTCATATTTCAGTTGTCCATGTATTCGGCAAGCACCTAACATCGGTCACAGTTGGCAGAGCGTTGAACAGAGATCAGTGGCATAGCGTGGTTGTAACCATCGATGTTCATGGAGCCAGGCTCATTGCTAAGGTGGACCATCTTAAAGAAGAGGTGTATTTGAAGGTAAGGTTCCTTATAGCACTCACTCAAAATTGAGTCTAACCAGCTTCCCATTATCTGACTAAAACACTGCCGTTGTTAGTTAATGTTTTTCGAAGTTAGATTTTAAGTCATTCGCCTACATCTGAAGCAGCAAAAATACTATATACTTTTTTAGATAAGGAATGAGATTAGGTTAAGTTTTGTGTGACTAAAATTACATAATTTAGTTGAGGAGTTATTTGTAAAAGCACCATGTGATTGACATCGTCGCATATGTGTACAAAAATCCCTTAAATAAATGAAAAAAAAAATTGAAAAAATATTAGCCATTCTGACGGACACTACTTATATAATTTTCTTCCCACTAACCACCTTCAAATAAGGTAAAAGCAAAGTTAATATTGGATGTCGTGTCAAAGGAACACTTCGATTTGCACCAATCAAAATAAATATTCCTGTTTGAAACTACATATTTTAAAACACAGAACCTGCGTTCATGATCGAAATTATATCAACTACCTCTAACAATGAAAACAGCATAAAGCTTGTAGTGTTACGTAAATTGCCCGAATCAAATAAAGGAAACGGGTCACTTCATTATGTGGAGTTAGCGACCTGCCACAACGTGTGTGTCATGTATTAAAACCTTATTGTTGGACAAGGACATTTTTGTTGGGTTTGACTCATGGAGTTCTACGAATATCTACGAACGGTTTAAAAGAGGAAGCTCACCAATTATCTTTTCTGCTAAAACTTTAATATTTTCTACTTCTTCTTGTACTTTAATTTTATCATCTTGTGACTTGCTTAGAGGTTCTCTAATAACAAATTTGGATTTACTGTATTATACATTGAACATAGTTTATGGGACAAAAGACGTACATATTATAGAAGAGTTTTCTTTGTTCTTTCCACAATCATTATGTGATACATAGTTTTTCTGTAATACATTTTCTTTTTGTTACAGGGCCTAAGTTTCGACACGAATTACGGCATCACTGATAACTTGACATCCGTTATTCTTATCGGAGGTAAGTGATATTATTTCGTCATTTGAAGTGCGTTCACTTTAAAGTAACAAAAAGACTTTATCATAATATCAATTCACAATCGAGATTAAGTTACAAAACTGTTAAAACTTAAATTTAAGTGGCCCTTCTTTTGCAATATACTTTCTACGATCAATCACTTTATTGTTACGTATGATCACGTAAGTTGCATAGTTCAAAAATTAAAAAAAAACTGATTAGCGATCAGTGATCACTGATCAGTGTGATCATGATCACACATGCATTAATTTATTGCATAGTACAATTTTTTTTAAACACGCGCCAACGACATCAAATGAATGGATCATAGAATATACATGGGGGGGGGGCACTCGGAAAGTTTTGCGATACTAAAAAAATATACTACAGGTTATAATTTTTTTAATTATTACTTTTCGAAGAACTCTCCATTGGCGTCTATACACAGTTTCATACGTCTAAACCAATTTTCATAACACATTCTTCAGTACGCATCAGACACCTCTTCAATCCCCTTCTCAAATGCAGCCAGTGCACCTTCCGGTGATGAAAACTGTTTTCCCTTGAGTTGATTTTGTTCCCTGATCCAATTTGCAGTATATACTGAACCTCTTCATATGTAATTCGCCTATTCTCTTGAATTAAATTTATCACAGCCAGCACGTTTTCTTATGTAACAGCCGTCATAGGCCGGCCACTTCTTCCTTCGGCCGCCAAAGTTACTCAACCACGCATAAATTCGTTGTATTAGCGGAAAACAGTCGCTTTAGAAGGGCTTTTGTCTATGAACACAATTTGAAATCTTTCAAACAATTCTTTTGGTTTTAGTCAACATTTAAAATCGTACAAAATCATCGCGCGAAAATGTTCTCGTTGTAAATCTATTTTTTTAGTGAGAAAGAGTATTTTGAAAAAATAATGTGGAGGGAATTCCGAATTTGGAATGTCATGTTTTTTTTCTGTAATAAATAGTCATAGTTTTAATTGACATCAAAACCAGTCAGTGTCCCGTAGACAAAACCTGTTAATCGCAAAATTTTCTGAGTGACCTGTGTAATAATAATGATGACGATGATGCGACATGCATTTATTGATACTATACACATATACACTTTATAAAAGGTATCCAAGTTAATATCAATATATTCAAAGTCACTAATCCTTCCTTTTCTCTAGGTCTAAGCTCCGAAGAAAAACTCCACGGTGTAAAATACATAATCGAATCATTCGTTGGCTGCATCAGTGACATGGTGCTAAGTTCCGGAAAGGCAGCTTCAGATCTTCTACCAATAGTGCCTCTAATAGCTACAAAACATGAAAACGTTAAAGAAGGATGTATTGATAAGTGCAGGACTATGGAAAACCTTTGCTTTGAAGGCTCCAGGTGTATTAATGAGTATAATGGATACAGATGTGATTGCTTCGGAACCTTGTATGAAGAGCATCTTTGTGATGTTTTTAGTGAGTATTTTTTTGTTGAGTCCTTTTGGAAAAACTAAAATTATGACTCTGGTCTTTTATGTTTTAACAGCATCTTAAAATTCTTTGCGGCACCAATTTATTGATCAAATTCCAATATCAATGGAATTCGGTCATCACTTGGCTTTTCTTCATTATTTATAATCATTGTCCTTTTTTTGGTTCTAACTAACACATATTTTATCGTTTCTAAAGAACAAAGGTTGTCCAATTTTTGTTTCCGTCTCCCTTTCTCCATTTACAGTTCAACGTTGACATTTAAAACTAATTGAGGTCAATTAAGATCTTTACAACCCTGTGCAAATTACTTCTCCACGTTAATTAGGTTTATGAATCCTTTCAAAAGCCAACCAATCTCGAGCACTTCTTACATAAGGCCAAGAAAAAAACAATTAAAATGTTACGCAAACTTGTTATACATCAGGATTTTAACTTAATTGAAGATCTTAGACGAAATGATTGTTTGCTTTCACAAAATCTATAAATAGTAATAATATTAACAAGGCTGCAATCTTCTGACCACTATATTTTGGCCTTTCACGGCAGCGCCACTTGCTAAGGCAAAGATATATCAAATTCAATACATTTCTGTTAGTTCTCTATTTCACCACCTGTCTTTAAAAACTGGTCATAGTACAGATAATGTGATGGCTCTAACGACAGTCGATGCTAGCACGTTCTCTTTCTAACATTCAGCTGTCACATAATGCTATTTCATTTTTTCATCCCGACTCTTCGATGTTAGTGCAAAATAATTGACCTGTTTCTAAGTGATGTTGCTAATAGTAGACTTAGCTAAAACGGGTTTAGAAAACTTGTTTGATACTTAGTGTATTATTTGAACTCTGACCGAATCGCCACTCGCGTCCTTTCGAGTACTGACGTCAATTATAAGTTACGTCTCGTTAGCATCATGCAATTTATATCTCTGATTATGTATTTCTACTTGGCCAGAACTACACAATCCAGTTGCAGTGAAATTCATTTGTATACTTACTTTCTCAAGATTCTTAGTAATTTTCTAGAAGCAATTTTTTATTTCGCACTGATTGACTGACTTGGTATTAATGCTATCACAGCAACTTGTTTTAAAATATATTCGAGCATATCATTATGGTCCTGCTTCACAACTTTTATATTGAATATTTATATCAACAATGTGAATGAGGTCTGTTCGGTTGCTAAAAGACCAGCAACATTTTATATACCTACAACCAAAATATCTAAAGCTTTTAAGGAACTAATTATAATATTATTGATATTATCAACACATTATTTGTTTCCTTGACCTTCGATAGTAAACCGCTTTTTTGGCTTGTTCGATAGACGAATGTTTAATTTATTACATACACCTACAATTTCTTCATCGTCACCGATAACTTGAACATTCCCAATATCATGCTTATTGCAATACAGTTTCGTCACGACTGCAATTGCATGGGTAACTGTGTTAATTCTGAAGGGTTCAAATTACGTGTCGTATCGAGTTTACGACTTTAAAAGACCAACCGTACTCCACTGGCGTATAGTTATCTCTTTATTAAATAGTACTAAGTACCAATGATTCCCACTTCTGCTAGGTTAGGGTTTATAACTCAACATCTTTAAATTCAGCGTTATATTTCATTTCATTATCACTAGTTACCCGACTGCAGCGAAGCCAAAAAAGGAGGGTTTTGTTGTCCTATAATTATGTATGTATGTGTCCGTCTCTATGTTCCCTCGTAACTACAAAACGGCTGAACCGATTTTGATGAATGATATGTCGTTAGATTTGGCCTTATTGCGCGCGTGTCACTGGGTATTTTAAAATATATTAAACAAAATGACGGATTGTTGGTGCCAAAATGTGTGTTTAAAAAATTCAAAAATCTTCAGATTTTATTGAGTTATCATTGAGTTATCAAAATAAAAGGGTTTAAAAAGTGATTCCAAAAAAAAATATACAAGTTATTTGTTTAAATGTAATTTGGAACGAGAAATTATAAAACAATCCCGAACGTTTGAATTGAGTAAGAGGCCATGTTTTTCTCTTTTCATTTATGTATTTTTGCAGTCGGGTTTTTAGTTTTTTTTTTTTATTTAAATACTTGTTTTACCATATATTTTCAATATCACCAACGTCAAGACGTCATAAATACCTCCTAATTTTCTGAAATACTTATTGGAACGCGTTTATTCTCACTGTTGGAAATAATGCCGTTTTAGATTTCCTCTTCTTAAATCCTTCCATATATATCTGTGAATTTTAAACTCTCAATCACTCCTCATCTGTCATCTACTCGTACCTTATGGTACGAGTGATGTGTCTGTTCCATTAGATCCTGCCGATCCTACTCAGTCCCACATTTATCATAATAATCAATATTACCAATATCATAATGACGTCACATTCTAGCGGCGACTGTCCTAACTCTGCGGGGATCGAGTTACGTGTCGTATCGTGTATATGACTGGAAGGACCGAGTGCACTCAACTAGCACTCGTGTCAGCATGCACTTTAAGGTAATGTGGTTTTAACTTGATTTGCTTGCATGAGATTTTATTTGTGCAATGAAAATTATTTATGTATTTCGTCAGACACAGTATTGTAGTATATTGGGAATTTATTGCCTTGCTTTATGGTTTCAAATTTTTTTGGTTTTTGAATCTTGATTATATTAACAATGATGGCAAGCAGTTAGAAGACGTTTTCAGCCCTGGCCAAGAGTTTCTTTAACTAAAAGGATACACTTGAGATATAACTGAGTCCCCCTTAGACGGAAAGAGCCTATATTTATAATCTGACTTTCCTCGAACTTTTCTGGTCAACTTGACAATTTAAAGCATCTATACTTCATAGGTTTAGGTAGTTAAAAAAGGTAAACAAATCGTAAAAAGGGTTTTTATAGATGACACTTTCTTGTTAAAAAAACAATAAAACCAAATTAAATTTATTTTAGTTTTTTACTATAGTTTCCTCTTTTATTAATGTATGTTAAACTTTATCGTTTATTCTTCACTACTTTTCGTAGATGTAACTGCTTGAGCACAATTTTTTTTGTCTAATTTATAAGTTTTTGTAATCTGTAAATCTTTGTAAAGAGCCCAATTTCTAAACGTCAACGAAATATAACGTTGCTAAATTGAAGAGTTCAACTGTGACGTAGCATAACAACTGAAGTGACTGGTATTACGTTTAGTCGGTTACTTGACAGCTGTCTCGTCACGTGGTTTTTTTTTTGTTTACCTTTATTTAACTACCTAAAGCTATGGAGTAAAGGCTAAGTTTTTGGTGTATAGATGTATGGGCAATATCATCTTGTCTTATTTGGGACTAATAAAAAACGATTAGTATTATTTTTTAAAATAACAGGTTTTTCCTTATCTTCCATATTTGTGTGTTATGAGCTGAACTCATTTAACTACATATTAATTTAGTTGCTTTTAGCATAATTAAGTCTTAATAGTTCAGGTTTAAACAAAAATGTTCTTGTATGTTCAAAATTTATTATAATTAAATCGATCTAATCAGCAATTTTAATATATGCTTACATCAGAACCAAAAAAGTAATCAATAAACATTGATTTTAAATGCCCCAAAAACGATACTAAAAATCGCTTTTTCATTTTAATCTATAAACGAACAAACTTTCTCTTGAACGAATTTATGGCTGATATTTTATGACGTCACACAACCGCCTCGCAATCAACATTGCAAAATGTTTAATGGATATTATTTACAGTTATCATCAAGATTGTTACGGATATGTCCAAAAGGAATATGCAAAAAATCAGATGCAATAATGCTGTCACTATGGTTACAATTTTTTTCTCATTATGTACATTGTGTAATTGGTTTACTTCACTTCACTTTTAATAACTTACGCATTGCAATATGTGGTTAACCTCCTACAATTTTTGATGAACTAAATTCCCATCTTACTATAAAGTATTCGAGATTACCACGTTATGATATTTTAGATTAAACTTAAGCAACGCTTATTTTTCTGCCAGTCTTATTCCAGCATCGAGTGATATATAATAAATGTCCTACTTAGGATTCAGATTAATTTTTATGTGTGTGTCACTTGATTCAAAATTATTATCTTGTTTATGCACAAATCAATTCATTATGACATGCAAATAAAAGATGAACCACTTTAAAACATTTGGATTAAAGCGGACAATTTATAGCAAAGGATATTTCAAAACAACATTCTGATGTTGCTAATTTTATACACCAATTGTTTTTTTTTATCCTCCGCATCGAAGAAGCTCTCGGCCTGCACTTATCTGATGGTAAGTGATGATCAGGCCGAAGGTGGAAGCGAGCTTCACCCGGCCCGTAATCCTCAACCACAGTGGAAGTGGCTATCTTAACTTTAACTGCCGAAACACAACTATGCTGTTAACATTGTTGTTATGGTGACAGACTTAGATAAAATGGTGGTAGCTAGGTAGTGGTACATTGTGCTTTTACTAGCAATAGATTTTATTGTAACATTACAGAATTCATTGATTGAAAGTAACATTTGAGTTACTACAACGTTTACAATTGTTGAGTTAACAACGCACATTTACCGTGACAAACATTAACAATGTTCTCTTTCATAGAGCCCCACTTATTCCGTAAGAAAAAAGAATGAATGATACAAGTTACCAAATCAATTTCACAGACTAGGTTCGACGACTCAGCGCTATTCTACGCGAGTGGACAAATAGACGACAAACACCATTACATAGCTCTATCAATACACGATGAAAAAGTTGCCGTGCAAATAGATCTAGGTGACGGACCAGTCGAGGACTATTTAGGAGAAAAAGTCAACAATAACATGTGGCATAATCTCACCGTCATATTACAAGAACAAACCATATTCGTATACCTTGATAGTACAACAGAGACTTACGAAGTACCAGGGAACGCTCGATACTTATGCATTGATCCAGAAATCTACATATGCGGCGGCCCGGATTTACACAAAATGAAAGGATTGAAGTCGTTCAACAATTTCGCTGGCAACTTGAAATATGTTTATTACAATGACGTATCAATTTTGTACGAGTTGAAACAAAATAACCCTAAAGTCCACTACATAGGGGTGTTGGATCCTGAGTTTGAGGATATAGATATAGAGGTGATACCGATTACATATCCTTTCGCTACGTCCCATATTTGGTGGCCGTTGAATCAGAGCCACACTGTCAATTTGAAGTTTGATTTTAAAACCAGCAAGAACATGGCTGTGTTGGCTTACAGTCAGACATCCACACAAGGTTACTGGGAGGTAAGTTTTGATGATACCTAAGTCATAATCATAACAAACAAGTTTCTGTTATTTTTTATGCTAATTTGATTATGTTTAACTACATTTCATTCGGTGTTGTTCGCCACAATAAGACACTTGAACAAATAATAATTTGATACATCTGGAAGACTAGGTACTAATACGAAAACGTATTGCTAATAAAATAAATAAAAACTGTAACACATGAGTTCAATATCAATTACGTTTGAGTGTTCAACATTTATAACTACTTATTACAAAAGGGGGCAACATAAGAGCTACAATTTAAAGCCTGAGCACTAGTTTCGAAACCTCCAACAATAATACTTAACTGTTTATATAACGCTTTAATTACAACACAAGAAAACAAGATACGATTTAATTGTAAATAAATGCAAATACAGTCTAGACTTCTGTGTCAGGTTGCAAAAACGAAATTTACCTAACCTGACGGTTAATATTACCTCACTGGGGTATTGATAACAAGCACGAATTTGGTAATCCTTCTGAAGTTCTTGATATCATTGAAACAAACCATGATGATTTCAAAAATAACTTTAGTGAAAAGGATGATGTAGGTTTCCCTCTGATTGATTCATGTGTTTTTGGCAAACAAATAAAACGCCTCATACGCCTACAGACGAACCTTATAGACAAAGCCGAATACCATACACAGGAAATTCAAATATTGATTTATCACTGGAAATTTCACCAGCTAACATTCCAATTATAATAAACAAAACTGACTGATCTAGAAATTATTCTCAAGGCTAAGCTCACTGCTACTGGGCCACATGATCACATACAACTAACATGCTATCTCATAAAAATGTAGGTAAGGATGGTGAAAGAAGAGATAAGATTCGAGTTAGTGTCTGACGTTGGTAAGAACGTGACCGTTTTGAAATCCGTGAAGTTCAACGTAAGCAATGATTGGCACAACGTCGAGTTGGATTACAGGAAGGGAAGGATAAAGATGACGGTGGATTATCATAATAAGCACGTGCAGATGTTTGGTGAGCTTTCTTTTGTTTTCAGTAGACGCTGTTGGCATAGTATAAATAAATAACAGTATTATGTCTTCATAGAAAACGGCCGAAACGACGCGCTTCAAAATCTCAGTCGCAACAGTCTGAGTGCGGATGCGGAAAGTTTAGCTACCGAGCGGTCATAGGCAATCTTTTCAAGGTCACTGCCGAGACACAATACCGTTACTTTATTAGACTGTGCTGTTGGCAATGTTGGCGTATATGACACAAAGATAATTAATTTAGTGTACCTACAGCTTCGATAACAATGGATAAAGAGATATTAGCAATTATGTATATTTTATTTTTATACTATTACCATATCGTGTGTCATTCGAAAATAAAGCTACATGGGTAACTATGCGGTAGAATTAAATAGTAATGTTATATCTTGCTCTTATTTTTGTTTCTACGTAGATAAGGCTTTTAAGGATTTTGTGAGTAATTTCTAGTTCTTACAAATCGTGTCAATAAATCACTGAACGACATTTTACGCCAAAACAAATTTATCTTCTAATAATACTATTTGTAACCAAGCCATTAAAATCAAACTACCGTTACTACCTTTTACAAAAACAGTTACTTTTCTAATCACCCCATTTCCTCAGGTCTAGACTTCGAGCTCCAAGACAAAATTGTAATAGGCAGTGGTCTAAAATCAGCTAACTTAGGTCTAATTGGTTGCATGAGGAACATAAAAATAAACGGGATGTTAATTGAGCCGAGATTCGTGATAATGACTGAGAGAGTGGTCGGCGAGGTGGCCATAGATGACTGTAGATATGTAGACCCGTGCACGAGACCTAATACTTGTGAGCATGGTGGGATCTGTTCTGTTAGAGAGGACAGGGTTATTTGCAACTGTGATAATACTGGTAAGTGATATTTATTTAAAAATAAATTCTTATTAACACTTTTATCTAAAGTTTCTAAAGATATATTTTTAGAACACTAGAAGAATCGTGTCGAAAAGCCAAACGTTTGATTGAAATTATGCACAATTTGTAGATGATAAATTTTATGATATAGCAACGTAGCCCTCAGTTATGCATTTGCTCAACTCTTAACAGTAGGCAGATACAGATTCTTTATCAACACCTTTCACTTTGTTTTTTCACCTAGACTTAGGCTTACTTGCACCACATATAACTAAATGCGTTTAGCGCTAAACGTTATTTTAAACATCATTCTATAATCTGTCAACTTTAAACGATTGATAGCATAATCAGCCTATAATGTTCCCACTGCGGGCAGGCTTCCTTTCTTTGAGAGGGAGTACACCATAATCCACCACACCGCACACGGGCTCAGTGCGGGTTGGTAGATGTCACATGTCTTAGAATTTTTGTTTCTAGGACATGCCGGTTTCCTCACGATGTATTCCTTCACCGTTTTGAGAGCAGTGGTAATGAAATTATTTACACAAAGTAAAGCGCCTGTCACTGCCACTGCTCAATGATTGACAGAAACAGAAACATTTTTATATCATTTAGCGCTAAATTTAATAAGTGATTCGTGGTACAAGCGGGCCTTAATCCAGCATTTCTAAAAATACTATTAATTTTTCGAGGCTACATCGGAGAAAACTGTCACTTCGCGACCTTCCGGAAGACTTGTGAAGAGTTAGCACTCCTCGGCTACACGAGAAACGATGTCTACCTCATAGACATCGACGGGAACGGCAAGTTTCCTCCCGCACACGTCAAATGCGAGTTCCAGATCGAAGCTGACTCTTCTACTACTGTTGTTGAACATAATCTACCTAGTCAAGTTGTGAGTAGTACAGATTCCATATTCAACCCCATAATCTTGTCTAGTTTATCCTATGGTTGCCTGTAAAATTTCCAGACAGCTATAGATTCGCCCATTTTCTTTAATAACAGCATGTCATAATGCGATACATATTATTTTTTTATTTGACTCGTAAGTTATTCTATTTTCTAATGACAGCACTGCTAATTTGTTATAGGCAAATCCACACTTTACAGATTTCATAGCATAATACTCTGCTCCTCCTTCTTTAATCTTTTCACATTTTAGGTGATTCATTGATGCATGTCTGCATGATTGCATGAAATATTCGGGTTCTTCGTTATCTTTTTGCACTCTCGATGGCTTTACTTGGAACTTCCATGACAATAATAATGGCAAGTGTATCTACTTTACCTTTCTATCCATTAGCTTTTATCATTTATATGCAAAACAGACACTTAAACCAAATCCATTTCTTCCAGGACGTTCGCTCAGCATCAGGCAATGACTTCAGCTTCAATATCAAATACAGGGAGTTTTCAGCGGAAATGCTTCAAGAGCTCATCTCCCATTCTTTGTACTGTAGGCAGTACATCAAGTATGATTGTATGAAGGCACCGTTGGAGTTACATAGTGCAACATGGTTCATATCCTCGTCTAATTATACTGTGGACTTCTTAGGGAATGTTAAAAGGTAAAACATTCTGAAATAGACAAGATAGCGGAACGTTTTGTGGTAAGAATATCCGAATAGGGGAAGATGAAAGAATTAGGGATAGACAAATTGTGTGAAAGTTGATATTGCTAGAGACGAATGATAATGACATGACGGATGTATGGAAAAAGAGATGCTGGACTGACCCCAGATAAAGCATCAGAATGATAAACAGTAATCAGAAATCCTAACTGGTATTATAAAATAATAGTAATAATAACAGCTGAACAGTAAAAATAACAATGTATAACCTCCTCCTTTTCAGAGGCTACTGTCCCTGTGGCGTCAACGCGACTTGCGTCAACGCCACCAAGTCTTGCAACTGCGACTCCAACGAAGACGGCAAGTGGCATAGCGATGAAGGCACCTTCGTGGAACCGTCCAGCCTTGGCATCACTGATATGTTCTTCTTACAGCAGAAGGACTTGCCTGAGGATGCTCAGGGAAGAATCACGTTGGGACCTCTCGAGTGTGTTGAAACTAGTAAGTGTTATAGAATTTACATTAGCTTGCCAATTGTATATACCTTATTCAGTAACAATCATTTCCAAATCCGAACAGAGTTAGAGATTTTACTTTTGAAAAGTGCGTGGAGTTATTTTCGAAGGAAACTTTATTTAATAGCTCTCTATTCTATCGCAGTAACAAATCTCAGTAGTAATAGTAATAAGATCAATCTATTGAAAATTGTATGGAAACAAATTGTATCTCACTTTTAAAAATATTCCCATTATTCTTCTTACTTAAAGTTATCTTAAAGATTACCTTAAATTTCCCCTCGTATATAATTACTATTGACATTACGACCACATTTAAATGACTAATTCAAATGAAGTCATACATTGGCGTTAACCTATATATTTTTTTAATCTTTTCTGCTAGACACCCAGCGTTACGTCGTAACATTCACGACATCTCAGTCGTACATAGAGGTGCCAGGTTGGAGGAAGGGAGATATCGCCTTCAGTTTCAGAACGACTGGCACCAGCGCCATACTGTTGTTCCAGCCACCGATCAGACCTAACTATCCTTCTTTTATGGTCGCTTTGACTAGTGGTAAGTCCTTTAATCCCTTTGTTTTTAGGCTTTTATTTTAGTCGTTTAACTATTTTGTTGGTTACTTCTTGTTTGGCTAACTTTTATTAGATCATCGAAGTTCGCCTTTTGCTAAATGTGATAATATAATGATTTGAGAAACTGTCAATGTACAACTTTTGAAGAGTATATTGAACCACATTTATGTTAACTTCTTTTACTGGAATTATCTGTTTCACCATTTCTGGATAAGGTTCAGGAAATCTATTTGGCTGGTAATTAAATACTTAATTTTATTTCATGTTTCAAATAATATTATCTGCGAACACAGTTAAGTTCTTCTGCAAACTTCATTAACCAATTTTTTCTCAAACAGAACACGAGCTAACATTCAACTTTACCCTAAACACGGGTACAACCAGAAAACTGGTGATAAACTCAAAACGTAAGCTAAATGGAGGAGAATGGCACAAGATATGGATCGACTACAACTTCTACCACGTCAGGTTCATGCTCAACACTGAGTATCAGATGCTCAACTTATTGCAAGAGGAAGAGTTTGGGCCTTTTGAAGGATCGATGTTCATTGGCGGTGCTACTGCGTACGTATTCACAATTTCATTCTCAGTCAGTTGCAGAAACGAAGTTTAACTTTTAAAGCTGTCATTAAATACTAATCTTCCAATATTTCATTTTTAACTTGTTCCAGAAAACAACATTAGACTCAATTTTAATGGTTCTTTGATGAAATTAATAAAATCGTTAGCGTTAATGATCCATTACATAATGGAGCATTAATGTTTGTCTTTGTGCAAAAATCCTTTAAAACCTCTCAAAAAAATATACAATCCGAAAATAATCCAAGAACGAAACTCGAACAAAATTAATTGATTCAGTAGGTACTGGCAGATTAGGCAATATTTTTTGAGTAGAAACTCAAATCTTGTTTTAAATCGACTTCTAAGCTTGAACATCGTTCTAGAATAGCAATCACATTGCTCCTCATAACTTAACCAAATATTCATCTGTTTTCATCAACATTCAATATTTCAGGGAGCACCTAAAAAAATCTGCCGTAAACCAAGGCCTAATCGGCTGCTTCAGAGGGTTGGTCGTAAATGGCGAGATCTTGGACATTTACAGCTACATGTCCGTACATCTATCAGAAATTATCAAGGATTGTAAGCCATCTTGTGTGCCCAACCCGTGTCAGAACAGGGCCATTTGTAAGGAGCTCTGGTCCAGTTATGAATGTATTTGTAAGAACCCTTGGGCTCATTTGGGGACACATTGTGAAGAAAGTAAGTACCTACACAGACCAAGACAAGTTAAATTCATATCAACAAATAAAAATTTATTATTGCAGTAATACGATAGAACAACTAACCAACAATATTATGAGTAATATTCATGTAAATGATTTCGATAAGATCGCGTATATTGAAAAAACTATTGCAAATCTAACATTATCATACATAACTTTTAATCCAAATCTAACTATAACTATTATTCTAGACATAAACGAGAAAGCACTAACATTCCAAACGCAAGAAGCCTACCTAAAGAAGAACTATTTAGTAGACAATGCAACAGATGCAGAGAAACATCGACTAAAGAAAATGATGACAGAAGATGTATTGATGAACCTACGGACATATGATGATAATGCTTTAGTACTATATGCAAACGACAATCTTAACAATTTCATACATCTCTTCATTCATAACGGAACAGAAATAATTTACCTATTCAATGATGAAGACGAAATCATACAAATGAATGTAACTTATGAAAAGATCAATCAAGGTGAAAGTGTTCAGATTGCTATTATCAGAACTGCAAATGGGACTACTTTGCATGTTAATGAGAATAATGCAACCATTGATAGGACTGCGAAGTTGTTGAGTAATTATACTGATAAACCTTGGATTAATCCTAACTTAGGTGAGTTCATATAATTTTTTGTTAATGTTTAAGCAGGTCGTCTCTATCAAAATAAACGTCATAGTTCAATTCAACCTGATACTCTCGTGATCAGCATGGCCAAAAATTTAAAAAAAAAGTGTTTTTGTATCAGCTCCGATGCACGACTGAAGTTTACTATTGCATATTCCACTATGGACAATATAATAAACATATCTCTTAAAAAAAACAAATACCCCCCACCCTAATATAACTCAAATGAAACAATAATTAGATCATAATTTAGACTTACCTTTGCGATTTAGAACGGCCGAAATATCTAGATCGAAGTGTGAAATATGTAAAATGTTTTTTTTTTTTAATTTTAGTCCGTGTTTTTACGAATAAAACACAATACAAAACGTAACGCTTTTGAGCTAACGCTGGTATAACTTTTATTCCTCATAAAATTTCCATACCGGAGTAGGACAATCGATTCTTAAGGAGTAAACTCCAAAACCAAAAACATACATATGTATTACTATTCACGTTTTTATCTTATATTTACCCAATCCTTGTCTTTTTTATCACAGTGCGGTAGGAGGTCAATAGATTAGACTAGAGCGTAGTTGACTTTTTTGCGGATTGAATTTAGTTTTGGTTCACCGAATAGTTATCAGAACTTCACAATCAATCCATGATTCAAAACAATTAAATGTCGTCGGCAAAATATTGATGTTTGAAGTCCACCAAAAACTTGTAGAATGTAGTGTTAATGTAGATTGAGTTACCTATTGTTTTCCGTAATCACCTACTTGCCTAGGAAATGCAGATATAAGCGACTAGCGGACGTCACGCGGTTTCACCCGCGTAGTTCCCGTTTCTATGGGAGTACGTGAATAATATGTAACCTATGTTACTCGCTAATAATGTAGCTATCTATTGCTAAAATAATTTTTCAAATCGGTCCAGTAGTTTTTAAGTTTATTCGTTACATCATAATCAGCTTATAATGTTCCCACTGCTGGGACACATGCCTCCTCTCGGTGAGAGGGAGTAGGCTGTAATCTACCACGCGAGCCCAGTGCGGTTTGGTAGATGTCACATGTCTTCGAATTTTTTAGTTCTAGGTTTCCTCACGATGTTTTCCTTCACCGTTTTGAGAGCAGTGGTGATGAAATTAAATACACAAAGTAAAGCGCCTGCCTGGATTCGAACCCACGACCTACAATTCGTAAGTCGGGGCCGTTACCACTGGGCCTCCACTGCTCACCACACATTCGTTACATACAAAAATACAAATCTTTCCTCTTTATAATTTTAGTGTAGATATCGCTGTTGCGCTCGGTAACGATACTGGTCCGCCTTCTGGTTAGTCACTTTGGACCAGTATCGCTACTGAGCGCGACAGCGATATAGCTTATATCTGAATAGGCTTTAAAGCTTACATTTTGCCTTTGAACAGATCCAATACAGCACGATTTATTAGAATAACTCGATCTAATCTTCAGAAAAAAACAACAGAGTCATCGAGATAAATCAATCAACGTTTCCTACATTTTTAATTTCCAGAGGTAATCCTTCCTCAAAGGCCTCCAGCGCCTCCCACAGACTACTTCCAGATGAACCTGGGAGGGTTTGACAATTACTCTTTACACCTGGCAACTCGAGCTAACTCCCTGCATCAAGGAGGATACGTCGGCTGTGTGAGGGGGTTTAAGATTGCTGACCATGTGGTTGATCTGTCTAGGAAGGCTTTGCAGAACACTGATCAAGGTATGTAAAGTAAAGATAAACTCTAGAGATGGTGCATGAAGAAAGTCGGCGTTTCAGTGTCAAGTACAATCGAGTTATTTCTTTTAATTATCTCATCAACTGTTACGACGCCTCATTGAGGTGGATAACAATTAAAATACTATTGGGTCTCGTTAATGACAGTTGAAAGGTTAACTTTATCTTCTTCTATCTATATGTATTATATGAAATCCAATTGCCATGCGTTAGTCTCGCAAAAACTCTAAAATGGCTCGATCGACTTGATTTTTTTTTGTTTTGTTCGCATCTATATTGTGATGGCTTCATCATTTCAGCCGAAAGACGTCCACTGCTGGACATAGGCCTCCCCCAAGCACCGCCACTTCGACCGATTCTGTGCTTTCCGCATCTAGCGGATTCCTGCGACCTTCACAAGGTCCATCTTGTGGGAGGCCTTCCAATGCTACGTCTTCCGTTTCGTGGTCGCCACACCAGATCCTTTCGACCTCATCGGACATCAGTTCTGCGAGCAATGTGCCCTGCCCATTGGCACTTAAGTTTGGCAATTCTTCGAGCTATGTCGGTTACCTTGGTTCTCCTGCAGATCTCTTCATTTCTGATTCGATCACGTAGGGAAACTCCAAGCATAGCCCTCTCCAATGCCCTTTGGGTGACTTTTAGCCTTCTGATAAGGCTCATTGTGAGCGACAACGTTTCGGTACCATAGGTCATCACTGACAACACGCACTGGTCAAAGACTTTCGTCTTGAGATACTGTGGTATGTGGGACGAGAAGATATTTCGTAGCTTCCCGAACGCTGCCCAGCCAAGTCGGATTCGACGATTGACCTCTTTCTCGAAGTTGAACCTACTTAGCTGAACAGTTTATCCTAGGTAAACATACTTATCCACAACTTCGAGCGTAACGTCTCCGATCTTCATGAGAGTGGGTGTTACATGGGTATTTGACGTGACCTTTGTCTTGTCCACGTTCATTTTATTACCCACTCTTTCGGAGGCTCTACTGAGGTCAGTATTATACTGAGGTCCTTCATGGTCTCAGCCATGATAACTATGTCGTCGGCAAACCGAAAGTTAGTTATATACTCGTCATTGATGTTGATGGCTAGCCCTTTCCAGTCCAGAACTTTGAAGACTTCCTCCAGTGCAGCGGTGAACAGTTTCGGAGATGTCTGGGATGGCTTAGGAAAAACCCAAAGGAACAACTGAAAAATCGGAAATTTTTGTATCACGTGGTACGAAGTTCACCGGGTCACCTAGTATATTATGAATTAAAATCCCTTTGCGTGTGCATCTGTGTGATGCACAATTGATTGTTCTTCTAAACTATGCAATTAGTTTTGATGTGGTTTTCACCATCGTTAATTTGTTCCGGAAGGTTCATGTGTACAACACAATTATAAGGAAATCTCCATACTATTTCAAGCTGTGCGAAGAAGCCGCGGCTCGCAAGTTTATTAATTGTTGGCAAATCAGTCGACGGCCCAGCTGATATGATATGGCTATTCTAATTATGCCACCTATTTACTTTGCCAGCCCAAGCACCAAGATTAAAAGTGTAATCTTAATCCTATTATTCATTTCTCCAGACCCCCTTCCTTCCCTTGAAACAGTACCTTACACTTATCACTTATCTGCTATTAAACTCCGGCCGCGGAGAGAATGCGTTCCTGACACCTCTCAGTTGGACTCGATTAGGTACAAATAAAGTATAAATTCGTAAAACACGTATGCTTTTGTACTCAACTGACAGGTGTCAGGAACTCATTCTCTCAGCGGCCTGATTATATATATAGTAGACATCTTGATGATAGATATCGCTTAAATACGTCACTAGGTAACTCTCCCACAATGAACTAATGTAGTTTTCCGTCGGCATCGTTTACGCCAAGATACACGTTAGAACATTATTAAATTTACTTTTTGTTCTTCTCAAATCTAACAAGAACTTTTTACATTTTAAGACCTCAAAGGCGTCCTACCGGAATGCAACATGAAATGCGACTCAGAGCCTTGTAAGAACGGCGGTATATGTACGGAAGACTTTACAAATCAGGAGAGCAGTTGTGACTGCGAACTGACTAGTTACTTCGGAGAGTACTGTGTTGAGGAGAAAGGGGCGGATTTTAATGGAGAGAGCATACTACAGAGGAAATTTCTGCTTACTGGACCTGTTTTTAAGGTACAGTGGGTGTGTTTAAGGTCATAGTTCGGCCACATAAGTTCGGGTCAGGCTCATAAGCCTGCTCTACACTCGCGCGTGAATCTGCTGTGAATTGACGCCGCGGTTCGTGCCTTGAACTTCGCGTTGTTTATACACACTCTCAGTTTCGTTCGCGATCTCAAAGAAAATAGATGACGATGAGATTGTTGCTGCTGCTGTGACGCTATGTTCTGTAGCATATTATAAATAAGTTTGTATTAAAAATAATAAACAACCAAAAAAAAGATGAAGATGGAGGATGACGAAAATCCTTAAAAACATCTATGTTTATAAAAAAACAACCAAGACCACTCCCGACTGCGACTCGTGCGCTACTGCGAAAAGCTGCGAGTGTTCGCACGTCGTGAACCAAGCGCGAATCCTTTGTCACGGGACAAAAATCCGACACCGATCGGGGGACGGCGCGAAGCGTGAACGCGAAGGCGCAATACCATCCTACACTCGTGTTTCACGGCTTTCAGGGGCATTCGCAACGCGAGTGTAGAGCGGGCTTAATACATAAAGTATCAAGAAATATTTCTCCGTCGCTGGCGGTAGTCTAATAGAGCCCAGACCAGATCCTGATAATAATATTTTATTATGTTTATACAGATTCTCAAGACGAGTAATGTTTCTACAGCTAGAAACTAAATCATTTTTTTTATTAACCATAATTCCAATTGATTACAAAAAATGTTTTTTCACAGGTTAAAATAAAACTGGCGTTTTCCAGCAACGATTTACGCCAGAAGAATACAGTTCTCTTGTTGGTTCAGACGGAAAATAAGTACGTAACAGTATCATCCGCAGAGCACGGAGACGCCTAGGCGACAGCCGGCGCACGCGGCGATTCCGTGCTCTGTAGTATTCTCATAACGTAAAACTCACGCCTTCTTCCCATGGGGGTAGGCAGAAACTATCGAACGCCTCCTGCTACGATCCTTACATACTCCTTTTGCCTCGCTTACGTTCATACATTTAGTCATACACGCACGCCGCGCGCCGGTTGCGAGTACTACGCACCTGACCTCTCTGAAGAACATCACCAATTAGTTCAATATTAATAATGTGGTATATTCATTTGTTGTATAAAGTCTACTTTCCAATAATATTTTTCGATTATTCAACATTCTTAAAAGTACATCATCATCTTCCTGCCCTTGTCCCATGTAACTTGTGGTCGGCGCCACACGTTTTTTTATTCCACTCTCCCCTGTCAACCGTCACGCTATCATTCACTCCCTTCTCTTTCATATCATTCCTCACACAATCCATACATATTTTCTTTGACCTTCCTCTCCCGCTCCATCCATCAACATTTATATTCATCACTCTTTTAGTCACATGCGTCTCCTCTCTCCCCATCTCATGCCCATACCAGGCCAAACGATTTTCTATCAAGTTTTCTGTCACTGGCGCCACTTTTAAACTTCCCCTTATATCAATTTTCATCACTCTACACATCCATCTCAACATTCTCATCTCCGCTACATGCAATCTTTTTCATCCGTATTCTTCACGGGCCAGCATTCCGTCTTAAAAGTACGGAAAAACTTAAATGTTTTAATTCTAGGCGCAGTTACTACCTACTGGTTGCAATCACACAAGACGGCTACTTGAAGTTCGAGGAAAACCGCGAGGAAGAGGCGTATGGCGCTGAAGTTAAAAACAGGAACTTTTTGAACGGTACAGTTCGACAATACAATACACACTACTAAGTAGGAAATATAATCTGCCTAGCCTTTTCTAAACTATGTAGGGATCTGCTTCCAGTCTAACCAAATGCAGCTGAACACGGAACGACTGCCTATCTGACCTCCATAACCCTGTTACTGGGTGACACAATATCCTTTGGTAAGGCCTGTTGTCGGACTTTCTGACGACCCGTAACGACTGTCAAAGATCCACAAATGACAGCCGAGACCAGCGGCTTAACGTGCTTTCCGAGGCACGGAAGGATCTCAGACTTTCAGTATGAAATAGATGGTCACCCATCCACGGACCGATTTTGGCAAGTGTAACTTAACCAGTTGGATCGAACGCGTGGAGTAAATGTAACGTTAATTCGGACGATTTTAACATAGAAAATACTTGTTTCGCTTATAAAATTTATTTGAAGAGCAATGGTGGTCCAGTGGTAACAACCCCGACTTACGAATTGTATGTCGTGGGTCCGACCCCAGGCAGGTGCTTTGTGTAAATAATTCCATTACCACTGCTCTCAAAACGGTGAAGAAAACTATATTTTGGGAGGGGCGACTAGAATCAATTCTATTATTTTGTAAATTTTTACATTAAAAAGTGCCATAGAAGGGCCTATTTGAAATAAATGATTTAACTTTGAAGGAAAACATCGTGAGCAAACCGACATGTCCTAGAATCAAAAATTCAAAGACATGTGACATCTACCAACCCGCACCGCGTAGTAGATTACAGCCCACTCCCTCTCTAAGCGAGAAGGCCTGTGTCCCAGCAGTGGGAACATTATAGACTGATTATGCTATATAATATTTATTTAGTTTTAAGAATTAATTCATACCCATGAGTGTTACTTATTGTGCTTGATATAAAAGGATATTTGGATTCAAAAATCACACTCGGATTCTACTTTCTTCCTTATACATCGATTTCGATCATTAATAAAACAATATTTCTCCAGGTGCCCGCCACACGATATACTACACCCGAACCAACCAAGAAGCCAAACTCCTCATAGACAGAATAGAGGTCCCTCTAGAGAAGGTTCCTCCTCAAATTGTATGGGATGTGTTCGACTTAGGATCCAATGAGGTTCAAGTCGGAGGGCTTAATACTACGGATCCGAGGCTCAAGATTTATAAGGGTTATAATGGATGCTTGTCGAGTAAGTATTGCTGTTCTTTTTTTTAAAAACAAAATTCATTTGTGCAATTTTTTTAAGTGAAAACTTCTTTAGGCGCGTTGGGCATTTTTGAGATGGGAAAAAAACAATTGAACTCGCGACACCGTTATCGACACCTCATTTTTAAAAACGCGATTGTGCTCTTTATTTATATTACGTTACGAATCAATGTTCTATGCAAGTATTTTTACTTTAAAGGTTTTGGAATAAAAATAATTACATATAATATATATTTTTAATAATATTAAAAAGTTTTTTTAATATTATTAAAAAACTATACATTAAAAAAAACTATAAAATATAATTTACGAGCCTATGTACGATCTACAATACCATAATTTATTCATACCACTGGCTGTTGCCCGAGACTTCATCTGCGATCCAGGATGCAAAGTAGCCTATGTCCTTCTCTAGGCTCCAGGCTACCTATCAGTAAAATTTCTTCCAAATCCATTCAGCCGTTTTAGCGTGAAAGCGTAACAAACAAACAAACCAAGGTGGGCGGGTAGGTGACCCAAATGAGTTCTACGCCGAGTTCTTTTCACTATTAAACACGCAATTTAATGACATTTTTCCACTAAAGACTAAAAGTATTTACACAAAGTTCTTATTTAGTGACTGGGCGACTCCAGGTATTCGTAAAAGCAGGGAAAAACTATTTGAACTTTATGGCTTAAAGCAACATATGAATAATACAAGCTTTCATAAGTATGTTGCAAAATATTCAAAAACTTTAAAAGTGTTTGCAAAATAGCCAAAGCTCTTTATATAAGCAATAAAATAAAATCAACTGATGATAAAATAAAAACTACCTGGCAAGTAATAAATAATGAAACAGGTAGGAAAAAACAGCGAAATACTGAATTTACTTTAGAGACTGCACATGGCCCCATTAACTCAGATATAGAAATAGCTCAAGAATTTGAAAACTTTTTTGCTAATATTCCTCTTAAAACTACTAAAACTTTAAATTCCTCACCCGCGCTTTCTGCTACCTTACTTAGACAGAATGTGAAGGCATGCCCTTTGGAGTTTAGGTTTCAGCATACAAACCCCCAGGCTGTTATAAAAGCTTTTAAAGATCTTAAAATTATATCAACAGAAGATCTCTGGGGAATGTCTGTAAAAGTCTGTAGATCTATTATCGAAACCATTGCACCCTATTTAGCTTACATATTTAATACCAGTGTAGACCAAGGAGTCTTTCCGGATCTCATGAAACACAGTAAAGTAGTTCCATTGTTGAAATCCGGTGATAGTAAAGAACCCAACAATTATAGGCCTGTGTCAATTCTGCCAGTTCTCAGTAAGGTGTTTGAAAAGTTGATGCTTAATCAAATGTTACGTCACTTTAATAAAAATTCCATCTTTCATGAACAACAGTACGGTTTCACCAAAGGGCGTTGTACTACTGACGCCGGTGTCACCCTAATAAAGAACATTTTTAAGGCCTGGGAAGAAGCACAAGATGCCATTGGAATCTTTTGCGACCTCTCGAAGGCGTTCGATTGTGTAGACCATGAGACACTTCTGCTGAAACTAGAGCACTATGGGATTAGGAATACAGCTCTTGATTTACTTAGATCATACCTGAAAGATAGAAAGGTTAAAGTTCAGGTAAACGGCGAAAACTCATTAGGGTCTGAAATGACAATGGGCGTTCCTCAAGGTTCGATATTGGGTCCATTCCTCTTTTTAGTTTACATTAATGATTTACCCCAGAGCCATTTATAATCTACGTCGCCGCGAATCTCTCAGGGAACTTTTTAAAAGGATTAATATTATGACGGTACCTTGCCAATTCATTTATGAAAATATTATGTATGTAAGGAAAAATCCACATCTCTTTAATAAAATAAGTGATAGACATAATTTTAATACTAGAAATAAAGATAAACTAGATCAACCATTTTTCAGGTTATCTAAAGTACATACATCTTTTATGGGGTACTGTGTTAAATGTTACAACAAAATACCTTGTGACATATTGCAATTAAATGAAAGAAAATTTAAAACTCATATAAAAAGTAGACTTTGTAAACAAGCATATTACAAATTAGAGGATTATATCCAAGATAAGAGTGCTTGGAAACATGCTGGTCCTACTCCATAGGACAATTTAGGATCAAGACAAAATCAAACTGGTTGCTAATGTAATTGTAAAATTTATTACTTTGTGTTTTATGACATTGATTTTACATTATGTGATTACTTCCTTACACACTGACTTATTAATTGTAAAATTTTAGGAAAATCGTCTATTTTTACCATGTTTGTAAATATGTGAGAACCATGTACTCGTATCTATCACAAATTAAATTATCTATCGTTGCTTCATTTTTAATTGTTTTTACCTATTGTGGTATAGTAATTTTATTCTAGGTGCATCGTCTTCACATATAATAATTATTTAACAAATGTACGTACATATACAAACAATATTGTAAAACATTTTAAAAGAGTAACGGTGGAGTTTCTTGCCCATTCTTCTCCATACGAAAACTACCTTTTGGAAGGGGCGACTAGAATCAATTTTATTATTTTGTAATTTTTGACGTTCAAAACATGGGCCTATTTGAAATAAATGATTTGACTTGAAACACACTTTCGCATTTATATATTAGTTAGGATTAGGCGATCTCACCATTACGCAAACCGTCCACCGCTAGTTAAATCCAAATCTCCAAGTTCTTTAGTGATCATTGAACTGCCAAGATTGATTATAATTAGCTAAAGGCAATCAATTTTTGGCTGGACAAAAAATCTGTGAAAAAAATACCTTCTTAAGCTAAAAGTTATAATATCTGCGATATTCAAAACCATTTCTATTCCTCCAAAACAGACATCCTAGTAGAAATAAACGAGTACGAGATGAAGCCTCTAGAAGAGTACATGTTATTCACGCGCCTCAACTCTGCGGAGGTGAATGCGGTGAACGCACAGGGCGTGCGGTCTGCGCAGTGTTCCACAGACTTCGATGAGGCCTGGCCGGACCAGACGCAGCTAGCTGCTGCACATAATGGCAGCTTTCTTATTGTGAGTAGACCTATTTTGTAAATTCTTATTTATATTCCTCCAAAAAGAAGTCAGCCACGCCTCTTTGTTTCGATGTTTTTGTGTAATGTTTCGAAAAAACACGCGCAGGAGACACGGCTTTAGGTTGACTGGTAGAAAATGCCTTAAGCATTAAGTCTGCCTTTACACGGTATTTTTTACTTGTGCATAGAGTTTTTATAAATAAATAAACATGCATGCAGCATTTCTAACAATAACTTTTGTCCCCAGAGCGTAGATAAGACATGGGTGGAAGACCCACCGTCCCGCAACCCCTACGACTCTCTATACCAACAGCCGGACACCGAAGAAGACAATACAGATAACTTTTTTATAGCACTGATCGTTGTGTTCATACTAGGACTGTGTTACTGCGGATATCACGTAAGTTTGAGACTCAAACAACTCGGCAAAGTTGCCTCAACTCTCGGCAAAGTTGTAACGAAAGTGGTATATGAACCAATTGAATACATTTTCTCAAAACTGGCAGATTTTGATGACGTCAGAAAAAAGCATGGTGGAGTATTGGTGACCCATGTGGTAACTGCCGCGACTTACACCTTTGCTCTCAAAACGGTGAAGGAAAACGTCGTGAGGAAACAAACATGTCCTAGAACTAAAAAATCGAAGACATGTGATATCTACCAACCCGCACTGAGCCCGTGTGTTGGATTACAGCCCACTCCCTCTCATAGAGAGGCCTTGTCCCAGCAGTGGAAACATTATAGGCTGATTATGTATAGTGGTACTATTAACCACGTCTCTTTTGGTTCGATAAGCAATCTAACCCAGTCTTCTTTCTTGGCTATTGGGCAAGTTATATCATTACTCTTGGATGCCTTCCCTGGTAATAAACCACAGATAAATACATCTGCTGACACTGTAATTAGATATTATAACTGCTAGCTGAAACCGCGACAGTCCACTTATCTTTGTGAAGAAGTCTTAATGCAATTAACTTAAAATATAGATGTGGCGAACACACAAGGCTTACAAGCTGAGCTTGGAGAAGCAAACGGATGAGAACATAATGCGGAGCAAGGAGCAAGCGACCAAACTGCAAGAACCTTCCATATCCTTTCTACAGGTAAGACCATGTAGAGCTAACTTTCCGAGACCTGTATAATAAAAGCTCATCTAAAAATTGTTTTTCAAGGTTCCGCATGCTCAAAAGGAAAAACAGAACCTTTAGGATCACTTCTTTATCTGCCAGTCTGTCAAGACCCTTTTTCTCAGGAACGCGTAGAGGTATCAAGTAAAATACGTAGGTCCACGGTCCCTTGGAGCTCGAAAAAACCAAGCAATAAAAAATACGGCCATTTTGCGAATTTTTTTGATACTCGCAAATAAATCATAACCTATAAAAGCAAGGTCTTACAGCACAAGTAAAGGAAAAAGTCCGAAAATCGTTCATTTGTTATTTACAAACTTACATTTGAAGTTGGAGAATTGATCGATTTAATGGAGAATATTTTTTCAAATACAAAATTTAGTTTGTTCTTGGGATAACCGACACGCACCTGTGTCTTCACAAGTTTGCCAAATATCGAGTTATTCCAAATTGCATACTATTTTCTATCGTCAAAAAGACTATTAACATATACGCACAAACTTCTAAATTTGTTCTTCTTATTTCAGCTTAACAAAGACCCAATACCTGATGAACCGACTCTGGAAGGTGACAAGAAAGCCAACGGAGTGACCATTGATACAGTTCCCGTCGTTATAGTGGAGATACCCAGCGAAGGATCTATCAGCAGAAAGGGAAGCTTGAGATATAGGGGTATGTATACTATCATAGAAGTCTGGGTACTACTGGGTAGCTGGCCCAAAGTTTTTAAAGTGAAACTTTTATTACATCGTCTCAAACTTTTTGGTCTGTGTGTTGCATGTCGCGTGACGGTCGGCCGCGGAGTAGGGATAAAGTGAAAGGCGCTCGTCAGAGCAGCCAAGGCCAATATGGCGGCGCCTATAGAAGTTTCACTTTTACCGTGGTTTCATAAAACCACACAATCCTTTTTTTGGATACCTATGTCACAGTATAATAAAGTAACAGTATTGAGTCTCGGCAGTAACCTTGAATTATTTACCTACGGCCGTTCGGTAGTTAAACCTTCCGCGTTCTTGCGTAACTGCCACGCACTCGATACTGTTTCGTACTATAATTGTAGTCATTGGTGCCGATTCCCTTGTTCACAAACTAAACTAAATTTAAGTTCAGTGCATCTTTTTCTTTCTATTTCATTAAGAAAACGACAAAAGATTAATTTTTGTTAAGTCCTGTCAAATTAATCAATGTAATGATGAAACAACAAATATTATCAGCTTTTAGCTTTTTGCTCACTTGTGGTTTTTAAGTGCGGTTTTAACACGTTTTTAAACCGTTTTTTTCTTCTTTTTAGATATGTTAGAAAAAGAAAAAGTTTGGGAAACTCTTGAAGAAAAGGATGAGATGTCTGACAGTGATGCAGATGACAATGAAAAAGTGAACAGCAATGATCGTGAAGCAAACTGTGGGGAGCCTGATACTGACGAAGAGTCCTCTTCATCTACTGAGGAAGAAGTGGTTTGTATATGCCGAAAGACTTTTAAATACCTATACTTCCGATATAAAAAGCCTAGAATTATTGTCCTATTTTGGGATGTGGGTATAGTTGCCTGCATTTATTATTTACCCCCGTGGCAAACAATAAAAGAATAGTTATTTATGCTACAAGTGCGGAAAATGGGTGATTTCCGACGAGTGTATTAATCGACACGAGTTTGAAATCATCTAACGCACGTGTATCATACAACGTTTTACTATGCATTGTGCGAGGAAATAAAAAAACGAGCGAGTCTTATGGTAGTCGAATATGATATAACACCTGACATCTTGACTGACGTACATAATAATATAAACAATATTCTTCATCATCATCATCATCGCCATCGTCATGACTTTGACTTCGACTTTGACCATTGTCATCGTCATTGCCATCGCCACTGACGCCATCGTCATCATCATCATCATCTAATTGGTAAAACTTTTCTCAAATAATAAAAACTCTGCGTCGGGCTGACGACGGAGTTAAAAATTTAAAAAAAAAAACAGAAAAGTAAAAGTCAAGTCAAAAAAGTGACACTTCCCGCCCAGTTTGGCTGCTTGGAAAACGCTCTTTATGAGCACATGCATTGTAAACATTTATAGATGTGTATAAAAACGAGAGGGGCGCGTTTACTTCAAACAGAACTTCTTGTGTTTCTCAGGATTCCCATCACGTAAATGGTCGCAAAGATTCCAACAAGGAGGGACCGCCAACACAGACCAACTTGACGACGCAGCTGCCTTACAAAATAGATGAAGATGACACCAACGAACTTCTTACCTCTACTGCTTAGTTACAAAATAAATCTTTTTGTATTGAATAAAATGAATCATTTTGTTTGTACCCTTTGTGTCTCATCCTAGCCTCGACTGTATTGGGTTTTTTCAGATAACGACTCTCATTCAAAGCATAATCAGAGTATAATCTACAAGGTGGCAGGGACATTGACGCGAAAACTTTACCATGGATTCAGTTCATGATTCTGAACCCCCATGCGTTGAAATTATTCGTTGGTTATTTTTTTTTAAATCAGCTGTTCCTTAGAAAAATACAATACCTACGCGGTCAAATGTATGGAAACGCAGATTTTTTCTTTAATTAAATAACCGACGAAAAATTTCAACGTCCTAGGTTCAGAATCATGTTCTGAATCCATGGTAACAGTTTTCGCGTCGATGTCCCTACCACGGGCTCTGAGTTAGAAAGTGGAACGCAGTACATCTTTCTTTTTCATAGTGAGCCACACGTGTCGGAGAATCGAACGGGCTTTGTACCCTTTAATAAAATTCTAAAGAGTCTTGTCGAGTTAGTGCAACGCAGTTCATAATAATATTTATTTTTAACATCCCGCCACTCGTTTCTTAACATAATCAGTCAATAATTTCATACTACACCGACCGCAGCACTCCTATTTACGCTTGCTTCCCTGGACCTGTCCAAACCATTTGACCTGGTTTCTTGTGATATCCTATGGGATAACAATATGATACAAATTCCTTGCACATAATAGAGCTTAAATTTTGAATGCCATGTCAAACAAAAAATTGTTAGGCCCCCATCCCCCAAATCTCCGCCCCCGTCCATTTGGGGTCCATTCGGACGGTACGGGGGTTTCGGTATCACTTCAATACCCAGATTACCACTCGCCATCCGGTTGCCTCTTCGATAAAATTTTACGTGCCATTGCTTTAACTAATTGTCATGGATCCTGACCTACCCCGAGTAGGATAGTGTGGCCTATGGAGTGCGTGAGAAAGGTTTATCCGAAAAGAGATGGGATCGTGCTTGTGGCTGACATGGTCACCAAAGACGGTACACTGAAGATGCCTGTCAGAAAGTTGGCTTTACTTGAAGGACTCCAGTAGTTGTGTAGCTGCACTACACGAGGGGCAATGATGTTGAGACCTTTTTACTTTCTTTATGTTTTAATTATTTTTAAATATTTGACGTTGTTCTTTTCTTTTTTTACAATGTATTGAATTGTGTCAGCGATTATTTGCTAAAAATATAGTCCACTAGATTTTCCACTACAACTACTTCTACTAGAACTTATGTTAGCCACCTATATTCTTGAATATATCATTCACACAATAATTATATGCATTATAAATAGGTATTTAATATCAACTTCCTCTAATATTATAATTTTTTCTGTCAAATCAAATAATAGGTACTTACTGAATTATTGAATAAACTAATATATTTGCAACATTATATTAAGTACTGTTAATCTTTTGACATCTTAGGGGCGGAAGGGGCGGCCCGCCCCAGGCCTCCGGTCTTGGGGGGCCCCCAAATGCCTCCGCGTTCCCCTGATCAAATCTTAAACAAGACTTTAAAAATGTGCTTAGTACCTACATAATTTCATCAAGATCAAAACACTACAGCCATCTAGACTTTTAACGCAGTACTAATATTCTTTTAACTTTGCTGAACGCGTCCAATACGCTGGGGGAATTCCCATCTTTGTAGCGGGTACTTCCCCAGGAATCCCTGAATGAATGAAGTGCATGTGATTTATTTTATCTATTTTTTTTTTTTTTTTGTCTATAGATTCTTATTTTGTTTTCCTCACCCATATCCATTCCATATTGTAGGTATGTTTATTTAGCCTAAATAACTTAATTCGACTTTAAATTTTACTTGCCAGATTTTAACGAAATAAACATAAACTCTTTGTTTTCCGCTCGACTCTTCGCAAACATACCTCCGTCCCACCAAGACAAGTACTCCTTACTCGACGTAGGTCTGTTCGAGTATGTCAAGTCGACCTTTACAGGACCACATTTGCTACCCACCAATATTTCATCCTAAGTTCTAGAATATACAATAAGCTTCAAAAAAAATTAACAATAAATAATCTTAACCATTTTGAATTAACCAGTAAATCCATTCAATTAATTTGTTAACATCAAAATTATTACACAATTATAAATATTTTGTAAAACGTGTCAATCCTACTAAAGAACACTGTCCTTCAAGATACAGGATTTTCCTAGTTTGAAGGGCAGGGGTCTTACTCATTGTAATAGCCATACCCATCCCATAGTTTAAACTACACTGATGTTACCTATACTCCATAGGTTTAGGTAGTTAAAAAAAGGTAAACAAATCGTAAAAAGGGTTTTTATAGATGACACTTTCTTGTTAAAAAAACAATAAAACCAAATTAAATTTATTTTCGTTTTTTACTATAGTTTTCTCTTTTTAACCGACTTCCAAAAAGGAGGAGGTAATACGTTCGTCGAGTACGTTTGTTTTTTTTTTTTTTTTTTTTATGTATGTCCACCGATTTCTCCGTCAATTGTGGACCGATTTTGAAAATTCTTGTTTTGTTTGAAAGGGTATGCTCTCGAGGTGGTCCCATATAAATTTTATTAACTTTGCTTCTATAGTTTTTGAGTTAGCTTCAATAATACGTACTTTTTCCCACTTAGTATGTGGATGATATGATAATTTCCTGTCACAGCTGTTATTTACATAACAGGTAGTGGTTTTCGAAAAGTGAAAAATAAAAACTTTTTACAAAAAAATAAACAACCGGCTTCCAAAAAACACTACAAAGAGAAAAATAACTTTAATTTCGGAAGTCGGTGGCAAAAAACGAAAATTCAAAACCAAAGACACCGACTTCCGAAATTAAAGTTATTTTTCTCTTTGTAGTGTTTTTTGGAAGCCGGTTGTTTTTTTTTTGTAAAAAGTTTTTTATGTATGTTAAACTTTATCGTTTATTCTTCACTACTTTTCGTAGATGTAACTGCTTGAGCACAATTTTTTTTGGTCTGGTTTATAAGATTTTGTAATCTGTCTATTGTAAAGAGCCCAATTTCTAAACGTCAACGAAATATAACGTTGCTAAATTGAAGAGTTCAACTGTGACGTAGCATAACAACTGAAGTGACTGGTATTACGTTTAGTCGGTTACTTGACAGCTGTCTCGTCACGTGGTTTTTTTTGTTTACCTTTTTTTAACTACCTAAAGCTATGGAGTAAAGGCTAAGTTTTTGGTAAATAAAATGATTACTTACTTACTTATTTATACATAAAAATGTGAACTGAATAAAAAGCTTGTAAAACTACTTTTTTAAAGCTGGGGGCCTCATTCAGCTTTGCCGCCCCGGGCCTTTGACGGGCTTAGTCCGCCACTGTGTAATATTTTTTGTGTTATAAATTAAAATCCCCGATGGTGGCCATGCCAGTGTCAGTCACACTATTTAGAAATCATTCAAACAAGATGTTCGATGTGAGAAATACAAAACAAAAAACCTCTTGTTCAAACCAATAATAAAACAAATATCATAGACTAAATCACTTTAAAAATTTCTGGCAACACAATAATTCTTTGACGTTTAGGGAGTCACATTGTCTATAGTAAATCATATTTGATTTCAGAAGAACAAGGTTTTGTCATTTTGTCAAAACATGGACGAAATTGAAAAGGAAAAAATAGCGGCTCTGCCATCACAGTTGCTCGTAACGACAATATGCCATCCCATGGAATATGCGAAAGTGCTCATACAACTTGGGTACGAACCTTTGCCGCCACGCCGGTCCACGACTCTGTTTGGACGCCCTGCCATGATATTACCTAACGTTTTCCAATACATCAAGTATATCAAAACATCAGACGGATTCTTCGGCTGCTACAGAGGATTATCGGCAAGAGTGCTCGGGCTGATTGCGTCCAGTCAGCTCACTTCCAAGGTAATCTATGCGATCGGCATTGATTTGCCTGAAATCAATGACCCTCCCAATACCGTCACCGATGAAGAGCCTAAAGTTGAAGATTACATAAAGCTGGGCCGCCGGGACATGATAATGCATACTGCTTCAGTCATCGTGTCCTATCCATTCCATGTTGTGTCTGTCAGGATGATGGCCTCTTTTATTGGAAAAGAGGAACATTACAGCACTTTGATAGGTGCAATAGTATCTATCTATAGAGATGATGGAATACGCGGGTTCTTCCACGGAATCATACCCAAACTGCTTGGCGATTTGACTTGTGTTGCCGTGACGGGAATGCTGGCATACTATGTGAACAAATATCTGGTGAAAACTAAAGACCTACGATACTACACAGTACCATTGCTCACTTTTGTGACTAGTACTCTTACGTATCCATTGGTTGTGGTATCTACTTGCATGGCTGTTGCTGGCTCGAGCCTCTCAGCTGGCAACCCTCCAGCGATGCCGAAGTACCCATCATGGCAAATTTGCTGGAGGGACCTGCTGAGGAACAAGCAACACAAGCGCGGCTCCTCCCTAATCTTTAGGTACTACATTGCCCCTATCGCAGCCATGCAGTAGTCACTATCCTAATGTATTTGCATTTATGTTTATTATATTAGCTAAGTGTTATTCCATGATCACCAAAGTAGTCTCAACCTTGTAGTAGAGAACAAGAGAATATGTACAATGAACTGTGTAAATAATTTAGTATAAATGGTGTACCATGTGGATATTCGTTATGCTAGATTGTCAAGTCAAGGAGTGGTTATTATTAAATAAATATATTTAATTTGTCAGTTGCTTTATCATTTTATAATTATTAAGTTGTTAAAATATGTCTATAGCCATTACTGTGCAATATTTTGAATTTTTCCAAGGTTATGATAAGACATTTTAAGATATCAGTCTTGTCTCTTGTATCTATTTAGATAACTTATATCATAATAAAACCCCTGTTTCTGAATACAACATTATTTTATTTTAGCTAAAGTCTGTGCTCTTATAAATTCATCAACAAGTTCTTTTTTCAACATGCCAACAGCTCTTCTATAGATAGCGGGTGTGGCTTGAGCATTGTTCTCTGTTTCAAACACCATGTACTTCATCCAGATGTCCACATTATCAGTTCCATGATGTTGAACTGCACATTCATAGCATTTTCTAATACTCTTAACATTCGGTTTCTCCTGTGCCATCTCAATGTCTATCATATTTCTGTGTACCTCAATCTGAGTTGGTGGAGTCCTAATTAAGTCTTCATACAAATCTCTTGCAGCCTTTAAGCCACTGTTTTCATACATTTTCTGCAAAAGTTTAGGTTTGATTGCTAACAGAACAGCATTTTCACAATTCTGGAACTTTTTGTACAGATTCTTTAGCTGGAAAATACAAAATAAAATTAATTATGAAATAAACAATACAGTATACTTACATCCCAAAACGCAATATTTAGGACTTACTGCAACATCAGTTTCTACATTATCCAACACTAAATTGTAAAGATGTAACAAGTCATTTGATTTCAATCCTTTCACAGCTTCCTGCAGCACAGATAACATGATCTTTTCATTTGGTTTACAAAGTAGGATTTTTTCTTCCCACACACACCTAAGCTTGGGATTTCTCTTTGCTGCTGAATCTAATATCTAAAATAAAAAAATAAGATGAAGTGAGAAATTATAGTTGTAATACTCTTTATGGACTTTTGGCCGCTGCTTTGCTCGCGTGGTAATCGGAAATTATCTCGGCAACGTACTGCCGAGATAATAAGATCATGGTCTATTTAAGTGCCAAATTTCATCGAAATTCGTTCAGCCGTTAAAGGGTGAAAAGATAACAGAGACAGAGTTACTTTCGGATTTATTGACCAAACGAGCGAAGCGTCTCTGCTTCAAGTCTGGAAAAATTTGCTTTCGTATGTCAGTTTGTTGGTCCTTTACAGGTCTTATTTTACAACCGATCAGGACGAAATTTGGTATACAGGTTTTACGACTTAAAAGATTTTTTTGCTGTCGGGGATTTTTGATTGGTACTTTCTCCAAAAAGGGGGCTAAGTACTGGATATTTCCGCCTTATGAGGTCCGATTTCGATGGTTCTTTTTTTAATTGAAAGGTATAAGTTTAACTTGGTCTCATAAAAAATAGGTGAATATCTGATGAAGATCTTCGACGTAATGGACAAATAGCTCCTCGAAATGCAGTAAATTGCTCACTTTTAGATTTCTACCAGTAGAATAACTGCTTGGTAGGGATTGATTGACTGGGACCACCTTCTTATCACAAAACAAACGAGGCTTTAAAACCAATATTAATGTTAGTTTTACAATAAGGTCACTAGATGGCTCTACACAAAAAATATTGTAATAAATAACTTAGTGGTCTAATAAATTGTTGCAAAAAAGATTATGCTCGCGAGGTCTACTATTCGCAGAACTACTAGTATTAGTAATATTAGTATGTATACAAATTTAATTAGGGCGCGATCACACGTACCACAAACACACACCACATCGCAGCGACAAAATGTGGGGAAGCTGTAGTTACGTGTGAATAATGTCGCTGCAGTTGCGTTTTGGTAACTACAAATTTTCGATGTGGTTGCGTTCTCGCTAGAAGTTGCGATGTGGTTACGCACAACGTAACCAATGTTTACAAACAGACAGATCGACTTCGGCTTTCTGTGTTTGCGATGTGGCCGGCTGCTAGTGCGCAGTTTCGCTGGTGGTTGCGTTGTGGCTGCGACGTGGCCTTGATGTGGTCGGTATCGCCCACACGATTAATTTTGACAGCCAAATGTGATCCATGTGAATAAACTATTCATTTTCATATATAAATTAGCACCCGTCCACGTGTTGTCGTTGTGGTGTGGTTGGGGCATGTGTGATTGGGCCCTTAGAGCTAAAATATTCTAGCATTGTTTAAATTTTTCTGAAAAGGAATTTTAGCAGCTAAATCAAAATAGAAACAAGGTTAAATATATATATGTAATCTAGACTAGATTCTATAGTCTCTCTACAACATAGCCATAATATGCAACCTCTTCAGGGGTTTGTAATCTAAATATTTAGTAAACAATGACAATTACCTGCACCAATTCCTCATTAGATGTTTCATTTTCCAGTTTCAGAATTTCAATTCCAAAGGCAAACATTTCATTGGAAAGCAGTCCATTTTCGTGGCCATACATCCAGGCATGTTTCACTGCATTTATTCTCTGGTGGTCACTGCATACACTTTCATTTGCACCAAGGAGACCATGGATATATTTTGTGCATAATGTTTCATCTGGGAACTAAGAGAATAAAGTTAATATAATTCTCAGACCAATTAACGAGATAGTGAAATTATTTAATATGATGATAACAAATATTAACCTGTTGTAATGCCTCTTCATAAACTCCTATGTAATAATTTACTTCTTTCGAAAAGCTGTTTTCTTCATCAACAAATTCTTCAATTTCTTCCCAATGGCAACTCTACAAACAAAGAGATGAATAAAGATTATGCTTTTTTATTCCTTTCATTCATCCTTAAAAATCCACCCTTAGGTGGATTCGTGGAAACGCATGTCTGAGAATTTCTTCTAAACCTACAAATTCCGTTTATACATCAAGGCTTAGGATAGATTCTCGGGCATACGTGTACGGGTATCCACCTTAGGATGGATTTTTTGGGGTAAATAAATGGTAAACTCCGAGAAGCCAGCTTCTCTGTGAGTAGGCTAATAATAATTTATCTTTTCTAAAACTTACATCCAGTTCCTGGGACGCTATGTAGGACCAGACATCCTTATTATCCCGTCTGGACCATATTTCCTTTTTAATGTCATCAACAATAGACTCCTTGATTTCATACTTCCTACATAAGTCAAAAATACTGAAGAGGAATTTCACATTTTGTATGTTTTTTGCCCCATTTCTCCAAACAATATCTGCTCTTTTTATTTGTTTTTCCTAAAAGAAAATCATAATTTTGAAATTGTAATAGTTAGTTCCACTGATAAGATTAACAAACTTATAAGTACCACAATACTATAACTATTTTCGTGGAACACTCCGCTCAAATGTTGATTTGCCTTTAGAAGTTGATAACAATAAAAATTATATTGCGTCTCGTTGGTGACAGTAAATTTCATATCATTACAAGGTTACCATTACATTACAAAAAGACCAGTGTTAACCATGAAAGTCTTGTAGGGATAGCAACAACATAATCATAAAAAAAAAACACAAGGCTAGGCAGATGTGCACCTCTTTAGGATAACAAGTTTTGCACTAAACCAGTAACTTAACAAATAAATGCAATGCATACCTTATTTAGTAATAATTCTACCAATATAATTGGATAAAAGATAGAGAGTGGAGAGATTTCAAGACTAAGGATCGGTGCAGCCAAGAGCAAGAATGAGTACTTCCACTTTGCCCCACCAAGCCGCCCCACTGGTGGGGCAAAATGGAATGCCTAAAATTTTGCAGTGGAATCTGCCCCACTGATTCGACACCAAGTCGAACCAGTGAGGCAGATTCCACTGCAAAATATAAAATACGAGCACCTACACAAATTCTAAGGTGCCAACCCTAGTGGGGCAGAATCCACAAGATTTCAAACTAGTGGAATCTGTCCCACCAAGTCGAACCAGTGGGGCAGATTCCACTGCAAAATTTTAGACATTCCATTTTGCCCCACCAGTGGGGCGGCTTGGTGGGGCAAAGTGGAAGTACTCGCAAGAATGCATTCTGTGAGTGTGAAGGATGGTAACAGGCTGAAGAAATCAACAAGCAGTTGAGATTCACAGAAGTTAATAAGTACAGTCAGGGAAATTAATTGCGCGCGATACTTGCGGACATTTACCGTTGACCAGTTTTCACTCTTATGCGCTTAGTAATAAGGTTTTAAAGTGGTCCACCGCCAGTACCGCATTGGTACATAATTTATATAAGGTAAGAATATATTTACCTTATCTTCCTCAGTATCAGTTTGAAATGTAAGAGATATAAGTTCAATATCAAACAGCTCCAGATACAATACTTCAGAGTCAGGGTGTCTTTGAACACCCTTCAGTAGGAAGTTCCTGGCGTTGTCCAGACTGTTTTGTTCTTTGCTCTCCCATTTGCTTGCCATCTGCCAGATTTTTGGTTTGTCACCATGGATCTGGAAGAAGGTTTGCTGTTATTTCTGCAGTGTCCAAAAAAGTTGGGTGGATCATATGCATAGATTGAAGCTACAGCATATTATGAGGTGATTTATATCCCTATGTAAGTACTGTTGAAATTCATGAAACTAATACAATTAATTTCATAAGTAAAATTCAGAATCAATGGGACCACTTTTTATAAATAAGATGAAGATAATATAAATTATAAGAAGTGTGTACCTGTAACATCTGTCCTATAACCCCAGAAATTGCATAATCAAATCCCACACTCCTGCAAAACTTGATATACTCAAAATATATTTCTATATCGTCCTGAAACCTGTATATGAACTGTTTGAACACTTTGTTCAGGCGCTTAGCTATGGCATACTCTATATCTTTTTTCTTTTCTCCCAGCTTAGTTCGCTTTCTTCTCAGAGAGATGTCTTCAAGCAAGGCAAGCTCATAAGCTATGTATTGTACAAAATCCTCCTTTTGTTTGACTCTGCGCTGTATGTGGTATTCAAATTCTTTTCTTCTTCTTGATATTTCTCTGTGAAAAAATTATAAGTAGGTATTAGAATTTAAGCAAGTTTCTGGTGGTTTTCAGTCATAGCACTGTTTTATAGGGTCATGTTGTTTTCAAGTCTCATAGCAGTGTGCAGTAAACTGAGTAGATAGATAACAAAGGAATATAATACCTTTTTAATCATAGTCACAAGAGTGCAGTTATTCTATATATACATAATTCCACGTGAATACGTGACTGTTTGGACACTATGCTTCATAAATTCGCAATGGAACAGTTTGAATGCATGTTATTTTGTTTGTACTTACTTTATTTCTTCGTCATCATATAATTGTGTTCTCCGCATCTGCTCCAACTCATTGATCATTTCCTCAATACGTTGATTGACTTGTTCAGCCATTTTTGCAGATTTTTATGTTACGTACACAAAAACTAAAAATATTGGTAGAACAGCTTTTGCTAGCGTTTTCGCGTGACTTTTTTGAGGTTATGTTTTTGTTGCTGTCAAATAAATGTCAATGTTTAAAAAGTTTCAATTCGTTCTGAAACACATTTTTAGAGATGAACTTATACGGTCAGCAGCGAAATTCGTTTTTTTTTTTTTGTTTTATTATTATTTTACATGTTTCCATTTTTCTCAATAATTATGATTAAAACTGAATCAGCTTTCGTTTCTTATCATCATTGGTTCTTCAACAAACCGTTCACCAGGGTGCCATTGCACTGACTCAATAATTTGTCTGATATGGCCGATATATGTACGATATAACCGTTAGTTTGCTAACGGTGGTTAGGGACCCAAGGTGCTGACCTCCTCACAATGCTTGCCAGTTCTGGTCTAGTCTTCGGCATCTGACTCCACGGCGCTTCAGCGATAGCTTCTCGAGATATCAAACTTTAATGTAGTGTTTCGCCATCGAAACTTTATCATAACTAAAAAACAACTGTTAGGTAATGTAATTAAAATCGTTATTTATATTATATCATAATTTTATTTTCAAAATACATAGTAGTTACAAAAGTAGTCCAAAATCATGTACCTATTTACTAGTGTTTCAATCTAGATTTTAAAGGTTTCATAAAAATAAACAACTCATAACAATAATAAGTTTACCTAACCAATAAATTAGCCTACATAATCTGTTACGCTTACATAACATATTTCTATTATTTACAGATTGTAATACTAAGCACTTTATACAAAGGCACTTGTGTAAGAACATTTTTACATTCTCATTTGGGCACTGCATAAAGCTTGATTTATTTTATAATTCATAGGTATGTCAGTTTAGGTTTTGTATGGAGTAACTTCCACGAAAGGCGTGGTGCCAGACTGAAAGCGTAGAGAAAAGGATTTTTAAATTACATACAAGAATGAACTTTATTTTAAAAACCATAGAGTGCAGAAATGTACGAACATCGATGCAGACATCGAAATTGCTCTACGAGCAACCTTTCGCGTGCCTATTGCGTGCTTCGTTTGCACTTAATGAATCTGACTATAAAGTTAATTATTCAATGTCATCAAAAAATCATCTGCTCTGCGCTGACATCTATGGACAAGAGAAAAAGGCTTCCGCATTTTACAAGCATTTTCAAGGTGGGTATAATTCACGGCATAAAATCTTCACTTGAAGTAATGATCTGCATCAGGGACAGGTACTATTGTTTAACAACCAAATTAAGTTCATATCCCATTAAATTCATTTAATCTCATCTAGCAGTGAATTTAATGACCCCTCCTTCACAATGCTCAATCATTCCTCTGCCTTTGAAACAATTCAACCAAGTTTTAGAAAACAATTTGAAGCTTTCTCGTTCTTGATCAGTTTTCGACACCGGAGTAACGTTTATTTCTGGAATGCATCGCCCGAAATCGATAGCTGGCAACCAAACGCAGAAATCCGAGTCGGGAGAATATTTAAATATGTCCTGGCAACCCTGGAGGTTTATTTGAGGAACTGGGGGTTGCCGCTGTAATAATTTCTTGAGTGTGATGAAAGTTAGATTGTTGTTCTTCAGTGTTATTGATTGCAGATGTTTAGCCCGGCCGATGCTCCTGTAAATGTACATATTGATTGATCTTTATGTTAGACAACTATAATTGGATAGTTATGATTACGGCAAAAAACTGTAATTCCTGTAAGGAAGGCTTTTGGGGGAAGCCTTTGCCCAGCAGTGGGACAATATGGCCTAAGAAAAATATAAGAATATTATCATAAGAATATTGTAGATTTTAATTAAACAATAAATCAGAATTACATACCTAAATATCCTCATAAACTGCCCATCAACCAATTTACAGTTAGACATTCCAAATCTTCTGATCTTCAAATCCTTCGCAGAATCCATAAAACTTGCCACACAACCCACAACATTGCCTTCAACACCAACATTGTCCAACTCCAAATCCACCAACACATTCGGATTCAATGACGTCATCAAATAACTGACGACGCCCTGCTTCACCTCGTTATTGCTCAAATCAATCGATTCCAAACAATCGAAATTCAAACTCGATTTAATCGATTCGTTAATCGCATTCTGTGTTATTTCGCAGTAATTTAGTTTTAGTATTTTTAATCGGATATGTTGGGTTATTTTGGCGATGTTTCTGAAACCATGGTCGGAAATAGGGTTTGCGCTTATATCGAGTTCTTCTAGGGTTGTGCAGGCAGGGCGGTTGGCTTTTTCGAACATATTCAGTAGTGCCTTTGTCCCTTCGGCTGTCACATTATTCCTGCTTATATCTAGGTGTGTTAAATGCTTCATGGTACACATACATTCAGTTAAGTACTTGACGCCAGCGTCTCCTATATTGTTATCTGATATCATGATAGCTGTGATATGTGTTTGATGTGTTAAAGCTCGGAAAAGTGGTCGTATTTGTGATGATAACGTTTTTGCTCCTAGCGCTATTCGGCGGGTTGTGTGGCTACGTCCAACCGCTTGTTGTATTTCTTCGGAAGGTGCTGAAAATAAAAACATACATGAAAGACAGTTTTACCGTTATATTATTAGACGGCAATCCTCTAAGGTGAGGAGAATAAGAAAGAAAGAAAATATATTTATTTAGCACAGAAAATAAGGCACACGACACAACATAATTATAACACAAGTAAAAAATTAAATAGAAAAAAGGAAACAAAAGAAAGTGTAAAATAATAATTTAACATGAAAGTGTGACTCGCTGCTGCGCCAAATAGGCCCAGTTCAGCAAAAATACCAGACATCTATACTCCGTTTGAAATAAGATTAAACATTTAACTAAACCTTTTTTACAGTCCGTTCAACCGATTTTGACTTCTATTGCGATAGCGGCATGACAAATGACAGCTGCAGTAAACAGTTGGTTTGTAACCACTTTTTTTGCTTTTAATGCCATCCTTATGCCTACGGTATAGAAGTCAAAATAGGTTGAACGGACTGTAAAAAAGGTTTGTTTAAATGTCTAATATTATTTCAAATGGAGTATAATACCTTTTTATTTTATTTTTGGGTGGTAAATTATCAAATAACTTCTCCCGCTCTGGGCGGAGCGGGAGAGCGTGTCAGACTCTTACTGACTAAAACCCACCCGTGTTCCTTCAGTTGCCTGTATGTTGCCAGGGGCCACGGTAACCCTTTCGGACAAACCCGCAACCTCGGCAGAAGACAACTAGTGCCTGACGCTGGTTTTCAACTGAACCTGATGTTATGAATAGTTGGCGATGATCATCACGAAACGATTTGCAATCAATCTTAACTCACTCCATCTGTCATGGAATTATCACTCTGTCCTATTTTGTCTGTCTCTGAAGAGTAAGTATCTCAAGCAGTCTACAACTAATAAAAACCTTATGCTTCAGAAGAAAAGTACATAGGTTTCAGTAGATACCATGTAGAGGTTAGTATTATCACAGAATAGAACGGAAGATTCACTCCGCAAAATCATTTAAATAAAAAGCGACTTTTGCTACGACAAAATAAAGTGCAATTCAGGTCGCACAGCACTAATTACCAACAGTTATATTCACCTAGAAGTTGCCTCTCTTTCTATCGCGTAACTGTTATATCTTCTGACTCCGTTACGCTCACTGAATTGGCCCGACAAGACGAGCCCGCCGCGTACTTGTAGCTTCATACCTTAAATGCGGAGTGCGCCTCTGTACTATTCTGTGGTATTACCAGATTGTAAATTGGCGATGACGTTACATTTCACGAACGCGCGTCAATCATTGCAACTTAAACTTTATTCCTACATAATAAAAGTCACGCGAACTTTTGATTTGCAACAGCTATATCATTAAAATCGCTTAATTAACAAAACACAGTATCACAATACTCACGTATACTCAAAGCGTCACAGCACTCGAGATATCTCTCCTCAGCGGGTGACGCTTTCCAGTTGGTAATGCAAGTCTTGAGCTCAGGAGATGACAATACTAAGCTAAGTGGATCATCTTCTGATAGTATCGCGCCGTCGGACGTCATCAGACTGAACACCGGACGGACGCCTGTTAACCTGGAAAACGATTAGAATTTTGTTAGTTATTTCGGAGTGTAGGAATGGCTCAATGCTTATTGTATGTAATACCTACATAACATACATAATCAGACTATAATGTTCGCACTGCTGAGACACAGGCCTCTCTGTGAGAGGGAGTGGGCCATAATCCACCACGTGGGCCCAGTGCAGGTTGGTACCATCGGGGTAACACATATCTAAGCAATTTGAAAACAAAATCCTATGCACACGACCCCTTTTTGCCGTAATAACGTCTTATAAATCGATGAACGCCGGCAGGCCGCACAAAAAAGTGTCATGTTCCGCCTGAGCCGAGCGTGCAAGCGAGAGCGCGGAACAAGCGATAGAGAGGCACGATTGGACTAAGCGATCAGCTTGTGACGTTATCACGTAAAATTATCGTCAATAAACCGACTTTACAGACAACCAATTTTTTTCGTAAATAAGCGATACTGTAGCGGCCAAGCGCTGCAAGCAAGAATAGTCCTTACAGTGTACAGATATGCGTTTCTTCGATAGTACATGTTACATGTCTTCGAATTTTTGGTTCTAGGACATGCCGGTTTTCTCACGATGTTTTCCTTCACCGTTTGTAATACCTACCTACCGATTTTATCGCTATTGGTTACACTTAAGGTACAAGTCCATAGCTACGGAAGGTATTTCATTGAAATACATAGAAACCAGTACCCTAATTGTGTAATGTACGATCAATCACAATTTGTTTCGATTTCAAACAGATTGCTAATCTATTGCTTAAGAGGGCTTATACAAAAATTTGGCAACGTCGCAAATAGCTGTCAAATATTTACTTGTTTTGATTAATTTGGCAATATTACTGTATGGTAATATGAAATGTGGCTAACTAGTGAACTAAAAATATTGATTATAAAATGCAATAATTAATATCGTAACACCGAATATTTAGTTTTAGATACAAAAAAAGTATTTGGAAACTTTCCAAATGCATCTTTTACACCTAAAACGGTTACAACATCAAATTCAGTGTTATAATTGCAATTCATTATTAATATTCGAATTCGCTAGTTAGCCACATTTCATATTTCCATACAGTAATATTGCCAAATTAATCAAAACAGCAAAATATTTGACATCGATTTGCGACGTTGCCAAATTTTTGTATAAGCCCTCTTAATAAGTTGGAAAAAAAAATCTGCTCAACAACGTAAATAACGCAATGAATGTTGTTGAACTGTCAAAATGAAACAAATTTGTCATAATCGTTTACGAAAATAAGTTACGCAATTAGGGTACAGGAGTGTCGCGGGGACACGTCGCCTGCGGCTGCTGCCTGCAGTCGGCTACGCAGTACGGACATGTACCTTTTCATGTAACCAAAATGATGTGTATACATCATTAAAGGGGAAGCCATGCAATTGATGCAATTTTGTGAAGCGTAATTACTTAACTATTATTTGACGCCACTTCATGGGAAAACCAAATGAGGACACTTAACCATTGTCTGCCATTTTTTCGTCAAAATTAAGACAGTCATAATTATCATGAGAATTACACCACGATAGTAATAACGGATTTCCGTTGAGATGTTGTATAATTGTGTCGGGATTCCCAACGAAACCGATTGTTTGTCATGGTATGGACATGTGATGCGGAGAAGCGATGAGGGGCACGCGAGGAAACTATAAGAATAGAGGAAGACCAAGGAGACGATGGATTGAGTGAAAAGTAAATACGTCTTGAAAAAACAGTGGCACTCCGGGAGTGCCGACAGAAGTGAAAACTTGAACATTACTTCCAAAACCTTTAAAGTCAAAATACTTTCATAGAACATTGATCCGTAACATAATATAAATAAAGAGCACAATCGCGTTTACAAAAATGAGGTGTCGGTAACGGTGTCGCGATTCAATTGTTTTTTCCCATCTCAAAAATGCCCAACGCGCCTAAAGAAGTTTTCACTTCAAAAGTGTGAGTAGTGAATACTGAGATGACAGCTGATAGAGATGTTTGGAAGAACTGAGAAGATGCTGAGCAAACTCCAAATAAATTTAAGAGCAGGAGGAATATGATGCTATTGTAATTATCTATTACAAATAAATGTTGTCAAAATAACACTCTTTTACTAAATGCATATGACAGTATATACAGTACTTATAACAAAAAAAAAACTTTTTTTTAATTTTTGTCTGTCTGTCTGTTTGTTCCGGCAAATCTCCGAAACTGCTGGACCGATTTTGACGGGACTTTCACTGGCAGATAGCGATGTTATAAGGAGTATTTTTATTTTAGAAAAATAATTAGGGTCCACTCAGGCGATAAATAAAAATTGTACTTACTTATAATATCTAGATTTAACTTCCTCAACCAGCCAGCTGATTGTCAACCTATTAATCGTGTCCAACTTCAAAGAGATCAACAATACTTTATCCTCCACCTGAACTTTGACCGCTGCCGGCGGCAAGATCTGCGTTTGTACGGGCCTGCCATTCTTAGACGACTGAACGATATTAATTGGTTGCATCACATTCATTGCTTGCACTATATTAGGGTTCATATTTTGCATGATGTTAAAACCTTCATTAGAGTTGTAATGGAAGTTCTCTCCCGAAGGTTTTCTAGAGAATGTTCCAGTAGGCGTTAGTCTCTTGTTTACCTCTCTTCTAGAATATTCGTTGTCGCTGCCGCTGTTGCTTGATTGGTCGCCATCCCTTTGTCTTTGGAAACCAGCTTTTAATAAAGTACTCTGTGTTTTCCATCGTCGTTTCATATTGTCCCGAGTATCTCTAGATTTAGAGTTATTTAGTTCCTTGGCTATATTTCTCATTGATTCTGCTGCAGATACTTTAGGACGAACATTTTCGTTTCTTGCGAAACTGTCGGAATCCGAACTGTTTTCGCTTACGTCAATGACGTCACTGACTCTTGATTTCTTTTTGACGTTGAATTTATTGCTTTCGATTAAAGGCTCAGATATTTTGTTGATTTCTTCTATCTTGTCTTTAATACTTTCGTATGAAGGTTTTTTAGCTACCGTAGTTAGAGGGTCACTGAGTTTTCTTTTTTTATTGTTTTTGTTTATACCTAGATCGTCATCAAGCCAGTCATCGTCAATCTCTTCAGAGTCTAACAAAGCAGGTTTTGCTTTAGATTTCTTTACATCAACTTCGGGTAAGTCATTCGTACTTCTATTTCTTAGTGCTTCTATAGCATTTCTATATTCTTTAACACCCGTTGATTTTTTCTTATCTTTAGTACTTTTACAGTCGCCAGATGAATTTGAGTCGTCGTCGGACGGAAAGGCCGCTTCGTTCCTTATAATTTGTGACAGATCTACATCATCGTCACTGTCATCGTCAATTATATTTCTCCTTTTAAACACTGGAGTGTCTAGTTCTTTGATTCTACTTGTCATTTTCGATGTGCTTGGTGGAGATATATCTTTTATTGGTTTCACTGGAGTTTTAGACTTAGATCTATTTAATATTTCTGTTGTATTATTAGTTCTTTCTGAGTTTTGTATTTTATTGCATATGTTGTTGTACATAGTTTCTTCGTCTTTTGTGAGAATGGTTCCTGTCCGCCATTTTTGTAGGACGTGTAGAGGTGTTTCGCCGAAGTCAGTCTTTAGTGTTGGTATCGCGCCTTTTTCCAGTAATAATTGAACTACGTCTAAGTGGCCGTTGCTTGCAGCGTCATATAGAGGAGTGATACCTGGAATTTTGAAAAGTTTTTTTTTCTTACAATGTTACTAGGGTTAAGTTTGTCTTATTCTAAATCCTAAACATATTAACAACTTTAAGGGCCTGTTTCACCAACTTTAGATAATTTAATTACTTGGCAGAGGTGCTTGTGGCTAAGTAATAACAGCCGCACGAATCAATCCATGAGGTTAAGCTACGCTTTCCAGGGTTGGTCCGTGGATGGATGACCATCTTTACATACCGAGAGAGGGGGGGGTCTGGATTTATGCTTTCGCGGTTGCACAACGACATGCTTTGCTTAGCTTTGCTTGGTAGTATAGATGCAGGCCTACCCTGCCGCCTCCTTCAGAAGTGGCAGGGTTGGCGGGGTCTTGAGGGTGAGCGCTACAGTCGTGTAGATCCTCAAGACAAGTCTGGCGGATGCACCTTCTCGAGGTTGCCACCCCGTTCTTGGTCTAATTCCATAAGAAATAGACGTAACTAAAACCACCAGGCGCCTTTGCATCCCTTCCTCAATTCCCTTAACCTTATTCTTTCCCGTCTCATGCCTTCCTGTCCCAAATCTCACAAACCCTCCCCACTCTATCCCATCTGTATCCCCACTCCTCCCTTTCCGCCTTTCCATCTTCCACTCCTAACCGTGATCCCCCGTGACTGGGTGGTGGCGGGCTCGACTATCACTAAAACCAGCTGATGGCGAGTAGGAGTAAGCAGTCACCTGCGCTAGGACCTGCGCAGTTGAGCGCCGTGAGCGGGGATGAAGGAGTCCTGGGGGGTTGAGCCGAGCGGCTCTGGTTGTAATGTGCCCGTAAGGCAACACGCCCCCTTTGGTCCGGATTTCAAGCGAAACGGTGGCCCTACCCAATAGCCAGGGGTAGGGAAATGGTCATAGTGTCCCGTCAGAGGGCCACAGGCGAGGTGCGTGAGGTCCGCTGAGGTCGTCCTCGGACGGTCGAAGCGGTAGGTAAAGGTCATGCTGACGGTGTAAGTGAGGGTTGATCAGATCGTTGGCCAACGCCAACCCGATCGAGCACCCGATGTCGCACTGTAAACCAGCCTTGCGCACCTATATCTCTCTGGTAGTCCTAACGTTCGAACTTATTCTTTATAGTGAGACGTTCCCAGGTGCGGGCTCCATGGAGGGTGGGAGCCAGAGAGATGAATTTTAACGACAATTAAACATGGATAATCTAAGGCCATATAAAAAAACCAACACCGGAGTGGAGGCGAAAGCCAATGAAACTCTGAAGGGAGGTGCTTGCACTTCTCTTGCCCCTGGTGACCTGGCGGCTAACGCCGCGGGTACCAGCGCGGGCGCCGGTCCGGCTGTGGCGAGAACCACAGCTAAGACCAAAACCAAAAAGTCCCAAAACAAACAAAGGACGTCGGCGCTGATTGGGACCAGTACCGACCCTTCTAAAACTCAGGCGAAGACTACGGCGACGACTAATTCCACTGCCGGTCCGACCCTTTCCACACAGATCCCGGCGCCGGGTAACACCGGTACCGAGGATTCTACCATACACCCATCCATTCCTGTGGCTCCTCTAGCCTCCTTCCATCAGACGGCCGTCACCCATCATACGGAGGCGGCCGGCAGCACCGAGGACGTGTTCTCACGTGCCTGGCAAGTGGTGCAGAAACGCAAGGGCAAGGGTAAAGGCACTCAACAAGCCCGTTGCCCTTGCACCGACCCTTCAGGTCAACCGGCAGCCACGGTACTTAAACGCAAGGGCAAGGGTAAATGCACTCAAAAAGCCCGTTGCCCTTGCGCTGACCCTTCAGGTCCACCAGCTGCTTTAGATAAGGGCAAACAGAGGGACAGAGTGACGAGGAAGGAGCGACGCCAGGAGCGTCGCCAGGCTCGCATTATGGCAGGAAAGGGCTCGGGGAACAAACAGGTCACAAGCGGCCAGCTCAACTTCTCCGCCGGCAAGCGGTCGCAGGTAGAGGCCGGCACTAGCCGACCAGCGCCCAGTCAACCGCCAACCGGTACTCTTGAGAGGCCGGCTACAGAGACCATCACGACACAGCGACCCGATTGGAAGGATCAGGCTGCGGCCAAGCGAGCTCTCAACGAGACTTTGACACCTCGGGGAGAGCATAAGCGGCCGCGTCTTGATCAGTCCAAACGGGTCGCCCAACGAAGCTACGCCCAAGCTGCCAGTGCTACCCTCGACGTCGCGATCACCTGCGACCGCACGGGGTTCCTCAGCAAGGACGTATCGGACCAGGTACTCGCTGCTATCCAGAAGCAGATCATTCTCGAGGCCTGCTCCCCCAAGCAAGACACTCCAGGGCCGACCTTCAATGCAAAGCCGCTGTTTGCCGGGGGTGTTTTAAAACTGTGGTGCGATAACGACCACACCTTAGCCTGGCTAAGGAAGACAGTCTCCGACCTTTCTCTCCCAGCTAGCATCTTGTTAGCCGTCAAGAGTCAGTCGGAGATTCAGAAACGAGCACGATGTGGTATCGTGATCCCAGACGAGCAGGGGGTCTTTCCAGAGCCGACCAATATTGGGCGCGTTCTGTCTTACCAGAACCCCTGGGTCGACATAAAGAGGTGGTTACTTCTGCATGCCGATCAACAAGCAGCGGCATGGTTCGTGGTGGTCAGTGTTCCTGTGGACCAAATCCCGACCCTGATGGAGGCCGGGCGCCGTCTCTCAATAGGTTTGGGGGCGGTGTACGTAAAGTTTCAGGGTCGGAACGGCAGGTTCACCGATGTTCCCCAAGGATGGGACCCAGCCACGGGATCCATTTGCGAGGCACTGACGCAGCTGCCGCCGACACCAGCAGGGGAGTATACTCCCCCACCAAACAACCCGGAAACGTCTGCGGCCGAGCCTGCTGTAGCAGAGTCGGCCGCCTATGCTGCCGCCACCGTGGGCGCCGTCCCTTCATCGGGCGAGGAGCTGGACGACATGATTTTGTCTCCGGCTTCGGGCCAGGGAGGGGACGGTTTCGACGAGGGCGACTTGTTTGCCGGGCTTAGGCTTGAGGGGGACGAGGGTTCGACCAGCGATGGCGTCCCTTTCGTCGGCCTGTAAAGTTCTGCAGGCAAACCTCCACCACAGTCAGACCGCGACGGCTCAGCTTCGCAAGTGGCTGGAGGTTCAACACACGGCCATTGCCCTGATCCAGGAGCCGTGGATTAGGGCGGGCCGCATACAAGGACTCTCCAATCTTGGCGGTAAGCTCCTGGTCACCACAGACCACGATCATCCCAGATCGTGCATCTATGTCACAGGTAACCTTAAAACACAGCTCTTAACTGAATTCTGTTGCAGAGATGTCTCTGCAGCAAAGCTGATAATACAGCGTGACAACGCCACAGAGATGGTGATCGTTTTTGCCTCGGCCTACATGCCCGAGGCGGAGGCACCGCCTCCCCACGGACTCGCCCGCCTCGTGAGCCATTGCGAGAGATGCGGGTTTGAGGTCGTTGTCGGGGCCGACGCCAATGCTCACCATCAGCTGTGGGGTATGGACACGCAAAACGAGAGGGGTAAGGCCTTGGTTGACTACTTATTCTCGACTAACCTATCCCTACTAAACACTGGCTCCGAACCAACATTCGTAACCAGGCGAAGCCGCACAATCATAGATCTTACTCTGGTAACAGAGGGCGCGGCGGAAATTACCACTGGATGGCAGGTCTCTACGGAGGCCTCCTGCTCCGATCACAGGTGGATCCGCTTCGACATTCAGGTCTGTGTCCCACCGATACTACCACGGCGTTATCCGCGTAAAACGGATCGTGACACCTACACACGCAGTCTTGAATCCAGGCTTGCGACGCTAAGCGATCCGATGACATTTGCGGATACGACACAGATTGAGGTACAAGTAAGCCACCTTACTGAGTCAATCATAGACAGCTACAAAACTGCCTGCCCAGAGACCACGCCGCGCAACATACCGGGTAAACAACCCTGGTGGGGCGCTGATCTGGAGCGCAAACGCAGTAAGGTAAGAACAGCTCTGAATAGAGCCATGAACACATGTGCGGATGAGGACTGGGATAACTACTACGCGGCCAAATCCAGCTACAAAAAATGCATCAGATTCAGGAGCACTTCGGGATGGCGCAAATTCTGTGGTAGCATTGAATCTTGTCAGCAAGCAAACAGGGTAAGGAAAGTTCTGGCGCAACAGAACACAACTGGGCCCGCCACCCTCCGCAAACCTGATAACACACTCACGTCGACGCCTGAGGAAACAAGACGCGTCCTAATTGAAACTCACTTCCCGGGATGTGTCTTCGCGCAGGTAATCGACTGGCAAGATGAAACCCAAACACCATCAGATAATGATTGGAGTTACGCACGCAGGATGATCACGTTGGAGAAACTCCAATGGGCCATCCGGAGCTTCCATCCTTTTAAGGCGGCTGGTCCTGATGGAGTGTTCCCCGCTTTACTACAGTGGGGGGGTACATCTGTCGCAATAAGACTGGTGCCTTTAATGAGAGCATGCCTGGCCTTTAGATACGTTCCTAAAGGATGGAGGGAAGTGAAAGTAATATTCATCCCCAAGCCAGGTAAGGGTGACTACACAAACGCCAAATCCCACCGACCAATCAGCTTGACCTCCTTTCTTCTAAAAACTATGGAAAGGCTATGTGATAGAGAGCTGAGGGATGGCGCTCTGAAAACCATACCGCTACACGGTAATCAACACGCATACAGCTCAGGTAAGTCGACCGAATCTGCTCTCCATCTGGTGGTCAGCCAGATTGAGGATGCGATTCATCAAAAAGGCACCTGCCTGGGCACTTTCATAGACATCGAAGGAGCCTTCGACAAAACCAACTTCTCCAGCATTAGCAGCGCCCTCTCCAGACACGGAGTAGAACAGGTACTGACGGACTGGATTACAAACATGTTAAGCAAACGAGTGGTTCGCCTAGAGGATGAGCGGCAGTTGGCCATGATAGCCAGAGGCTGCCCCCAGGGAGGGGTGCTTTCCCCCCTTCTATGGAATCTGGTAATTAATGACCTCATCACCAAACTCAACGCCAACCGCTATTACACAATAGGGTATGCAGATGACCTCGCAATCCTTGTCTCGGGCAAGGTGACGGGAACGATCTGCAACCTCACTCAGCAAGCACTACGTATCGTAGAAAATTGGTGCAGGGAATTTGAACTATCAGTGAACCCCACTAAAACTGAACTAGTTATGTTTACCCAAAAACGAGCATTAGGCCCTTACCGCCTACCCAAACTGTTCGATACAGAACTTCAGTTGGCTAACGAGGTCAAATACCTCGGGGTCATTCTAGACAGTAAGTTAAACTGGAGTAGTCATATAGACAACAAGCTAAACAGGGCCTGCATCACCTTCTGGCAGTGCAGGAGAATGATAGGTAAGAAGTGGGGCCTATCCCCCAAAATTATTCTGTGGCTGTACACAGCAGTGATCCGCCCCATGATCACTTATGGGGCTGTGGTCTGGTGGCCCCGTACTCAGCTGGTTACAGCTTCTAATAAACTACAACGCACGCAAAGGCTTGCCTGCGTGGCGACCACGGGCTGCATGAGGACTACTCCGACTGCAGCCATCGAAGCCATGCTGGGACTACCCCCGCTCCACCTGTTCATACAGCAGGAAGCGACAATGGCAGCGGTACGTCTTAATGCAATCAATCTCTGGGGTAAGAGGGAGACACAACACACCGCGCTGCTTGAGGGACTCAATAATGAGTTCCCTATTACGAAAGCCATAAATGACCGGGTACCCAAACAATTTATCTTCGATAAAAAATACAGGATTCAACTTCACGAGGATCGTCGATGCGAGGGTTTGCGCCCCGCAGAGCTACGTATCTTTACCGACGGATCCAAAACAGGTAGTGGCACAGGTGCTGGAATCTTCTCGGAGGACTTCAACATACACATAGCCACACCATTGGGAGTCCATAACACAGTGTTCCAGGCCGAATGCATGGGTGTATCTCTTGCCGCTTCAGCCATCATGGCCAGGGAAGTTAAGGACCACTCGATACGCATACTCTCAGACAGTATGGCTGTTCTGCTAGCGCTAAACAGTCACACTGTTGACTCTGGGCTGATATACGAGTGTCACCAGCGCCTTAACCAGGTGGGTAGTCTCAATAATATAACCATTCAATGGATCAAGGGACACAGCGGTTCGCGGGGCAATGACGCAGCCGACGAACTTGCCAGAAGGGGGTCGAGCATGGCACCAGTGGGGCCTGAACCCATTGCGCCACTCCCCTTCGGGTACCTACGCACTCTGGTAAGGAAAAGAACCAGGGATCAACATCACAAACTTTGGTTGGACCACGGTGAATGCAGGCAGGCCAAGGAGGCACTCCCTATGATTGATGGCCGCCTCACGAAACAGGTTCTCCGACTAACGAAACAGCAGCTGCGTACAATTACAGCAGCTGTAACTGGCCATGGGTCATTTAATAAACACCTCTTTGTCATAGGAGTCACAGACAGTCCGCTGTGCAGAGCCTGCATGGAGGACGACGAGACAGCAGCTCATGTGCTGTTAAACTGCCCAGTGGTCGCCACATACAGGGCCAAGTACTTCGGTAACCCAGGTACCCTACGTGAGATTGTCAGTGACACCAAGGCGTTGCTGGCCTTCTTTGAGGAGCTGCGGTGGATCGAATAATCGATTTTCCCACCCGTACGCAAAATACGCGCTTTGACGTGGAGTTGCGGATACCAGCCCGTATTACCTATTACCTATTACCTACATACCGAGACTCCTCGGTGCCTCGGAAAGCACGTTAGGTCGTTGGTCCCGGCTGTCATTCGTGAATCTTTGACAGTCGTTACGGGTCGTCAGAATCCCGAAAGTCTGAAAATCAGTCTTACCAACCTATCGTATTACCCAGTTACTGGGTTGTGGAGGTCAGATAGGCTGTTGCTCCATGTAAAATACTGGTATTCAGCTCCATCCGGTTAGACTGGAAACCGACCCTAACATAGTTGAGAAAATAATAATTTAAATCAAATCCTGTTTCTGAAGTACCTACGTATAGTGCGCAGCACGAAAGATGGCCCATTAACGCGGCGCTAGTGTCTATGCCATTGCAAAACATTGCATTAAAAAATATGTAGTTCCACAAGTTTCCGCGGGCCTTCTTTCGTGGCGCGCACTATAAGTACCTATTCAAAGCTGGTGCAGGATTCTTAAAGTACTCTTTGTAAGTCTGACTTTCTTATTAAATACGGCAATAAATCAAACTTACCATCACAATTCGAGCCCCCTCTATCATTAACATTCGCACCACTATTGATCAGTATATTAGCGACATCAACATGGCCGTGTATGCACGCCTCGTGTAAAGGTAGCCAGCCAGCATTGTCGCGAATGTTCACAGGATGGCCCTGCGCTATGAGTCGCTCTACTAGGAGTTTGTTGCCTGATATCGATGCCTGGAGAACAAGTATAAAATATGAATACAGTTTGTACCGATTTTCCTTCACTGGTTTTTCCCATTTAAATTAAAGTGGTGGGGGGAGTGTCTAGGATACTTTGTGCTTTTCTAGAAATGTCCACGTTGAAGAACATTATGTTCTTTCCTTAGTCTAATTGCCTCAAACGGCGCAAATATAACAATCTTATTGGTAGCTATATTTTTGAGCCGTTTGGGGTTGAAACACGGCTGTGGGGTCCGAGTGCTCATCGAGTATTTTGGGACATCGCCAAACGATTGGTCGACTCTTCACGTGACCAGACGGTTGGCCAATTTTTAGGTCAAAGAATCAGCATTGTCATACAACGTGGCAATGCTGCCAGCCTTTTGAGCATTTTTCCCACTGACAGCAATGAGGACGATTTTTTTGATGCCCAATGAGCTGTTCCTTTATTTTTTCCCTCTGTATACTTGTACATAATTTATATATTTTAGTGTTAAGATGTATATTGTAAAATAAGTAATATGATTGTGATTAGTCCAATTGAATCGATAATTTTTTAATGGTTTATTAGCATGGGAAACAGGGTGATGATCCATCTGATGGAAAGTGGTTACCGGCGGCGACTATATCACTAGAACACAAACAACATTAAGAGGTGTGCCGATGGAGCCCACCTTGGAGACAAAGTAAAAATATCTCATGTGACCTTGAATTAACCCCTCAATTTGTAATCCCTGAACTGATAATGCTAATTTGTTTGCTGAGCTGAGTCCCTTTTGGCATTATTATCATTGTTTTCTGTTTTTATAGTTTTAACCGTGTTGGCAACACCGAGTGAAGCTACTTTGGGCGTTGGCAGTGAACTGGGAGGAAGGGCCTTCCCCGGCATTATGGCTCGCAAGCCGTGAGACGCGTTGGATTATGTGATTTGTTTTAAGAATTAATATATAAGTTTATGTAAACACGCTGTTTCTGTTACGTGTTTGTGTTTCTGTGTTATTCTTGCAAATAAAATTTCATTTCATTTTTTAACCGACTTCCAAAAAGGAGGAGGTTATATGTTCGTCGCGTATGTTTGTTTTTTTTTTTTTTATGTATGTCCACCGATTTCTCCGTCAATTGTGGACCGATTATGAAAATTCTTTTTTTGTTTGAAAGGGTGTGCTCTCGAATTGGTCCCATATAAATTTTATTAACTTTGCTTGGATAGTTTTTGAGTTAGCTACAAAATACGTATTTTTTTCCCACTTAGTATGTAGATGATCTGATAAGTTTCTGTCACTGGTAGCAGGTAGTGGTATTCGAATGTGTGTGGGGTAGGTACCACAACTAAAAAGTGAAAAATAAAAACTTTTTACAAAAAAAAACAACCGACCTCCAAAAAAAACATTAAAAAGTGAAAAATAACTTTAATTTCGGAAGTCGGTGGCAAAAAACGAAAATACAAAACCCAAGACACCGACTTCCGAAATTAAAGTTATTTTTCACTTTTTAATGTTTTTTTGGAGGTCGGTTGTTTTTTTTTTTGTAAAAAGTTTTTTTTGTAAAGTGCTACGTGTTTTAAACCTCCGTATAGAATAAGTTAAAGGTGTATTTTTCTGTCTTAATGCCAATAAACGCAATTTTCTTTCTTTATTACTTACTACATGCAACTGTGTTTCTCCTTTCATATTCTTCTTGATGGTATATCCTTTGCCTCTTTTGCGCGTCTCATGTTTCGTCTCTTTCACTTCTTCCTCGTTTGTATCTGACAAATCTACAAAGCAAGACAAACTTTAGGCGAGGCTAGAAGGCAAATTCTCGTACAAAAAAAAAACGTTCAAATTCAAGTCACAATCTCATCTCAGTTTTTGTTTTGATAGATTCGAGTCTGATAATAGAAATATTATAATGCAAACGTTCTTAAAAATACAGGAATTGTGACTCTGGACCACATTGAAATAAACCTTATTTACAGCTATAAAGTATAGTAAAAATTACTGTAAATAAGATCCGATATCAGGCCTAAAAAGAATTATCATCATTAACAAATCGGTTCTAAATATCGGAGTTATGTGCAAACATTTATAAAAAAAAATCCGTCTAAGTGCGAGACGGACTCGCACACGAAGGGTTCCATACTATTATGAACGAGCAAAAAACGCCAAAAAAACACATTTCTTGTATCTCCCTTTAATTATTAATTTTATTATTTGTTTTTATAGCCGCAATAGAAATACACAAGCTATAAAAATGTCAACTGACTACCTATTACGGTTCATGAGATACAGCCTGCTGACAGACAGACGCACGGACAGTGGAGGATATGACTAATAAAATAGGGTTTCGTTTGGCACCCTTCGAGTACGTAACCCTAAAAACAAGAAGTTGGTTAAAAAAAAGCCTCAAAAGTACCTACACTCATATGCAAGTAATAACGACTTGTGTACCTGTAAGGTCTTCAAGGCATATATCATCGCCAATATGAGTGGTATCCTCATCGCCCCCTCCAGCCGAACTCTGCTCATCTTCTGAATTCTCCTGGTTATCCAAATTGTCGTACCCTAGAGCCCTCAAGTCATCTTTTGTTTTTTCCATTTTGTCCACCTCGCCGTATTCTTCTTGATATTTGAGTAAGCTTTTTAGGACTCTGATTTCATATTTTCTTTTATCCCATTCTTGAGCCTAAAATAACTCGTGTATTGTGAAATTGCATAATTATATCGGTTACAAAAACATAACATAGAATTTACTTACAGCTCTCCTAGCTTCAAAACACGCCTTCTCAATCTGTCCATACGGCTTCTTAGCTAAGTACAGTGTCTCCGCAATATTGTACATCGTCGTATAAGCTTCTTTTGGGACGTCTTTGATTAGTTCGTATTCCTTCTCGTAGTAATCCAGGGCTTCGTTGTAAGCACCCATGTCTTTATAAGTTTGGTATAAACTGAAATAATTTTAAAAAATTGAAGAAAGTGGACAGACACACTTATAATCTGACTTGTTGAAGTGGACAGCCGTCTAGTAGTAATAGCAATACGTTTGCTGAAGGATTGTAAATCTTAGAAACAATTTTGAATTTAACACATTAAACTGGTATACAATAGAATTAGGAGCTCTACTACAGATAAATACAGATACTTCACTCCGAATTTTTGGTATGAAGCTACAAGTACGCGGCGGACTCGACTTGTTGGGCCAATTCAGTAAATAAGTAAGTAAGTGTAACGGAGTCAGAAGATATGAGTTACGCGATAGAAAGAGAGATAACTTCTAGGTGAATATAACTGTAGATAATTAGCGCTGTGCGACCTGAATTGCACTTTATTGTGTCGCAGCAAGAATCGCTTTTTATTTAAATGATTTTGCGGAGTGAAACATCTTTAATAATCTATGGCTCTGTATAGTAATCAGTAATAGGCTATTACTAATGAATGTAAGCATGTTTTGTTGGTAATTTGGTAATCATATCATAACAGGATGATTACCCAGCAGACTTGCCTTGATTTTATTTGTAGATATTGAAGTGAAAACTTCTTTAGACGCGCAGAGCGATTTTTGGTAGGGGGTAAACTTATGGATTCGCGTCACCGCGCGCCGTAGTGGTTTACTATTGAATATGGATGGCGCTAATACTAGTTTTAAGTTTTCTCTTTTGTCGGCAGTCCCCATGACTGCCTATTTTTCACCAGAGGCATTACAGATGCTCGCTGCCAGTCCAGAGATAAAGCTGAAGGCCGCAATGTGTAATGTGCCTGTATTTACAGCGACGCCCATACCCTCTAAAGCGGGAGACAGCTTCTTAGCGGAAAAAATAGGTATGGTTCGACGAGCCCCTACAAAACAAGCTCTGTTTCTTACTAAACAATAAAAACATAACATCACGCCGTAATCGTCGAAGGGTTAGGCACAGGTGTACCATGTAATCTATACTTAAGAGCGGCCAACCCGTCATACTTTTCATACAAACGCTCGTACGTGATTATGGCGTTGTAACACAGCTTTCTTTAATTCTTTTAAACTAATAGGTATCTTGTGCACTATATCTAGGTTTCTATGAAAGCAAAAAATAAAAATTTGGCGAAACAAATTCAATATAAGCCTCTAAAAATCAGCTTTTTTGCACAAATTTTACCTGAACTTTGACCGTTCAATAATGTACTTATAAATTGTAAAAGTAAAGAAAACATCATTATAGAAACCTCGCACATGTAATTGAGATTCTAAATGACAAAAAATTATTTTACAAACTTGTAAGGCGTATTCAAAAACACGTATTTCCTGAAACCAGTTATTTTTCGTACAATGTTATCGCGTTCTCACTTGCTTGTTAGCAGTTCTCACTTGCGCCGGATGAAACAACAAGCTTTTCGACCATGCTCGTGTTGACGATAGACGGACCGGGAAGGGCCCTCTTAAAGTAGTACCGCAGTTACGTAAGTGACAGGAACCATCACCAAGCAGCCCCGAATCTAGATTTTTTTTTAGGCGGGGCAAGAACTGCCGTCTGCCGCCCCCCGCCAATCTTTTATGGGGATGCGCTAAGTTAGCCACCGCGAAATTAAAATTTTGGCAGCTACATATTAATCAAATTGTATCGATCTATAATAATCCAATTCAACAAGGGAGCCAAAACTGTTATAAAAAAGAAAAAAAAGAAAGTTTATAAATGTGCTGCACGTCTCATTTATTGCAAAGTTGCGGTGTGCTGGGTGGTGCACTTGTCCGCTACACTTGAATTTGTTGCCCCCGAAGTTGGCTTCCGGGGCACAGGCCCCGGCTTGCCCCCACTAGATCCGGGGCTGTCACCAAGCTCATCGTAGATCTTAAAATTCACTCTCTAACTAAGCCAGTGGTCAAGTGGTCAGTGATAGCCTAGTGGTGTGACCGTCGGACTGCCAAGTCATAGGTCTCGAGTTCGAACCCAAGGCACACACCTCTGACTTTTCGGATTCATGTGCGTATTGTATAATTATCACTCGCTTCAAAAACGGTAAAGGAAAACATCGTGAGGAAATCGGCATGCCTGAGAGATATTTCTCGACGGCATGTGAAGTCAAGTCAGAGGCCCATGGGCGGCTTTAAAACTCTGACACCGCCGGGTAAATCAAAAACACAAGTAGAATAAATGCTGTGGAAATGCGTTCCTTGCGAAGCATGTGTGGTCTGACTATGAATGATAGGCTGAAGAATGATGTGATAAGACAGCAGTGTGATTTAAAAGAAGATGTAGTGACAAAAATTGAAAAGGGTATGCTGAGATGGTTTGGGCATGTTGAGAGGATGAATGAAAGGCGACTAACAAAAGGTATTTACAAGGCTGATGTAAAGGGAAAGGCCGGGCGGGGACGCCCTAGGAGGACATATACTGACCTTATTGGTGATGTTCTTCAGAAAGGCCAGGTGCGTAGTACTCGCAACCGGCGTGCGTGTATGACCAGATGTATGAACGTAAACGAGGCAAAAGGAGTATGTAAGGATCGTAACAGGTGGCGTTCTGTAGTTTCAGCCTACCCCCATGGGACGAAGGCATGAGTTTATGTATGTATGTATGTGTACAAGAAAAAAAAACTAAGACTATGGAACATACCTGACATATATCGGTATGAGCGTCTTCCCGCACTCGCCCGCCAGTTCCGCGTGGTCTAACATCTTGAGATAGTACTCTGCCGCGCCTGCGTAGTTACGTAGGTGACAGGCGCCATCACCTAGCTTCTCATAGTGTTTCTTAAAGGTCTCGTGGTCGGACGGGTCCGTGGATATTAGTAGGTCTTCTGTGTAACACATTGCTGCCACTGTTTGGAACCATAAGAAGAGAAATATGAAATAATTTTCACTAATTTATAATTATGGATAGACAATGCATAACATAAACAGAAAAAATTAACCCACTGAATACATAACCTCCTCTTTTTTTGAATTCGGTTATAAATAGTAACATCAATAATATTTTTCTGAGAGGGTCAACTAAATAAGGATTTTTCATATTTGATTGGGTCAAAACATGGTAAAAAATTATAAAAAAAAACAGTGGCACTCCGGGAGTGCCGACAGAAGTGAAAACTTGAACAAGATTGCCTTGGTGGAAGAAAAATACTTGTATAGAACATTGGTCCGTAAACTTATCTAAATAAAGAGCACAATCGCGTTTACAAAAAAATACTTCCAAAACTTTTAAAGTAAAAATACTTGTATAGAACATTGATCCGTAACGTAATATAAATAAAGAGCACAATCGCGCTTACAAAAATGAGGTGTCGGTAACGGTGTGTCGCGAGTTCAATTGTTTTTCCCATCTCAAAAATGCCCAACGCGCCTAAAGAAGTTTTCACTTAAAAAAAAAACTAATGACCCATTATTTCGCCGATGAAGTCTGCTTGAAATTAAACTAGGACATTATTGAGCTAGTTTTACAAATTTCAAGATCGATTCACAAAATAAAAACAATGATCAGGCCTAAAGGACCATTGGACACTGTTTCTCTGTAGTTACTGCCTCTACCCATGGGAAAAGCAAGATTTTATGCAAGGAAATATTATAACTTTATAAACATACTAGCTGCGCCCCGCGGTTTCACCTGCATAAGTCTCGATCCCGTGGGAATATCTGGATAAAAGTATCTTATGTCATAATCCGGCAGCAGCATAATCAGGCAGTTTGAGTGAACCAACCATGGCTTAAAAATTTATGGTGAATACCTAACCAACTTGAGATGTGCCGATGACATCATCTTATTTGCAAAGTCGTCTCAAGAACTGCAAGAAATGTTGACTAACTTAGATACACACAGCAAAAATGTAGGCTTAAATATGAACACATCGAAAACTAAAGCAATGACCAACAGAGCAAAGGAAACAATCACAGTAAATAACATCACAATAGATTACGTAGAAGATTATACATATTTAGGACAAATAATCACAACAAATAACATATCCAGCAAAGAGATAGAAACACGAATAATGCGTGGAAGAAAAACTGGTCCTACAAAGAAATGATGAAAGACAAAAAAATAAACATCTCTGTTATAGGAAAACTTTTCAACATCAGCATCCTTTCTATGGATGCCAAACGTGGGCCTTGACCAAAGCCCAACAGACAAAACTTCGAACGTGTCAGCGTGGCATGGAAAGGAGTACGATGGGGAAATGGAAAATAGAAAGAACTAATCACAGTGTCATCAGGAAGGCAACAAAAACACAAGATGTAGTACTGAAGCTAAGAAGATTAAAATGGCGATGGGCCGGCCACACTGTCAGGGGAGCAGAGAAATGGAACAAAAAAGTGACCCTATGGTATCCTAGGGAGGGGAAGAGAAAGAAAGGGAAACCTTTGAAAAGATGGCAGGATGACTTGGTGAGGACGGCGGGAAAGACATGGACTAGACAAGCAAGGAACAGGGAGAATTGGAAGGGGATGGAGGAAGCCTTTGCCAAAGGGCACACAGAGTCTTAAAACTAAGAAAAAAAACGTTTTTGTAACAACATAATTGTAACTCTGAAACAAGACTGTAAATAAATAAAATGTCATAATCCAGGTCAAAGTCAAACCATTTATTTCAAACAGGCCCATGTATAGCACTTTTGAACGTCAAAAATTACAAAATAATAAAATTGATTCTAGTAGCCCCTTCCAAAAGGTAGTTTTCGTATGGAGAAGAATGGGCAAGAAACTCCACCATTGTTTTACAATTGTATATGTACGTACATTAGTTAAATAATTATTATATGTGAAGACGATGCACCTAGAATAAAATTACTATACCACAATAGGTAAAAATAATTAAAAATGAAGCAACGAATGAATGAAGCAGGTCATGGTTTACCCATGTGCCAAATTTCATCCAAATCCGTTCAGCCGTTTTAGTGCGAAAGCGTAACAAACAAACTCACTTTCGCATTTATAATATTATATTAGTTAGAATATTCACCATGATCATCATTTCAGCAGAAGGACGTCCACTGCTGGACATAGGCCTCCCCCACTTCAACTGGTTCTGTGCTAAAACTCGTATTGGAATCAAATAATCACTTACCAACTCTAAGATTGGTCTCAATGTTTTCACTTTCATCATCATCGGGAGTCTTCAGTTTCCAAGCTTTCAGCAGCACTTGCTTAGCACTCTGATAGTCAGACATCTTGCATAGTATATCAGCTTTTGATGATAATGTTTCACATGTCTTCAAAACCTGTAAATGGGTGTGGAAAGTAGAAAGGTAAAAAGCTTAGTTAAAAGAAAGTTAAAGGTTATATTCGAATGGTCAAATTTAAGTAGCCAAATTCTAGCATTTTTAGGGTTCCGTACCCAAGGGGTGTCAAACAGAACCCTATTTGAAAGAAACGTGTTTTTTCGGTGTTTTTAAACCCTATTTGAAAGAAACCTGTTTTTTCAGTGTTTTTATCTAAATTATTTAATAAATTATAATAATTATTATTATTTATTAAATTATTTAATAAATTATAATTATTATTATTTATTAAATTATTTAAATATAAAAAAGAAAATGCTCCATAAAGGACTTGATATAAGGATCAAAGTACTGTAAAAAAGTCATAACAACAGTAACACAATTTACTGTAATTATGACAACGGGGGCAGTACTGGTGTAAGAATTTTTTAAATCAGTCTAGTAGTTTTTGTGTTTATTCATTACAAACAAAAATACAAATCTCTTCTCTTTATAATAATGATTAGTGTAGAACATTTAAAATATCAATTAATCAATATTACCTTATCATCAAGCCTTTTAGCAACCTCTAGCGCTTTATTCAAGCAGCTTAATGCCTTGGCAAAATCCTTCTTCTTATTACAATGAAGCAAAGCCTCCGTAGTATAACAATTGTGGAGGACTTCGTACAAATCTTGAGTTGAACATATTGATATGGCTTTGTTGATGCAATCTAAGGCTTTATCAAGGTTTCCTAGATGTTCCTGGACCACTCCGATATTGAGGAGCAAACGGGCCCTCATGTCCATTAGTTCGTGTTTGTTTATTTTTCCGTTTAAACTGAAAAAATGTTTTGTTAATAAGCTGTTTTTTAACATGAAAATAGTTTGTGTTGTGATGTGATATAAACAAGTTAGCTGGATGATAGGGTATACTGGTTGCTTGGTCCAGGTGTCCGTGAGGTGCATATGGAAAGATTATCTAACTGAGATAACATTAGGTAAAAGCAAAACCCTAAATACAGCAAACCAAGGAATGTTTGACTGACTCCACAAATTTTTCATAGTAGATTTTTATGAATTAAAATATTATAACTAATATTGTCTTATTTATAGGCTAGTTTATTATATTTTTTTAAGGAGTATTCACACTTACTTCTCACACAATACAAGACTTTTCATGAATGCTTTTTCAGCAGCTCTCAGTGAGGTTTTGGCTTCATCCTCGTCAGTGGTGCTTTGTCCTTGTAATAAATATATTCTGCCCAGTGTTGCCATGGCTCTCTGTTCCTCAACTAAATTTTTAAGTTCTTTAGCTACAGCTGTGAAAGAAAACAGGAGTACCTATTTAAATAATGTTGATACAAGCATGAATGAAAATTTATTACAAACAGTTTTATGATCTGTTTGTTTATTGTTATGAAATAGTGAAACTAAATTGTAAAATACCTATTTACAATTCTGTATTGTATGTTTTTAAATAATTCTGTGATACGAAACGAATGTTGTCATAATAACACCAGCAATCATCATTGTTTACCTTCATTAGTAGACTTTGAATTACCATTGTGGTGAAAAAATTGGCCAATCAGAGTGGAAAACTCGCCGTTTGCCCAGGGAGCGCCGGACGTACAGTGGTTCTACTGGCTCAGTACATAATTATGTCACTCAGAGGTTCCTTACATGCATATCGACACGCTAAGAAGACCTTCATTAGTTTGATACTTACATAAATGTCGCTCCTCATACTTCAAAGCTTTGTCAAATTCTGCCAACAGCATGTACATCTCTCCAATCATACGATTGCAAGTCCCCCATTCCATACGAAGGCCCAACTCTCTGCAGATAGCTGCCTCGCTCTTATACTCGTCCAAAGCATCGCTATAACGATTGTGTTTGTAATAAAACGATGCCAAATCATTGTAAGCTTCAGCTAAAGCTCTTCTGTTGCTCCCGTTTAAAGCTTTCTTCTTTCGTCGAATGAGTTCTGAAACATTCTCATCAATAAACAACACGAAACTAACCTAAAAGTTGAGCTATTCACCTGTTACAGTTTTAGTAACTCACTTTCTTCTTCCATTGTATTTGTTTTTAGTTTATTTACGCATAATAAAGGATTTATAGCAAAAATAACCAAAATCAAAGTTTTAGGCGCCGAAATGAGATAAACATGAATGAACTTGACGTATTTTAATTACGTCACGATGAGACACTTTACACAACAAGACATCTATATTTTCCCGTAAAATGGACGCGTTCATGATGAATAGATTCATCTGTTGACGAGGATGACATCAAATAATATACAGTGTGAGTCTTCATAATGTGCACATATCGAAATGAGGAAATCTATGCTTAATTTTAACGACAGAAAAAATATTAAAAAAAATCTAAATATTGTTTTTTATACTTTTTATGAAATTAAAAAAAAATTGTAACAAAACTGTGTAACTTTTAAACTGAATCAGCTATCGCGATGAAACAAACTCCATAATGATTGAAAGTAAGTAGCCGTCCACATAAAATTAAAATTGAGAAAAAAACTACCCTCAATTGAAAATAAACATGTTTTTTTAGTAAAAATCTGTATTTTTTTCTTCAATTTTTAATTGTAAAATTTATAAATAAGATAATAATAAAAAGAGAGCAAAAAAAAATTTAAAAAAAAAAAATTTTTTTGTAAATTTTTTTTTTTTTTTTTTAAACTAAAAAAAAAAATTACCATTTTTTCCGTCGATAAAATTAAGCATAGACTCCCTCATTTCGATATGTGCACATTATGAAGACTCACACTGTATTATTATGCTTCTAAATGAAATACTGCATTTTTAGTTTTTCCTTTGGTTTTCGCCACACAGTATATGAATTCATAATGTATTATTAGCAGTGATAGGAATAGCTAGTGCCTATTTGCCTAAACTTCGAAGAACAGAGACGAGACTTCCTTAGGACTAAATTTTTTCCGGGACATCTGTCAGGACTAAATTTTTTCGGTTCATTAACACTTAAAAAAATATGTTATTTGGAATAAGTAATTCGTCTATATTTACCTAAAGTTTGCGACTAGACATAACATTTATAATTTATAACTCCATAATAATAACTTATCCTCTATGGGCTCTAAAGGAAAAATAAAATACATAGAATATTGTTGTAACAAATGTATGTATATTTATATTACTTTTTAAATATGACGTAATTGGAAAGTATGAAACAAAATGTACAGACGGAAAAATCTTAAGTTTATCTATCTATGTCATATTTATTTTACTGACGTTGAGTGATGCAATTTTAACTCAAATCAAAGTACAGACGCCAGCACATCAAGCTACCCGAAACTGTCAAATTTTCCCAATCAACTTTGAACCTTAGTCTTCAGCGATAAAGTTGAAAATCTATTAAATAAATTTGACAGATTGTAGTAGCTTGATGTGCTGGTGTCTGTACAAATACAGTAGTGAACTACTAACTGTTCGGTTTTGATACAGATCTTGACGCATTAAAAATTGCTAAGAATTTGAAAATCTTTATTTGTGTTACAAATGCCATAAAAAATAAAGAACGATTTTAATTTAATCATCTTGATTCGATTCGTCAAGTTCATTATCAGAACCGAAATTTTCTTTGTCAGATGAGTTATCTAAGTTAAAATACACAATCATAATTTTTTCTATATTTTCAACTGTCAGGTGATTTCGTTTTATGTTCAGAATCCATTTATAAGTTGAAAACGACCTTTCAACATCGACTGAGGTTAAAGGCGCGTACATATAGTATGATCGCTCATCCCTTCCTGCTGTTATTGCGTCACATATGTCTCTAATTTTATCTAGATCGGGATTTCTGTCCATGACATTTACGAGTTTATTTTTTATAGGCTCAGACGAACACCAGCTAAGCACAATTCTCACGTGATCAAATATTTCAATGGATTCCGTTAGAGTTAAATTCGATTTTTGTAATTTCTTTAACCCAATTTGTATATCTTTAAAATATTCCTCAATGTAGTCCAAGTCCGATTTCAAGTTTTCCTTTTGAAGAATATTTTTGGCACACCTAATAGAGAGCACGTTGAAACTTCTTAAAAGATTTACAATTGTTTTAATTTGATCGTAATATTTTGCATAATATGACGCTGGTGCCGATTCCCTTGTTCACAAACTAAACTAAAATTAAGTTCAGTGCATCTTTTTCTTTCTATTTCATTAAGAAAAGGACAGAAGATAAATTTTAGTTTAGTCCTGTCAAATTAATCATCGCCTGTCACTCTCCATACAAGTTTAGACGTGATTAAAAACTTGCCGATTAAAATTACGTCAATTTACGTCAAGCGCTGATTGATTTGACAGGACTAAACTAAAATTTATCTTCTGTCCTTTTCTTAATGAAATAGAAAGAAAAAGATGTACTGAACTAATTTAGTTTAGTTTGTGAACAAGGGAATCGGCACCACTGCCTCCAACCAAGTACCCCATCTTGTAATAACGGGTTCTGGAGGAAGCGGCATGTGGGGAAAGGTGTTTTTTAACAAGCGCACTCTAATTGGGGACTTTAAAAAATATATTTACGTTTCAAATTCATTCATCTACATTTGCACGGCACGTGGGGCGGTAGGGGAAGGTATGTAGACCCTCCCCGCGCCACACAGGTATGCGACCATGGCGGTTTCTTTTTGTAATTTCTAAGAATAGATAACGAAATGCGCTGCCGTAAAAGTCGTATTGTACTTTTGGTGCAATAAAGATTAAATGATGTTTTTAAAGTTTAAGTGTGTTACTAAACAATGTGATAAGGCCATTATTTTAATATCATGCACATTTTTAAATATACTTTAGAAATATATTTCATTAAGATAAAATACAAATACCGTTTGTTTTTTAAATGATAAATTCGTCCTACTATAGAGACTGCTAAAATTATAAAAATTACCGTTTTATTATTTTAAAGACAAAATGTCTTTTTTTATTTTCAATTATACATTTGAACTTTAGAAATCTCATTAAACGTAGCCGAGAGTGAGCTAGAAAGAAGATAATTATTTACTTCGAAATGTGTACGGCTCCTTATACAAACATTGTAATTCATAGTATTAAGATCAACAAGTCATTTACAAAATAATCTCTAAAAAAAATAAAACTGAAAATTTTATGGTTGTAACGACTGTGAATATTATTTATTATGTTATGTCTAGTCGCAAACTTTAGGTAAATATAGACGAATGACTTATTCCAAATAACATATTTTTTTAATGTATTTAAAAGTGTTGTCGCGAATTTCGGGACAGATGTCCCGGAAAAAAATTATTCCTAAGGAAGTCTCCGTTTCTTGTCTCTGTTCTTCGAAGTTTAGGCAAATAGGCACTACCTATTCTTATCACTGATTATTAGGTTTTCCATCAGGAATTTCTCAGTAGGTAGTTTAGAATAATTGTGTTACCCGGTTGATGGCAATAGACTCGCCCCTTAATATGGGACTTATCTGGCGAAATGTAGGTATACTACAGGTACACCTATGCCTTTTTTTTTTTTTTTTTGTGTGGGAAATCATCAAATAACTTCTCCCGCTCTGGGCGGAGCGGGAGGGCGTGTCAGACTCTTACTGACTAAAACCCACCCGTGTTCCTTCAGTTGCCGTGTTGCCAGGGGGCCACGATGTCCCTATCGGTTCTCTTCGAACCCCCGGCAGGCATTGGCCCTAGCGGACCCCGTCAATTCTGCGGCCATCTCTTTGAGGCGCGCGTGGAACACAACGCGCCGTCTACCCGGGCTTGGTCCTTGTCGGACGGCGAGCTACCCATTGCTCACCGTCCGCAAGCCCGCGCCTACGGTGGCCGGAAATCTTCACGTGATTCCCGACGCCCAGGGCGTCTCCAGGTACACCTCTGCCTAACCCTTCGAGGATTACATTACAGGCGTGTTATGTTTTATTATTTGCAAATAAACCCTTTTTATCTATTCTATGTAATTGTGAATGCAAACTTTTGAACTTCGGTTGTAAACTTTGTAAATAATTAAATAAATGCGAATGCGGATACCTAAAAAAAATATAACCTCCTACACTTAACTCTAGGGAGTCCTACAGCCAAAGCCAATTACTTGTTTTTTATTTAAGTGTTCACCATAGATAAAGTAAGATTCAACAACAGCGAATCAAAATTCATCACTGTCAGAACGGGAAAATAACAAAGGATATAATTTCTCGCGAGGGTCAACGTACGAGTAGGTGATTGTCGTTTGTTTCTGTTATGTACAAATTAATTCAGATTTGAAAATCGTCTCTCTATTGATTGACCGTGAACATTATCCAAGCAATAGTGATAAGTTTTAATTTATTTGACTTATTATTTAACCGTTTCTGCGCTAATAAACTAAATTATTGTGCTAATACCAGTGTTGAAGATAATTAGCTGGTAAGTAAATACACTTTTTACATTTACTAGAATTAACTTTGGCATCAGGATGTTAACTTATTACTTATAGATATTGTAAATTTATTTAAAAAATTACTGATCCTATAGATAATAGTAAATATAGTAATACCAAATAGCTATGCAAAATTTGACAAAAGAACAAGATAAGTACCTAATACTAATCGTAGTATGTTACTACTCATTTCATGCTACTCACTCTTATGTTACTTAAATTATTGTCATAGGATATTACCTAAATTATAAATTTCCTACACACACAACTTTTTTCAGTAAAGATGAGTTAGAAAAACAGATGTTTAGATCACAAAGGTATTATTACCTACAACTTTTTGATTAGATTTCTTTCACCTATATCACAATAAAGCCTGTATGTTTGTATTTTGAGCTACCCTAAGACGACCCACTGACCCTAATTTCAAATCCAATTCATCATGAATTTTCTGCCTCAGTGGTTTTCACTGAAAAATCCATTGTTGTAAAATTTGCAAATGCATAGATTCAGTGGAAGCTCCACCTCCCACACTATCTGTGAGTATATTTTTAAAGCCTAAAACGCCGTAACTTGTATGTAACATTGTCCCACTGCAAGAAAACTTCATAAAGAGAAATAAAAGCTTGAATATTGGTGGACCCAACACTTTTCTTGTGCTGCTCACATTATACCAGGATAGCTAAAAGGACCGACTGCCTAGGCCGCACCAACCACTCTCCAATCACTTCAATGAATGAGTGTCACTCTTCCACTTCCAGTGTTCACAATCACCACTGTATTCAATTAATGGTAATCCTGCTGGTTGGGCTTGGAACCGTTACCAAAAGTACAGGTTCTGTATCGGTACTTAGCGGTCCTTGCCTTTTTGGTAGGTACCAGTTCCAGACGGGTACCGGTTCCGTTCCAAATTCAGGTACCCGGCGCGTACCACAAATCTCATATTTGTATGAGGAACCACATACGGTGTGCAACCTTGAAGTTGTTTTTGTAATGTCTATTAACTATCCTTTTTACTTAGTGTATCTGTTTTCTCACCCTAACTTATGGAAATACGGTTTACAGTATTGATACTGATTAGAAATACCAATAATACAGGTACTACTCTGGTACCGGTATCACATGAAGGTCAATGGTACGGGTTCTCAAATATGACGGTATTTCAAGCTCTGCCTACTGGACATTGGCATCTCCCAAACATATACAAAATGAAAGATAGTGACAAAATTTGAGGTACACACCTCAATAATGATATCATATGGGTAAGTCAGTACTTAGACAAACAGTGCGACTAAACATCTAATACTAGTCCATCTATAATTAATAATTAAATATCCTTATTATGACAAAATATGTACAGATGACATAATTATAGGTAACGGCATTTCATATAAGTAGATTGTTATTGAATGATTCGTATAATTTTGATTTCTATTTGTAATAAACAATTAAATATGTTTTATGATCACCCAATTGATTTAAAGTTTGGATGATCTTGTCAATAAACTAATAATATTAAAAAAACATATATATACTTACATAATATATTATATTTAAAATACTGCTACATGGAATAACTTTACAGGATGATCAAGTGGCTGCAATTTATACAAGTCAGATTTTTTTTATATTTATAAAAAAATTAATAATATGACTAATAGTGTAACAAATTCCTTAATGGTATAAATAAACACTTATAGAATTTGTGTAGGTAAGTAGTGTGTACCTACAGAGGTGCATGTATTGTTTAATAATAATATAAATTCTGTTTGAGCTATAGCTTTTATAAATTATATTTATTTAAAAGTAAGTAATAAAACAAATTTGAACAATTTATCAAAATAAAATAATCATTTCAATTTTGATAAATTAACATAACTGGCGAAAGAATCGTTTTATTATTTCCTTATCAATATTTCTCTACCTATCACAAAGTAATAAATTAATAATTTTAAAAACAATAGAAAAACACGCTTTTATAAATGCACGTAAAAACAAAAAAATAGGGTTGTTATAACCTTGAAACCTGATCGTGTTCAAAGTCCATTACGTGGCCTTTCTCACAAGTGCAAACATGACTATGATACGATATTCCATCATGGAATGCCAGTGCCTATCTTCCGGCTTCATCATCAGACCTTGAAACCTAATCGTGGTCAAAGTTTATTACAAGACTTTTCTAAGAAATCCAAAACAGTTATGATACGATTTTCCATCATGAAGTTCCAGTTCATATCTTCCGGCTCCATCATCAGATCAGTTCGACAGTACCATATTATTGTATTGTCATCAGAACTACATACAGCTGCCAATTTTCATTACGCTACGACCCTTGGAAGATGGTTAAATTAGTTACCTTAGATTCCATTACATAGTTAGTTACATACAGGTCGACCTAATAAAAGCGTGTTAAAAACAGTTATTTACCTCTTACTGAATTCTCTAAAATTCAAGACGTATACAACAACAATATATACCTTGAAATACCTGTTCATACAAAATAATATCCTTATCCTTAATATTATAAATGCGAAAGTAAGTTTGTTTTTTACGCCTTTACGCTAAAACGGCTGAACGGATTTGGATGAAATTTGGCACATATATAGATGATGCCCTGGAAAAGAACATAGGATACTTTTATTTTTCCCACGGGATCGAGACTTATGCGGGTGAAACCGCGGGGCGCAGCTAGTAAGTAATAATTTTCCGATATTAAGACCCAAACAAAAAAAAAAAACAAAAACCGGCCAAGGGCGTGTCAGACCACGCACAATGAAGGGTTCCGTAGTTGGGATGAATTTATCCCAAGAACAAACTTACTTAACATTGTTGTTAAAAAACATGTTCTCCCAAACATTCCAACAGCAAATACAGTAAGTTTGTACGTACAATATTGAGTCATTTACCATGTTATTTTAAGACCATCCTAGAATTCTTATAGGTTTTTCTGTAATCTATGAGCAAAGAACCATTCTCTGTATTTTTTTCAAAATTTTTGGCTCTGTAGTTTCGGAGATAAGGGGGATGGTGAATTTTCATATATTTTCTTAAATATCTTTAAATGTATTTATTTATAAAAATTGAGGTCCTCGCAACAAGCCCTTTCATTTAATATGTCACACGGTACAGTTTGCCAAACTTTTTTAATATTTTCTTATTTGCCACCCAAAAATCACCCCCATACTCAAAATTCATTTATTTACGTTAATGTTTGGGTCACAGAAATATATATAATGTTTACCAAAGGGAAATGCCCAACTTAATCGGGTCCATTAGATTCGGAGCAAATTGGCCTTGACAGACAGACAGACACATGAGTGATCTTATAAGGATTCCGTTTTTTCTTTTTGAGGTACGGAACCCTAAAAATATGATAAAACCTCCTTTCTCGTGTACAATACAATATTATACGTATGTACATCAACATTCCTATTCATAGGCAGCGCCATACTGGCGCCTCGTGCCGCCGCCGTCTGTCGGCCTATAGTTAATGTCGCCCAGAACTGATGGGACCCCTTCAAAAATATCATTGTGGTAATTAGGTCAAGTATCATATAGCTGATTGGTAAACATCGGTAAACCTCACCTTTGTAGACACGTGGCTCATCTCAAAGGTCCCGCGTGACGTCAGTGTTAGAATAATAAAAGAACAGCAACTCCAAAAGCGATAAAAAAGGACGTATGCCATGGAATTTGGTAATGCGGAACCTATCTGAATAAACGCGAAAACCTGCAAAATTTTTATAATCCTTACCTCACAATATTAACGCCAAATAACCTTGAAAAAGTTGAAACTGCATCGCCTATTCGTTCCAATGTATAATATTCGCGTAACTAATTATTATCAGAAAACATTCCAGGCATAATGCGAGTTTTATTAGCGTTAGTAACTACTCTCTGCTAAATGAGTTTAAAACATTGACGATACGTTACATAAATATTAATAAAATCAACCCTTCAGTTTTCCTAGTGTCGCTTTTTGCAGCCAGTTTTTTTGCATGCAAATGCAAAATGTAGAGAAGAGACTTATTATCACTAACTTTTAAACTGGGAGTTTTTCAGCCATTCACTTGCGATTGCAACCTCTTTGAACCTCTTAATTCGTAGTTACAGCACTTTAATGTTTTTATTAGAAGTATTTAACATTATATATACGGGGCTGTCTTGAAATATTGAGATGGCTCTAACTTGGAATGCTATTTGTTTGTCCCTTATCAATAGGATTGAGTTTGATTAATTGAGGTCGAGAGTTTAATCGGGCTACACCCTGCATTACTTGACCTAGCTCCCACGCGCCCCGCTGGGAAGCGGCATGCGCCCAATGGACAAGAAGGAGACAATCGTCATGCCATGTATGGACATCAACCCTCTCGAGCTCGCTTAAAAAGTTAAAAAGCTGCCGAGTACTTTCTGGGACTCGACACCGATACGACCTCCTGGAAAGATAGTGCGGTAGATGAGAGAAGCAAAATCTGAAAATCTCCAGATGCTACAAACCTTTGTAGTCTCAAAGTTTAAATAAGTAGTTTTGTAAACTAGAACAAGTCAACGACATCGGAATAGGATTGATGTCCACGAAGAAATCGTGTTTACTGTGCCATAAAACAATTTTCTAACGATATTCGACAGCACACCGCTAGTTGCAGAAATAGAATTTAAGTTTCTCTAAAAATATATCCATTCCCGCATCGGAAACGCCGGCTTAAGGCGAGCATCACCTGGTGATATGCAAGCCGCGCGTTCCCAACACGAAATCGGTCGACGAACCGGCAAATCTGGGCCAAGAAAGCATATTACCTGAACATTTTCGCATATAATATTTTCCGCTGCATTTGCAATTTTCTTTGGATCCCCCTTCCCGTTCTCTGTATCTGGGAATATGAACACATGGTGAGAATAGGTTCAAATGGATGCAATATTTGACTTAAGTACAGAATCTACAAATCTTACGGAATATTAATCAAGCAAGTCCATTAAGTAAGGATTTTCTTGATTAATATTCCAAAGACAGCTAAAATGTGACTTGCAAATAAGGAAAAAAAATCTTTCTAATTTCCTTTGAATGGATGTGCGAAGTTTGGGCTATCAAGCAAATCACAAAAGTGATTATCGTGCACCACCAATGTACATTGAAGTTTCATTTGATTTCATTGAAGTGAATCTAAGAATGTGAATAATCTACAACGTTACTAGAGATCAACGAGAGGCGTGACGATATACAATAAAATTTGCATCGATTACGGAAGGTGTTGATGATCAAGCGTCCGATGGACCGAGAACCACTAAGTTTTGATTGACTGGAACAAATCTCCACGAGTGCCAGCGCTCTCGCAACAATAGATTCAAATTGGTCATTGATTCACGCGTTGCGTTTAAATGTTGCATTCGCGGAACGCATACTGTTACATCTACATGAGTTCACCAGAAGTGTCCGAACGGTATCAAGATTCCGGTTCTAATTAAAGCGAAGTGATTCAGCGGCCCGACGCCATGTTAATTTGCCTAAAATTCGCATTATATCTAACGGATCGTGTTGTGGAAAGCTGTCAGAAATTCTTAATTACAGAGTTCGGGCTTTGCTCATTATTTGCTCTGAAAATTAAACCCAGTTCACTAATTGCCGCACATATTTCTGGTGAACAATAGGTCTGACACTTCGCAGTAAGGCGTTTTACAGAAATATGAATTGCCAATAAAATTTATTGTACTCGGTATTTTGGTGTACCTCCTATCTTGGTTACAGCACAGTGTTTTTAATATAAAAATTTATGGCGTGGCTAAGGGGGTTATTTTGCTCAACCCCGCGTTATGGTGACCTATTTACGTCGGCGCAGTGTGTAATCTGTGCATTAATATCTGAAAATAAATGACGATGAACGCACGAAAGCTTTCCACAGCGCAATGTTTGTTCGATACTGTACAGAAAATTACATTTTCTACACCATCAGCTACATGCAACGCACATTATCAATCGCTCGAAGCTCCATTTGTCTACGGGCTACTAGATAAACAACCGTCCGTGTCTAAGACGACAAACGAGTGAAATCCATTGTATGTTACAGCTAATAGCTCCAGAATTAGTTCTTATGTTTACTTATTGAACCGTTTGTAGACGACGATATTTATGTAACTACTAACAATGCTTTGAGTGATGGTGCTCACCACCACTTTTCGTTATCTACCTAAGTAAGATACAGTAGTCAGTTTCTAAAACATTAAACATGGTTTATTGTTTAAGTGAAATCGTTAAGAGTATTTACGTCATAGCTTAAAACGTAAATGTAGTAACAGTAAGCCACTAATTATTGAGAGTTTATTGCTTCAAAATATAGTTTCTCGTTTTAAACTGCCTTCGAAGACTTGGAACCTTAAAAACCTTAAGGACCTTTTCAGCATTGTGATAAATACTGCACTGACTCGAAACAACCCGCTTCGAACAGTTTATTCAGTTACCAACAGTAAAGCTCCGAAAATATCATTATGGAGCAACGGCCGGGATACTCAATGGTTTTATTATAGACCTCATCTATTATGCATTTAGTGGAGTCCAATCACGGGTCGAGGCAGTAAGCGAAAATCGTTACCTACCGATTGCCAAAGATGGAAGAGAGTGTGAAGTGGGACATGGATAAAATTATATCTGGAGTTCTCGACCCATATGAGATTGTTAGTGAACGATGCAAGTCGTTCGCATTCACTGAACAAGGGTTCCCCTATCCACAATCCGTAACATCATGTTTTATACTTCGCCCTTAATTCCGAACGATGAAAGCTGCCGTGTTCATTACGAATGACGTCATGGGTTTATGCGTCATCGTAAATAATATACTCTTTCCAATTACTATCAAAGCTGGTTAAAAAGAAAAGTAAGAGATAGGCTCAACTGGAGTCTTTATAGCAGCGTGCGATGACGTGGGCTCAATAAGACCGGAGTTTTATCAAGTTACCATCTAATTTAATTCGATATTTTATTTCGTAATGTCTCGCAAACAATGGCGTATTTCTTGCCGTGTTCCCTTATTATTTATTCTAAAGCTCTCGAAGGGCAAAGGGTGATACTGAGAGTGTGAATTTCGAAAGAAGTGTAGCTTGTCATTATATATTATAATGGTAAGCCGTCCTACGCTAGGAAGGTGTCGGCTCCATGAATTAACATCGGCTGTGAATTGTTCTTCTTGAATTAATGTTTTGGACGTGTTTATTACGAGATAACGTTTACGAAAATTTTCAAGACTAGCATTCCAAAAGTGTGAAACAGTAAGGAACTTGATTATAGTTTCTCACTTAAACTTTTACGTGGGAAAGCTTATTTAATAAGGCTGACAAAGAGCACAAATGTACGGAATGCAGCAACAAATGCACGTTTAGGCAATGCGAATACACTTCCACCAAGGAAATCTTTTGCAAAACTCGCCTGGCATCTGCACATCTGCGGAGCACACAGTTTAACATTTAGCTTAGCAATTATTCAGCCAGTTAAACTTTGCCCACAAAGTTACTGTTCGCGGCTGGCTCAATTTCTTACCTAGTGTTGAGGTAACTACGTAAACTTCCTTTTATAAAACAATCAAATCTGACTAATGTTCATATGTAAAACGTCGAGAACAACTGCGTGTTAATTGGATGACTAAAGGAGCCAAAAAAAATTAACTGTATACCCGTGAATAATTGATGCCCAGAATGGAACTGCTGTTTTATTTAGATTTATTTATATTACCAAAAGAAGAGAAACACGGCGAACGAGTTCAACTTATTTTAGAACCGCTACTTTTAGTCTTATTTGGAAAACGCCTAAAGAACTTGCCAAGTATTTATGGATAAAAAATATTACATGACAACAACAGATTAAAGATTATAGGGCAATGTTCTGCGTATTCCAAATATGGTCGAACGAATGTCGCTGCTCCACCATTTTAGGTTTAATGAATTCAAAGCCGTTGACTCGATGAAGTAAGATGCAAATATGTACTTACTGAGTTGCTTTATTAAACACGCAATAACACTTACGTAAATCTAGTTCAGTAGTTATAATGTTAACATGTTACGACTAGGTAATTCTAATGAATTTACAACGATAAACAGAATCAAAATAATGATGTTTCAAATCTGAAAGCGTGAATGTGCATTTTCAGAAGATTCTGTTGCGAAGACTAGAAAACTTTTCAACTTTGTGAAACATACGTGCTCTTGTAACCGCAGTGAAGCACTGTTTACCGAGCATCGGAACTACATCAGGAGAACCGGAACATATCTGTGAACAACGAACGGTGAACGTAAAAGCGAAGTCGATGCTATTGAGCGTAGCGTGGAGAAATTGACTCTTTTGGGGATGACAGACTCCCAATGTGAACAATCATTGTTCACGTTAACTGTAGCCAAACGGAACTAACGGATAGTCAATAAACTGTTGTAATACATAACACAGACGGCATCACGACTCTCTGTAACTGGAGGCTTTTAGTCAGAAAACGTCTGTCCACGAAGCTTTGATTTCCTATGTGATCAATCGTCGGTTTATTTTCGACCGTTCAGCGAAGGTATCGTCTTAACCGGGAGGAAAGATGTTTAAAGCAATCAGAACTCTGAGGCTCGTTTATATAAGCATCATTTCTTTCTTGATATAGCCTGGTGGAGGCGCGCTCTACTTCATTTCCGCAAATGCAAGTATCTGGGATCGTTCAAAACTTTACAGCATATTAAAAACGTTGCAGCTGGAGTGCAATACGGCACCCTACGTTCATAGGACGCGATTGCGACTGTAGATAGCATAATCCATTAACCAACGTTCCAGTAACAACGTTACGTTTCGGTATTGCATTTACATAGAGACGAGCGGTGGAAATGTATTTCCATTCACGCCCAAATTCTATGCTGATTTTGTTCAGCACACCAATTTTCGCCGTAATTGATGTAGATCATAGATTTTCACGTTTAATATGTCACAATTGTACTAATTATAGGTATTCGTATTTTCCATTTACACGTTGGAGTTCGAATTCTGCAATCAGAACCATTAAGCTCTTGAAATTACGATGCTAAATTTACGAGCCTGTAATTGTTTCACTGTTAACCGATAGCTATGAAATTCTCCCAGCGAATAGCAGAAGTGAGAAAGATTATTTTTTTGTAAAATGCCTGAGTGCACATCAATTGCTATAAGCAGTCGAGAAAAGTAAAACAGAAGATTGAAGAGGATTCATTCAGGGCCAGGAGAAAGTTTATCGTGTCTTTCAACAAGCTTATAACTTCGAAAGGAGGTGGGGCCGCATAACGGCAAGTTTTGGAAACTATTCCATCATTCTTGCACAGCTTAGAAACAGTTTTCGGAAACAAATGTGCTGAGGGAAGTACTTACATTGTATCAATCCGTAAGAATGGAATTGTGGAGCGTGAAATTGAAGATACTGTTGCAGTACATTTTCCTGTTTTGTTTCTCTTTTGTGCATCATTGGGTATGTGTGCCGCTTTACCATTCTATTTTCCAAACGCGACATTTTCTTTTCTTTGTAAAATTTGATATAAAACGTTTTGTCTGTTATTTAAGTGGTCTCTGCACGCAGTTTGTTTGTGAGGGTCGCATCAGTCGAGTTTTAAAACAATGGTGTCAGCTGCCAAATCAAATAATATTAGAACAGATGAAATTAACTTATGAATATATTTCCTAATGTTTACACTACGATTATGAAACGCAGATGATCTATTCTAAACTTCTGAACCAGAGACAATAGCTTGCATGCTAAAGGTATTGCATGATCTTTACGAAAAGCAATAAAAGTGATTTATCACAGTTGATCCTTTGACGAAATAAGCGAATACAATTCTTAAATTTTAACGCACATCAGAACCTACCAGCTATAGTAACAAAAACCTTATGAAATGGATGCACTCCAACGCGTATCCTTAAAAGAGGTGTCTAGCTTACAATGGGCTTGAAACTGTCTGCACCCTTGAAAAGTATATAGTTTGCTATGGAAACCCCTGTTTTGACGAGGGTGCTGCTACTGATACATTTAAAGCTGTATTTTATGTATGCTCTACCGCACTACCGTCTTGTTTTGCAGAGGTTTTAGATAGACATAAACATTTATGTTTTGCAAATATACTTCTGGTTCTATTGGGTTTTATTTAAACTTTTACCATCATTTGTTTTTATAAAACCATGTTCATCTGATCAATAAACATCCCGAATAAACAAAACTTTTCGGTAACGAATCCTAATATAATTAAGTTACGTGACGGAAATTTTGGTTCCAATATCAAACTCCAAAAATAACTGCCATTTGATAAGTAAAGAAACCAACAAAAGTGGTTCCTTATTCCTGTTATCATTACCTCAATACGTATTTCAACAATCAACTTAAAAATTAGAAAGTACTTAGTCATCATATTTCTAAGTATAGAGTTCTTATACCTGCCCCACCTCTTCGTCAGCGTATTGGAGGCTCAAGAGGTTCGTAATCGGCCGTCGAGGTGATCCCGCAGTAGGTCAACGAGTTTGACACAGGTCGAGGATTGGAGATAAGGTACATCATTCATGTACTTGTCAATGACCCGATGACATACCCTTTTTGGAGTATTTCGGGTGTCTAAATTCGTGAGATTCGTTGCTGTGGGAACGGAAGGACGAAAATTGGGTTATAGTAACGTTTTCACCTACTTATTCGATTTATGGATCTATGGAGTGAGTGTTCTTGTTTGAGATTATATTGATTGTATATGTATTTAGAATTCGTGGTTTGTTTTCATATAATATTTAAACGACAACATTACGCTATTTTCTGATCCATTGATGCTAATTGTCTAATCTTATAAACATTGTGGTAACCAAATAAATGACATGAGCATGAATATAATTCAATTGTAAAATATCATCAGCAATGAGAGAAATGGTCACATTAAGATATTTTTTCTTATTTTCTCGATTATTTAAATGTATTTGGTCCGGAACCTTCAAATGACAGAATTGAAATTACATTTTGGGTACAATCAAATTTCCTGGCGACTCTTTGTCCCCAAAATGAAACGTCAGCCGCAAGCCTGAGTTCGCGTATTTTCCCATCCCCGCTATTTGTTTCAAAATTTATTTATAAATAGACCTAGAACCTATTTTGATGTCTATAAATAAAATAAGGTCTAGGATCAACTTCTTTTATTATTTTTAAATCATGACTAAAATAACACACAATAACGTAGATGAGTGGCTTGGCTTTGACGTCACATTTAGTTCTGGATAGAATTCATAAACTTGAAATATATTGAGGTTTGCGATAATAGACAGCACTAGCTCTTTAATCGAATCGCAATTGAACTTGGAAAACTATTAAGGCGTAGCAATTTATCTTCAGAAGATTACTCAACCGTAAGTTCTTAACTTAGTGATTTATTTTCGCCTAAATAGAAAACACTTGACAGGTCTCCATTATGCTAAGTAGTGAAGATTAAAATGAGTTTTGGACAAAGACATGTTTTAATATTTGGTAATTTAAAATAAATACTTCATCTATCATAACTTTCTAGTTTCGAGTAGAAGCTTCTGTGACGACTTTGCACTACTTACTGATCCTCCTACGCAAACCTCTATTAGAAAGGAGCTAATGATCGAATGTAGGGTATCGATTACATTCGAAACGCCTTTGTTTCTATTGTGCCTGTCTTTGAAGCCATTTTCATCTAAAATGAAGTTCTCAGTACTCGCTTATCTTTGCTATTGTTTATTGTATGAATGAATATGAATTCTATTTCTAACTCAAACATAATTCATGAACGCTATTAAGACGTCACTGGTGACCTTAATTGGCCTGAAAATCACATATGGTCCGAAAGACAATGATATTCACAACCTTTTTTTTTTCTTTCATGCGAGTGCTCCCACCATGGTTTTAGGTCGCAAACAATGGTTTTCGTCTGAATAGCCACAGCTACGTAGTACTAGGCGCCTATATCACCAAAGCAGGTGCAGGCGAAGTTTTTGCCGCGAGCGTTGCGCACTGGGTCAACAGGTTCACTCGAGTACCAGCTCAGAGACGCGAAGTCTCTCAGCCACTTACTTAGAGGTTTCATGTGTGCTATACACATAACAAAGTCACGTTGAATTCAGCTTTGCGAGACCATTATGCGAATGCTCCCAACCACATGAATTTATGATGCAGTTTTGATTTCTAGGTACTGCACTTTACTTCTTAGGCAGTCGACGTCTCCAAACGGAAGCTCTATTGTTTATTTAGTTATGTTTCTGACACTGTCTGAGAATTCTGTCTGGACCTCGTTGCTCGTGCCTACTTTGTATGTATTCTATCGTCATTGCCATGATTGTTGATGGCGTCGTACGTTGTAAATATTCGGTAGTTTCCGTATTTAATAATTTTTCGATTCAGAAGTGTGTTAAAATTGTGAGGATAATTTTATGCAAGTTGGGCATGCTGCGTTCGCCCGCTCGGAGTATTGATTTTTGTTATTTGCATCCCGTCTGCTCCCTTGTACATCTGCGGCTATTGTTGGACCAGTAGTCATTTATATGGTTCCTTCCTTTAAATATACCTACAGAGCAATTTTGGACAATATTGAAACTAATATAGGATCTATATTTTGCCAAAACTAACGTTACCGTTTTGTTATAATCGTGTTTATTGTTTCGGGATGTATAGAATAGATACAGATTGAAGTCTGTTTCACGTCGACTATTCATTTAGGCAACGGACTTCTATTGTTTGTGTGTTGCATTGTGTTTATACCTACTATGCAGGATTTATATAAGCACCAAGACTTCTATTAGGTAAACATAGAGCTATTATAAAACTATGCCTTACTATATGCTTTGTATCTATAGGTTATATTTTCTCTTTCCTTAAGTACAGGCTAGTGGTTGATCTTCCATATATATTATAATAACAACATCATCTCGCTCAGTTTGTCCTTACAACTTGCTCGATAGAATAAACATTCAATAATCTTCATATTATATACACTACAAATCTCTCAATTCCAAATCAAAATCAGTTTTGATTTGGAATAGATAGATACCTATGTATTGTTGAGACGTTACTCGACGAAAATATCTTATAAGTACTGATACTTACAAGACATTTTCGTCGAGTAAATGTAAAATAACGGATTATCAATCCTTCTTGTTTGACGTTATCACGTCGAAAAGTAATTAGTGTAATCACCACACCCTTCAAAATACGTAATTATTTGACGGAGTCTTCTGTTAATGATAGCTTTGTTACCTTTGAGTTGAATATAAACGGGAGGTTTGTTTATACCTGTTGTGAAGGCGCTATTTCGAAATCTACCTGTTTTGCTTTTCCGTTGTCTGGAAATAGTCGTTCTCGTGTGCATGTATTTGGGTCGCGTCCGCTCCAGTTATAATTATCTTTGCTGATGCGTCGCTTCATCACCCACAAAGTGCCATTTCACGATTAGGCGTGGCATTGCTATGGTGTTTGAATACCATGCTTTTAATTTTCTATTTGTGCGCCATATATCGCTTTTGATGTTTTTGAAATGGAATATGTACTCTTACGGGGACCATAACCGACTTTTAATGATTTTATACTGAAGATGACGACTAAACGAGTAGTGTTAGTAATTTGGAAAAAATATGTGTTCAATTAGAGCATTTTCTTAATATTTTAATATAGGCATATTTTTGATTATGTTTATATTACATAGTGCAATTAATTTGTAAAGTTATGTCTAACGCGGATAAAAAACTGAGAATGACGCAAAATCATATTTAGCATATTTTTCTGAAAACTTCACCATTTTAAAGATAATTAAATTATTGATTTTTTAGTATACGTGTTTTATTAAAATACTTTTTTTTACGTGTAATAAATTAACAATGCGTCTAATTTGGAACAGCGCTCCTTGATGGGCGAGTCCTATTACTGGCTGGACGTACGACGCGTTGCGTGAGCTCAGTACAGAACACGCAAGTTAACCATTCAAGGTCACTGTCATATATCGGCGTCTTAAAGTCCCTCGTCTCTTCTGATGCATTGGAACGTTTGGTATACTAAATATTGTATAATAGTTGTTATCTGGCACAATCACTTCATCTTACACCATTTAGAATAATAACCTTTACTGCAGTAGCTTTTAATGATAATTAATACACTTTTTGACTAGTTATTAAACTGTAGCTTTCATTAAGTCTTACCTCTCAGGTGAGTTAAAGTCGAGTTTATCTCCGCCGCGGCACTTTAATGGTATCGCCTCCTGTCTTGAGTAAATTGAGTAATTACCGAGTGAGATTACTTGGTAATTTAAGGGGCGGAAGGTATCGATCACCCAGTTAACGTGACAGCCTTACTCCCTGTGTGGCGGGATCATCATTTCACAGATACTTGATCACTGTTAAAGACGAGCTTACACTTAATCCAGATAACGATTTTGTACCGATTAAAGCAATTCTAACGATTCGATAAATTATGTTGTCATCAATAACAAAGAGTTCATTCACTCCGATATCTTCTATAACTTTTCAATTTTGTTCATATTCTTTAAATTCTTAGAATTGGGAGCGATTACTATTAGCCCTGTTATATGGATTGACATTTGACACTTATTATAAGTTCACTAGCCCAACGTCCCTTTTACATTGAATCAAATTCAATAGATTTGATTCTCTATTGTGAACGTTTTCGGAAAGTTCAGCGACCTAGCTATCTTTGGATATGGCAATTATTGGAATGACACCAATCAACAGGTTCGTCAAGGTTCGCGTTTCGCCGCAAAGTTTTTATTTTGTTTAGACGCCCGAATGGCTGCGGGCTAGAGCTAACCTGTTTGGAAATCTCCATCTTGGGTTTCACCCACATCATCCTTAGAAAGCGATAAATCTTCAAAGAGTAAGACATTCGTCAAGATGGCCGAAATCATTATTTCTGCTGAATCTCCAATTGAAGTGTCCTTTTGTAATTTTATATGATTTGACCTCTAGGTTCTTGGAGATATGATTCACAATTTTCACTTTCGTGGTTTCGGGTCATTGTTAAGCAAACAACAGATTGCTATCAATAATCCTTTCGTAGATCTCATACGTAATGAAAATTCACAAGTTCCATATATGACGTCATTAAGGTTTGCGCGAATGTCTCGTGAATCATGATTCATGACCTAGTTCGTTCAACCTCTGTATTGAATGTAAAAGCTAAATACTTGTGTTGTTCTAGTTTGCGAGTTATCCTTTTCCTTTAAAGGTAAATTCTAGGAGTCATTTATAACTAGAAAAAGTTTTTTTTTTGTTCCTAGATTTTTTCATGTTTCAGGTGCATCATTAAGTCATTGTCTGTGTTCTTGAAATATAGAGTTTTATGTAACCTCAAATAAGTTGACCACGATAAATAAATCATTCTAACTATATCTCAATTTAGAATTTTAGTAAATCGTCTAGCTAGACAAGTAATAATAATATGATCGCCCTTAAAAAGATTTGGTAGTTCAGTGCACCGTCTGCCCTTTGCCTCAGCGAATACGTCTCACTGAGCCGTTAGTCTCGTCTAGAAATTCAGTTATTGGTGTTTACTGTTAGGCGAACACCGAATCATATTAATCATTTTTTAATAAATCTTTTTCAAATTCTAAGAACTTAATTTCAGCTGCATTAAAGTTATTATCATTCAACCTCGCGGTTCCAAGTTCATCGACAGATATAAAATTGTGGATGAGTCTAGAGCTATTACTTGCATGTAATGTAATAAAATAGAAGAATTTTTTAAATATTAAACCTTAGATCATTCTGAGTATCTGTGGGAATTTAGTCAGGGTCAAGTTTGCTAAAGGCATGAACTAGTCGTGCGCTCATTCATGCGCAAGAGCACGATCTTATTTCATTCATCTTCACTATTGCCAGTTGCATGTACAACTAAATACCTGCAAACCCGAAAAAAACGTATCATGTGTCGATAGTTCAGATTGCGATGTTTATTTTTTTTTCGGTCGTTTATTAATTTTCTAAAACTACCAACTAAAATAATTCAACTATTGATCCTTCTAAAATGAATGAACTATTCTCAACTTTAGTTATACAAAAAATCTAAATAGTTGAAAATTTATAATTATAACAATAACATTGAACAAAAGAAATGTAATGTCATTCAACTCACACGAGTAGAGCTACAGACGAAAGCTAGTGACCGAATAAACCTATTGATATTCAAAATAATTATTATTCTGAAAGGCATTCGCTCATCCCCACTTTAATATTAATGTGAGCTCTGTTCACTAACTACTTAGTACCTACATTTCAAACTCTTTGAACTTAGCATTTCATCAGTTCACCATTCTGTAACTCTATAATTATGTACCACCAATTAAATTTTCTCGATATGGAACATCGATGAAGACATCTGGCACTTAAGAAGATCATTCGAATGATTGGATTATGAGCGGCTAAAGTCGAAATGCGATTATTAATTGACAATGAAATAAAGATTACCGATATTCATTTTGACTTGCCGTGGAATTGATAATAATGGCAACGCCTTAACAAAACCGTCACGGAGTATTATCGCATTGAATTCTTCGTTTTGTTTCTTTTGGATATCACCGTGAATGAAACATGATGTCATTTCAACAAAAAGTCGGCATCGGTTTGAAGCTGAGGCTACTAATAGATCTTTTAAGGAAAAACCTTTTATTTGTAGTGATGCAATGAGTTGTTTATTAATTAGTAACAGACCGGTAGGCACCCTAATTGCGTAACTTATTTTCGTAAACGATTATGACAAATTTGTTTCATTTTGACAGTTCAACAACATTCATTGCGTTATTTACGTTGTTGAGCAGATATTTTTTTTCAACTTATGAAGCAATGGATTAGCAATCAGTTTCGAATCGAAACAAATTGTGATTGATCGTGCATTACGCAATTAGGGTACAGTTTTTCACTGACTAATCTACTTAATAAAATCTTAAATTTATTTACTGACTGCACAATCTAAACCGCTGGGGTATAGAAGCATGAAATTTTGCACAAGACTTTCTGATGAACTATCGAAGAAACGCATATCTGTACACTGTAAGGACTATTCTTGCTTGCAGCGCTCGGCCGCTATAGTAACGCTTATCAAAGCTTACACTTACTTATCAAAAGCAGGCACGAAGGAAGGATTTTTAAAATTCATCCCTAAAAGGGGTTAAATAGGGGATGAAAGTTGGGGGGGTTGTTGTTTGGAATTTCGTAATTTTTGCCGATGGGAAATCCCATCGGGCACACGGTTTGTTTTAAAATAAATCATAATTAAATTAAAGCAATTAGCAGAATTGAAATGAGCAGGACATTTTTTATTCAATAATTTTGAGTTAGAAAGCTAAAGGCTAAAAGGGGCTAAAAGCCATTCCTCACCCCTTGGTACCGGACTGCCAGGACCGCTACACAAATAACACAAATGCCGTGCTCCACCAACATCTGTTGGTCCATAGAATGCAGAATGCATACACTTCGAGGGGCCATCTCCGCAGAGCACATGCCAACTTTTCCTCCTTATAGCTAAAGTTTATACATTTGAAAAGTATACGTTGCTAATAAACAAAGAGTTGTAGGCGAAAAAGAGAACCCAATAAAAAAAAAATACAGGCCAGTGGTACTGAAATACATTCGTCTAAAAAGGAATAGATCTCCAAAAACATAAGTGCCACATTCGAAAATATTTTCGCATTTTATTCCTCTTACAAAACGAAGGACAGGTGACATCTCATTTAATAAAATAGCTTTTCACATGGCAAAAACACCACTTTCTTTTGATTACACCGTTGCGGTGTCGAAAAACCTTTCCCGGTACAAACGTCATATGAAAGAAAATGTTAAGCTTATTACATTTTTGTTGTTCAAAGTGACACAGTTGCTCGTAAAATTAAACGAAAAACGACGTAAAGGCTCATTTTGTGAGTAAAAGATTTTTGTGCTTTCATCCATTGGATACAAGAACTCTCGTGTCGACAAAATAACTCAAATAACATCCTTTTGTTTGATCCTTTTATGATTAGAAAATACTTTTCTTTCGCTATTCTTAAACATGGCTTATTTGCGTTTGTTTTTTCCTCTCGTCTCGTAGACGTCTTCCGTCTTTTCGCCTTAACTATTCTTATGCCCGTTTTCACCTTCACTATTATGCTGTAATTAACCCTATTACTTTCACTGGTAAACAGTGCCCTAATTGCGTAATACAACACAATCTGTTTCAATTTGAAATAGATTGCTAATCCATTGCTTCATAAGTTGGAAAAAAAATCTGTTCATCAACGTAAATAACGCAATGAATGTTGTTGAACTGTCAAAATTAAACAAATTAGGCAAAATTGTTTTCGAAAATAAGTTACGCAATTAGGGTATAGGTTTGTAACACTTTCTGATATAGACGATTTCAATGCATATCTTATCTTACATAATTATTGCTAATACCTGATTTAGAGTCTGTACGATAGACCCCTTTTCATTTTTTGGGTGGGAAATTATCAAATAACTTCTCGGAAGGCCGTGTCAGACTTACTGACTAAAATCTACCCGTGTTTCTTCAGTTGCCTGTATGTTGCCAGTGGTCACGGTATCTCTTTTCTTTCTTTTCTTTCGCGCGACTCCGGCAGGCATCAGCCGTAGCGGACCCCGTCAGTTCTGCTGACAGCTCTTTGAGTCGCGCGTGGAACACAACGCGCCGTTGACCCGAGCCTGGTCCTTATCGATCGGCGAGCTACCCATTGCTCACCGTCCGCAAGCCCGCGCCTACGGTGGCCGGGAATCGGATTCCCGACGCCCAGGACGTCTCCTGTGGCGGCTAGGGGTGTGAGGGCGCAAAGTTAGCCTCTCCCTCAAGCGTTCCGTCTCCTCCTTCGCGAGCATTACTGCTTCGCAAGAGGTGACGGCCTCCCATGCCCTCTCGCTCCGTACCATGGCCTGGACTAGGGCCGGACGCGAAAGATCACCGCCGCCGATCGCCTCTATGAGGACACGGCGATGCTCCGTCCAAGCCGGGCAGACCTCCACCGTATGCTCCACCGTGTCCTCCGGGCGATCCACACAATAGTGACACCCGGGCGGTTCCTCCCGCCTTATCCGGAACAGGGACCTCCCGAAAAAACTATGTCCGGTGAGGACCTGCGTCAGGCGGAAAGTGAGGACGCCGTGGCGCCTCTCTAGCCACTCTTCAAAGAGAGGAACCTATCGATCGCCGCAATTGTGGCGTGCCCGTACCATAGACCCCTGATACGTTTTATATTTCGTTTCGCTGTTCGTTTCGAAAGTACATTCTTGTTTTTATGTTACTTCACTATTATCTTTATTACTGTATTATGATACCTACTCCAATTACATATCATGCAACGTACAAGCAAGTGTTATGTTGCGAATTATTGCATTTTTACAATCATTATATAAACCAGTGTAATCTGTATATCGTATGATCTTTACATCAATTTGAAAAATAATCTAGTGATAAGAAAAACATGTATAAACACAAACGAATTTATTTGATGAAAAGGAGAGCTACATCATCATTAATTGATAATATCTAAGAATTAATTCATCGAACCTACAACAACTACAACAACAAATCTGAAGAGTGGGAGCAATTTTTTGGGAACTAAAATCAAATACATACTACGTGAAACTTGACGTAACAATTTCGTCGTTCTTATATTATGAAGACACTTGCGCAGGATTAGAGGATGCCGAAACTACAAAAGAAATCAATACACATGCATGATGGAGCGTCGGGTGAAGTTAAAAAGACCTGCCACACACGCCGAACGCAATAAATCTTCTTTATGTTTGCTTACCAAATGTCGCCTGAAAATACAAAGTACAACAAGCGAATTCGGACGGAGCCGATCGACATGCTTGCAGCGTTCGGGCGTGGTCCTCGTATATTTTTATTGCCTCACTTTGTCGGTGTAAGGGACACTTTACTTTCGCACAGCGTGGCGTGCCATTTGTTCTTGTTACATCTTATCAAATTCTAAAGGATCGTGTTTAGTGTTTTCTTCCGAACATCTAAGTAAAAAAACTAGGCGATTTGGTACTTCCGTCGCGACTTGCTATATATTTTCACCGAGGGAACAACAAAACGTTCGCCGCGTGCGAGATGCCGTGACTTAAGTAATTTATTACTGTTTTCGTAGCAACTGTACCAGATTTTCTACTCACCAATGTATGGATGAGTCAATATCGTTGAATGATTTATATTAGGCCTTTCTTAATTGTTCTATTTATTAAAATGATCATCCTTTGTTTAGCAAACTCAGTGTGCCTCTGTAAATAGGGTTAATATTGTATTCCTTGTGTCCTTAGAAGGGTTCTACTTCAATAGTCCTTTATTGGCTGTGAACTTAGTGGCCGGTTGACTGCACTCTGATTTTACGATGCGTATGAATCAGCGACAGTGCATTCATTAAAACGGGATGTGGATGTGTGTAACAGGACCTTTCGTTTATTTCTCATGACTAAGGTATTGTATATCCCAGACGCAGTTGACGATGGTATTTTTACGCCCCAAAATTAACGACACACTTTTTCCATAATAGTAATCTCGTAATATTCATGTTTAAAAAACAGCTAGTGAGGACCGAACTAGTACACAATTGCTGGATATATTTAGATTACCGACAAAACATTTGCAGGAGAGTTGGGCATGGTCCCATTTAACACGAGTGTAGGTAATGGCTATAAATATTAAAGCTAACTTGAATACTCAGAATCAATTAACACTGGCTTTTTCTAGAGATAAAATAGTTCTAGTTAGGAATGCATGAAGGCTTAGCGTGACAATACTAAATTGAAAAAAGAAAATGTAAGATCACATTAGACACACATTGAATGTGCATGTGAAGTTATAGTTTCATTTAGAAACACGTTTAAAAAATATATATTATCGTCTGGTAGTTTCTCAACTAAAAGCGTTGAGGCAAAAAGATACGCCTATTTTTTACACACACTGGGGAAGCACACTCGAAATGCAAACATAATTTTTAACAGCGCACGAGAGAAGTTATCAAAACGTGGTGTTCGTAAGCGTCCTCTTTTTCCGCCACTTTATGCAATCGGTTTTGAAGTGTCATCGGGGAAATTCATCAAACTTTTTGACTCCACGTTTCCACTACTTAGCTCCGTATAACAAATTTTACATCTGAATTATTGCAACTAAATTCTGCTTTTTTTGCGAGACGTAAAACATTTTGCGTGTTTATGACTGCTTTCTTCAGCTTTATTACTCGGATGTGTTGATGTTGCTATCCCCATTCTTTCCTGAAAAAGAGAACGTAAAATGTTTATCTTCATAAAATGTATAGGTATGTATTTTGTTCGATTCGATCATAATTCACTTTCCCTTCAACAGCACACTTCTCGTAGAGTTAATGGTTTACCAAACGTGACTAAAATTACGCAAGATGAGACACTTTCTTGTCAATGTTTATTTTGGAGTTAGATGCATCACGACGTCAAAAGGGCGGAGGAGATAATTTTTTAACTCGCTACAAAAACGTGGAGTTTATTTTAATCTATTTTGGTTTGAAAGCTCCGTAACTTAAGGAATAAAATGGTCTCAAAATTTTTACAGCTTCGTTAATTGAAAATGTTTTTCTAATCCTTCTTTTTCTGGACCTAATCTAATCAAATGTCTACTTACAGACATTTGTTTATTGATGTGTATATTTGTTTAACATTTTTTCAAGTTTTAACTGTGATCGAAACTCAAGACTGTATCCATACATAGTTCCATACTACTCAACCCTCTTGCTAGGAGAGATTTATTGTTCTCTCCGCGTGTTCACCATTTATTGTTTGTTTTTGTTACCCGCTTTGTCAATAGACATCTGTTTTGGTTGCTTCTTATCGTCAGTCGGTTTGGGTTTTAAATACATTTCGGTCGTCGTTTGATATCTTCCGCCTTCGTGTACAATTGTCATCTCTCTCATTCACAGGTCTGTAAATTGTGGTATATCTTTAGCTTTGTGTACATTCGTTATCATATCAGCGACAGTGACATAGGCTAGTTCGACGGCTCTGCTAGGTAGCGTTCGACGCGCGCGCCCCCTACTGCGTTCTCCCCCGTCCCCTACCGCAGTCGTCTCCCTCCGTTCTGAGTGATGCAGTCTGTATCGAACGTTCGTAGGAACCTCACGTCGTTTCGTTAAAAAAGCTTCACGAGTTCGAGCTTTGTAGAGATTTATAATTATGTGTCTTCTGTTTTGTCATATGTTATTCTTCTCGGGCATCTATTAATCTGATGTTTGTGGATTTGTGTTTATAAATTCATTAGTTAAGTTTTAAGCTGAACAGTGTTTGTAAACGGAATCGGTAGTGTCGGCATAGTTTATTTTAACTAAGTTCGTGACAGTGCTTTCCATCTATGTACGGGATGTTTCTGGTGAATTAAGATCTTGATAAATATAAAGGTTGGTATATCATTAAGTGCATTATTATAGAATTGGATATTTTGAGAATTTGCTTTGTTAACTGGAATAAATTAATTTAAATCTGAGTTACTGTGCAACTTCTTCTGTACCTATCTATCATCGATTTTTATTTGTCTGATTAGTTAGCTGGAATTCTTAGCAGATACGTAAGTTTATCATGCCGTTTGTGATGACATAAATATTTAATTATCCCACGATCCTATGACGGAGGGTGAATTCGTCCTGCGCGAGTGAGACAGTACTATATCTCCTTTAGAGAGGGGTTGCCAAGTCCATACAGTTGCACGATAGGATAGGGATTTCCGTGTGAATACCAGCGGTAGCAGGCAGTGCGTTTATATAATTTGTTTCATTTATGGAGTTAAAATTATAAGTAGCTTTTGCGTTTCTTTTCCATACTTTGTCTCAAGGTTCCTTTCAGTTTTGTTTGTTCATTATGAGTTCCAAATCTTTTGAAAATCACCCAGTCCATCGCATAGAACATCGGTTTCGGAGTCCTGTCAAAGTTTTAACAAAAGAATATGAGACCCATAAGTAACACAAACAAGTTCCAACATGATTGCACTTGTTAAAGCATGCTCAATGCTCATCTTAGTCAATTTTATTTTTAACACCCCCTGCTCATTATGTCAAGTCACATTTCATTTATTATGTAACGGAAAGACAATGATTTTTCATAACTGGATTACTTTCACACGAGACAATACTTTCCTTTCTCACATTAGCTTTAACTCCCAAAGAGAGCTCATTGTGCCAGTGTACAATTTCGACGTTTTGCTTCACAAAAATTGGATACTTGCCTGCGATCACGCTTTCTACTTTAACAAATAGATTGTGTTTTTTCTTACATAATTAATGCATGCTGACTGGATTAACACATTGGTCATGAGAATCAGCATGAAGATTAATGAGTAAATCTGTAATACAATATACAACCACATCATACGATGTAACCACTAATAAAATATAACTGCATCGTCGTCAAGTTATGTCTGTACAAGTTTTTGAGTGGATAATTCCGAAATCAAGTGATATTCATCGCAAATAGCGATCCTTCCAAGAATACGTTGATTATATGAAAATAATGCTCATGTTTCCCAAATTCGAATATGGTCACGGAGCCATGTAAGTAGTGTTTATTGCGACATGGCAGTCCATGATGTTCACACACATTTATTTAACGAGACTTAAACGTCCGGCGACCTAACAAGGGTCACTAGCTGTCAATTTAACCACAACGAAGCCTTTGTGCACTGTCCGTAATTTTGTATCACTTAATTCATTCACATATACAATCATATAGAACATTAACATTTGCGTTTGAAACGGACTTTTTAAAGTAATCTGGTGTTGATAATCTCTTTGATTTGTAGGTTAACATTAACATTTATTATTCAATTGACTTACGCTTGTTATTTAAACGCCATATTGATGTGTTGAAATCGGTTAGTCGTATCTACGAGAGTATAATTTGCTTTATTGTCTGCAACGTTCGCTTACAATCAATGTAGAGGACACTGACCCACTCGATCATTTAGTAGTCGATTTATTGTCTTGCTGACATCACTTATCTACGCGTACGTAATGTATCTCACAATTCATGTCTGCTACTTAAATTCTTCATAATAGATTTTGGTATTTTGTTGGTCACAAGGCCATCTTATTAAACTTTTCTGTTAGATGGTCCACATAAACCTGACTTGGATTTAAAATTCAAATTATCTTTGAATGCTTGAGTGATGAATCATGCTCTTATTGGGATGTAACAGTCAATTGTGACGACTTCCGACGAAGATTATCTTTCACCACAGTAGTGGCTCAGAAATTCTGTTTAATTATAGTGTTAATAGGTACTTCTTTATTTTGTGAAATCTGTTTGTTTTAAATAAATCACAATTGAAATAAATCAAATCTGCAGTAACGGCCACGTTTTATACCAATTCTGCTTCATATAATAAAACCATTTCTGCTTTGCATTGCTCGTTTACTGACCTGATATTCTCAATTTTACTTTTTATCGCTGTACTTTATTTCAATAATCTAGTTGGTATATCGCTTGCAATGTTGTTCGACTTGTTGAAGGCTTACCCAACGAGTTGGAAAATTTAAGCTACGCACTAAAATGTACGAATGTATTCAGGTTAACGATGTTTATTGTAAATACGAAATCATGACATGATGAAGTAAGTATGTGATTGATTACATCTGTTTACTGTGTGTCACTTTTTATGTTATCTTTTCAATATTTTTTAACGTTAAAGGCTTCTGAAGGCCATGTTTTATTCATATTACCCGTTCCTTCTCTGGAGCATATTAGCTGTACGAGGCATTTCTAATTACATCTAAGAATGAGCATCTAACAATCGGATCAAAGGCCGCTGACCTGTCTGCTGCCTGGCTATTGAATCGGTGTTTGTCATTAATATTTATGGCCTGCGCACTCTTCCACCCAGCGCTTCGGGGAAGTAGACACCAGAGTGTGTTTGTCCATTACACCATCCGTCTACTTGCTTGAATACGTGTCAATTACACACACAAAAGTCTTAGATCGCTTTTTCCATGCATGCAACCTTATTCTTGCCTGTGGTCATTTCAAGCTGAGCAAAGAAGTTAACGTAGAATTGTTTGCTTACATTTGGCTGTGAGCTCTTTATTGTCCTGTCTAGCCAGTACGTATAACAATGTCGTACCGCGTGATATAATGCGACCGAAGTCTGACGAATGCACCTCACGACGAGATAGTGTCTGGTATCGCAGTCATCATTTCCTGCCGGTGGCTTGCATCAATTTTGTATGGAAATGGATGGCGTTGCACCATGCAACCGAAGTGTATAATCGTGTTCTAGTTTAGTCCTCTTTTAGACTTTTGATTTCTGTTTCTGTAAAGCTCGGATGTCTATACACGACTGAAATAACACTTTTTTTCTTCGATCAAGAATTAGCTTTTTTTACTTATCGTTAACTTGTACGTTCACGAACAAATAATAATTATCATAAAATCAAGAAAACATTGACGAGCGGACGTGGGCCGACGTGTCGGTTGTTGCGAAACTTACCGAGAGCTTCCATGAATACTCATGCATGACCCTCGAACGCCACCAGCATCGCTAATCTTGACACTAATACATCCAAAGAATTACACGAATAGGCACACCCACAAGGTACTTATATCCCCAAGAGATGGTAAATTCTCGAAGAGAGTGAAATTATTCTTTGGAACTCACTCGAGGGATAACTTTGCCAAGAGAGTTTGTTATTCCGTAAATACTGCTGATATTAACTTTGCGGTTTAGGCCTTGACTTGATTTGTAAACCCAAACCTCTTCTTTGGGTTTACGAATCAAGTCAAGGCTCCAAGATAACTAATCTGCTGTCGTTCTACTGTGTATAAACCATTAAGAATATTGCAATCTAATAGAACCGGTCACAATAGTTCAGGCAATCAGTTGATGAAGACGTCAAGATAAAACACGAAAACATTGTCTGACAGTAGCCATCTGATGATATCATTCATAATGGGAATGTCTTTGAGAGATACAAATCATACTTTTATGCATAAGTCATAAAGCAATCAACAAGCATGTCGGATGAAATATGTCTGTATAATATCGCAGAGGCCTTGAGAAATTCTTTGCATTGTTAAAGTGAAAACAAATTAGTAAGTAGTACATAAGTATCGCGTAAGATGACCATAATTTTCTGGTGGTTTTTTAATAAGTTATTTGCAGATCCGAAAATTGTTAAAGTAAACAGCATATTTTCCCCAAGATGTTGAACAAAACAGTGCAAACATAAAAATCAACATGCGAAAACACTCTACTTTGGGTACATACATTTCTACTGTAATACTGATCCTACTCTGTTTTTGTGTTCCGTTTTACGAATACCGTTAAACAATAGTACGTGTTGATGTTGATCAAAGACACGATGAAGAAGATGCAAAAAAACAAAGCTAGCGACAAAACAGAGTCAAAACACAAGATTGTATCTCTACAGCTAATGTTTACAATATTATTGTATTACAGAACAAATGTAATTACAGTAATTCAGGTCGTGACCACGTTGCATGGTACAGGAAAAGTTTTTTCCTTATGTTTGTATGAACGGAAACGCTGTTTGTTGATAGACTATGCACGAGAGTGGCTCAGGAGATTACCGACATTAAAACACTTGTTGATGGTAGCTTAGTGATGACTTTCGGAACTCGATGTGATTATTGCACGTAATCTTCGTACCTAAGTATGGTGTTACGGAGGTCGGACCCATCAGCGATACTTACTGCCTGTCATTATGCGATTGTTTCAAGGATAAATTAATTCTATGTTTGTTAGCTGAATACATATAAGTTTGGCATGCATAGTCTCTATTGGATATTTACGTGTGGTTTGCTCTGCGCTGGTTTGAAAATGTTCCCATTTTCGTCCATTGAGGGTTATGCTGGAATCCTGCCGACTAAAACCACAGGGTCGTCCTGAGCATATAGGACGGAATACAGATGCGGGAGGACGTCAGGTAGAAAACACCGGTGCCTCACCAAATCTTTGCCCTCCTAGTGTCCCCTCTCCTAAGACCCACTATGTTTTAACAGGGGTGGCTTCAGTAACTTGTTTAAAAGCTCACATTTCAATATTTTTTTACAAATATGTAAATAAATCTCATTACCATTTTTGCTTAAACCTTTACAAGATAATATCTGTAAAGCTTACCGAATATGTATCGGAAACATTATCAGTGACATGTTAAATGCGCCTGGCATTTCGAAGGGATACTTAAGCATTTAAAGGTTAATCGCTTGTGGGTCATTAACAACTTTGCTAAGTGTCACGAATTCACGATTGGACCGGTAATAAACCTGATTTTGTTTCAATTAGTTGTCATCTTTAAAAATACTTCTTGGTTTACTTAGTATTATTGATGGCAAAAGTATCAGTTGATCCAACTTTTCTTAACATATTTGATGAAGAATCAATAGAGATTTGAACCTTAATGCTGAAGAGATTAAGCTAACTTTCTCAATTATTATCACGGCTTTTATTGACCTAGTAGTATGTAACCATCACTACGTCGAAATGCTTTCGCTTTTAGGGTCATGGGTTCTTTCTCCAGGTAGCGTAGATCTTTTGCTGTCTGTTTCTCCTGTCGTGATATTAGTCTTATGTTTGCCTTAAATGAACTTCTAGACTTAGTCCAAAGTTGCAGCTTTCCAAGAGCCCTGATATATTTTTTCTATTGATTACTACTGGTATCGGGAAATAAATTAAATTCCCACATTCCATTTCCCCCATTACCAAATTAGCATCGGAATTCACATTTTCGCCATTAATAATACGTAATTCAACTTTCAAGACATCAATCGTCATAAAAGTATCGACGTTCACAGCAAGATTAGAGGCTATAGCCGAGATTTCTCAATGGGCGTGTTAGCAATACCTACTAAATTAAATCCAATTAACGCAGCAGACTTCCATTAGTTAATCTGCTCCATCATCACTGGGTAATAAAATTGTAGCTTATATGGGATTACCAAGTTATGGGTGTACGTATGCGGGTCGAGATATAGCACATAAAACATTTATTTATAGAATCGTATTGTTCGGGTGATTAAGTTTAAGCGGGTCTGTTTATGCTCTACTAAGCTTCGTGTTGGAGATCCTATCAATACGATTTTTGATTTAAATAATTGTGTTTAGGTATTGTTTTCATAATATCCTTTAAAACACTGCTCTAGACAACAATTAATTACAATATTTACCTTCTTGATTTAAGGCTTTACCGATAGCAGAAAATAAATGTGAAGTATATCTTAAGAAGCAAGAAGCAGGAGGGGTTCCATGTTATGTTGTTTGCTTTTTCAAATTAGCTATGACCCATAAAAGCGCCGCCGTCCCCAAGGAGTAATATAATTAGCGGTGCGTGACCCAAGTGTCTAGGGATAAAAGCATTGACCTAACTATATATAGCTAGCTTAATATCCAATTATAATTTCAATTCTATTACGATCAACGTCGTCAGCATTAAGCTTAGCCGTTACTCGTAATAAATCATCTCTTCAATATGTGAAAGCATATAGGTAATTAGGGAGGTAATCAATACGTACATAATTATTGTGTTAAAAATCATAAACCGATGAACGAGATAGATTTCTTGGAAATATGTCTCATTGGAATATCGTGTTCAGAACTTCAGAGAGTGATAAATAGAATAGGATAGACGACCGATGTTGAAGAAGACTCGTCTTGCCATATATCATATTCTTGAGCAGAACATCAAAGGACTCAGTTACAACCATTTAAAGGGCCCGGTACATAACGAACAAGTTATTAATTGACGTTCACTGTTACGATGATTGAAATGTGAGCACTCCTTTTGAACACACAAAAATAGTAAAGATAAATATAGAATTTTAGGGGAACACTGAACTTGGTAGTATTCCAAGTGAACCTGACGATATTGTTTCAACAAATATTTGTTTGGGAGTAGAATATTCTGTTGCAAGCAAAGTTGTTGAGTAGTAAAACTGAAGTTGCCTCAACGGTACCTTGATAAAACACCATAAAACTCGGAATGGCAGTGCGTCTCCGATGTTTGTGGTGCGCTGACCTCGCTTGAGTGGCCGTTAACCAAAATCGACATCATGCTCCAATCAATTCGTAAATTTTTAGTTTTACTCGACTAGATTTAAAACACCTCTGTTTTAAAAGCTTTGGAGTAGTACGCGTTGGTCACACAAAGAGACGTATTATCGGAAACAGTTGCTCGAAGCCCAAACAATAGGCAGTCCTCACAATCTTTTGTGTTGGTCAACGTGATCAGTAGATATAGTGGGAATATTGGTACTATTGTATCATGAATATATGTATTAATTATATATTTTGTATTGATGGAGTTTATTTCAGTACCTATACATATAAACAATACTACAGTGAAAAATATTATTTATCGAAGGAGCCGGCTGCCTTGAGTGGTAGAAACTAGAAAGCAATAAACAAGGACTCTATCAGCAACTTCATTGTTCTCTACAACAGCTAGCGAATAAATTAATATCATATGGTATTTCTATACAGTATTTATATTCCTTAAGTTCTGAGTTGAGCTACACGATTACTGACAAATGCTTGTACTGACTGGACAGGTCCGCTCAAATCTGTGTGGTTCTCATATGGCCTGACCAACATTATGTTTGGACTTTAAAAAAGACTTTGAAAAGAGAAGAAATGGCGAAACAAACTCAGGGGGAGTTTGTTTCGCCATTTCTTCTTTGGGGTAGTTAGATAGGAAATGTGTCGACTCCATCTATCTTCTTTTTTTTTATATGACGCATTAATGAAATTCCGTTCCTATTAACTCATCATCTGTTACGACGCCTCATTGAGGTGTAATGAAATGAAATTGTTTATTCTGTTAACCTTTCAATGACAGTTGTAAGGTTAACAGAATAAACAATTTCATTTCATTACATTGCTTCAGCAAACCTTGTTACGAAACCACAGGTAATTTGTTTACCCCATTAAAGTGGGAGCTAATTATGATGCCTAATCAATTTAATAAATTGGGTCAGTATTAACTAGGCAAAGCTAACTCGCTATAGCATAGACCTAATTAGCTTCCGCAAGAATATTTTTGCAACCACCATGCAAATTCATAAACAGTTGAGTAAATTGTGTCTTAGGAAACGACGTTTACAATTGGTGAAATCATTTTGATGAACAGTAATTGTAATGGCGGATAAATTTCAACGGATCGCAATACTATCACGAATCATGCGTTTATTCATCCATGTCTTCTCAGAAACGAAGATTGAGAATGGAAGTGAATATATTAGAAAGCGATCGTTCTATTAAATTCTGATTGTAAGCCTACTTCGGAAGGCGTAAAGAAACATTCATGATTTGACAGCTGTTAAGCAAATACTTAAAGAGAGAATTTGCCGAGAAATTATACTATTTAAGACAAACTGTGTAGGTATGTCTCTTTCCTGGAGCATGGGCTAATTTCAGGTTCATGTAATGGAAGGGATTACATTAGATTGGGAAAGGGAGCATCCCAGCATTGAGGACTAAGGACAACATTAAAATACTCGAAGATATATTGGATTTTAGTCCATAACTATAGCCCGAAGAATTGCCAAACTTAAGTGGCAATGGGCAGGGCACATTGCTCGCAGAACGGATGGCCGATGGGGCCGAAAGGTTCTGGAGTGGCGACCGCGTACCGGAAGACGTAGCGTTGGAAGGCCTCCCACAATATGGACCGATGACCTTTTGAAGGCCGCAGGAATCCGCTGGATGCAGAAAGCACAGAATCGGTCGAAGTGGAGGTGCTTTGGGGAGGCCTATGTCCAGCAGTGGACGTCTTTAGGCTGAAATGATGATGATGATATTGGATTTTCATGTTTTCATGCTTATAAATATACGTTCTACGAATACATATACGTATAGCTGTACTTACATAGCAATGTTGAATGTCTAGACAGGACTTAATGGTTAGCATTTTATTTAATCCCAAAGTCCACATACGGATTACAACTACAATATATAACATTTTAAATACATTATTATTATGTAGCGTACCTAATTGCTGCTATTTCATGAGTCACACATTTTGCTGTAAAATAATTAGTTGGCCATTTTAATCATACCTACATTTAATTAATGCCTTCAATATAATTTTCTTTTCAGGTACAAAACATGTAAAGCCTGTTAAAAAGTGGTGAGTTTGGTCGTCGTGTTTGATATTTTTAAAACAAAGTAATTTTATATCGAAGGTAAGTTTGATATAACTTCAGTTTTGTCAGTCATATTTTCAAGCTATTAGTCTGTTTTGTTTAGCTGTAAGTCTTCCAAAGGAAATAAATAAATAAATAATTATCCTTTCTTGTACATAACACTGTAGCAATATACACAAATGGATCAAAAGTAGCCATCTTACTCCGCCATTTTGAATTCGTTACGTAATCGATTTCAAACAAAAGTTTTTATTTATAACGTCATGGCGTTATTCCTTGTCCGTATTGTTCTTTATTACCTATTGCTAAAAGACGTGAAATCTGTAATTAAACGTACTTAGAGTAGACCATTAGAGTAGCATTAACATGTTATATGATACATACTTACTTATAAATCTGAAGCATTATCACAAAAGTAATTTGTCATTATGGTTTCTATTAGCGTCTTGTGTAATGTACTGGTAAGCAATTTTGGTAATTTCGCACTCTCTAGTTATTTTCACCAGAACTAATTTAGAAACTGCGCGTGAATATTTTTCATACTTGCATTGCATGCCTAGGTTTCAAGTTTGAAGACTAAATAAAAGGGCCGTAAATAGCAATTGTTAATTCGTTATTTTTAACCGACTTCCAAAAAGGAGGAGGTTATATGTTCGTCGCGTATGTTTGTTTTTTTTTTTTTTTTTTATGTATGTCCACCGATTTCTCCGTCAATTGTGGACCGATTTTGAAAATTCTTTTTTTGTTTGAAAGGGTGTGCTCTGGAATTGGTCCCATATAAATTTTATTAACTTTGCTTGGATAGTTTTTGAGTTAGCTACAAAATACGTTTTTTTTTCCCACTTAGTATGTAGATGATATTATAAGTTTCTGTCACTGGTAGCAGGTAGTGGTATTCGAATGTGTGTGGGGTAGGTACCACAACAAAAAAGTGAAAAATAAAAACTTTTTCCAAAAATAAACAACCGACCTCCAAAAAAAACACTACAAAGTGAAAAATAACTTTAATTTCGGAAGTCGGTGGCAAAAAACGAAAATACAAAACCCTAGACACCGACTTCCGAAATTAAAGTTATTTTTCACTTTGTAGTGTTTTTTTTGGAGGTCGGTTGTTTTTTTTTGGAAAAAGTTTTTTATAAGTCATTTAGTCTTATTGGAGTTGCTTAATGAAGCTCTAATGGAACTATTTAGTCAATCAATATTAGTTTTAAAGCCACCTTTAGACGAGCCCCCTAAGCAAATTACCTGCTGTAATCGCGAAAGTAAAGATTATTTTGAAAGAATACTCCTTGAGCTTAAACCCCCTAATACGGTATTCTTTTACCTATGTAGTTTCGCGGTCATTTTTATGGTCTCCATGTAGGAAAGTTATAGAATTTCATTTACATTGTTACCCTGCGTGTATCGGATCGTTGAACCGCAGAAAGTATAGGTTTAAGCGGGTTTTACAACCCTGCTAAGGTTTGTTGACCGCTACTGGATAGGAAAATCCGACAAACATCGATGTATTTAGCCGTAGAAAGAGTACGTTCAATTAACCCCTAATAAATTCATGTAGTACCGAAAAATTATAGTCGAGAAATAATTTACCTTTTAAAAGTGCCATTTTTAGAATTGCTGGAGTTTCATTAAAATAACTGAGATTCTATTAAATACAGCGGCATTTTTAATTTTAAAACTGTTGCTGGAATGTTCGATGAAGGTGCATGAATTCGTTTCTGATTTCAATTTGAGTAGAGTAAAATGCTGCGGAACAATTTCTAGTTGTAATAAGGATCAGATTCGCAAAACACATATTCTTTAGGATGAGACAAGTGTCAAAACTGCGTTCTCTCCATAACCGGACAAGTGTGTAAATGTAGATATTTTAGTTAAATTGTAATCAATTCTAGTTATGGTCCAAATATTTGATTTTTATTTTCCGTAGTCATTGTTCACGTTTAATCACTTTCCACTCTTTTATAAAGCGTTGGATTTTATCCAAACAAACGGTACTGTGAATATTCAATGGATTGAAAAACTAATTGTTTTTTTACTTTTTCTGCCTGCAGGCTCTCAATTACCGAATCGCATGCTATGATTTGAAAGGAACCTATGTGATTTCCATAGAATTTCTTAATAGAGAACATTATTTATTCTAATGACGCGTTTCGTTGTATGGGAATGGCGTAACAGGATCGAGTTAAATAGGGCGCGTAATAATAGCAACAATACCACTAAGCCAGTCCTTGCTTGTAATGAAACGTTGTCAAGATTGACAATGGTTCACCCTGCGGGGATCAGTTGCGATTTAATTGCAGTTATTATGCGACCCGACCGACCATTAGGTCGTCAAACCAATGAGCGGTTGGCCGCGAAACGCGCCGCAGAAAGATTCCCACGTCTGCTACACTTCACCTAGCTGTCTAACAACGTGATTGAAGTAAACACGGGAATATACATCAGTTTGCGTCTTTTATGGCTATGGATGGCGGGACGGCGATTATGTTAAAAAGACATCGTTATTCATAAGTAGGGGACTGCTTTCCTTGCAAAACAACAACCTTTTCGGAAATAACCTGGGTAAAAATGCAATTCGTTCAAATGGCAAGGTCTCAATCATTCATTGCAATGCCACTTGGTGCTTCAGCTTAAAGTCATTAATATTACAGTATAATTATCTGCGTTTATTGCCAATTTATCCAAGTCTATTCATTCACAAATATCAAGTCTAACTGTTGAAAATTTCACAAGCAGACAGTCCTCGTTCCTCGCACCGAGGATAGCACGAGGGCCTTGTCGAGAGAACAAAAACTGTCCGCAAAATACTTGCAACTACTTTAAAAGTTCAAGTTTCATAATTCTGGATAACCCCATCATATTTCATTATTTTGACCGAAAGAAACATCGCCAAAGTAAAAATTGAAGTGCACTCGTCATGACATGCTCAAAGTGAAATTTCAATTACGTCGTAGTAGGTAACACTAGTAAGTCTTTGTTTCAGGTTTGCTTTCAATTTATATAGAAACGATCGGGTCGAGTCGAATACCGACCACCATTAGGGTTCTGAAAGCCCGATGGGGCTCGTTGGCGAAAAACGAGGCGCAGAGGGCACATCGATTGCCTTATTACTCGGTTTGGGATGGAATTTTTAGGACCGCAACACATGTGTCAAACGACGGAGTAAGTTCGTGCAATCCAATATATGGAGATTGTAATCTCGAATTTATAAGAATTGGATGAAGTCAAACCAGATAGCAAAATTGATGAAGATGCTCAAATGGTTCCATAGCTTGTAGTAGTTTATGTTCTATCATAGTCCCTGCTTTCAGCTTTGTTTGCATTCCAGAACTATTGAAAACGAACCGTGACCATGTCTTGATTTAGTGCATTGTTGAATATTTGTTTACAAGCAGGCCTGCAATGTCGTAACAGACCTCATTGTGTCAGCAAGCAGTTGTGTAGGTATTGCCATGTTACATCACCATGTTTATTTGAAAATGCAGTCAGCTGTTGAATTCTTTCATTTCTTTGCAGCGTTCGTGTAAAAAATATGACTAATTATGACGTCCGCTTTCCCCACGTGATGGCCTGATACTGTCATACACAGTCCGCTGATGACGGAGTACCAGAGCTAGAAACGGAATTCACCAGTCAATGACAAGATATTAGTCTAGAGCAATTTTAAACTCGCTACTCGACCAATAGAGACTTGCAAGAGAAATATTACGTATTTCATTTGTAATTTCATACAGCCAACGGGTTTAGTCTAGCCAGCATAAAGCAAATTGTGCTGGAACTCGGTTCCTTCGTCGACGATGAATTTTTACTGCTTCACGTGACGACGACGAACGGAATTCCTAAACTAGTGGAATTTAGTTACTTGGTTCATTTTTTCATCCAACTGTTGTAATTGGATCTGAACGTTTACGTACGGATGAATGCATTTCAAGTATATGCGAATGTGTTAGTCACGATTTACAATGCACATGTTCGTGACGATTTCTCATAATGCCGTCCGTTATCAACGATATTTCTAACTATTTGTGTGCAACTTCAGAGCCATTATTCGAAACTGTTTCGTTATACACTACGCAACAAAATCTAGGGAACATGCCAACTATATCAAACTTATCTTTAGACGAAATACTGGCCATCAAAATTTATAAATAATGATTGAACCTGCTTAAATATTTATTCGAAATTTTAAAAAAAATTGTCGAAACGTAATAAATAACTTTAGAGATTACTGTCTACAATCGGTAAAAAAATTTCTTAACTCTGAAGCGTTAGCGTTATATCACGTATATGCAGGCTGTGGATATGCTGGAAGCAGAGCGTAATCAACGTGAAACTACCGACGCTGTCAACACACAGCCAAGCGTAATTTGCGGATTGTGGACGCGTTACAGGACTACAGGAGACGTTGCTGAACGTTACCGAGAAAGATACAGGGGCACTACTCCAGTCTAAGCATCAAGTGGTCTTCAGTGACCAAACCGCCAGGAGAAGATCGCATGAATTAAAAATCCATAATATTTTTCAATCACATAATATATAGTTTTTCATATCTATTTCGGAAATGATCTTCTACTACTGCTTCAGGCAGGTATATTTAATCGATTGCTTGCAGCTTAACTTAATCTAATCTTTTATAATACCTTATATCTTTGCTACATTATATCCAAATACGCAACTGTATAAGCGGTTACGGACAATTTTAGTACGCGCCAGGCTAAAAATATAATATGCAATTGAGACTCAAGTTCATGGACCTGGTAATGTATTTACTGTGCCGCTCTGTCTAGCACGGAGGGCAAACACCGTTAAACACCACAAAACAATAAATTTTTTCCTCCTTACACTTATTATATTATTGCAAAACGGGTTTTTGAACCTTTACAACTCCGAGATTAGGCAACAATATTTATTGGTGTCGATATCGTAGTACGCTATCGACATGTTATTATCCTCATTGCTTCTTCTAATGAACTACGGATAGTAGAAGTCCCAACGGCACACCAGAGAATCGAAGTAATGGCATTAGTAGTTCGAATATAGGAGCAAAGCAACTGAATTCGATGGCAAATGTGTAGTTGAATTGAATTTCTGGATACTGTCTCTCTATAAGTCTATACATATTTGTATCTACATAATTTGTCTAAGTATTTAATTTCCCTTTATTATATCAACCAACGAAACGATGTATGAAAGCAGCATAGGGTGTGCGTGAAAATTAATAAATGTCATAATCATTCATAAAACGAACGCGCCCCGAGCTACTTCAAACCTTTGACAGCGTGAAACTGAAACGTCCTCACTCCTCCCTTTAGAGTAAACTCTCCCCCGCGTTTAACAGCTAGTCTGAACATTTTAATTTCCATTCGTCGGTAAAACACGTTATTATTTTTACAGTCCTTCTTAAAGATAATTGTGAGACGCTCGACGTTACAGATTCAGTTCGTTTCGCCTATTATCCGCACCGCTTTAGAAAATAGCTTTACAAATTGTTATTCTCTTGCCTTAATTATATTTTCCATTTCTCTAGCTTAACTCACTGGAAAAATTATGTCTTCTGCAATATGGTGTTCTGTGGAACTTACATGTTTGCCGTATGATAAAATATCCTAAGATAGCTCATAAAATGTTCTCGTATTAGTTTACTTCTCATATCGAACATTCCTCGTAAACAGATCTCAAGAATGTGCTAGGCTATAAACAGAGTCCTTAGTTATTTGCAGTGATTCCAGATGCTCCTTTGGCGGGGCTAACATTGTTCAGAATTATTGCATCCACATTTCATTTAAAACTCATTCGAGCGCTTCAAAAGGTGCTAAGTTGGGTAGAGACAATAAAATAATTCCCTCACATAGCAAAATTAAATTACAGACACTGGAAATGCTGACACCCGTTCCGCTCAGGATTTATGAATGGAAGAGCGTTGACATTGATTTATTTTTGGTTTTGTGAAAACGCGTTCTATTCAAACAAATGTAGAAAATGGTTTTGTTCTGGAAACAACCTTTGCCACAACTCGCAAATTGTGTTTGAATTGCCGTTGTCCAAATTCCTCCGATTGCTCAAGCTTGCTCGAAGTACTAGCCAAGCATAGAAACGAAAAGGTGGAAGTAACATTGAACCAGGAGCTAGGGTCGCTGGGAACTGGCGTTCCGTCGCAGAGCGGTGTAATTGAGCATATGATACGTGGCGCGCTGACCGGCTGTGTCCATTCTCTGGGAACGAACTCCGCAGGGCTGGCCTCTGTAACTCGATGCATTAACGTTAAATACCTATTTACTATCCACCGTTATCAGATTTATACCGTAATGAATAGCTTTAAAATTAAATCCGCCGCATACATTGTAGAAATATCTGCCGTGAATATTATATTTTAAACCAGAACAAAAACAATTGAGCTGTATCAAGTTATCAAAACAGATTTCCAAGTAAAATGGTTTTATAATGCTTCCACGACCTTGTTTATTTTTCGAACAAACTCTAAGATTTATTTTAATAGATCTGAACCAAGAAGGTAATGCTGGAGAAATATTTCTTAGAATAACGAACGAAGTAAATATGAATAAGATCGTGAACTGTAACGCAACAAGAAAATTATCTCACTCAACACGGATTAATGATTCCAACGAAGTAGGTACTAATTGATTTTGATGATGAATCGCGATAAACAAAGTACACTTATCAGCTGCTAAATTGATTGTATCAGACTTTATCTTGACAGCAGCACGATACGTGTAATTAACACTTGTTAAATGGGCTTATTAATCCACTATTATGTTTATATTGTGTAACTATTGATTACCAGTCTGCAAGTGCCAATGAAAGTGGTAACCCTGGAGTATCCTATAAACATCTAAACAGCTATGTACGTGACCACATATCAGACGGGACGAGGCGTGTGGTCAATCTGCAGCTGCGCTTTGTGTCGCAAAGTACGTAAAACACACACACATACCTCCAACGCACTGTTTGTATAATAGTACTGGGCCATACCAAAACACGTGCAACCGATCACGTTTTCGATCCTTCAGACTATTTCACAAACGTAACATGAAGCTACGGTCACGTACCAATCTCTACTCCTATAAAACAAACACAAAACCATAAATGGCTCTACTATCAGAATCTTAACCGTTGACAAATAAAAACCTCAAGAGAAAGCCCTCAAGCCCGACCTTCGACACGGCCAATTATTTGCATAAAGAACAAACACTGTTATCGTACCGGATACCGTATCTAAATATCACAAAGATATTCCTTCGCAGAAAGAATTACGCTAATCCCGATTTACTGTTGTTTACAAAAGGCCGATGACAAAATAAAGTATAATAATTTCTTTTAGTTTTCACCGCAGTAACTTTGAATCCATAAATGGAAGTGGCGATAAGAGCCATAAGTTGAAAGCATAATGGCCAGTAATGTAAGCAAAGAAAAGCTCGTATCGCTACATCGATCACGGTATTACCTAACACGGAAACATGACAGAAACCCATAACAAACAAATCCCTGGAGTAATAAAGAGCTGCAGTATCTAGGCACCCATTGGATATTGCCGTTGTGAAGATTTAGAGATTAGCCACGACCGCGATGCTATTGAACAGGATATTATGTAAACAATAAACATGGTTTTACATATGGGAATTTACTAAAATAATCACCCGACGTGGGTAGAAAGGTTCAACACCCACGTATTACCATTGTACGGACTGCAGTGAATATTTATGTTCAAGCAAATGCTGTTTTTTATTCTCTTCGTTATCTACATGATTGTTGGTTGAATAAAATCAACCTTTTAAACGGTCTACACCCGGTGTTTTATTATCTAGCTTTTTACGCTTCAGATATTCTAGACGCCTCTCCGGAGAGCCTTTGAACTTCAACATCGTGGAATATCATAGTATATTATTTACTAGTTGCTCGAGGTGAGGCTTTAGAAATTTTGTCACAAAGGTTTTTATGTTTTTTTTAAGACTGAGCTACAAATAATGAAGCTCTTAAAGACCTTTTCATTTGACATTTTCTGTATGAGAAAATTACCAGGAGATAGTATGGATGGATTTCCTATTTTAGAGTCTCAGACCAATTTATTGGTCTGAGTTTAGAGTAGAGCAAACGTTGTTCAGGTTAGTTGCTTACTTAGGTACGAACGAGCATAGAAAAGCAAACATTAGATTACAAAACTACTCTACATTGATAAAATTATCGTAGTGAGCACTTGTAACTGGTTGTAACACTCTTTCTTTCTTCACTATCAGTCCTCGAAAACTGGTAAGTGGGGCATTCCTCTACGACTCTACTAATAATACGTAGTGGTTGGAATTCAATGATCAATGTTTTGTTTTTGCCCACTACAATGATACCTATTCTATAAAACAATACATCTATGTTTGCATAGAACAATTCTTTGGCATTGATTCATTCTAAAGTGTCATCAACTCATCACAATGTGAGTAATTTAAAACCATAATATTAATTTCATTATTAAAAATACTAAAAATTCAATAAGCCATGAAAGTATTAAAGAAAATACTTTAAATTAAACATTTTGCGGGTGCTTGGTTGCAAAAGACAACCTTTTAGGTTTAAATTGAACTTTATAATATAAAACTTAATACCAGAAATAAACAAATAATAATGAACCCATTGAATTTTAATTAAAGATACATATCTGAGATTGTATCACCTTTACTATTCCAAGAAACCCTTAAGTTCTGATATCGACTAATTGATAAATCAAAATATAATTAGCAATCTATTGAATCCGATTTAGTTTATCATAGTCAATCTAAATTCAATTCCGTGTTTTTGGGACATCATAAAACCCATCTTCTGAAGACTCATTAATTTCATTAACATCATATTACATAATTATGTTCATTCATACATTTTTCTAACCGATAACCTGTACCCTAATTGCGTAATGCAACACAATCAGAATCTGTTTCGATTTGAAACAGATTGCTAATCCCTTGCTTCATAAGTTGGAAAAAAAATCGGCTCAACAACGTAAACAGCGCAATGAATGTTGTTGAACTGTCAAAATGAAACAAATTAGGCAAAATTGTTTACAAAAATAAGTTACGCAATTAGGGTACTGGTTTAAGCTGAACTTGTAATCTGCTTTTGACTTCCCCATCCATATCGCTCTTTCAATCACAATCTTTCTAAAATTTTAACGCATTCTGCCCATGACATCAACAATGCCGGATCTTCCTTCTTGTTCATAATCTTTATGAGCAAAGTTGTCAAAATGATCATTCACGACATCGTTTTCATTATTATTGTTAATCCTTCATTCCTATTCTATCGTCCGTTTTGCTTATTCAATACGTGTGTCATGATTAAATTTTCCCGTAGCGGTTACAGTGTGAAGTCATATGCGATTATCGTGCAACTCGTGTTCGGCCGTGGCCCCTCGGTGTAACGTTACTCACGATACGTAATCAACGGCTATATCGTCACGGTTTCTTTCAAATCTCCTATGGCTATTTTACACTTTAACTCTCATTTACGGTTTATTTTGCTTAGAAATAATTTCTGCTTCAGTTTCTTCAATAACGTCCTCTTATAGTTACTCAGCTTTAGAATATCTTTTCAAAGTTGTGTGTTCTTGACGTAGTTTTGTTTTGAATTTATCAAATCTTTCTTGATTTCTCCTAATGCGTCTTGTTTATAACATTTTCCTTATTTATTTTCAAGATATTGGAGAGTTCTAATTCCAAATGGTTAAAGTAAATATTCTGTTTGTTCGCAATGGGCTTGTTTTGTTGCTTCTTGGCCCTTCGTTTCTTGTATACTTTTAGCATGTATATTTTTTCATCAATTTCCCCCATCGGATGTTTAAATTTCGATTGGGACTCCGATATGATTGATTCCTTAGAAATGTCTGTTTGTTTATCTTCAACAATGATCGCCATAAAGGCACACAATTTGAATTTTGCCTTATTTGCAAAATGTTTTACTTAAATCGTAGCTTTATTGATTGCTTGTAGAGTTGGTAGGTACCTACATACTTTATATTCTTCTGTAACAACAAATAAACCTTTTCTTTCTTACTTTTATGGACGCGTTTTATGCGGTTTCGTTAATTAATGAACTTCGGTTTAAAGATAGCTTTATGAGCACGTTGTAAAAATATATTAATTTCGTTATACAGTTGACTCGCGATCGCGTCCTTCAGTTGTTAAACATACACTGAACTTTGTTGAGGTCAAAGACCACGTCGCCAGATGTTCTCTTATTTGCCATGTAACATGTTACAGTGATAGCATACATAATTATAATCTCTAATTTGTATTTTAATATCGTCACGAAAAAACTAGCTGTTTTATCTCAAGGTCGGAATATCTAAAGCAAGTTCACAACGGGCGAATGTCGTAAACGCAACCTCCATACGGTGTGCGTTATAATCTTTTTACCTTCTTTCAGATGCCAATGGTGTGCCCAACTGGAGCATATAAAACGCTCTGAAAGGCACTCCAGGGAACAACAATAGGGTGTTTTATGTTCAAAACTACATACAAGCGAATTATAGACGGCTGTTGCTTTACAGTTACAAGTACACTTTCGGTATAAATTGTATTTACATGTAGCTAAATCGCAAGGGGAGAGCGAAGTTTCGAAACATTCAGACATAGAGAATTTTGAGGGGTGGAAGGTTCGTAGAAATTATATACCGTAAATTCGGATACAATAGTAAGTACTTACCCATTAGGGAGAGTATAACGAAATTGGGCACAATGGGCAGTTTTTCGTAATTTCAATGTGAGCTGCGGTTTTGCGCAGAAACGAAAAAATTATTTAAATTAAACGTGTTATGTTAGTATAAGTTTTGCATATAGATACAACATTTACAATAATTAGGCATTCAGTTCAGATAATACAAGTTATTTTTTGTATTCGACCGTTGAGGCAGGTGTCACGAAACGGATGTCGACCGGCGGCCAGTCGCTCTTTGGGTGCGGTCGGAAACAATAAATTCATAAAACGGCCTTTAAGCTATAGTTCTGTTAATTAAACTAACTGTTTGATGTACTGTGTTATGTAAATACGTAGGTCGAAATAGTAGAAAATTATAGAGGAGTGTTTAATTACAAAATTACGTCAGTACTCAAGAGATTTTCGAATTAGCTGGCTTTTAATTAGACTCTTCAAATAGATATTACTTTATTTATACGTAGAGATGGAGAGTTTGTTTATGAAACCTTGGAATTTCTAGGAAACCCCAGATTATTATGGCTCGATGTTTGGTAACTATGGTAACTTGCTAATCAATAAAAATCCGCCGGTGTTATTGCGTATTAAAGTATCATACAAACATACGTAATAACATAGTCGTACAAGTACAAGTCACAAATAGTTTAAACAAATTAGAAATGGTAACAACTAGTATTGGTCATGAAAACTTTCAAGTCTCAGATTTAGACAATATACACGCCTGTTTACATGGGTATTACTTATAGAAACTATATGCAAACTTATAATCCTTTGAAGACTTATGCCTCAGACTCTCAGCTATATAATGTAGTTTACAGCTGCAGACATAGTTATAGCATTTGCTCGAATGTTGCCGGTACCGACATTCGAGCTGACTGCCTATTAATAACCCTGGGAGTACACACCCCTCCATATTTGTACTCCACGTAAAAACCTAATAAATAACTGTCGTCTACACGTAAACATTTAATTAGTCTCTACTTTCTTTATTTCATACACAAAACAAAATGTGCAACTTTGAGATTTAAAATAATAGAATAAATTGTTTATGACTGTTTACTCCTGAGATACCTAATGGGACTAATTTGAATAAATGTTAATTGAATTATCTTTCCTTTTATAAAATTAAAGCGGATTCCGTCAAGATAATGTCACAAGTATTCGATTTTGTGCTTTTATTCGTAGACAGTATAATTTCGTTGATGTTTTCATTACCGTTCTCAATTTCTAAATAAAGTTTAATAAGATGGTCAAACTCTGGGACTCTTCGTTTGATAAAGTCATCTAAGTTATTGACTGGTAAGTACCTAAAACTTTCGCGATTATCCCAAATTAAGTTAGAAAAATTTACCAAGTGCGAGTCGGACTCGTACTCGACGGGTTCCATTATTTCGTACCGCCATACAATATTTTACTTAAGTAAGTACAAAACACATGTATGGGGTAACCCCCATAATTTTTAACTTAATTTTATTTTTATTATTTGTTGTTATAGCGGCAATGGAAATACATAATCTGTAAAAATTTCAACTGCCTACCTATTACAGTTCATGAGATACAACCAGCGCTGGCGGACAGACAGCGGAGGCTTAGTATAGGGTTCCGTTGCGCACCCTTTGGGTACGGAACCCTAAAAAGCATATTGATGCTGTTTATCTGACTATTCCGCCTGTCATCTCCACTCTCCACCCTTTTTACTAACCATACAAATTTTTTATAACTTAACTTTATACCTTCATGATCAGTATTCATGAAAAAACTACCTAGTCAATTTTTTTTGTGCTTTTACCTTGGTATGAACCGCACTTAAGCCTACACCTCAGCAAAGTTTCCATAATGCAGACGGTTATTTTCTCCGGAATGAGACCATAAATTGCAGCCGACGACAAGTACTTACCTTCATGAAAGAACTATGCCCCGGCTTTCCTTAGCGCTTCAAGTATACCTAAATTAAGAAGAGGCTATTAAAGCGCTGTGTAAAGCAAAATAAACTCCCTTCCTTTTATCATAAAGCAAATATAAACAACAAAAACTTTTTACAAAAAAAAACAACCGACTTCAAAAAAAACACTACAAAGTGAAAAATAACTTTAATTTCGGAAGTCGGTGTCTTTCGTAATTTTCGTTCTTTGTCACCGACTTCCGAAATTAAAGTTATTTTTCACTTTGTAGTGTTTTTTTGAAGTCGGTTGTTTTTTTTTTGTAAAAAGTTTTTATTTTTCACTTTTTAGTTGTGATAGCTACCCCACACAAATTCGAATACCACTACCTGCTATGTAAATAACAGTGACAGGAAGTTATCATAATATCATCCACATACTAAGTGAGGAAAAAATACGTATTATTGAAGCTAACTCAAAAACTACCCAAGCAAAGTTAATAAAATTTATATGGGACCACCTCTGAAGTATGATCTACCAAACAAAAAAGGAACCATCAAAATCAATTCATAATTGACGGAGTAATCGCGTAACAAACATACAAAAAAAAAAAAAAACAACATACAGTCGAATTGTAAACCTCCTCCTTTTGGAAGTCGGTTAAAAAGAAGCTCTACTGAAGAATTTTATACTCAATCTTTTAGTATTACTTATCGATTCTTCAATGAAAGCTGTTCCGAATCTAATTTGCATTCAATATACCAAAAATATTTTGCCCTCAAAAACATAATGACGTGTGTCGGTTCCCGTGACACCACCAACATTGACTCCCAATTCCGACACTCCCTCATGTGGTTCATTATAAACCCTCAAATTACTGCCAGTACGACAAATAAAACTAAGTACCTCATATTCACTGAATAGCTGAATTCATTGAGTCACGTATACGCACGCCATCGCTACAAAACTGAAGATAAATATCGCACAGAACACAGGAAACCACCTAGGTTATTATTACCTGTACTTATCGTAATTTTAGATATAATGTACTTACATTTAGATACCACCTATCTCTACATGGGCTGGTTCAAATTAGTTCTCATCTGCATCCATTTTCCTAATAATTATCCACGGACCGCTATTTCCCTTCATTTGCATATTACAGACGCATTCACAATTAACGCTGACGGAACGCTTAATTTTACCAACTTTGGCGGGCTTTGATCAGCTCAGTCGTCTATTAGCGTCGTTCATAAAGACTTGGGGGCACGTCAAACTTTCGAGTAGTCTCAGCTCGAGGACTAATTGTTTCTCGAAGAATTAAAAGTACTTAATAATTGGTGTGTACAAAATTGCGTGAGCGTCGTTCGGAAGTGGGCTACGCAGTCGACGGCATGCCAGTAGGGAAGCCCTGTGTATTGATCGCTAGCGCCCCACGCGTTATGACCATCGGCGACAGGAGGGCGCTCCCGGCTTCCCGTAAACACTCCGATGGGCTCAACATGTGTAATAGAAAAAATATTCCAAGCAGTCAACGAGCTAATTCGGGACTTCTGCGAATCACTAATTATCTCAAGAGAGTTAATAAACCAACTTTTGAGAAAGATACTGTAATTAGACTTACATTAATTAATTAATGTTACTTTAATAAAGAAAAGTACGTTAGAGAGATAAGTACTTCCTTCGATTTAATAAAAGCTCGTCTGTAGGGCGAGCGTCCGTTTGTCGACCTCCACGACCCGAACTCTTAAGGTCTTTGTGCCAATGGCCCTGCCCTGCGCCTAATCGCCGACCCTGAGCCTGAAAGTTTATTGTCCTCTTATGAATAAAGTACCGAACGCAATTTCATACAAATTGTCGAACGTTCGACGTAACGCAATCAAATGACGTAAATAGCTGTACAAACCCAAAATTTGTTTCCTGGGGTTATTTTATGTCTGCGAAAATACGAACATTTCGCTTCGAAGATAAGTCGACAGTGAATCTGGATGGTTATTACCATTGCTAAGAAATAGTCGTTCTACCGTTCTGTAATGTGACTATATGTATGTGTATTCTTCGATGTACTGTGTCCTACGTTGTAGTTAGTCTTAATCAGTCTGTTTATTTGTTATTCCGTTGTAATCTCCCTAATGGAACTCTGTTTCTTTTGAACACAAGTATCCAAAGAAGCGGAGATTTGTCCCAGTTTGTAGTCCAGTGTTTTCAATACAAACATTGCGTCGCCGCTCGGACGCAAACATCCCGTGAGTGACGGAAGTGGGTTAACCAAATATAATTTAATCACTTTACGATTAAGTTGCTCCGTTGTTTCAATTTACTCTGCACACACGGATTGCTTCACCCTTATCGTGTTACCATCCGTTAGTCAAAAGAGTTACGGAACTATATCTTGTTATTACCGGAATGGAATCTTTGTTTATCCAACGGGCGTGAATGCGGGTGCATTGTGGTGTCATCCTGTCGTTTGTGCCCCGATGTTACAGCTAGTGGTTCCGCGAAACTGATAAACAAGATAAAGTGTTCGTTTAACGCCTACCTGTATCTACGAGTCGCGGTGTATCCGGACGGTCAACGGAAATTGCCCAACTCGATAGGGTTATGGCAGAGGGGAAATATCCAAGATATTTTCTTGTAGGGGAACGAAGATTTAGGGCGTGAGATAGAGGGCACCTCCATGTTTATCTTCGCTGGGAGCCCGTTGATATATTGGATCTTCATCGGAACATTTTGTCAGTGCGGGTCCAGAATTTCATTAGGACTTACCCTCGAGTCAATAGAATTTATTGGCAGTTATATTAGTGTCGGTTTTTGGGATTTGCAGTAAAACTGTAATCAAAAGCGATTTCGTTTATTGACATTCGAAGAAAACGTGGTACGGAAGCTCATCTATTCGCCTATTCAGTACGTAATCGCACGTTCGTCTCGGTAATCTGTTCTATTGTTCGTACAGCTATTGTCACAGACGACACTTATACGTTTGTGTATGGAGTCGAAGTACACAACGGTTAACGGCACAAATCTAAACGTTAGTCACATTATCGTGACTTTGAGTAAACTTTGCTCAAGCGTGTGAACTTGTAATAAGTTGGAACTATTGAACAATCAAGTGCAATTAAACCAAACGTCGGAATGGCATTGTTCTTAATAGTTTTAGCAGAATTTTTAATAGTTCTCCCCTAACGGTTTGAACAGCTTTTAAAACTCAAGCAATACATTCTGTTTGAGTTTAATTCATTCTTTGAAATTCGCAGTACCTTTAGGATCGTCAGTTATTATTACAGATTGCTAGTCCATTACTTATGAGAGTTAACTTCCAATCATCATTTCTTAGATAACAACATCCGCGTGTCATCCTATCCTACTCTATACTTTTCCTCCAGTTCCAAAGAACTTATAAATCAGGACGATCTTAATACCCGCTTATTTCCACCACCATATAATCTAAAGCACGTAATATAATCTTGTAAAGATCGCATGATCGATGTACAAGGCATTAAATGTCTCAGCCGAGATTTCCGCCGGATAGCGTCTTGCAATACCTTCTTCGTTGTTTCATTCAAACGTGCCCCGAGTTTTAAAAGGGCTAATTAAACGTTCAAAGATTCTTACCTGTCACTGTGCTTCGGTTTACGAAATTTGCATTCTTTATACAAAGTTTGTCGGTAGCAGACTTCCATAGTAATATGGGAAGGATACAATGAAAAAGCGATTAGGTGTCTTCGGGATTAATGAGATCTACTCTATGTAACTGTCCGTGTGCCATGTCCGTATGATGCAAGTCCCTATCAGCCCAAAACTACTTATAATACTGGAATACTGAAGGGCTCTTTATAATGGCCAAGTGAAAAGATCATAGTAAATATGTTATAATTAATTCGTATGGTTTGCTCATTTGTAGCTTAAACCACACAGCAACAGCATATAGCTCCCTCAAGCCTTTTAAGACTTTCACATTCAATAATTGTTATTCAAACTTCACTGACTTGACACACCCTGATATCGACGTTTGTAGCTTCACCTAAAGGCAAAACATGTTAGAAATACATACGTGCAGTATACATACATATTATATAACTGATATCAAGAAAGACATCTGACTCCGATTGCCTCAGATATGTTAAACCATCAGCCTTATCGCGTATCGTGTTGGTCATTACGGTATATCAGAAGCTTTTGGTGCCCTGATACTTCTGATATAAAGAATATTGTGGTTTCGAAATGATATTGAATGATAACAGGTCATGACAGGCTACCCCAGGTAGGTACGGCAGTATATTCATTTTCGAAACTAAAGTTTTGTGCATATATTCGGTGTCCGTATGAATTGAGGAGCCATGTCTCATATTTAAACGCGGGTACTACCAATATTTAGTAGTAAATTAAGCGATTTTGTAGGCCCAATCCTAGAATTTGTAGTAAAACACTTTAAAAGATACACGACTTTTAAGGTGGCTCCTCAATTCAGACGTCTGAATTGAGGTGCCACCTTACAACTCTAAAACTAGCCGACGGATATTTTTTTAAATTTGGTTGGTGACAGAAAATTTCCAGAAATACATTATGAAGTCAATGTGTAGAATTCTTCAAACAATTACAGTATCAACAAAGCAACAATCAAACTATCAATCAACAGAAAGTTCAGCCAAGAATCCGCCGATCCTTCCTCATTACATCTGTTATTATAAACTAGTACCATACGGCAACAGATTGTTTCCTACATAATCAAAGTCGTCTGCTTCGTGAGCTTCCTATTTCATAGTTTGTGTTTACTCGCTCCGCTGAGCTGATTGTCTAGTGGAACTTACTTTAGCACCACAAAATGTAAACAATGCTCTGAAATCTTCGTTAACTGCTTTCGTAGAGCACTTGTTAAAAGGAATTACAGGCTAATTAGCAAGTTCTTGTTTGCTCTGTTCAAGACAATCGTTTACTAGAGTTCCAGCATGATCTTCACCATTCTCACAATTTAGCAATAAAATATTATCAACGGATGGATTTAAAAGTTAATTTAAAACACCCGCTAAAAGAAATGCGATGGGCTTATTTGCAGCTGTATAAAATGACAACTTAAAAGTCCCACTTTTAAGTTGCCAAGTTTTGGTAAATAATTTAGGCCAGTTGCGACGCCTTTCGCGGACAAATTGCTCGTTTCCAGCACTTCTTTGACCTAAAAGCTTTTATGCTAGTTAAAAAGTCTCAATTAGGTACTAAGAGCGGCTCGCGCCAAGATTTTTCTCAAGAGACAACTTTAGATGACTTCACTGTCGTGAATCAATTATGCGTTTCGAACTTGGGTACTTGTTTTAAGTGGAATTGGAGTTTAGCATTCGAAATTCTGGATTGTTGCATAAACGTCACACTTTTTAGCTCGTTTCGATTAAATAACCAATCAATAAAGTAGTTACATGCAGAATTTATTAATCCACGCCATGAATTCGCGTTATGCAATGAAAATTAATGTCTGCGTATTAGTTAGCGTGATAGTGGTTTTGTGTGGTAATTGTATTAGCATCTAATTTATTAACACCTGTAAGAATGTGTTGCTCTATGTTCCAGTTCCTTTCAATATTTATTTTGTATTTTCTCCTTCGTCTCTCAATGCCATTGTTTTCGCTCTGTTATCCTCGTGTTTCGCCTGACAGCGTCGGTTTCTGTAGAGATAGTGAGCATTTTAATCATAACAACATTCAGTGCAGGCAAGCAACCCATTGTGTTGGCCACAGCTGTACTTGACGACCCGACGTCCTCTAAATACAAATCATTGTCAAGTTCAACAGAAGAAACGCGCGAATACTCGGTAATATACAGCTTTTAAATTCATTGAAATAGACCAACATAAAGTTTATGTTACCGCAACCTAACAGAATTTAAAGCATTGTCCAATAAATGGTTTCCAAAGTTAAGAAACAGTGAATATGTAATGCCTTATTCATATAGTCGCTTTATTAGAGCATTTTTTGTTTCTACAAAACTAAATAAAAATTACGACAACAACCACTTTTGCAACCTGTAACCCGCAATGCATGTTATGTAAAGTCTATGTTCAAGTAATGATATGCGCTCTTAACAGATTGACATGCTGTTGAACACATTTGTAACTAACGACTATTAGATCTCAAGTTACTTCCTACATTTGCGGTTTCACGCAAACCCACATAATTTGCTTCGTATGTGGGATTTATCAGAAGATTTCTCAGACATGCAAACAGAATTTATTGCTACCCCGAGTTTAGTTCGTATTCATATAACTTATTCACTATGATCGCACGTTTCGAATTTTTAAAACGTGTGAAAATTCATTTCAATGTCACACATTCCGGCTCCAACTGAAAAACTTTGAATTTGTTTTGAGAAAAACACGTTTTCGGTATTATTTGTTTGTACGACGGACTTAGGAAATACCCATGAATTGCCCGCGCCAGGTCTTTGTTCAGATAATAAACTAAAGCCAATTATATCGACGATTTCCCAGTGCAGTATCTCGTGTCTCTACAGTTCTTGTACAGTCGGCTTCAACAAATCGCTCGAGTTCATAATTTATATTGAAACCTGAGCGTGCCAATTCATTCGTGATCAGCCTTCGCATTTGTCTTTAGAAATTGGATATATAGGTGTTTCCGTATTCGCTTTGTGGTTCAAGTTCAAGATTCCGCCCGCCTGGGTTATTGACCGGCCTCGGTACATGCGCGACGGGCCAACTAACTTTTCATGCTTTACGATTTTCCCGGACACCCACAGAATTGAAAATTTAGCTTTGAAATTACAAATCTCAGGATTGTTACTATTCTTGTCAAACTGAAATCTCGTGTTTACTATCTTCTGTTGTCTAGATTTATTTCTTACAACAGCGTCTTTACTCTACGATGCTGCGTTCATTCAACATTTTTGGGGTATTGATTATCCTCTTATCTGGAGCGGTTGTGTTTGAACAAGGCTTCGTTAAGCCCTTTTATTGCCTTTTGAGGCTTAACTACAATCGGCGGAGGACATTGATTTTGGTTTTGAAACCGGTCACTTAGTTCTTTGTTTGCGTCCGGTTCTGTGGCTTTGCATTTTGTCTCTCTAGTTCTAAAAAGTTTAACAGCAACTGTATGAAAAGTTATTTCACTGTCATTAGAAATGACCACAAAGCTTGTTAGTATCATAGTCGGTAATATCAAAACTTTGTAGTAGTTGGAAACTGTTTCAAACGGTTCAGCTATGGTGGAGACTAGTCGTCGGTTTGAGGGAACAATGGTGCGTTGGTGATGTTATTGATTGGTAGCAACAGGTGGCTGGGGCGTCCCCCCCGCTTACTGCTCCGCACCATCACCTTCACTTTCTTCCCGGAGACCAAACAAAGCTTTTAAGAAATCTCCAACATCCTGCATAAGGCATCCATTATTGACAGCTACGTAATCTTGAATTATTTGTTTCCTTTGTTCTACCTTTGTCTGGAGCTGTAAATCTTCATTATAAAGTTTTCCGTGAGGTATTTTATTATTATTATGTGCCACCTAATTACGTTTATGATAAACGACTTTAAACCCCCGTTAATAAAATTGGAACTGCTAGGTAATTCAAAAGAAAAATGACAATTAACGCTAAGTATTTAATAATGAAAATAAAGACACGGCTGCTCGCTAATGGAACACTGCTTCTTAATTAAAATCTGTGAGAATTGCGTTTTAACTGTTCGTTCTAGTGCTGTAATCGTGATGTCGAGATTGTTGTTTCTTGTTCTATTATCTTTATTGGCGTATCAAGTCGATAGCAACGTAAGCGTGTTTATCCGCCAGCGATCAATCTCTCCCAGTCAATTTGTTTGGTGTGTTGTGTGTAAATCGGTTCCCGTGCGCTGCGACCGCCGTAGTTGGTTGCAATTTATCGATAAGCTGTTACTGTTTACTCCACTACCCTCCCTAGTTGTCGGCAACGCGCAACGTGGTGATGACGCTGATAAATGGATTGTTGATTGTACTTGGGAACCATAAAACTTAGAAACTCTTGGTAACTCGACCCATCGGCACCTGCATATTCCTCTTTGAAGGTTACAGATAATTATGTCTGACATCAACGTTAAGTGGTTATGTGATTAGCTTTGTCATGGTTTTTACCTAAATACGTGGTTACCATTATTCTATTTTTAGTATCCGCTTGTTTAATGGAAAAAACTTATGAATTCACTCAGCCATGTCTAAGTTGGTTTTATCGCCTTGTATATTTAATGCTATCGTCTTCCGTATCGTCTGTGTTTATTAATTCTGGGCCTTCATTTATTCAGGTTTCTGACTTCTTAATTATTTATATTAGGAGCGAGAATGATTTTAATTAAAATTTATTTCTGCTGTCCTTGGATTTTGTTTCGGTTTAGATATACTTATATAATAACCGAGGGAGGAACAAAATGTGGACGGCTTCCTTATATCCAAGTCTAAGAAAATGACAGATTCGTCAAAACGTAGGATCAGTAGCAGTACGTATGAAGTGATAGTACTTAATATAAAACACGTACAAGTGGAAATTAAAATGGTTTACCAAAGAAGAGTATTGGAACTGCTTACGATAACTGTAGGATATTAATCTTATATTCAATGCATTGTACCAAATGGGCGGATGTTATTGTGTATTCCATACGCGACCAGTGTTGACAAAACGTCGAACGTCGATGTCGAGTGCTTTCAGAATTAACTACGAATTCCGTACTAATAAGGAAAACGTTGTTATAACAACCAATCACACGATTGCGAAGAGCGGATACGAACCGGTAAACTAGTTATCAACACTGTGGTACAAGTTACAATAATACCAATTGCAATTGCTCATTGCAGGCCAAAGCCCTCTTCTCATACAGAGAATGCACCAGCTTGCTCAAGACGGATTGGCGATTTCAAACTTAAATTAACTATAAGTCCAGGCTTCCTCACGATGTTTTTCTGTCACCGATGTCAGTAATGTCCAAAATAAACTCAGAAAGTACATATAAACTGGAAAAGTCAGTAAGTTTTGTAATTGCCAGGATTTGAGAGGTCTTAACCCCTGAGCCATCACGACCGTTACAACTTACAATATCTAGCAGTATTATTTTGAAAGTTGAGCACGAAAATAATGAAGCCAAAAAGATACCAGCCCGATCTTATGACAAAGCTTAGGTCACCTAAGTTTTACTACTTGGGTTTCCAATTTCGGAGAGTAACTTTCATGGAATATTTTTTCTAGGATTCTAGACCCGAGACATCAAAGAACTAGAGATGAAAGTGAATACTCGTTCTTAGTGTTATTACAAAGAGCATTTGTCTACAAAGGACACCTGAGGGAGAAATAAAGATTTTCTTTGAGCATATCAAAAACCCTGCTAAATAAGAAAAAGTCACTTTAACCCACAATGAAATATCACTAGAGGAAATAAACTAGATGGATCTTTAAAAGCCTTCAGTTTTAAACAAAGAGAATTAGAAGCACAAGTTTTTCAAAAAGTGCTTACTTTAAGTAATAAATATAATAACAAAGAAATAATAATGTAAACTTTATAATCCATACCGAATTAAAAATATTGTATCGTAAAACAACAAAATCTCTTTACAGGTTTTCAAATAGGAAGCAATGAAAACGATCATAAAGAAGTTGTAAACTCCGGTATTCTTCCCCCATCAAAAACATTTTGTTCTGGGTTTAAAACTGAAAACTAAACTAACTAATAAACATTTCATCATCATTCATGTTGAAAGTTTACACAAGACTGACGTGTTCTTGAGTGAAGACCACGAATCGCCAAACATAAGGTGGGACGCCCTCAGGCTAGGTGGAGCGACGATCTTCGCAGAGTGGCTGGTACCAGCTGGATGAGAGTTACCGAGAGTCGAGCTGAATGGCGTGCAATTGGAGAGGCCTATGTCCAACAGTGGACTGCTGTAGGCTGATGATGATGATAATGACACAAAACTAATGCGTTCTGAAAAAGAATTAGATTTTTATCTTTTTCTAGAAAGCCGGTGGAAATTAAACAGTATCCCACCTCTGTTAGTAACAGCGAAATATTAAATTAGCGGTTTCGGAATCAATTAACATCAGGTTTTGCCGTTATTCGGTCAGTTGGTCGCAATTAAAGGCATCTTTTGACCGTCGCATATTTATTTTAAATTCGGATGTTCTTGTCCTTTTGGCGTTCAATAGCTTAGCTTATAACTAAGGCCGCCGTTTCTATCGCCGCCTGTAATAGCTGCCTATTACCAGTGGGACAATACTGCAGAGAAAAGGCCTCTGCGCATACATAGAAGGTACGAGCATTGATCACCACGCTTGCTTAAGACGGGTTGGCGATTTCAGACTTATATTAACTATAAATCCGTTTCTTCACGATGTTTTCCTTCACCGATGTCACTAATATCCAAGATACTCGAAAGTACATATGAATTAAAAAAGTCACATTGGTTGAACCCCACAACCGCGTATATGAGAGGCGATCAAATCCATTTCCAGATTATTGTAAAGTACATCGTCAAGTATGTTTGCCTATTTTGTCCCACTGCTGGGCAAAAGTCCCATACTTATCTAGTCTTCCTTATGTTATGCCTTCTCCGGCCAATCGGTCAGGAACGAGTCGGCAATAAGTCTGCGAGGCTGAAATGGGACTGGGCGGGTCACACCTATAGGATGCATTAAAACAGAAGATCGCCACACAGTGGGTGCCTGATAACGAGTGTCGTCACCGGGGCAGGCCTAAAAAGCGCTGGCGTGACGATTTGGACTCGTTCCTTTCTTCATTATGAAGTACTTCATCCATACTAATACCCAAAACGTCACCTGCCTGTACCCTTTCATATGGACATATAATTACTTCGTCAGGTGGCAACCGTCCATTTTATCCTTCAACAAAAAACCGGAACTCTAAGACGGGTGTATCGAACCACACATGTCTTCGTTATTTCTTACTTATTAACGTTTTTAAGTTGTTTATAACGGCCTGTGATCCCCGAAGCATAAGGCAGTGTTAAACACAATGCTATGCTCAAATTAGGTTCTGTAGTACAGTTCGATTCAGCACATTCGCTTAACCTTTTCCCAAATCCAGGCATTGGTGAGGTTTCAGGCTAAGAAGTCGCAAAGATTTGCCATCTGACCTTCTCAACCCACATCTAAACTACACAATACAAACGAATATTCTCTACCCAGTTACTATCGTTAAGGCTTCTGACTTCCCATAACCACTCTCATAGACATAACATGCCATTTAAGGCCCAAAAATTCTGGATTTGACGTGAATAAGTCCCAATTCCGCACACCGTAAGTTATAACTAACACCAAAGCTTATCTTTCGCCCAACTTTCCCTACTAGTCCAGATAAGTGTTTGGTACTATAAATCACTGTCCTTATCATCGGCAAACAGCGATCGCGTCGATACATCACCTGTTATCATGAGCTTCATGCCGTGGGAACACCGTTCAACCAGTTCAACTAGGCCAGAGATCACTATCGATAAAAACTTGATAGAACTTCCATGTAATTAAGTTATGTAACCAGCGGGCCTACCACCAGCTCAAAAGCAGTATTATTTTAAAATTACTTCAGTGTACCACCAGCTCAAAAGCAGTATTATTTTAAAATTACTTCAGTGTGGGAAAGAGATGGAGCTATACGTGCTGTAGAGCTTCATCTCTTTCCCACACTGAAGTAATATTAAAATAATACTGCTTTATGAGCTGGTGGTAGGCCCTCTGTAGTATGAATCATAAACGTTTTTAAGCGTTTTTGCCATTAAACGTAATAAAAACTTATGAAAGAGATGTGGACAAGATGCGGTGAATTTCCAGGTATTAGGTAGTTCTGCCACCGTTTCTTTACTCATGGGGTTCTGTGCTATGCCTAAGAGGAATACAAAAGTGTTCTACCAAGTTTATAATAACCAACATAATAGCGTACCTAACTAAAGTTATATGAGGATCAATTAAATATTTCCCTAAGGCCCAGGCTCCACCAAAGCGGAGATTTGCGGAGATTTCCGAAGCGGAGACGAGAAAAGATGTTTTTCAGCTAGGATGTATCGACCGAAGCTGTGCGGAGATGCGTACTGGCTAGTCTGGAGCGGAGATGTGTGCTGGCTAGAGCGGAACAGAGTTGCGTGCGACAAGCGTTAGATGTTGACATCTCTTCTCGTCTCCGATGCACGTCGTCAACAGCTTGCAAGGCAAAGCTCACATCTCCGCTTTATACCGCTGCCCAGCTCAATCTCGTCGAGGCACAGCTCACATCTCCGCTTCGATCGCGCTCACACAAATATGATACATCTCCGGTCAGTTGATCCACTGAAGTTGAGTGGAGACGAGATGTGTGAATAACGAAATTCTATTGGTTGTTCAAAACACCGCTTCTCCGCTTTGTTGGAATCCGGGCCTTACTCATTTATGACAGGCAGAACTATACCTTACATTTTGTATTGTGACTGTAACACTACATAAGGTCTATTTAAATCCTTGTTTTCAATTGATGTTAACATCAACTTTATGATAGTGTAATTAAAGTTGATTTTAGACTGACTAGTACTGTTGAAAAAGTCATAAAAATTGGACGTTGTAGCGCAAACTGAACCTTATGTTTAAGCATTACATTTGTGTTTCCTAAAATTCGTGTTTGTTTACATATTTGGCAAATAAATAGCAAACGCAGATTACATACTTTCATACGTACAAAATCCCTATAAGGTTTTGTTGACATAAAACCATCAAAGCTTACCTAATTATTTCCTAGAAAATCATTTAATAAACCCAATATAACTTATTTTCCTCGTACAACCGCGGACATTTCCGCTGAACCACTTTTCATCCTTATGCCATTAGTAATAAGGTTGAAAGGTCGTTCACCGCCAGTGTCCGCGATGGTACATAATCGCGAAATGTTTGTGGTTATATTGTAAATTTGCCGATCCATTTGCCTCAGGGCTGCTGAATGTTTGATAGGTAGATAGACTGACCGCTAGAATGAACAATGATATCATCCAGTAAACGCCCACCATGTCACAGATTGCCTAGCTTAATATTACCGACTGACTGAGCACGAGTTTCCTAATAACCTTCTAAATTAAGCCTCGTGCAGATTAACGCAACGCGACTCTAACAAAACAATTTCTAAGAAACTTCACTGTAAAACTATTACCTACCGGTGTCGCATCGCGCCAGTGCACGAGGCTTTACTCTTAGATCTAAATACCTAATATTGGTGCACTGCTGGTACCACAGCAGGCTGTTACATACATACATATTTGTGAACTATCAGTAACGCTTTATGTGATTATTACTTTGCTCACAACTTATACGATATAGGTCATGCCAAGTTAAAAATAGCCCGAAGAATTGCCAAATTTAAGTGGCAATGGGCAGGGCACATTGCTCGCAGAACGGATGGCCAATGGGGCCGAAAGGTTCTGGAGTGGCGACCGCGTACCGGAAGACGTAGCGTTGGAAGGCCTGATGACCTTGTGAAGGCCGCAGGAATCCGCTAGATGCGGAGAGCACAGAATCGGTCGAAGTGGAGGTGCTTGGGGGAGGCCTATGTCCAGCAGTGCACGTCTTTCGGCTGAAATGATGATGATGATGAAGTTAAAAATATAGCTGAAATGGTGACATTGACTTTTCTGAACACGCCCACGACAGAAATACTCGAGGATCACTTGAATATAGGTAAACCATTCATGATCTCTAAGTTATAGTTAACGGGTGAATATTGCTGTCTATCCTCTTGAACTTTTTGCCGTCGGGAAACCCTTAACTAACGCTAACAACACCCATGGGCCACTAAGGGGGTCACCGTTCCTATTCTATACCTCGTCTCGGCAACCCAAAGGGCCGGAAATCCTAGTGGAAATCCTGACTAATCGTGAGTCTCGGTTAGTTGTTAACAATTAATGTTACAACGAAGTCATTAACAACCAAAATTGAGCTGTTTTATTGAATTGTTATATTACAAATGATTATCATCGTGGGTAGTGTCCTAAAATTTTTACAAATGTAAAAGGTTTGGATGTTTGTTTGTTCCTCAATCACGCTGTAACGGCTGAACGAATTTCGATGAAAAGCATACAGATAGACTATCACCTCTTCGAAATTAACATAGGATACTTTTAATCCTGGTACCTACAGCAGTTTCTTTAGGATTCGAGTGAAACCGAGGGCAACAGCGAGTCGTACTAATATTAACGACACCACGGCGTTCATAAAACATTTTGATTCGAGACCACTATGTTCATAAAATATTTTGATAACTATGTATGTAAAAAACAATGGCACTCCGGGAGTGCCGACAGAAGCGAAAACTTGAAAAAAAATGTCGGCACCGCGGTAATCAACGCGCTGTCTTTTACTCCATGCACCGCAGTTATCAACGCGTTGATGTCTTTTACTCCACGGTGTCGGTAAATTGCGTTACAGTGTCGCGAAATCAATGGTTTAGTCCCGTCTCAAAAATGCCCAACGCGCCTAAAGAAGTTTTCACTTAAAAAAAAGGATTGTGTGGTTTTATGAAACCACAGTAAAAGTGAAACTTCTATAGGCGCCGCCATATTAGCCTTGGCTGCTCTGACGAGCGCCTTTCACTTTATCCCTACTCCGCGGCCGACCGTCACGCGACATGCAACACACAGACGAAAAAGTTTGAGACGATCTAATAAAAGTTTCACTTTAAAAACAGTTTCAGTAAGTAATGAATATCGGATACTTATACCATTGTCAGCGTTTTTCCAGTTAAGTATGCGTTTATTTATTCAATAACGATGCGAAATATTATCGCCAGGTTTCAATAACTACAGTTCAAAACTGAATAACAAAGAATTTTTACGACTCTAATATTTTATTTATTTGCTTATTAGAAAATAACCTTCAAGCATAGGTATTGAGATTTCCATTATAATTGGATTCCTAAGCAAGCTGTAACATTGTAACAGTAACAATACATTATTTATCTATGTTTACAATACAATGCCAAATTCAATATTCCAATTTTCCTTCCCTGTTGAATGGTTAGTATAAATTATGCACATGTACTACAGAATATTTCCTTACATTATCTCGTTAATTCCACAAAACAGCCAAATAAAACACAAACTGCATAACTTGAAGTTGAAATGCGCATTTAATTTTATTCCCGTTTGAATGTCCCGAAGCTTCCATATTCCATTTCGTTATTAAACTACGTCTGTGCTATAAAAGTTATCGCTCCACCGTTTATCAAACGTAGGGTAACAGCCCAAGTTCATTAGCACCGGCTGATAACGTGACGTGGCCGTTTTAACCCCAAATCAAGGAAGCAGAAGCAAAATCTCTTACTTTTCTAATAAAAATCCAACTTCTGTAGTTTTTACACCAGTTTTTAACGTTTCTTTGTAGTTTGCTTGGCACACGTATGACGTAAGTTTCGTTATAATATTATGGTGTCATGTAGGTAAGCAGGCGGGAATTAGGGATCACGGGCCTTCAGAGTGGGGGACTCCACTGAGTGACCTCAGGGAAGACGGCGCACAGTGATCACGTGCTGACTTGCACAGTTAAAGGGAGACCCCTTTACAGTCTCCCCAGAGATGTGCCCTAACAGGCGCTGCACAGAGAGGGTTCAGGATTGGTCTTTTGAGAGGTAGCGGTGCCCCTTCCATGTGCAGATGGTGACCACCGGGGTGGTTTTAGGGAGATAGGCATCCCACACTCCCCGGTCTTATCCCCAAAGGCCGGGCGCCTTTTGAAGGTTTCCCCCAAAAAGGAAAAAAGAAAGGTACATGTATAGCTAATCTAAGGCGATCGGCGGAAGCCGGCTTTCACTAAAAAAACCTTATTTTATCTTTTTGCTTATATTTTCATGAGTCTCATAACATGAGGAGCGGAAGAGAAGTCTCATTATGCCGTATTTTATAACAACAACATCATTAATAAACGACAGCTATACTTGACCGTCAGTTATTGATTGAATAAACTGACAACAATATGTTGGTAAACTTTAGATACCTATGCTTATGTTAAATGCAGTCCAATCAGTCAATAAATAGAGAAGCACAATCTTGGTTACGTTAGCGTAAATCTAAGCTTCTAATTTAAACTTTATCTTTATTGCAATCCATAATGTACACATACAGGTGGTAGGGAAAAATAAATTAAAACAAATAAAACACAGCAAAATATATATATATATATTTTTAAACGTTTCCCCAATGAATTTCTCGTGTATTGTGGGTGCTTTTACAAATATTTAAACTCACATACACAAACAGCCAGACCCGGAACAACTACTTGTAGGTCATACAAATATTTGTTTCGTGCGGGAATCGAACCCGCGACTCGCAGTCAATCGCTTAACCACTGCGCCAACGTGCCGTCTAATAAGTAGGAGAGAGAAAACTTATTACTAAATATTTAAATAATGTCCTACCCGCCTATTATTTTTTTATTTTTAACTTTAGTGGAATATTAATTGTTGTAAAAAAGTTTGTGCTCGCGAGATCTACTGTTCGCAGAACTACTAGTTTATCTACTTATAACTGTTTCATGGGTATAAAATTTACCTAAGGTCAACCGATACCGTTACAAATATCGAATGAATGAACTAGCTTCGATATTCTAGCCTTTGACGAACAGTAGTTAATAAAAGCTCAGCTGGTTAGTCTGTATCTATTCATATATTTTTTGCTTAAGCTTCTCTATTCACAAATACTGCTGTATGCCTTTATTTGGTCGATTCGTAAGAAAAAGTTACCTAGCGGTTTTATTATTACTATTACATTTTTACGCAAATTCATGATCTTGACGCTGTAATTTTCAGCACCAGTAAGATATTTTAATTATTTGATTATTAATAACGACAATGCCATTCTTTTTCTTGTAAGTTGGGTTCTTAAATTCTCTCCCCTTTCGCTATATTCAACATCCTTACTAGAAGTTTACCCCACGTTACAGCCTCAGAGTCAGCACACATAACATTATATTTTATTGCCCCATAGTGAGGTCGTATCTATTCCCAATTGCTTATTATACATATTTATGAGGATATACGACAGTGGGCATATTTCCCGATTTTATATCAAGCAAGTATATTTATGATAGAACAGAAGAAATGTGATGATTTGCCCTCATAATTTTAAAAGGTCCTAATTACTTAATTAAGTACCAACAACGTAGATTTGCCGAAAGCAAACACTAGAAAGTTTTCTTGCTTGATTATGTTATTTTAAACATAACCAAACAATTATCAAACAGCGTATAAACTGTTGGCGAAGAAGAAATATCTACTCCAAAGTATAATTAATTATACCGTTGTGTACACTTAATTAAATAACTAATAACAAATGTTTTATATCCAGTATCAACATCTAATAAATGACGTCTGAGGGTGTATAATTATGTAGCTCAAAACTGCTCAATATCAAAGAGTCGTCCTATACTATACTGCATTTGAAATAAGATTAGACATTTAAACAAACCTTTTTACAGTCCGTGCAACCGATTTTGACTTCTATTGCGTTGGTGGCATGACAAATGGCAGCTGCAGTAAACAGTTGGTACTGTAACCACTTTTTTTCTTTTAATGCCATGCTTATGCCTACGGTATAGAAGACAGAATCGGTTGAACGGACTGTAAAAAAGGTTTGTTTAAATTTGTAATCTTATTTCAAATGTAATATATAGTTCTTTAATCTTTAGTCACCACGAACCTTCTCGGTTCGTTCAGCCCGACTGTGTCCGTTGTTGCCTCCTATTTACCAGTAGCAAAAATATACTCTGAAAATGCATGTTGACACGTTATTGGGTTTTTCCATCAGGAACTTCTCAGAATGTGGTTAATGGCACGACCTCATTACATAGAACTTAAATAAAATTTGCAACATGAGGAAATACTTCTGCGTATCCCTTCGGGAAATACAGACGTTATGTCGATGACGTTTACCGTACAGTTGGAGATGGCAGTTTGAGATAAGATTTACCAGAATGAGAACCAAGTCGAAACCTGGAAACAGGTGACCTATCTAATCTAACTAGCCTGTATTATCCCACTGCAGGGCAAAGGCCTCCCTCTCCCTTTTCCACACAACTCTGTCCATTGCTAGTATCGGCCAGTCCTTTCGGTAGGAGACAAGCTCGTCCTGCCATCTTCGTCCCGACCTGCCGCGATGTCGTCGTGCGTATAGTGGGACCCAATCAGTAGTTCTTTTAGCCCATTTGTCATCTGACATGCGACAGACATGTCCGGCCCAGTCCCACTTAAGCTTAGCGGCTTTCTGGGTCCGTGACCTTCGTTTTAGCACGCAGTGTTGTGTTCCTTATACGGTCCGAAATTCGAACCCCCTACGTTCCATGGCTCGCTGGCAAACCTCGAGCTTGGACCTCTGCTGAAGTGTCAAAGACCAGGTTTGAGCACCATATGTGAGAATGGGGAGAATACACATGTCCATAAATATTATGTACGTCTCAATGAATATCATGAAAATTACAATAATATTATGTAGATACAACAATATATTAAAACAAACCAAAAACTCGTCCCCATCAACTGGGGCGGTGTTTTTATTGTTATCAGTCCTGATAACAATGTTAATGTAACCTACTTACTTCTTGATGATGATAGTCACATATGCTTTATTATAAACAGTTGTACGAGTTCTAATATGAAATATACGCATTATTTTTATGTAGTCAGAAGTCAGAACCTCGACGAGGTCATAACATCAAAAGAAAAGATCCTGAAAATGGGTGATCTTGATGGCAATTATTTGAAAAGGGCTTAGCCTATACGTAAATTGACATAAGGGTGTGAGGAATAAAAGGACGACGCGTCAAAAAAGAACGTGTAACAACGAAAGCGAAATCCTTCAATAGATTATAGAATCTATACCACGAAGCACAATGGAATTAATTACACACCTACACATGCGCTAACACACATACCACACCTAAAACCACCTCTCTGTCTCAACTCTAGAAATCATTACTTCGAGCCCCATGAAACAGTCTCTTTAGTTTGGAGCTCACTGGTAAATAATACTTTGTAACCTAGCTGTAGGTAATATTTTAAGCTACTCATGTCATCTCAACTTCTGTTCACCTGTGTAACTGCTTACTTTATTTCCTGGACAATTAACTTTTTTTTTCTTACTTTCTATTGCTGGACTCTACATATCCACTCGTCCTGATTTTCCTGTAATGATCCCATTTGTTTCTACTCTACGGAATGTTTGATCGTTGTTCTCCTGAACACACCCTTGTATAGACGCCATGTTTCTATGTCGCTAACGTTATTTTCTTTTTATTTCAGGAGCGGCTTGGCGCGGCGTAACAGGCGGGCCGCGCCATGGGTAACAAGTGCTGCAGCCGCCGCCATGACCCAGATAGGCCTTTGGGTGAGTTTAGTGAGTTATACGACAATACTAAACATATTTGCTTCTTTATTTAATAGCAATAAGCCGGAGATTTACGTACGAAGTGCTTCCAAATTCGTTTCACTATCTGTAATGTAATTTCAATTTCTCTCTTAGATAGTAACTCGTTTGTGATTGTGAGCTCGTGGTTAAGTAATACAAAAAACAAAAATATTTATTTCAACTAAAACATTGTTTCATACATAAATTGAGGCAGCCCCAGTAAGTTACAATAGTACTTGTGTCGGAGCTGTCTCACTCTTCCCTTAAGTGGTAGCTTTACAATGATGAGGTTAAAAATTGAGTTCATAGAAAAATAAAAATAGAAAAATAAAGTAAAATTAAACAAGTAATAACAGCTGCACGGGTCGATCCATCAGGTTAAACTACGCTTGCCAGGGTTGGTCCGTGGGTGGGTGACCATCTTTACATACCGAAATTCCTCCGTGTCTCAGAAAGCACGTTAAGCCGTTGGTCCCGGCTGTCATGCGTAGATCTTTGACAGTCGTTACGGGTCGTCAGAAGCTCGAAAGTCTGACTACCAGCCTTACCAAGGGTATCGTATTACCCAGTTATTGGATTGTGGAAGCAGATAGGTAGTCGCTCCATGTAAAATATTGGTATTCAGCTGCATCCGGTTAAACTGGAAGCCAACCCCAACATGGTTGGGAAAAGGCTAGGCAGATTGATTAATTGAATTCCAGATAGTAAAACGAATTTAAAACCACTTCCGACCGAAGGGTCTGAAACCCACTTGGCTTCGCTTTTTGTACCACAACCCCATCATTAATTGTGTTGATTGCGGCTGACATCCAGTCCTTGGGATCCACGGTCTCGGGGATTCCTTATTATTCTTCTTCAACCCTTCTCCTATAAACTATCCACCTATTGCTAAGTATAGCTCTTCTCCATGGCATGTCATTATTTTAAGTCTTGCGCCTTCCGCAACACTGGGTAAAAAGCTGAACCAAAATAAAGCGTTTATGTTCTTATTACATGTAAGTCACATAGCTTGGACAAAATGCTTTAGGACGTTTCAATTGGATCTATCGCTACATTTGATTATGTCCCTATTTGCTTCAGTATAGGTTACACCTAATAGAAATTGGGGAAACAACTGACTAAGTTCGGAGTTCTGACTAATTTAACTTGAAACTTATTTGAGACAGTATTTCGGGATTGCTTACTTCTTAAAGGGGAAGGTGATGAATATTCAATGATTTTAAACTAAGTTTTCAGGTCAACAGGTCTCCATAACTTATTTATTAGTTCTCGGATCCCTTTTAGCTGTTCAACTCTAAGTGAATATTGACTATAGATATATAAAATTGGTGTAACAAATAGAATCTTACCCCACCTCTGATAGACGTCTAATCTATCTTTAGGTTGGCTAACCAGTACCGACATGCTAAAAATTACAACTCCTGATTACACTCCAAATCTGACCAAAAAATACATATTAAAAAAACATTTTCATTATGGACTCAAAATACAAAATTGCAATTAGGTATATATTTTTATCACAACTCTATGAGCAACTAAAGTGGATTCCTTTTAAACAGCCGAACGGAACCTATTTCCTTGAAAAGAACAATGGTGCTAGATTTTTTCGCACGATGTTAAAAACCGACCATTAGACGCAATTCGCGTTCATTCGTTACTATTCTACTTAGCCGCCATTTTGAGGCCGCATGCATTGTTTGGAAACAACATTAATTGCACCTCAATGGTCAAATGAATCAAACGCCAATTACAGATTCGATGTTAATAATTAATTGTATGTACTCTGAAAGGCCAAGGGTGATTTAAACACCCAGAATTTAATCTGCAATAACACTTAGGAAATATGTTGAGCCATTTAATACACGTGTTGGTAAATTCAATTGTTAAGAACATAATTATGGTTGCCCAAAAGTTTTGCTTAAATAGGCCTTCACTAGATTTGGCTCGTGTGAATAGATTACCCTTCCTTTTACCTACTTCAAGAGTTGAAGAAACACATAAGACGTGTCAGCTGTTTGCGAGACTCGTAAAAGTCAAGAGGAGGGTTAGAATATTTCAATGCTTTGTCAATATTTAAACTAAAAGTAGTGTAAACTTTCGTACTAAATAAATCCTATTATGGTTCTTGATGACAGGTTCTTGAATCTACTTTAAATTAATAAGTAACAGCTTTGGTTCAGGTGGGGTCTGTTCTGTAACTATTATCATACATAATTGATTTATTTTGGGTGAGGTCTGAGGTTTAGTCGAAGAATTATCCGCTTCTTAGGGTTTTCTTAGCCTCTTACCAAGGTTCACTTTATAACACTTGTGCCAAAAAGGCGAGCGTTCGCGTGCGATTTACGTGAACATGCAGTCTTTCTCGTCGCTTGTAAATTTTTCTGTATCATCATCAACACCACCATCATCACCTTTAGAAGTCCAGAACTCGACGTAGGTTTCTCCAATCGCTAGCCATAGTAGCCATTCAATTCGATCTTCGGATACTCTCATCTAGCTGCCCCCAGCCACCCTACGAAGATCGGCGCCCGCCAAGAATGGCCTCCCACCTTACGTCTGCCGATTCGTTTTCACTCACTCCACACGTCTATCCCAATGGGCACCAATTATACGGCTAATATGGCCGGCCCATAGTGCTAAATGTATCATTATCATCTGCTTTTTCCCAACCAAGTTTGAGTCGGCTTCCAGTCTAACCGGATGTAGCTGAATACCAGTATTTTACAAGGAGCGAATGCCTATCTGACTTCCTCAACCCAGTTACTGGATAAGAGCGGTTAGAGCGGTTACGCACTACGTCTGTTCCGAATCCGAATTGAAGATCCGAGTTCAATCTGAATTGGTAATGTTCTAAATTTGGACGGACAAAGTTTGGATGTAGTGCGCAACCCCTCATACAAATAGTACTATGACTTCTTCGGGCCGACATTTCTCGGATTCGGATCGGACGTAGTGCGTAATCGCTCTAACACAATACCCCTTGGTAAGACTGGTTACAGCTTGCTAACTGTAGAGTAAGAATAAATGATAGCCACTAACTAGAAGCCTGTTTCTTTCCAGTATATCCGGCGTACAAGAACGAGGCAGGGTTCACGGCCTGCCCGTCGTCGTTGGAGACGCGGTACACCGGAGAGCCCAACACAAGAGTGCTGTCGCGACCTCCGGCAGACATCGTACGCACACGGAATCCTGGCAAATGTGAGTTTTCCACCAAATTGTTGATAGTTAACAATAAGTGTTCTTTTACCACTCTTCAAGTAACCACCCTGATGCCTGATGTGTAGTAAATAAAAGCTCACTGTTAGATTTTCAACGCTCTGCTTAGCACTAAAAGTTGAGAATCCAACAGTGCGCTTTTACTTAGGCATTCATTTGCTGTCGCTTACATTAGTGTTAGTGAAAACGGGTATAAGTATTCGTTATAAAATTAGAATCCTTGATTCTAATTTCGAATTTATTATTCTATCTGCCAGTCTGCCTATGTACCATGTTACTTGGGGTCGGTGTCAAATGTTTTTTTTTTTCTCTTCCATTCTCCCCCGTTAACTGTCATGCTGATAAACTTGAGCATTCACTTGTAATGAGCATTCTAGCGAAAGGACAGTAAACTTTCTTCGAGCTTTTTTCCGAGCCGAGCCATTCTCTTATTGTTGCACACGCGACTGTCAAGTCTGATATATTCGTGAAGAATATTTTTTGACGAGTATTAACTAGAGCATTTGCTAGAATTATTATGAAAATGTTCGTAGCGACACGTTTGGCTCTATGCTTGGCTCTGTTCGTTGTTCAGTTCGACAAATTTAAAACCGGCCAAGTGCATGTCGGACCACGCACAATGTAGGGTTCCGTAGTTGGGATGAATTTATCCGAAGAACAAACTTAATTTTGTAGTTGAAAAAAAAAATATTTCATACAGAATGTATGGGAGAATATGTTTTTACAACCGCAAATCTAAGTTGGTCGACTATTACTCGTTAACTTGTAAAGCCTACTCAGCTGTGATAGTTTTCCTTTTAAATTCGTTATATAAGCTACTGCCATGAATTTTTTCACGTCTAAAATCAACCATTTAGCTGGCAGGGACAATATTTTTGAAAGACCTTTCCAACGATACCCCACACAAAGGGATAGAAAAAAAAAAACATTTCCACTTTACGTGTAAGGGAGGTACCCTAAAAAAAATATTTTTCATGATTTTATTTTACCACTTTGTCAGCGTAATTAATATGTATACCAGTGGCGTGCACACAGTTTTAAGACAGGGTAGGCAGAAAATTTTACTCACCAAAAATACTGCACGTTGGTTTTGGTTCGTCGCGTCGTCTTGTCGATTGATGATGTAGGTAATTGCCAAATTCCAGCTCAAATATCAATAGATTGACTGATTTTATAGACACATCAATTTACGGATATTCAAAGTGGCCTTTCGGCGCGTTTGTTTGATGTTTTGTAGTGTTTGTGTGATTTGCAAAATTTAAATAAAAGCAGTGAAAAGATGGTGATGGATGTGAGTATACTATATAGGATTGTTTTATTTGTATATTAAATCTACACGCCTATCTTTCTGTAAGAATGTGTGCAATATGGAATCGTAAAAGTTGGGAAGGCGTTTTATTTCCGTAAGAAGATTTTTTTCTATTGAAATCATGGAAAGATCTGTAAGTCGTTGCTGGCCATTGACATATATATCAATGTTGCTGGCCTTGTGTATTTCTTAAGTAGGTGTGTATACGTTTTAGCGACGAGAATGACCTTTCGGTTGAAGCACTGCTCGCGGGAACTGTAACAATTAATTTTGCCAAACGCAGCACTTCGGGAAAAACTGTATTTATGTTATTTTCATAAAAATGTTCTATAATTTCGTAAATACTAAGGTTTTTGAATTCGGCAGATTTATAAACACATTTGAGCTCATTGATAAGGCGGTCTAAGTTAAAGTCGTATAATTTATAAACATTTACGAATTGCGATACTAGTTCAACCGGAAAATTGTCATTATATTTATTGAAATTTTCGCATTCAAGTAGTCCAAAAAAATTTAATTCTTTCAGATTTTTATACCGGTCGCGACATTCGTTGGATATATTGTCTATAATTTCAATAAAAATCCGCTTAAAATTGATTTTTGCGTCTACAACATTACGTTTTCGTTTTGGCGGCCCTGTGATTATTTTTACGCTTTCAAAAATTAATTCAAACCTAGATCTGAATGATTCTAAAAACGATTCAAACTCCTTAATTTTTTTAATGCAATAAGTCACATCTGATGTCTTTTTTTGCATAATTTCGTAAAGCACATCAGTTTTTGCGAATATTTCGTTAAACACATGGAGTAAAAACTGGAATTGAAAGTCTTTTAAATTGTGTAACAAATTCCAAAGGTGTGATATTTAAGGGAAGCTTCTAAGTGTTTTTCAGATTGTTCATGTTTTCTCGCGGCGGTAGGAAAATTATGAATATCAGCGTAACCGGTGTCGTTCCAGACGGTTTTATTATTTGAAAATAGTAGACAAACGAAACAAAATAACCGATTACTGTGTATGCAACCTGTCAGCCAATGATATGAATCATATTGTTTTTTATTGAATTTACGATTAACTTTACCTTTAATTTGTATTAATTGCAAATCCGGTGTACCACGACCTATCTCGATAACTTGTTTTTTTTTCACCGAAAGATAGTTTTGAAAACGCATCATGTTTTATTTTCTCAATACACACACCATCTGAACAACTTTCACAGACAATATTATCCATTTTACACTAATAACAACAATCAAATTCTAATTACTTGATAGCGTATTCACAAACACAACACACGTCAAACAATATGGCGACTATAGTAAAACGAGCATTAAAGGGTAAAAAAAGTAATACGACAAAAAATTATGGTCATCTAAATGTATAAAATTCAATGAAACAATGTTATTTCCTAAAATATTTGCATTGCATTGCATAACAAACTTTCGTTCGGTAATGTTCGGTACGAGTCGTAATTTTTCGTCTTAGCTGTATAGAATAACTACAAACAGACACTGGCTTTTCTTGCAGTTGTGTGCGTGATTTTTGTCATTGTGTGTCAGCAAAGTCCACGTAGCTATAGGAACGCACACACATTAAATACGACTTACCACGAGAGCACACATAAAAACATTCAGAGACGAATAGTTTGTGTCTTTACCGTGGCAGAGGCGAGGCGGCGCTAGTGCAGCGCGAATCGAGATGATGCGAAATTCGAACGATGATACCACCGGCACTCGATAGGTGGAGCTGATTTATGATTTGTTTTGTTTATTGATAAAATAATATTAGATCTATTATCAGAACTAGGGTAGGCAGTGTCTTTCTGTCTTTATGAAACGCACGCCACTGATGTATACCCATGCCAAATTACAGTTTTCTAGTACTAAGCGTATCTGAGCTAAGCCGCGGGCAGACAGACAGACAGACAGACGGACATGATGAAACTATAAGGGTTCCTTGTTTACTACGGAACCCTAAAAACGGCGAATGCTTGATGTTCTGTTATGTTCAAAATTAATTGAAAGAGTCATAAGGGAGGCATAAGAGTAAAATTATCATCTCTCACAGAATCTGACCATTTTAGGTCTTCCTTTCCATCTTAACATTTATATTAATTCTAATTTCGCCAATTCCAGGTATAACGAACGGTGGTCGTCGCGTAGTGAAGGCACTATGTGCCTACACGGCTCGCGCAGACTCAGACATTTCATTCCGTAAGGGTGACCGCATGGAAGTACTCAGTGACGCCGAACCTGATTGGTGGAGAGTCCTACACCTCACGACGAGGAGAGAGGGACTCGTACCAGTCAACTTCGTCGCGGAAGAAAGCTCTGTGGAATGTGAAGAGTGAGTGTTTTCTGCAAGCTTAGATACTAGAATAAGTTGTAAATAAATGGAGCGCTGTAGATAGTCGCTATCAAAGCTCGGATACCGGTTAAATTTTCAAACCGTTATTATGTTCTTGACGCAAAAACCTTTACATTCGGTTTCGTTCGTATAAACCTGTTTTTATAAACCGGTTTTGGTGGAGACTTTACATAAAGGTTTTTTCGGATTAAACGGTTTAGAGCAATATTAACCGGTTTTTTGTTTAGTTTTTATTCAGCGTGGCATCCTCACAAGTAATCACAAGTTGCAACGCGTTTACCAATATGCCGCTCGTCGAATAAACCGGTTAATTTAGGTTAAAATAAAGTTCTTAAAGCGTTCTCGTTCTTAAGAAAAATTCGGAGTAAAACCCAATTAAACTGGTTTTAACCGGTATTTAATAAACCGGTTCCGAGCCTTGGTCGCTATAATCACCTGGCAATGTTCTCACTGCTGGGGCTCTCGGCTCTGTGAGAGGGACTGTAATCCATCATGAGGGCCCAGTGCGGGTTAGTAGCCATAAGGATTAATTTATGAAAATGAATGTCGTACTGTCCCATATGAAAACTATTACTGGTTAGAGCACAATTAATCCATTTCAGTTTTAAAAGCGTACCACTTGAAAAAGAAAAAGTACAATAGACGTGGATATATTTAGTAACCTGTTCCGCTCAGCTATTTCTAAAGAGCCATAAAAAACTCCTGAAAGAAATCGACACATGTTTTACCTCTCATCGTGTCTCGTGTTTCTGCGCTCAGCGCTCGGTGTGGCAACACGCCGTGTTCGGGTTCGCAACAAGTCCATCGTCATCCTGAGGATGCCTCGTTGTGAGGTAAAACACGTCAATTTCTTTCAGGAGTTTTTTTATGGCTCTTTAGAAATAGCTAAGCGGAACAGGTTACTAAATATATCCACGTCAATTGTATTTTATAATGGATTTTCGCAAGGTCACGCCTGAATCAATTAACTGCGTTCCATTTATTTACACAGAATATGTATAACCTAACGTAGATAGTCGTAATTTAGAAATAATTATACAATTAAACAGGCAGGCTAACCCAACGCAATGTAAATACAGCCGTTCGCTACTCAATTTCTTACAGACCAACATCAGACGGACAACTTTACAGTTACCTACAGATAACACTACTAATCATTTACAGCTTCATCAAACTGACGGTAACAAAACTGGTGACGGGTTCAAAACCCTCTTCATGTTATTAATCGGCGACTTTCCGCTAAAGGCCATCATCATGTTGCAGTTGGTTCTTTCCGCACGTGTCCCGGAAAGAGGCTGATAAGCTGCTATTGGCAGAAATCAACCCTCGAGGTACCTTCCTCGTGAGGCCAGCCGAACATAACCCTCACGGATTTAGCCTGAGTGTCAAGGATTGGGAGGAGGGAAGAGGATATCATGTGAAGCATTACAAGATCAAGCCTTTGGACAATGGAGGGTTTTACATCGCGACAAATCAGACCTTTCCGAGTTTGCCGGCGCTGGTCATGTCGTATACGAGTGAGTTGGCTTTTTATTTGTTTATGAAGTAAAAACTTCTTTATGCGCGTTGGGCATTTTTGAGATGGGACTAAACTATTGATTTCGCGACACTGTTACCGAATTTACCTACACCGTGGAGTAAAAGACATCAACGCGTTGATTACCACGGTGCGTGGAGTAAAAGACATCAACGCGTTGATTACCGCGGTGCGTGGAGTAAAAGACATCAACGCGTTGATTACCGCGGTTCTTTTTTTTTTCAAGTTTTTACTTCTGTCGACACTCCCGGAGTGTCACTGTTTTTTGAATGAAGGCTTTTTTTATTAAGGTGGTCATCTGATCTTAACTAGTAACATAATACACTCCCAGTATTTTTCCCACTCTATTTCCACTTCAGTTTTGAAGTGCATGGTCAAGTATTTTGCTGCTCTTTAAGCTTTGAAGATATACGTTCAAAGCTGCCGTGGTCATGGAATGTGAGAGCAAGATGACATGGTTTTATACACCGTCCTACACGCAAGTTTGATGTCCGCGACTGCTACGAGTCTTGGCTTTATACTTAAAGCCTTTAATTCTGGTGCGAGAAATAAATGCAGCTTCACAGGACGATAAGCAACATCTCTTTCGCAATAGAACACACCTTTAACAGTTCAAAACATGGTCCCTGTTAACATTAACACAACCCTATCTAAATGGAAACCCTGATAAACTAATGTCACCAGTACCCTAATTGCGTAATACAACACAATCACAATTTGTTTCGATTTGAAACAGATTGCTAATCCATTGCTTCATAAGTTGGAAAAAAAATCTGCTCAACAACGTAAATAACGCAATGAATGTTGTTGAACTGTCAAAATTAAACAAATTAGGCATAACTGTTTACGAAAATAAGTTACACAAGGGTACTGTTCGTTTAATTTGATCGGGTTTCCTGGCCAAGGGTACAGCGGTTAAAATTTATCTTCCACTGTACCATCAAGGGAACAGTGAAGGGTACACAGGAAAAAAAGGGAATAAAAGATACTAATGTTTTTTCAGAAAACGCGCTAGGTCTGTGCCACGTGCTCGCTCGGCCCTGTCCGAAGCCCGAGCCACAGATGTGGGACCTCGGTCCCGAGTTACGAGACAAGTGGGAGATCCCGCGCGCTGAGATACAACTCATCAGGAAACTGGGGCAAGGCAACTTCGGAGAAGTGTACTATGGAAAGTGGCGAAATAATATTGAGGTAATATTACGTATTATTTTACTAAAGCCCCATTTACACGATGCAAGTTTCTTGCATGTGGCATAAAATAAAATTGAAGCAACAAATAACTTTGTTTTTAGACTCTAAACACTGTTTAGACCAAGACTGCCCAACCAATTTTGAACGTGAGCCATAATTTTGATTCCTGTAGTGCTATTCTGTAACCATCTCACCGTGTTATCTTAGGTGAAGTGAGCGTGGAGTGAGCTGTCAGTTGCTAAGGATTGACACCATTGGCAGCTCACTTCACCTAAGATATCACGGTGAGATTTTTACAGAATAGCACTACTTGTCACCCGGCGGGCCACCCAGTAATGACTACAGTTATGGTAGATACCTAATAAATTAAACAACACTTTAAGTTCCTCATAGTTTGAATAATCTAAAAAAAATTTGCAAACTATTTTTTAGACCTGTACCCTAATTGTGTATTACAACACAATCACAATCTGTTTCGATTTGAAACAGATTGCTAATCCATTGCTTCATAAGTTGGAAAAAAAAATCTGCTCAACAACGCAAATAACGCGATGAATGTTGTTGAACTGTCAAAATGAAACAAATTAGGCAAAATTGTTTACGAAAATAAGTTACGCAATGAGGGTACTGGTTTGAAATCCTGAAATCTGTTCTCAAAAAACTATCACCAGCTGATAGCTTTATTAAGTTACCTACCATACTATTTAATAAAATTTATTGATAAACGGTTGTACTAAAATCAAGGAAATATACGTTTTCCTTGTATCTTTTACAATTTTACATCATTTAATAAATCATTTGCTATAAAAAGATATGGATCGTGCTTTCTTTTGTAAACGATAGATGTGCCGGTTTCTTAATACTATATCATCAGTTTGATATTTAAAAAAAACCGGCTAAGTGCGTGTCGGACCACGCACAATGAAGGGTAGTTGGGATGAATTTATCCCAAAAACAAACTTAACATTGTAGTTGAAAAACATGTTCTCCCGCACATCGATATACGTCACGGTCAATTCTCCAACTACAAATACGATTTTCAGACTTATTGCTATACATGTGCTTTTTTTTTTTTTTTTTGGGTGGGAAATCATCAAATAACTTCTCCCGCTCTGGGCGGAGCGGGAGGGCGTGTCAGACTCTTACTGACTAAAACCCACCCGTGTTCCTTCAGTTGCCGTGTTGCCAGGGGGCCACGATGTCCCTATCGGTTCTCTTCGAACCCTCGGCAGGCATTGGCCCTAGCGGACCCCGTCAATTCTGCTGACATCTCTTTGAGGCGCGCGTGGAACACAACGCGCCGTCGACCCGGGCTTGGTCCTTATCGGACGGCGAGCTACCCATTGCTCACCGTCCGCAAGCCCGCGCCTACGGTGGCCGGAAATCCTCTCGTGACTCCCGACGCCCAGGGCGTCTCCTGCTGCGGCGGTTAGGGGCGCGAGGGCGCGAAATTTACCTTTCCCTCACGCGCTCCGTCTCCTCCTTCGCGAGCATTACTGCTTCGCAGAACGAGGTGACGGCCTGCCATTTCCTCTCGCTCCGTAGCATGGCCCGAATCAGGGCCGGACGCGAGAGATCACCGCCGCCGATCGCTTCCACGAGGACACGGCGATGCTCTGCCCAAGCCGGGCAGACCTCCACCGTATGCTCCACCGTGTCCTCCGGGCGATCCACACAGTGATGACACCCGGGCGTTTCCTCCCGCTTTATCCTGAACAGGTACCTCCCGAAACAGCCGTGTCCGGTGAGCACCTGTGTCAGGCGGAAGGTGAGGACGCCGTGGCGCCTCTCTAGCCACTCCTCAAAGAGGGGTCTTATCGCCGCAATTGCGGCGTGCCCAGCGCTGGGTTGCGACAATCGCACTCTCCATTCCGCCATGAGATGCTATACATGTGCTGTGAGACCTTGCTTCCTGCCAAATTTCATGATTCTAGGTACATGGGAAGTACCCTGTAGCTTTTGATTTATTTGCAAGTATCAAAATATATCGCATACATGGCCGTATTATGGAGCCTTTTGGCCTCGTACAGGACCTTCTGCTTTTATTTTAATTTTACTTTGTTTTTGTTTTTTTTATAATTTTTATTAATGTTCTTATTGAAAGTGTTTAGTTATTAATTTGTGATTTCCTGTGCGAGTCTCAATAAATACTTTTTCTTTCTTTCTTTCTATTAAAAAATAAATAAATTAGAAGCTTGATTTTTTTAGAGCTCCAAGGGACCATAGACCTACGTATTTGATATTAATTTCAACTTGATACCTCTACGCGTTCCTGAGAAAAAGGGTGTTGACAGACTGACAGACGAACAAAGAAGTGATCCTATAAGGGTTCCATTTTTTCCTTTTAGGTACGGAACCCTAAAAAGAGTAACTATGGAACCAGTGTGAGAGGTCATGAAAATGTTGTAAATTTTAAATATATTTTTTAATGTGTATGTGTTACCGTCTTTAATAGCTGTAATTGTTTTTTTAACCGGGTTAATTAAAGTTAATAAATAAATAAATGGAGTTTCTTACTCATATTTTGCATACGCAACTATCTTTTAGAAAGGACAACTAGAATCAATTCTAATTTCTTGTAAAAGTTGACGTTCAAATTCAAACGTTAAGCTGTTGGTCCCGGCAGTCCTTTCAGATTTTGACAGTTGTTACGGGGCGTCAGAAGCCGAAAAGTCTGACAATCAGTCTTACTAAGGGGTATCGTGTTACCCGGTAACTGGGTTGTGGAGGTCAGATAGGCAATCGCTCCATGTAAAATACTGGTATTCAGCTGCATCCGGTTAGACTGGAAACTGACCCCAACATAGTTAATGCCAGGCCGATAATGTTGACGTTCAAACAAGCCTTTAAATGATTTGACTTTGAAACGCACAAAATCATTCTTAACCAACTAACACCCATTTTCTCATTACAGGTCGCAGTAAAAACCCTAAGAGAAGGCACGATGTCGACACAAGCTTTCTTACAAGAGGCGGCCATTATGAAGAAATTCCGCCACAAGCGACTTGTGGCGTTATACGCAGTCTGTTCAACACAAGAACCCGTCTACATCGTCCAAGAGTACATGAGCAAGGGCTCACTACTCGAGTTCCTCAGAAACGGAGAGGGCAAGTTCCTCCAATTTGAGGACCTGGTGTACGTCGCCGCGCAAGTCGCGTCCGGCATGGAGTATTTAGAATCTAAAATGTTGATACACAGAGACTTAGCCGCTAGAAACGTGTTAATAGGTGAAAATAACGTAGCAAAAATATGTGATTTTGGACTTGCTAGGGTGATTGAGGACAACGAGTATTGTCCTAAGCAGGGCTCCCGCTTCCCTGTGAAATGGACGGCGCCAGAAGCAATTATATATGGAAGATTCTCCATCAAGAGTGACGTCTGGTCGTACGGTATTTTACTAATGGAACTGTTCACGTACGGACAGATACCGTACCCTGGACTACACGGCAAGGACGTCATCGAACAAGTAGAACGAGGATACCGAATGCCTAAACCAGTCGGCCATTACCTCCCCGATGATATCTATAGACTGATGCTACAATGCTGGGACGCTATTCCCGAAAAACGGCCCACATTCGAATTCCTAAACCACTATTTCGAATCGTTCACAGTGACCAGTGAGATACCGTATAGAGAAGTGCAAGACTAGTGCTGTGATATAGTAAAATAATTTTGTATGTGCAGCGTGAGAGACGATGTGTAGGGTCCTCTTAACAAATATTGGAATTATAATTCGTGTGTGGATCACGTACGAGGAACGTTCTAGAACCGTATCCACACACACTTATAAAGCCACCTTTTTAGTATTTTTATACTCAAAGCATTATTGAAGTAAAACAATACAGGAATGTGTGAGCTTCTTTTTTATTGGTCGACGGCTTTTCTTTTCTGTTTTGTGAGTCAAAATTGGTATCGAAATACTTAGCCTAAGTCGATAGAGAAAACACAGAAACTGATGTACGATTAAGTCCACTAAAATAAACTTAAGTATGTATAGTATTCCGCAAATTTCACTTTCAATATTATTTCTGTAACTTTTAAGCACTGGTAGTGTTGTTTTGCATTTTGTACAAACTAAATTGTTCACTATGGCATAAGCAATAAGGTTTAAAACGAAATGTAACACGATATTTTCATATTCTTAAGTGATATGTGATATTTTCACTTAAGGCCCGACACTGGAGTAAGTTTAATATCTCAGAGTCACTCGTGATTTGTAACTCCAAGTAATTCTAAAATCCACGTACAATTTCACTTGTTTTGCGAAAAAATTATAACTGTCCTTGTAAAATGACAAACAAACAGAACTGAGAAATGCTTCGAGGCTCCTTTGCAATATGTAAATGATAATATTGAAAAAAAAAAACTTGTGGGGGTTTATCCTAAAAGTTGGCAACGTAGTAAATAGCTGTCAAATATTTACCTGTTTTGATTAATTTAGCAATATTACTGTATGGAAGTAATAACAGCTGCACGGGTCGATCGATCAGGTTAAGCTACGCTTGCCGCGGTTGGTCCGTGGATGGGTGACCATCTTTACATACCAAGTCCCCTCCGTGCCTCGGAAAGCACGTTAAGCCGTTGGTCCCGGCTGTCATTTGTAGATCTTTGACAGTCGTTACGGGTAGTTAGAAGCCCAAAAAGTCTGACAACCAGTCTTACCAAGGGGTATCGTGTTACCTAGTCACTAGGTTGTGGAGGTCAGATAGGCAGTCGCTCCATGTAAAATACTGGTACTCAGCTGCATCCGGTTAGACTGGAAGCCGACCCCAACATAGTTGGGAAAAGGCTAGGCAGATGATGACTGTATGGAATTAAGAAATGTGGCTAACTAGGGAACTAAAATATTGATTATGAAATGCAATAAATATCGTAATACCGAATATTTAGTTTTAGATTGTTACAACATCAAATTCAGTGTTATAATTGCAATTCATTATTAATATTCTAGGGAACTAGTTAGCCACATTTCATATTTCCATACAATAACATTGCCAAATTAATCAAAACAGCGAAATATTTGACATCTATTTGGGACGTTGCCCACTTTCAGAATAAACGCTCTTAAATCCTTTTAGTTGACATGTAGCTCCCTCAAAATTGTCTCTAGTAAGTACTTCATTGTGATAAAACTGTGCTCAATAATCCGTACAACACTTGCAAAGGGGCCAACTACCCTACCTGTATAAAGACAAATAATACTAGCCTTAGGACCATATACCAAAGAGTTAATTGTACATTAAGAGCGAATGATAGATCTAGAGAGAAAGCGTATTTAATTTATAGCGTAATTAGACCTTGTGACCTGTATAATGTTAATTATTTTGACCAATATTCCAATTTTTGACGCATGTATTAAAATCTAAAGAATATTAATTGTTAATATAATTGGATTCTAATGTCGACTGATCATCGATCCGTTTTGTTGTAACCACGAAATTTAACCTCAAATTCGTTATTTTTCTCGCCTAAAAGTATTAAAATGCTTTAACCACTTAATCGTTTTGTCGTCCTAGTACATACATGTATAAAGCCAATGAAAATAGTGTCTTAATAACATTCCAAATATTCAAACACGTTAAATTTGGACACTTTTGTATGAAAACGTTTAGATATAAGATTTTGTACATACAATGAAAATAAATGTCATTGATATAAATAATGTATTTTAATTTATTTATATTATTATATTTCTTATAAATATTACATTTACATTGGAATTCATGCCATAAACGCAGTTAGCAATTCACTTCGTTTTAAAATGTCAAACTGAAGGCTTCATATCTTTTGTGCTTGCTTATACAGAGTGGTCTAAATAGTGACGTTATAAAAAAAAATATTCCTCAAGGGACTGCTTTAAAAAAATACTATCTTACTTTTACACGGCTTTTTCACATATATATTTTTTTTGCTTTTTTCATTGTTATGGAATATTCTTTCAGACAAACTAATCACCTTCCTATCATTAATTCAAGATACAAAATTTTGATCGAAAACGAGGAATTTACGTTCGAGTGATCTTGCTCCATACTCTTATCATTTATTTTCACATCACACACCGATACATCCTCTCCTCTTCGTCTTATTCACATTTATATTCATTCCTTTCATCTTATATGCTTCATCCATCACAGTCACCATGTTTTGTAACTGTTAAAATACTGGAAGACTCGAAATTTCTACTTCAAATAAAATTTAAAAAGAATACTACCTGGTTTCTAAACCATTTCGAAAACCTAGACGGAATGTAAGCTTGCACAATATCACAAAAAAGTTGACTCTAATATTTCGACTCTATATCACTCGAACTTACGTCGAAATTTTCGAGTCTACTAATTCCTCCTTTTCGATCGAAATCGCGGAACATACATGGGGTATTTTCGGATACCCCATGACGATTTTTTTTTATCACGTCGCTATTTGGACCAATCTGTATATCTCTGCATTTCAAGGCTAAATCCACATTCAATACACAATTTTATTGTCATGTCTCGTAGCAGGTGGCGTTTACTAGTTTGTGCCTATCCATAAGGAAGAAGGGTGAGTTTATGTTTGTATGTAATCTCAGTTGTTGAGTAAAACGAGTTTAATCATTTACTAATTAATGTCAACCTCATCAGCCTCACTCGCCAACTATGTCAGTAGAACTATAGATATTGAACATCACCACTGATCCCATACAGAGATGTTGTTGTTTTACTTACGCGCGTTAATCATTCCAATTTATAACTTACTACAGTATTTTTATCTCACGAAGCGACGCGCGCTTTACTTGTGGTTACCAAGTGTATAAACACGCTGTAAATGTGTGTGTAAGCGCGGGAGCTCTCGGTACCGTCCGAGACAATGGAGAACATAAACTAAAGTGTATATTGGGAGAATAGCGAAGTCGGAAGTGTATCTGTTATGTGCTGACACTACTTCACGCACACATTCACAGTGTGTACACTTGGTTACCACAAGTAAAGCGCGCGTCGCTTCGTGAGATAAAAATACTATACAATTAAGAGTCACATGATGCGCGCTCGTGAATTGGATTATCTATACTGACGAAGATGGTGAGCTAGGAATACCCACGTATTCTAATACATTATCAATCTCTATTATTGTGACCTATATCATAATATTTAACTATATTTTAATCACCGATTATGAAAACACTTTCAATGTATTGTACATACATCCTAGTTAAATTAAACAATAATTAATTAAATCTAATAAAAAGCTAGGTACTAACAGTTTTAAAAACAAAAACCAAAATCGTTAGTTTTAATAAACTATAAAATGGACTTTTCCAATAGATAACAAGAAAATAATTATATGATGTATAATTAAAATCACATTTCTTCTTAAAAATGCTATGAATTACTAATAAAATTATAAGACACCCCGACTTTGTCAGTAATGTCCAACTTACTTAATAGGTGTAATGGCTCATTTACACGAGGATAGTTTCTCGCTTCAAATAGCCGATTATTAAAAGGATATAAAAAGTTAGGCGCGAGTCGCCTCGCCTGTCGTAAGCGTCCGTGTGAACAATAAATCGTATTAATTTCAAGTTTTTGAATCATAAGTTCAAGAGAATCGCCTGCCGAGATTAAGCGTAGGAGAGTTTCGTCTATACGAGACGAAAAAGAAACTTCTCTCGTATACATGAGCATTTACGGAATGATAATTGCTTCTATTACAAAATAAATGTCAGATGTGGAATTTAACTGGTTCTACTCAAACTGAGGCACTCCATCCACTTCATTTTCTCGTCCCTGCCCTTATCTGCTTGTCCAAACTTATTAACCTAACTGAATGTGCGCTTAATAAGAAAGGACCAGTATAGGAACTTTTTGGCCTCCATCTCCATCCGTTTCATAAGAAAACGGGTTCTAACTTGCCTAAACCTTCGAGCCAGTTATTGTATTTTGAATTTTATTGCGACGAGCGTAAAACTCTTATTCCAAAAACTAACTTTAGAACCGATTCCAAATCATCAATTTTGTATTAAAAACTGTATGATAGTCGGAATAAAGTTGAGGAACTTGTGGCTAAGTAATAAAAGCACGGGTCGATCGATCAGGTTAAGCTACGCTTGCCGCGGTTGGTCCGTGGATGGGTGACCATCTTTACATACCAAGTCCCCTCCGTGCCTCGGAAAGCACGTTAAGCCGTTGGTCCCGGCTGTCATTTGTAGATCTTTGACAGTCGTTACGGGTAGTTAGAAGCCCAAAAAGTCTGACAACCAGTCTTACCAAGAGGTATCGTGTTACCTAGTCACTAGGTTGTGGAGGTCAGATAGGCAGTCGCTCCATGTAAAATACTGGTATTCAGCTGCATCCGGTTAGACTGGAAGCCGACCCCAACATAGTTGGGAAAAGGCTAGGCAGATGATGATAGTCGGAATAAAGTTCAAAATAGAAAGACTGGCTCGAAGGAATATTCCACATTCGCGACCATGGTAAATACTTATAATGGTAATTAAATTAAAAATAACGAACTATTTCACTATTACACAGAATCAGCATACATCTTGCTCTTAAGCCTGAGGTATCGATACTCCGACAGGTAAAAACTCTGCATGTATTGCCAACAAGTCAGCACTGATATGGGGATGTAGTTTGGATGTTTCTTGCTGTAATGGTTCAGATATATGGCTAGCACGACCAGCAGACCTGACCAAACGTATCTGAAAAAAAAAGAGAGACATTATGAACATGTTTTACAATTTTTTTGGTGAAAACTTCTTTAGGCGCGTTGAGCGATTCTGGTAGGGGATAAACTTATGGATTCGCATCACCGACATGCTCGCGCTGTAGTGCTGTACTATAGAAGCTAGGTGGCGCTAATACCAGTTTTAAGTTTACATTTCTGACGGCTGTCCCCATAACTGCCTATTTTTTCTTTAGTTTCAACTAATTTACTTTTGGGAAAAAGGTTTTCTTTGAATATATGCGACTATGTAGTTGAGAGATTAAAGACATATCCCGGTCGCGCGAATACTCGATCGTTCGAACTTTTTGTTCGGTGAACCTGAACGCCTGGTCGCGCCGACAGATGGCGCTATCCGGTTTTTAGAACAAGAAGTGACCGTATGCATGCGACCGATCGCATATTCGTGCGACAATCGCTTTTAAATAGGACGCGGCCTTAGACTTATCGTTCAAGGCATTACTCAAAAGTATCTTGTTACAAACTCAAATTATCAATGCCAGAATGCCACAGCACTAGTATTTCAATATAGGTCCGTACATGACCCGACTTACTAACGCGTTATTAACTAGTTTGTGATTGGTTGCATCGTGTAGCCGTGCCAGTTAGCCTTGTTCAGGGAACAACCATACACTCCTATATAAATAATAAAAATGAAATGCTGTTCGTCGGTAAGTGCATCATTGTGAACGGCTGGACCGGTTATTTTTTGTTTTAAAATGTTTCTAATACTCCGAATGAAGTTTTTAAGCAAAGAAAAAATTTGAAAATATTCCAGAAAAATTTCAAATTTGAAATAAAAAATACGTTTTTTTTTTTAATAATTTTTTTGTATGGACTATTGAAATTTGGACAGGACAACGTTTCAGTCCGGTCAGCAAATCTCTGCCGCCGATTTGTGAATAATGCGCCAATAGACGAAAGTATTTCAAAATAATGCATATTTTTTTCATACTTGTTTATATCCCTGTCTGTACGGAAGCAAGGTGTTAGATGAAGGTACTATCCTTAACCACAAGACTCGTGGCAGTCGCGGTTATGTGTGAGTAGGACGTATTTAGAACGGGATTACCAAAAAGTATAGTCCCGTGTAGACTCTCTCCCACGTTGTACGACCGCGCCTGCCAAGAACGCTTACAACATTGGAGCTTAGAACATTAACTATAAAAAATACTTACTGGAAAACAAAAGGTTTGCTGAATATCAAGAACGATATGATGATGGACAGCGCTTTCCTGAACGTAGTTACTGTAACCGCGACGGTGGCGCCACAAATGCGGACTAGGGTGAGCACTGCTTGTAAACCCATGTACCCGCTGAGACTTAGGAAGAAGATGTTTGTGTACATTGAGACAGGATTCTGGAAATAAAGAAAGTTCTGTTAGAGTTTTGAACTTGAAATACAAATATTTATTTGTGGACTCTTTTCGTAATTATATTCTCCTACAGACTAACACCCTTCATGATCTTCATGATTGATACTTTAAAAACCCTACATTATAGCCGTGATGTACGAAGTCCTCCGTCCTAGCAGACCTCTGTGGCGGACTGTCACAGACGTGGCAGCTTGACAGTTATGAGAGGGCTTGCCAAGAGGGCACGATATGTTGAAAAAGCAGTGCGCGAGAGCAGCATAAGAGCAGTGGTGGCCCAGTGGTAACGGCCGCGACTTACGAGTTGTAAGGTCGTAGGTTCGAACCCAGACAGTTTACTTTGTGTAAATTATTTCATCACCACTGCTCTCAAAACGGTGAAGGAAAACATCGTGAGGAAACCGGCATGTCCTAGAACAGAAAATTCGAAGACATGCGACATCTACCAACCCGCACTGGGCCTGCGTGGTGGATTACGGCCCACTCCCTTTCACAGAGAGGAGGCCTGTGTCCCAGCAGTGGGAACACAACAGCAGTGGGATGATGTTGAAAAATGTGCGGCAAAATATAAAGTTTAACCCTCAATGGAAGCCTTTCTGTTAACCTGACCCACCCCGACCACATTCTGGCGCCCAACGTTGGGCGCCACAAGGGTTTTCTTTCAGACAAACATTGAATTAATTATATTTTTATAATACATGTTTTATTTTTATGAGATTTTTTATATGTCTTATGCCATAAGTAGAGATAATAGTGCTAATAATAGTGGCTTTTTCCGATCCACGTTAGGAACGTGTACAAAATGAATATTTTGTTCCGATCCGATCCCATTTGTGAGATTCATTAGGAATGTGGATAAAATTTATATCGGAACGAAATGATCCCCTGTTTGAATCGATCTATGAAAATAAAGAGTAGGTAAAGAATATTAAAAAAATATATTATGGTTATTACTTTAACCTTATTTTAACAATAAAAACAAAGCTTTTTTTGAATACATACACATAAATACATAAACTCACGCCTTCTTCCCATGGGGGTAGGCAGAAACTACAGAACGCCACCTGCTACGATCCTTACATACTCCTTTTGCCAAAAAAATAAATACATTAAAAATTGCGTACTTATTGAAAAAAAAAAAAACGGAAAGCATTGCTGATTGCTATTTTTACGTATAAAGTTCATCCATTCACGTTCCTAACGGATCCCACAAAGTGGGATCCGATTGTGAGATCCGACCGGAATAAGCCTAGGGGTTAAAATAGTAGCCTTTATTCAGGGCCTGAAAATTTGTAAGCTTGCTATATCTTCTTTCATGTTCTTGGTATATCTTTGACGAGTTACAACTCAGGCTCATGCCGTAGAAAAAAGATTACCAAGTGAACAAAGTCGGTAGTGAGGCTGATTACCCGATTTGTGACGGACCAAACTATGGGCTCAACATATCCATATCATTAATTGAGTAAACTCCTTGAATGCATACAAAATGCACAATGGTTGAATAATAAAACCTTATCATTGGATATTGGTTATGGTCCATAAAATCTTTTAACTATCGGTAAAGAAATGAATAGAATGTAGAATGTACTCATAAATTAGTCTTTAGTTAATTAAAAACCGTTTAATAGCGTTATTAAACTTTTATTAACGAGGTACTTCCTTTGTTATCGCAATTTTTACAAATGGGTAGCGATTCAATGTATGTAGGAGGTATGCAAAAACTTTACTATGTTTACACACGTTTTGTCCATAGTAAAATAGCATTTTACGAATGCAATAACTTTGCATAAGCAAGAAGAACCAAGAAAGAAATATAAATCATTTGTTTGTTTATAATGTAGGTTTACAGATAAGATTGAATTTTTATAATATTAATACACACGGCTACATTTCAATTGGGCTTCTGATTAGGGATTGCAATCCGGAAAACTGGATCCGGTAATCCGGCGGATCTGGTGTCATTATTAGTTTACCGGATCCGGTACCAATATACCGGATCCGGTGATAGCCATTTTTGGCAAAATAATCGCGCTGTTGTATGAGTTGGTACTTTAAATGCGTGGTGCGTGAGCGTGCGAGTCGTTCGACGCTAAGTCGCCCCGAGGGGGCCGCCGCCCCTCCACGTGGCGCCACCAAGTTGGACCACGTGACTTCTTGCTCAGTATTATTCCACTCCTCGCTCGGGTCACAGATGTTTGTTTTGTTTGTCGCTGCATGATTATTTGCTGACTACAAAGCCAGTGTAGAAGCTGAAAGAAACTTTTCGGCCGCAGACTATATTTTTAGCTCTATTAGAAGTCGATTGGCAGATGACACAGTTAATACTATTTGTTTTCTACGATCCTTTTTTCAAAACTAAATGTTATTTTTTGATACTGTAGGTATATGTACTTAAAATAATTATTTATCGTAAGTTGATTAAACCAAAGAGTTATATTTTATAATACAAACTCATTATTGTGATATTTTTAGCATTCTCAAATTATTGTGATGTCTGTAATTAATAATGACGCAAGGTTAAATTATGTTAGATTTTATAAAGCTAAGTATAATTTTAAGTTCTAATATGAAAAGTAAAACTTGATTAAGCAACCTATTTATTACACTTTCTCGATTAACTCATTAAGAGTCCATTTTGAAAAGCGAAAATTACCCTGATTTGACCAATCCGGTCGGATCCGGCCGGATCCGGCTGTATCGATGAAAGTCCAGCCGGATTAGAAATGACGCCGAATTGCAATCCCTACTTCTGATTACCCGTAATAATGAACACAAACTCACCTTCAAACAATAATCGAAGCCTGCAGTCATGACCCCGCTGAACCCTGTAATAACACCTAGGTATATGCACCCGATGGCGTACGAATAGAAAACGACCTCGTTGTTCGAAGCATTGTGCTGCTTCATGGCCTTCTCTTGAACGTTGCCGATGATAGCGTCGCAGAGTAACGCTAGAGATATCACGACTATGCCTAGGAAGTTGAACTTCGGTGAGGTGCTCGAGTCCGCTGAAATTTAAGATAAAATTATGTACATCACGCCTGTAGATACTCTTCGAAGGAATAAGGTGAGTTGTATGGTATACCCTCAGACCAAATAAAAATCCAAGACATAGTGCTGGCAACAGTGATGTGAAGCCAGTTTCGTAAACATGTGTGTACTTAGTGAGGTGTAGTTTGATTATAAATGGTTGCATGTGTGCGTGTGAGTCTGTGTGCACAGAGAGGAAGTAGACTTGGTTTTTTCCTTGGTCTGAGGGTATACCATCGTTTCGACAGTTATCATTAGCTAGTGATGTTACATAGATTGAATTTATAATGTTTATGTTAGAGGTGGCTTCTTGTATACAGGGTAAAATAAAATCAGCAAGCGAAACTATGCATTCAATGTTAAATTTGTTCTTGGGATAAATTCATCTCAACTACGGAAACCTTCATTGTGCGTGGTTCGACACGTACTTAGTCGGTATTTTTTTTTTTAGGTGAAAACTTCTTTAGGCGCGTTGGGCATTTTTGAGATGCGCGACACTGTTACCGACACCAGCTTTTGACCATTAAAAAGATATCAACGCGCGATACATTTTCTTTGGGATTAATGACATTCCAAACATTGACAACGACATGATTGACGTTTCCCTTTTTTTTACCGACTTCAAAAAAGAAAAGTATTTCCTTACAGTAAAATTGTTCAAGTTTTCACTTCTGTCGGCACTCCCGGAGTGCCACTGTTTAAAAAAATATAATATTTAAAAACTACAGGCACGATTGGAGTTCGAACTGGCGATAACTTTAGAGCCGATATCCACGACAGCGGTGGCGAAAGGAACAAGCGGTAAACCATGAACCACACATTTTTCGGATGGCTACATAAAAAGCAATAGCCTTTCTGCTGATATTGTTGAAAATCCAGACAAAATCCTTACCCAGAGTGAACATGGTGAGGCCGATACACATGACGACAGCAGCCACATAGTCCAGGAAACCATACCGTTTGTTCAGTATAATAATGCTGCCAATCATTACTGGTATTAGCTTGCAACTCTTAAAGATCAGTTGGGTCGGGTAGTTCAGATAGCTTAGTGCAAGGTTTGAGAAGGACATGGTGCCAAGTGTCAGAGCTGCCAGCAACGCATATGTTCTTAGTGGTACTCTGAAATAGTTAATGGAATGAAGATTATTTAATTTTGTTTTACACTGTGATATTTTTAAGTCATTGTCTGGTTGGCAATATTTTACTTGAAGGAAATGCAACACAAAAAACCAAAAAAAAAAATTCGCTTCGCTAATATTCGTGTTCCCGAATTAGCTCGAACGTCGCGCTACAGAATAACCCCCTACAAAGGCAAAGCTTCTTAGTTTTTTACGACTGCACTTTGTAGAAGACTATATCATTGCGCGTATGATGAAGTTTTCACTCTGTCGGGTTATTTCGGTTGCAGATCGTCATTTGTCACTCAAAAGTTTAAAAAAGTATTTTTGGAACTGCATAGAGTTGTTAGTCTATAATTTTGTAATCATTGTAATACAAAATAGGCAAGTACTTTCCTGGTTGTATCATATCTACATTAGATCTCATCAACGCGAGTTATTATTTCCGAAGATGGACGATGATTCGCGAAGCGCATACTTATCTTGGGATATCTGTACCTACTGTTCAGTCACAAGCACTAATATGTATACAATTTATCAACTTTTTAGAGTTATTTTCTCGTACTGTATTGATTGTAATTGTATGTTGTTCGGAATATAGTATTTTGGAACCCACAGTCCCACACTATATAGGGCTTATGTCAAGTTGCAGTCGTAATTCCACGAAAAAATCATTTTAATTTTGCTTAGTGTATGCATACTTTTTGCTCGTGACTGTACATATTGATTCATATAATATTGTTTTCAAATATTATTAAAGATTTTGCTATAGTTTTCTGAACATTCTCTCAGAAAAATGTTATCAATGCTATAAAAATTCTCACTACAAAATACGAGTGGTACGAAAAACCATACTCACTTCCTTTTTATAGGATTCCTTATCAGCGACTCAAAGTAACTGAATGCCATCGTCATTAAAAATTGAACTAACGTTATGTACAAACTTACAGGTTTCACATCAGAATTGGAGAATAATAATTCTAGAAAATATCCATAGGCTAAATAAAATATAAATACGAAGACCGAACAGCATATAAACTGTGTTAATTCGCTGTACGGAGTTATATTAAAGCATAGTATGTTAATTTCTGTTTGCTCAGTCCGTACGACTGTTTTACTGGTACTTGGCACATCTATACGTATTATCGCATCTTTTGGTTGATTCATTGTTATCACAGATTTTTGGGATGCCATCATTTCAGACTCATCACGCTTTTCTGAAAGCTTTTCTGAGTACTTCTGAAAAAAAAAATGTTCTTATATTACATGCTTTAAGTGAGACACAGGGAGAGGGATGGACAAGACACAGAAAACAAAACCGAAAGGGAGATTGTGGCCCCCGGCAGCATGGCAACTGAAGGAACACGGGTGGGTTTTAGTCAATAAGAGTCTGACACGCCCTCCCGCTCCGCCCAGACCGAGAGAAGTTATTTGTTATTTGATAATTTCCCACCCAAAAAAAAGGCGTGGATGTTTGCTTTCTCATCAATTTCATGTTTAACAACAGTGCAATACATTGCACTATGGATAGTGGATCTTTGCATACAACTGTTGTATATGTATAGGTACCTACATACTTCTTAGTTTATAAGTTGTGTTTATTAGTTCTAAATCTACCCTCTATCAATAATATTATTGTTTCTACCCTATTCTTATGATTTACTCACTTGTATTTCGAGGCTACTTAGCTCAATACACAAATTACACTATTTGGTGTTTTTTTGAGGACATATAATATTGGCGACGAGTATAAAACATCAGTGAAATTTCATGAGTTTAATGTAAAATGTAATAATTGGGACAATTACATCGACAGACTTAAATATTGTTTTGAGCCGAATGGCGTCGTCTCAGATTCGCCTAAAAGGAAATTTCTATAGTGTGCGGCGTACAAGTGTTCGAGACTGTTCTGGCGTTGATTACACCTAAAAAGTCTAGTGAAGCAACATTCAGTGAAATTGAAGCGATCCTAACCAAACATTCCAGCCCAAAACCTAATAAGATTTCTGTGTCGTTCAAATTTTATAAGCGCGATCAGCTACACAGCGAATCCACCGCGGAATACATAGCGCAACTCAGAAAAATCAGTGCTGGTTGTAACTTTACCAACATGGAAAGGATGCTTCGTGACAGATTGGTATGCGGTATGAATAATCACAATTTGCAGTATGAACTGCTAAAGAAAGAAATTTGCGATACCATGACGTAGTGGATGCTATGCTATCGGCCGAGAGTGCGGGCAGGGACGCTCATATGAGAGCGCCGCCGTTACCGGCGCTGCCGTCATCTACGATGCGATATCACAATTTTTCCATCTGATATGCGAGATTTTAATTGGCCCAGAACGTAATATTCTTCGAAATATTTAGTAACAGCTTCTGTTTCTTCTGGAAAAACGCTCTCCCTCAACTGTTTATAGACATCAGGTATATTTTCCGGAGACAAGTAGGCCAAAGCTACATAATATCGCATTTTCAAGGCGAATTCACTGTCTATGCAATATCTCTCACTGCGCCCACTCCCTTGTATCTTTCTCCAAATGTTTTGCCCCAGATGGAATAAGCAACCGGACTGGATTGTGGCAGGAAATTCTATTCTGACTGCATTTATTATCGCCAATTCGAAATCGGACATTATTTGTTCTGGTTTCAAATCGATGTTAAATTTAGAAGAATATTCTTTCAATTGTTGAAAAAACTTAATATAACATTCTTCCGTCTTTTTGTGAAGAAATCCGTATACCAAGGTTAATATTCGTCTACAATCTCTAGTGCCAACAATGCCATGAACTGAAAAGATTTGTGTAAATATTATAGGGCAGGTTTGAAATGTCCCATCCACAAACCAAACTGGCGATTCACTTAACTTTTACTTTTATACTTATTTTTTTTTTTTTTTTACTTTTATAGACAACTTGCTCAGTGTCAGTTTTATCATTAGACAAATTCAGATTGTAATATGCTATTCGCAACAGTGGATTTCGATACCAAGACTTTTGTACTAGCGTACCATTCAAACAATTTTTCGAAATAGCGTGCGTCGAATTAACGTCATTCGATATAGCGGTATTCGACCTAACGTGCTTTCGAACTGGCGTACCACTCGTATTTTTTTTCGAAATAGCGTGCGTCGAAATAAAGTCATTCGAAATGTCATATCACTCCCCGAGAAAATATGCACCGCTAAAAAGAAAAGTAGTTCTGAAAAAATTAACTTAGCCGAAAACGAGATTGACATGCACCTTAATGGCATTTATAACATGGAGAGCAAGACGAGCTCTCGCGTTCCGGCATACGAGGTGAAGCTGCTACTGGACGGCGCGCAAGTAGCGATGGAGGTGGACTTCGGCGCCGTTTTCTCCTTGGTGAACCAGCAGACGTGGGCACGCGTGCGTTCGCGCAGCGCATTGCGCGCGGTACCCAACCGCCTGTGCACGTGAAATAGCTCGCCGGTCACAGAGATGGGACAAGCTCAAGTGCAAGTACAATATAAAGACATTGTGTTTTGAATGTTATTGTAGCTAAGGGCCCGGGACCAAATCTGTTGGGACGTAACTGGTTCGAGGTACTAGGTATTACTCTAAATGTTAATATGATATCTGAACTGACATGTCTGCGAACGATCAGATTGTAAGTAAGCACAGTGAGGTTTTCAGGGACGGACTCGGTACGTACAGGGGGGACACTGTGGCTATACATTTGAAACCAGGTGCGATACCTAGGTTTTTGAAGGAACGTCCCGTATCCTAAGCTATTAAAAACAACGTTGAAAAAGAGATAGATCGTCTAGTGGGAGAAAGAGTACTTCGCCCTGTGACTTTTTCTGAATGGGCGACTCCGGTTGTTCCAATACCCAAACGAAACGGGGACATTGGTCTTTGCGGTGACTACCGTAGTACGGTTAATCAGGCTACCGAGTACCTACCCTATGCCTACTGCAAGTGAAGTGTTTGCTACGGTTACTGGGGGCAAATTTTACACGACACTCGACCTTGAACGTGCATATACACAGGTTGTCGTCACAGACGCCACAGCACAGCTGTTAACCTTAAACACATGCAAAGGTTTGTTTTCAGTACACAGATTGGCTTTTGGTGTTAAAGCCTACCCGAGAATTTTCCAGCGTTTGATGATGGCGTTGCTGGCTGGCGTTCCCAGCGCCGCGGTACTGATCGATAACGTAATCGTCAGTGGCCGGACGATGTCGGAAATGACGCAGCGCCTCGACACTGTACTGGAGCGCATCGGTAAGGCAGATTTGCGGCTCAACCGGAACAAATGTAAGTTTGCCAAAGAACGTGTCGAGTTTCTAGATTTTGACATAGACGCTGAGGGTATTCATCCTGCATCTAGCAAAGTTGAGTTTATCGTCAACACACCTGAACCAAAGAACGTTCAACAGCTACAAGCGTTTTGGGATTATATAATTTTTATGAGAGGTTCGTTACATAGGTTGCTCGACAAAGCACAATCTTGGCAATGGACAGACAGGGAGCAAAGGAGCTTTGACACGGCTAAACTAAAAGGTTGCTGTCATCTGATTTAACGCTCGTTCATTACGATTTAAATAAGCAGTTGGTACTCACCTGCGACAGCTCAGAATACAGCGTCAGCGCTGTATTATTCCACGTTATGGAAGACGGACAGGAGCGCCCCGTAGCTATGAGTTCCAGAACTTTACGTAATCAAGAACGCCGTTAGATAAACCACTGCCATTTCATTTGGAGTTAGCAAGTTTCATAACTATATAAGTGGAAGATCCTTCACTATAGTTACGGATCATTAACCGTTGTTGGGCATATTCGATCCGAAGCGACCTACGTCCACAGTCTTGTCGCCTCGCCTAATGAGGATAGCAATTATGTTGACGTCACACAATTATGAAATTGTGTACAAACCGGGACAACAGATTGGTCACGGTGATGGATTGAGCCGATGGCCACAGCCGGTTCCCGACCTGAACCGCAGTTATGTGACGTGTTGCTGATGGCAGAGAAATCTACCGACTTCTCTGTGGATGCTGACCAAATAGAATTAGCAACGAAGCAAGATAGGCTATTATCTCGTGTCAGACATCATGTACTAAGCGGTTGGCCAGCTAGAGTTACCAATAATGAACTGCGTCCACACTGGTTACATCGTTCGGAACTCTCTATGCAAGAAGATTGTATCTTACTGGGTTGTCGAGTGGTGGTACCGTCATCGTTAGTGAAACGATACTACGTGCTTTACATAAAACATAACGGCATCGTCGAAACGAAATCACTGGCCAGGAGTTATGTTTGGTGGCCAAAACTGAACGAAGATGTTGAGGCATTAGTAGGCGGATGTAACAAATGTCTTGAAAATCGGCACATGCCTCCGAAAACTAAATCTGAATGGATCACGCCTACAAAACCGTGGTCTCGAATAATTGTGGACTTTGCGAGACCTTTCCAAGGTAAATATATTTTAATCGTTGTAGACGCATATTCCAGATGGCCTGAGGTGATCTTGGTTGATTTACTAAAATCATACCTGAAAGAAAGATTAAAGTTCAAGTGAACGGCGTAAACTCGTTGGGGTCTGAAATGGCAATGGGTGTTCCTCAAGGTTCGATATTGGGTCCATTCCTCTTTTTAGTTTACATTAACGATTTACCCCAATTGCTTCAAAATCAACCGAAGATGGTGTTATTTGCAGATGACACATCATTGATCTTTAAAATAGACCGACGGTCACAAAATCTTGACGACGTGAATAACTCTAACTCTATTCTTCAGGTCCAAGATTGGTTTACGGTAAATAATTTGGTACTAAATGAGAAAAAAACCAAATGCATTAGATTTAAATTACCGAATGTTAGAAGTAGCGAATGTAACATCATATTGAATGGAGAAAAACTGGAATTTATTAATCAGTTTTCCTAGGAATCACACTAGACGAGAAATTACAATGGGGACCTCATATAACATCAATTGTTGACTTTAAGTATAAGAGGAATTGGGCTGGACACATCTGCCGCATGTCAAACGATCAATGGACCAAACTTACGACCCAGTGGGTCCCGCTTAATGGCAAAGAACATCGCGGCAGGCCCAGATGGAGAAGGCGGGATGAACTGGACTCCTTTAAGAAAGATTGGTCCTTGGAAGCTCTGGACAGAGAGAGGTGGAAAGAGAGTAGGGAGGCCTTTGCCCAGCAGTGGGACAATAATGGCAAAAAAAAGTATAAGTTAAAATTTAAACTTATTTTGTATACTTAGGGGAAAGGTATTTTGTATAATAGGTACTTACATACTTCGTAGTTTATAAGTTGTGTTTATGAGTTCTAAGTCTACCCTCTATCATATTATTGTTCCTACCCTACTCTGATTTACTCACTTGTATTTCGAGGCTACTTAGCTCAATACACAAATTACGATATTTGGTGTTTTATTGAGGATATAATACATACAAAAATGACAAGATGAATACATAATAGGGGTGACGCCTGGGTCAAAACAAAGAAATTCTATTTAGTTCATTAGTCAGATAATAAAAAAAATGTAGACACGTACTTTTTACTTTTTCATATTATAAAAAATTACTTATAAAACGTATTAAAGTTGGGGAGTAGAAGTCGCTACGTCACAAATAAGTATAAAATGTACATACTCGTGACGTCATGGCAAATTTTAACTTAATTTATCGCCGTAATCTTTTGATAACGTAATAAAAAGAAAAATATGTGTCCAATATTTTTAAATAATCCAACTGCCGGACAATTTTTTTTTTTAATAATTTAATTGACGGAAAAAAAAAAATAATCTAACCGACCTAAAAAAAAGGATTTTTTATCAGCCCTATTGATAAAGTCATGTCCATGCGCCATGCCTATATGTCCCTTGTACAAATTTTGTGGCTACAAACCTCTTGGTCACAAACTCAAAAAGGTTTGTGAATTTATAGCATGAGGTGAGGAAATGACTTATGGATTACAGGGACAGTACTGCACTTTATAAATATGCTTGTGATAGCTATGATTATTCACAGTCCCGTGATGTGTTGAGATATAATCGTTCAATGGTTCTTGGGTCATAGTTAGGCCTCAATTTATTATCACCACTCAAATTAACAACATCAATCAACTAACAGATTTTGTTCAATGTTCAACTATTAAAAACAAGCAAGACCTACATTAATATAACATTGTTTTACTGTAACTGCTACTTTATCATTGAAGTGTTTGTGACTTTTCATAGAACCCGTTATCAACACCCACACAATATTAACTGGCATATATTCTCATATGTGTGATAAATTCAGTCATTGTACTGTCAGTGCCGAGTGAAGGAGAGTACAACCCTTTCAGTAATTTTATCTCTGACAGCAGCAACCGTATTGGAACAATTATAATGATCACTGTGATTTGGAAGTGATACAAAACCAGACGTAAATATAAGTGAAAGGTCTGTAGGAGGCAATGTTGCTAGAACATACTAGGAGTGCAGCACATAAAAGAAATAACAATATTGTTTAAAAAAAACGAAATGGGGTGTATAGCATAATCAGCCTATAATGTTCCCACTGCTGGGATACAGGCTTCCTCTCGGTGAGAGGGATATACTGCATTTATATTTTAAACTCATAAAAATATCATCTCATATATTTCATTTTCTCTGGCTATGCGATTATAACCGCATTAAAGTATTTCTAGTTTTTATTGCAGTGTATGTGTATATGTTGCGCCGACTATATCCATTTAGACTTCTGTGAAAACGACCATTCCAGTGAGATTCCAAGTGGTCAAAGTAACAGATATTGGACTCTTCTATAAATTCAGATTTCTTTAAAAAACAGTACTATTTATATTTTGTTAACGTACACGCATTTTTCAAGTGCATATAATTTTTAATGTAACTTTTTTTCGCCCCTAAGACAGCAGTATTTATAATCACAACACGAAATACGCGCTTACATCCACTTGTAACAATAATTGTATTACAAAATTATGATTGAAACTTTGCGTACGTCACCTTCAAAATTTAAACGAAACCTACCGTGATGGAATTGAACGTAGAGACTTCAGTTATATACTCACTACATAATTAATTTGAAAGTGTGAATATGAAATAAAAATTGAGAACTTTCAAATAACCAATCCTCCTAAACCACGACACCTCTCGCGGAAAGGCCAAATGTCATCTGTCTGGCAATTCTGTTATTCTGTCATGTCAAGACCGCATTCCGAGTTATGCTAAAAGTGATAATATCGCGAATCCGACTAAAGTCCAAAGTCACAATTATTACACAATAACCCTTTTATTTTGTGACTATTAAATTTGGTCGGATTCGCGATATTATCACTTTTAGCGTAACTCGGAATGCGGCCTAAAACAGGTGTTTGCCAAAGAAGAAAACAAAAAAAACAGGTGTTGTCAACACTACAGTTGCAGCCACTGCTGCCTTACTGCACGTTGCTGCTTAGAGATTGAAAATGCAAAATGTGTAAATTTCTGTCTTTCAAACATCAAGTCATCAACGTAGCATTTAGTTCTTTTTTTTATTACCTTCCGTTACGTTTCTTTCGTTTACGTTTCTACGTTTTTTTACAACAAAAAACTATTATTTAACTTTTTTTCTATTGGCAAGACGTGATTTGCGCAAGTCATTGCCAATAATAAAAAATTGGAATGCTTTGGCAGAAATTAAACTAATTTAATAACTTCTGGGTACGTTTCCGGATTACAGCGATGTGGTCGAGTTCTTTGACGCCTATTAAGTGTCCTTTTTTATATTTATTTGTATAGTTAGTTGTTACATTGCAGGATAACATAAAAAATAACTATATACTGGTTCAGAATTGTATATTATATTTTTTTTATGTTATTCTGCGCACGTGTTTATTTCTGTATGTGTATGTACAGACGCCAGCACATCAAGCTATCCGAAACTGTCAAATTTTCCCAATCAACTGTGAACCTTAAGCTTCAGCGATAAAGTTGAAAATCTATTAAATAAATTTGACAGATTATAGTAGCTTGATGTGCTGGCGTCTGTACACGTTTGAGCAAATAAATATATCTTATTATAACTTATCTTAATAATAATTTGGAGTTTAAAAACTCTACTTCTAAAAGGAGGAGGTTATCAATTCAGATGTTTATATATATTTATATTTTCATGTTTGTTCGAGCATTACTCTGTCATATATAGATGGATTTGTAAAATAATATTTTTTTGTTTGAAAGGGTATATTTCTGAAGTGGCCCCATTGTCATCAGGATAAGATTTGATGATAGGATCCTGGAGAAATCGAGGGAATTCTTCAAATATTATAGGCACACCTATAGCAATTTAGGATTTTTTATAGTAACTCGTGCAGTTGCTCTTGGAAAGCACCATTCGATGAAGTGGAACTGATGATGAAGACCACAGTTGGGCACCGGAACAACTCAATAATAAATATTCCACGGGTTGCGATTCGATTACTTTAATATGGTTGCTAAGCAATTTGTGCTCGTCTCAATGCATATGGATAAGTGGAGCTGATGGTGAAGTACCAGGAGAATCCCTCAACGATTAACGTCCCTGCATCAGAAAAAGCAGTATTTTGTAAAAGGTTATGAGCAGCATTGACATTATGCTATTGTAACTTAGATAAATTACAAAATGAAATGACCCACTGAAAAGCGGGAAATAAAAACTTTTTTACAAAAAAAAACCGACTACTTACCAAAAACACTACAAAGTGAAAAATTAATTAAATTTCGGAACTCGGTGGCAAATAACGAAAATACAAAACCAAAGACACTGACTTCCAAAATTTAAAAAATAGTTGGTAGGGTACAGACGCCAGCACATCAAGCTACCCGAAACTGTCAAATTTTCCCAATCGACTTTGAACCTTATATCTCAGCGATAAAGTTGAAAATCTATTAAATAAATTTGACAGATTGTAGTAGCTTGATGT